>JAXDDW010000034.1:1680000-2280000 GCA_034670385.1 Hoplostethus mediterraneus | reverse complement strand
TCATACCGCTTCATGTTTCCAGGCTCTCTTGCCGCGCAGTGAGTTTACTCGCATCACCGTGGCGCATCCCATTGATCTCAGACGACGTTGTCAACTGGAAGAGTGCAGGATTGTTGGATGGGAAAACGCTCGCCGTGCCATTGTAACCAGAGAAGCCTGTGCAATTGTATCTGCTGTGTTTGTTCTACCCCTAATTAATCACTGATTTCCCCCGATGTTTCAGAATTGCAAATTGGATATGTTGCGCCTTTGAGCTGTTCCTTACACTGACGGCCTGGCTGGGCTGGGAAACCCTCCTTAATGGCTCCAGGCTAATGATTTAGCCTCTGGTTCCAGGCTCTGGAAGGCTGCCTCTGATTCTGGCTGTAGACTGAGTGTGCGTGCGTGCGTGTGTGCGTGTGTGCGTGTGTGTGTGTGTGTGTGTGTGTGTGTGTGTGTGTGTGTAGCAGACAGCAGTTGTTAGAGGAAGTGTGTGTGTGCGTGCCCTTGACATTTCTGTATAGTGAATGGCTTGTGTGTTGGTTGGATATGCATTATACATGCATTATACATGAACGTGTTTTCCATTTTTTACAGTTTGGGAAAGGACGTGTTTTCCCTGCACGCCTGTGTGTGTGTGTGTGTGTGTGTGTGTGTGTGTGTGTGTGTTTGTGTGTTTGTGCATGCACACGGCGTACTGGACTTGTACATTAATTCTACTTGACAGTGTGAAAGGTTTCTTTAGGCTCATGACTGGTGCTTGATCCGTATATAGCTAAAAAAAAAAAAGCTTTTTCATCACATATCTATAGAGGAAATCACACGGAGCTGTCAGGGAGCGCGGCGTTGCAGAACATGCAGCGAAAGCTCAAAGCGGGGAGCGTGCCAGACAAAATGATGTCAAGCCAGCGCCGAGAGTTGATCTTGCAGCAAATTAGACATTCCTCTTTTCCTGTGTACTTACAGCCTGGTGATAATTTGCGCAGCCCCGGCGACTCAGACGACACACACACACACACATTCAGGGGGGGTTCGGATTTCTGTGTTCAGTGTTATTCTGCGCCCAATGAGCACTTAGGGGAGTTCAATTAAGAAAAGAATTGCAGGAAATAAAATTTAAAAGAAGCAAATGAAATGAAATTTCAAAAAAAAAAAAAAAAAACGAGGGAGGGAAAAACCTGGCTGGGTAATTGTGTGAATGGTGGTGAATACCCTCCCACATTATTGGTGCAAATCAGTGAAACTCAGGGTTTTCCTTTGTGGCGTTTGTGAGCTATTCTTCTGGTCTTTGCAGATATTGTATTTTGTGTCGATCACTCTCCACTGGGTGAAGTGAGATATACGGTAAAAGGACGAAGCCGCTGCGGAGATTGCTTAGAAAGCTGTTGATGTGTGGGCGTTCCAGCTATTACCGCTCACGCAATTTTGACCCGCAGCCACTGAGGATGAGCTGCTTTCTGTGTTTTCTGACAAATAAGTTACAGCCAATTATAGTTAACGTGAATGTTCTTGTTTTTTTCCCCCCCCTTTTAATCCTTCTGCTTTTCCACACATGTTTACTTCGAAGGTAGTTCACACATCAGGCTTGTGTGAATTGCATTATCTATAATAACAGGAGACAGGTGTTAAAACATTTCAAGAAGCTCTCTCTCACTCACACACACACACACACACACACACACACACACACACACACACACACACTAATCCAAAGTAAATGATAGTAAAAGACAATATAAGTGGAGAACGGCACTGCTGGCATTTCTTCAGCGGTGTAAAATCACATCCTCAGCTATGGCAAAGTCCCTGCGTCAAATATCATTTGGCACCAAAACATCCAAACCTGCTGACATCGACTTCATTTCCAAGGACGACTAAAAAGATATTATTATTTGGTCGATGTAATCAATCGGACCTAGGTCACCAAACTATCTTGCACTCCTGAATGCGTCCTTGACGGGTTTATCTTTTTTTTTTTTTAAAGCTTTTTGCTTGATAAAAACCTACAGGGTTACATTTGGACTCACAAATTTTATGCAAATTTGATGCCCAGACCTTGTGGTACCCAGGTGATGAACATCACACATGCCCACACACACAAAAACCTCTCTCTCTCTCTCTCTCTCTCTCTCTCTCTCTCTCTCTCTCTCGCTCACACACACACACACACACACAGAGCACTCTCTAATTCCAATGTAGCGGTGTGCCGTGGCAGCAGCGGCAGCGGCGGCAGACAAACAGTGGGGGGAGAGTTAGTACTGAGAGAGAGATAGGCACTCTCATCAGTGACTGGCTCACCAGCTGTGTGGACAGAGCTGTGGCGCAGGAGGAGGAAAAGAAGAAGAAGAAGAAGGAGAAGGAGAAGAGGTGCACCGGGAGGACAAGCTGCCCCGAAGACCGGGGGAAAGCAGAGAAGCGCATCGCAAAAGGACAAGGGAGGGAGAGTCGGGGGGGGAGGAGAGATAGATCACTGAGGGGAACAGGGGAGGGGAGAAGTCATTCAGAGCAGGGAGAGAGAGAGAGAGAGCTGGAAGAACCTGCTGAGGACACAGAGGCAGGAAAGCGCACAGACAGCCCTTCCTTCACGGAGGAGAGGAGAGAGGGATTGTATGCACAGAGTGGAAAAAGAAGAAGAGGGAGGGAGGAGGGAGAGCCCCGACAGGAGGTGGAGCTAACGGGACTTGACAGCGCGGAGCAGAAGCAGAAGAGGAGGAGGAGGAGGAGGAGGAGCGTGCGGGCAAGTTGATGGATTTGATTTGGAGAGAGTATTTTTAGAAGAGGAGGAGAGAGAGACACAAGAGAAATATTGAGATTAGAAACGCTGTGTTTCAAGGAGCGAAGAAACAGACCAGGGAGGCAAAGGAGAGAGAACTGAAGGAGACAATAAGGGAGAGAGAGAGAGAGAGAGAGAGGGGGAGAGAGAGATCCTGAGATCAGAGCGTGACAGAACAGATTAGCTCTGGTCTGGTTTCCCTGCAGGAAACCACCGAGAGTGTGCGCGTACGTGCACGAGTGCTCCCTCTTCTCCATGTGAAAGTGTACGCGTCCGTGCGTGGCGGTGAGCAGCGCGTCCCTCTACTCTGCTGCGAGACGAGGCTGCCCTGTGGTTGCCCGCAGGACCCCCGACGACACCGGCTGAAGCTGAGTGAGGAAGGGGGAGTGGGGGAGTGGGGGCAGAGGGGGAGAAAGGAGGAGCGCGAGAATGACGTCAAGACGTGAAAAGTGAGACGATCCCATCGCTGCCTCTGGTCAGCCGTCGTGGTGAACCCGCGGTGAACGCCGGTGAAGACCCGAGCAGGACAGTCTGACTCTGACGGTCCCTTCCCCCGTTTCCTCATCTTCTTTCGCACGTTGTTTCTCCTCCGCTCAGCCCGTGGTGTTTTTGTATGCTAGCCTCAGTCCCCCCCGTCCCTCCCTCTCGCCTCCCCTCCCCTCCCTCTTCCCCTCGCTCTCACTGTGTCTGTCTCATCCTCTCCCGCTCACTGTCACACTAACCGCGGCGGATGCCGGAGTCGCTCGTGTAGAAGCCATCTCTGCTTGGAAGCGCGTTTGCGTGGCAGATTTCCGTCCCCGCTGAGTTGGATGATTGGAGCGATCTCGGGGTCACGGCGGCAAGGTAGCCAAACAGACAGAGGGAACAGTGAGGGGGCCGGGAGAGAGACGACCAACAAGTAGCTGCAACTGAGTTCATCAAGGCTCTCGCGCCACCAGAAACGGAGACTTCATATTAGACAGTTTGGTGCGTGGGGGTGTTGCGCTTTGCGTCTCGCATACAGTACATTTCCAGTTAATGAGGAAGCGCACGTGTCGGTAGCGCCGCGAAGGCTGAGCACGTATTCAGGTGTGGATTACGGCAGTGGATTTATCGTTACCCTGGAGCTACATGTGGGCCCCAGCCCCTGAGGCCTGGCTGGGAAATGAAGCCTTTCCCACGGCTGTAGGAGCGCTGTGGGCAGCCATGGCCCTGGAGGGGCGCTGTCTCCGACGGGGTTCCCCGGTTGCGATCAGAAGGGCCCGCCGGCGCCGTCCCGTCAAGCCCAGCCTGGCCCACCTCACTTCCACGCTGCTGTCGAGGACACGCCTGCACGGCCTGAGGCACGTGTGCGTCCCCGGTGGCTCCATGGGCCACAGGGCCTTCTGGCTGCTGGCCCTCTGCACCTCCCTGGGGCTGCTCATATCCTGGTCGTCCAACCGCCTGCTCCACTGGCTTTCCTTCCCCACCTACACGCGCATCCACACCGAGTGGGCCAAGGAGCTGCCCTTCCCCTCGGTCACTATCTGCAACAACAACCCCATCCGCCTCTACAAGCTCACCAAGAGCGATCTGTATTTCGCCGGCCACTGGTTGGGCCTGCTGCTGGCCAACCGGACGGTGAGGCCGATGATTCTGGACTTGCTTCAGGAGGACCGTCGGGCCTGGTTCAGGAAGCTCTCCGACTTCAGGCTCTTTCTGCCACCCAGAAATTTCGAGGGAACCAACCTGGAGTTTATGGACAGACTCAGCCACCAGCTGGATGACATGCTGCTCTCGTGCAAGTACCGAGGAGAGGCCTGCGGCGCCCACAACTTCACCTCTGTAAGTCCTCCGACGTACGTTAGCCCCCTCGCGCTCATGAACACTACCGTATCTCCTCTCGTGATCTCATCCCCTTACATGCCTCTAGCATCACTTATCCCAATCGAAACATCAGGGCGCCGCGTAGAGGTGTAGCGGATCGCTTGGTTTTCGTTGTGTTTATTGTGCAGTACTACTAGCTGAGTTGTAAGGCTGTGAATACTCTCGTCACAACACTACACAGCACGTTGAGCTGCTGTTCCATCCTGGTATCGCTGAGTGTTAGAACTATCAACCCGATGTTGTTAAAACAGTGGCAGCCATGGTATTAAAGAAAGGTAGTACAGCATCTCCTCAGGATTTTGCAGGATAATCGTGTATGGGTCATGACATGTAGTAATAACACGGATGGTGCATGTAACTAGGTTATCTGGGGCCTTGTGGCGAGGCGTCGCTGGAACCCCTCCATATCAGAGAGCCCATGTGTCCCTTACCGTGCTGTGCTGCTGCCCCTGAGGAGTGTACTGTCTGATCTCTCCCATATCTGCCTATTTGTGTGTGTGGGTTTGGGGATTTTGTTTTATTAATGCCCGCGGATCCTTCTTTCTTCCCTTGGCACGCCTGAACCATGGCAGATGTTTTCTCTGCGGTGAAACAAAAGTGCAAACTTTTTTTGGGGGCATTTCATTTGTATTCTTTTTGCTCTTTTTTTTTGTGTGTATATAACTGGTGTGTGTGTGTGTGTGTGTGTGCTGCCATGGAGAGTTGTATGCCCCCCTTGTCAGCCGTAAGAGTGGGGTTTAAAGTTCCTCCCCAATCAGTGACTCATTGTTCCTGTCTGGATCAGCGGCAGTGATTTCCGACTGATTCTTTCTGATTATAGCCCTCACAATAAAGGAACCAACCGAGCATTAAAGCGCTCCCTCCCTTCCATGAAACGCGTGGTGAAATAACATAGACTTTTCGATTAGTTCTTCATGAGCTCATGGCCAGTGGTCAGCGTTGTGTGTCCGAGTCTTGATCAAAATGGATGGCTTTCATTAGTTTAACGCGGTGCAGGATTAGCCGGCCCAGGCGCTTCACTGGCAGCGCTGTGCTGTTCCCCTTGTGTTAGCCCCGTTCTCGCTCTCCCTCCCGTCAGGAACAGGGCAAAGGAGCAGCAGGGCCAACACCTTGTAAATGAAGTGCTTAATCAGAACCGTGCCCTCAAGCCGGGGAAAAAAAAATCCCACTCATCCCATTACTAGAGAGACGTATTGCTTCTTTTGTTGAATTTTAAAAGGCCGGGCTCGAGTGGAGTGAAGATGTGTCGCTAATGTCAATGTTGTGTTAGCTCAGTATTCACGGGGAGGTCAGGTGGGGGCTTTCTTCATGTCTAGGTACTGTACAGTATCTTTATTTAACTAATAGTCCCTTCATGTCTCGGATACTCGATATTCTGAGCTTGTGAATGCCATTTCCCATATGCCTGGAGAAGAAAAACAAACATACTGCTCAAACTTGGAGCTTCCTTAGAGCTGTTGCTGTACCCCCAAGTAATACAGCCAATCCATTCAATCACCCCAAAATCATCAATAGTGCATGAAGGCCACGGTTGGTGCAGCATCCCGCCCTCTCCCTGCTACACATAGGAACACCGTACAATCAGTCTAATTTTGTTGAGACCATTTGTCGTATTGTTTTATGTTCCTCTCCTGGTGATTTGGGTCCTAAAATATCTCGGATGTTGTCGGGCTTCATTTGGTTAGATCAGAGCCGCAGTGATGGCACAACCCCGCTCGCCTCCTCGTCTAGCGCTACCTCATCGGGGGGCTCGTACCGCTAACTGGCCCTCAGTGGTTTTACTAATCTCATTAGCCTGCTGCTGCTGCAAGTCAGCAAAGACTCCCCGAAGCCTATTCATTATCGTTGCATTTAGAGCGCTGGCGCTATAAGACCAAAAAACGATGTCCAAACCGGTTTAAGAGAGGGGAGAGGGAACACACACACACACACACACACACACACACACACACACACAGTGGGTTATGTGTGTGCGGCTCTGTGTGTACATGTAAATGTATATGTAAATGTGAGAGAGCCAGATCTGATACATGGTGGTTATGACAGGCTTAACAGTACAGAGAGTCCTTTGAACTGCAAAGCAAAAACAGCGAGGGGAGGGGGGTGAGGGGTGAAGGGGGTGAGGGGGGTGGGGGAGAGAAAGGCATGGTATAGAGAAAAGGCGATGGCTCGGTCTGGTGAGGAATACAAATGCGGCCCATAATTCTGGCCAACCTCTTGCAGCAGCAGCAGGATCCCTTGTGCTGAATCTATCACAGCAAACAGGAACTGGTAGACAGCACGCTAATCAATAAATCAATTAGGTTTGTGCTGTAGTTTATGGTGGTCCGTTTCGCTCCCAGGCTTGCTCCCACATTGCAGATATCCTCTCAGCCCCCCCCGACAGCATGTCCCAGCCAATCAGCCGGGGGCAGTACAGTGCCAAAGGCCAATTAGAGGCAAACCCTCTCCCAAACCGTCCACCATGTCCACTGAATGATACCATATCGGACCAGAGCTAGCTAAAACCGCTCTCTGGAACTAGCCTACTGCGTCTGCCCTGATAAATTAAACAATGCTCAGAGATGGAGATTGCCACCTAATCACACTCTCTTAGCAGGGGATGAAAAAAAAGGTTATCGTCTTTGCCTAACCGCCGTAATCTATCAGTTCTATCCCTGGAGGGATCTCATAAGACCCTGCAGAGCCACAGTCACGCTGCACAAAATGTTTGTCTGGTAGGAGGTGTGTGCGTGAGATTGCGTCGTGTATCTGCGCAGGTAGGTGTGTTCTGAACAAATCATTCGCTACTCTTGACTTTCCACTGCCACAATCCCCCTGTGCTGTTCACCTTTAATCCTTTGAAGCAATTTCCCTTCTTTGCATTTACAGTTGTTCTATATTAAACCTTACTTTACTTTAAACTCAACAGCCCTCTATTTCTACTCTTGAGTCGCTCTATCTCGAATTTTGCTAGCCAGGGATTTGAGCTGATAGCCCTTTTTTTTTATCACAAGCGCCCCTTTTGAGCGAGCACGCCGTGGTCTACTCTGCAGATTATGTTTATGATATGTGTTTTTAGAGCCGAGAGGGGAAGATGGATGCACATCAAAGGCTTCCTCCAGATTGTCGATGACTGATTTATTTTCAGTTCCAGTTTATTTTTTGGCCTGTAGCGCCAAAAAATTCTAAAAACTGTAGTTAATTATTCTAGTCTTACACGCCACCTGTTGCCGCTCTCTCCATCCGTTTTCCACATCGAACCTTCAACTGTAAAAGACAACGAGGAGATATGCTGAGGCCTGTTCGCAAAGGGACCCGTCAAGCCATCCGCAAAGCCCCTTCAATTACCGCCTCAGCCTCGGAGGGCTGTCGATTTGCGTTTTAAGCACACCTTGGTAATAGCGCAGGGCTCCTGTTTGTCACTGACCTTTCAGTGGCGTTCTGTAAAGCGGATCATAAACTATTGAACTGGCTCGAAATAAACAACGGGCCGAGTCAGGGGGGCGAGCCTGCAGCAATCTCATTAACAGAGCCGGCCTTCTGCTCGCCGTGCTCTGTGCCCCAATGCAATTTCCCTCCTCAAAAATGGATGACACCGTGAAAATGGCTGTGACCGTATAGCACTGCATCCTATCGCGAATGGTCACACCTACGGTCGTCGATTTGCCGTCGGAAGCTCCCGCACCCCTGCCTCCTGTTTGCCAGCAAGCCCGTAGACCTCAGCCAACAGCAATCACCTTAATCTCCCCGTATGAAGCCGCGAATGCAGATGGAAAGATTACACATGGTTGGCATTCATGAGGTCACCTTGATGCATAAGCCGCGGGACTCGTAAAAGGTTAGTGTTTGAAATAGAAAGCTGATGGACGGTGTTAACTCTTCTCTCGCGGTATCCAAACGCCCCACTGCACAGCTTACGAAGAGCACGCACGCTGTATATATATATACAGCGTTAGAAATTGGCTTTTCAGCAATCTTGGCTGCCCTCGCGCCAGAGATAAGTGAAGACAGAAAGAGGCTACTGTTTCAGCGCACGAAAAACATATACATACTGCTTGACCTAAGGTCTCTACCTCCCGCGGACAGATAAAACACACATGCACAAGCCAACACCGCTACGCCCCCGATCCAAATCTATATTCGCACACTGTCCTTCCGAGCACACGAACGCCAACGTACGGCTCTAGCTGGAGCCACCCACACATAAACAAGTTATTGCTCAAAGGGATGCAGCATGGACAGGGAACAGAGCTGGCGCTGTCCAGTGGGTTTGGCAGATCAATCAGTAACAGGCGCGGCACTGACACTAATATGGGCTTCCCACCGTGTGATACTTGAGGTGTCCCTCATCCTGTCCGCCGGGGCAGCAGTCAGCCCGGGGCCGTAAACACACAAACACACACACACACACACACACCTAAGATGCAATCAGAGTGTGAAGAAGCTGTAGCCTCATACTCATGTGATCCCCCGTGGCTGTCAAAACTTCACACCACTTCTCTTGCCTTTTTTTTTAAGCTTAGCAGCACCGTAGTTACGAGGCACATAAGCATCCATTGGGCATTAGCAAAAGTCATGTTCTATTTTCTAACAGTTTGGACACAGGCCAAAAACCTCTTTCCACATCATTATATCGTACACGGTTCTACACCCTCCGGTTTCAGGTTGTGAATAAGATTCTTGGGGCATTTGCAAATCCGCTGCAGTTATTAGTTGCTCAGATGGCATTATGACCCTTTCAGTCTGCATGATAATGGCCATTCCAGGGCAGTTTCCCCTCTCCGGGTCAGGCATTATGTGATGCGGTGGTGAGTAGGTTGGGAGTCCGCAGGGATTAGCCGGGGCTCTGAGGCTTTCGGAGGTTCGGGTCAGACTGCCGCTCGGCATCGCTAGTCAGGGGCTCCCAAGCCGCACAAACTCAGCCATATGTGATAATATTATACACGCCCGTCTGAATTTCACCCGGTTGCATCCTCCACATCGCGCTCGGGTTCTCTAATACGCATCACTGACATGACAATACTGACAACGTCTGATTTAATCAAATGCTGGATCATAATGGCGCTCGGTGTCAAGCCACCTTAGCTGTATTCAGTATAATGAAACTATTGCCATGCCATTTCTTTCAGATTCCTTGCATGCAATGCTGGTGCAATTTCACCTCGGAAATGTGCCGAATGTGTAGAATTATTAGGGGTTTCTGGCGCTATCTGTCGAAAACAGATTGCAGCTCCTTTATGCACCGCTGGTTTTCATTTCCAACGCCAAATCAGGAAGTAATCTCAAGGTTAGACAAGTGAGATTGCGCCCATCCTCCGCCTTTTAATTACTGCTGTCTTTGCGCCCTTGAGCAAAGCACTTCACTGCTTCAGCGAAGTTGCTCGAATTTGCTCGAGTAAAACTGCAAAAAAACGGTTTAAACAAGGGTTGAGAGTAAGGGACCACAGCAGAATCAAATGTAAACAGGCTTAAAAAACGTCAAGCAGATGTTGTTCTCGCTCCAGTCTCACTAGACTGTGCTTTGAATAGGGAATCGACAGAAAGATAGAAGCGTATTCCCGGAGACGATCTCCTTTAAAGTTGTGCATCTTTGATGAAACCTGGCTCCACTGATACTACCTTGGCCGGGACACGGGTGTTGGTTTTTTCCTCACCGCCTCGGGGACCCGGAGGGTATTCTCCGGGACCTTTGTTGACCTGTTGGTAAGTTAGTAGTGTTGAACTGGATGCGATTGATCCCAGACTTGATCCATATTTTATTACTTTTTTCCCACATGTTGGCAGCTCAGTATTGGATGCTAACTTTACCCTTTGACTGCGTCATCTGCGGCGGTTTGAGAAAACAGAAATAGAATCTATATCTATCTAATCTATATTATAATAGGCAACGTGACATGAAAGCAGGAAAATCTGCATCTGTCAACATTGCACCCCGTTAGATTGGGCTCAGGTTAGCGAATCCAATAGAGTGCGATTCTCACCGAGGGATTACAACAGTAAAAACAACCTTTAATGCCTCTCACTCCTGCAGGGGTACTCGGGAATCAGCCTTTGTCTGGGTGGGGGACAGAGGGGAGACGGGGGAGGGTGTGTGGGTGGGGGGTGTGACTTTTGTAAGACCAAAGGAAATGGGTAAACAGCCAGGAAAGGGAGCGTGCATCCAGAGGCAAATAACAGAGCAATATCAAAGATAGACCTTGCGAGCTCTTGAGGTTTTGTCAATTATTTAACATGCTGAATGTCTCAGTGTTGTCTCTCCTTCAGACACTGCATGAATAATGGAACCACGGCGGGCAGGTTCACCATCCGTGCACCTTCGCTCCAATGTGTTCATGTGATATGGATATTTTCTATTGCTATGTTCGGTTCTCTAAAATCACGTCACATTTTAGAGAACCGAGAGTATTTCACGTTTCCATTGTTCATGAATCAAGGACATGTTTTCTCTCTCTCGCTCGCTCTCGCACATGTTAGTTAAAGGATATTATTCACACAAGTTAGAGCAAGTTAGAGAGGATGTTTGTGTCAGTAATAACACTGCAGTGGGTGCTCGTGTGTGTGTGTACCGTGCCTATATAACCGTATGTGTACGAAAACAGATTTGTTGCATTAGGGTTTTTTTTGTGTTTTTCAGGCTGAAATTGGTAGTTCTAGCAGTCTCTGGAAGTGAATTGATGCATCCCTTAGCACAGCAATTAGGGAGCATTTTAAATTTCTGCCTTACAAATATCTCTTCTTCTTCTTCTACCGAAAGACACTCTCAGAAAAGCGCACGTTAGCATTACAGACTGAATGCACTCATACGCAGCCCTCCTCGGGAAATGAGACCCCGAAGCTCGCTTTCTCACGTTGTATTTCTATTTTAAACGAGTGATACGGGAGACGCACTGAAGCACGGAGCACTTTCCAAGATGGAGGGAGGTTTTGAAGAGGCGGAATTGGTACATTGGTACACCCTCAAGATGCTCATCGCCATTGTGGTCCACGTCCCCCAACCGCCCCCCCCCCCCCCCCCCCCCCCCCCCCGGCACGGTGGACACGGGCCCATTACTCCCCATTAAGCCCTCAGGTCTCTCCTTCATGGCAATAGGGAAATAAAGACTCCTATTAGCACAAACCCCCACTGTGCTCTGCGGTATTTGTGCGAGTGAAGACACGTGTGGGAGGCAACAACAAGTAAAAAAAAACAGAAAAACAGAAGTAGATTTTTTTTTTTAAAGAAAAAAGAAATGGATTTCACAGTTCTCTCATTAAAAACACTGAAAGTAATAAAGGCCGACTAAAAAAAACAACAACCCTGCATCGTGCAGCGTTTCTCCCCCACTAGAACAAGAATTATGCAGAATGGGTAAATATAGCAGGGCGGTGTTGGGAGAAAAACAAACAGCAGAAAAGGTAAGAGTAGATTCTGTATGCATAAGGTGAGAAAAGCTTGCCAGACTGACAGCGATTGGTGTCAGACTTGGCAAGATGAAAGTGTTGTGGTTCTTCTCTCTCTCTCTCTCTCTCTCTCTTTTTCTGCACACACACATACAGCCAGTCCCCTGCACAACCCCGCTATTAGATATGAATGCATTCATGCGGGCTAAACACGACTGTACAAGCCCCGTAGCACATAAGTTACATGCACACAATGTACCCGCCGAAAAAACCCAGAGACGGATCGCAGTCATGTAATTGAATCTCAAAGGCCGAGGCGGGATGCGGTTGACATTCATGACAACGTGTCTCCCAGCGTTGTCAGCCAGTTATCATTCTCCCCTGCACCTCGACTTGGCTCCATAGCTGTACCTATACCGTGGGCATGGAGCGCTGCCAAAGCTAAAGCAAAGTACTCCCCGTGCAATCTTTGCGTAGCGCCAGAGCGCCGCTGTCTCACCAGTTGAATGGTTGTTTTTTTTTAGCAAATCCTTATCGACAGCATCACCGAAGCATACTGTGGCTAACCTGGAGATCACCGGGACCACCAGCAACATGAACCTCAAATCCATACATACCTTTCCCTTGTCCCACCCACTGAAAGGTATCGCAAAGCAAACATTATTGTTGGAGATAATCATATATTATTCCCATGCACAGATTGGTATTGCATGCCCAGTTTGGACCACTAAGCAAAAACAATATGCATCCTATTGGAGTGACTGGCTGTGGGAAAACTAGAAGCATCAGCATGAGACTGTGGGACATAGTGATAGGTTGTGAATCGTGCTGTCCTTCTGAAGGACAGGTGCTTCTGGCCCCCGAGGGGCCTGTCTGGCCAGAGGACGGGGAGAGGACATACTGGAGCCATCCGTCCTGATGACGACAGCTTTTCAGAGAGAGGAACCCCCCCCCCCGGGTCAGGCAGGCTGTAGGACTGGGCTGAGATGAGCCATGAGTCCTGGAGGGAGGGGAAACGTTTTTGTCTTTCCACAGTCATGCAAAAGAAAGTCTCCCTCACATGTTTTACCATCACCAAGTAGGCAAAGTGAAACCCTCGTTGTCGCGTGTTCTGTCTGCTCCACTCTTTTCTATGTGAGTGAGTAATGCACCTGCCCAGGGTGGTTTTCATTGTCTCTGTATGGCTGCTCTTCTCCTGAGTACCATTTCTCCCCTACTTCGTTCTCCCCAAATATTCTCCAGCACAAGGCAACCACGCTGTCAAGTGCCAGCAGGAGTGATGGCTTATCATCTCTGTAGATGGCTCAAGCTTTGACGCGAGCAGGTAAGAGGGGTTATTCATCACAAACAATAAGACATCATGTCCCTAAGTACATGAAAGGTATTGGAAGGATGTTGCAGGGTGACATCTCCAAAAAACTCCTTCCCTCCCATCTCCCATCTCCCGTCTTTTCTTTTCTTCATTCTCACTCTTTGCTATATTTCTTTCCCTAGTTGGAGGATTGAAAGGGTCGCCTGTATAAATCCTAAAGCGGCGCTGATAAAACACAGATGATAACACACTGGCTTGATAACAGCTTCTGTAGCTGAAGACGGCTGAAAGCAGCTTTGACACTCCATCATTTGCTCCGGTCGGGATTGCATTTTACAGCGATAACGTCTGACTATAACAATGAAACTGATTTCACGTCCGAATACGCACATGATGTTTTAATAAATTCCCATTCTGGTTCAAATGGATATCTGAATTAAAACTCTCTTTTGTCATTTTGTTTCACAGCTGAAAGCACAATGTAGCAGAAGTGTGATTGACTGTCCTGTTTTCATTAAGGTTTTGGACCCAGTCCACAGTTAGATGAATATATATATATATATATATATATATATATATATATGTATTTGTTTTTCCACTTTCTTCCATCTGAGAATGTGACTGCCCAATAATAGGATTTTTCTATTAAATGAGAAGTTTCAGGGTTTTAGCCAAAGCATGCCATGGCAGATAAGTGGGACGGTTACAAACTGGAGACCACCGGGACACCTCCAATAACACACCTCTAACACACCTTCCTGTTGTTGGCTGTGGAAAAACTGTAAGGCCATTGAAACCAACAAGCTGTGGTAATATATATGTTGCTATTACTTCATTTCAGTTTGTGTTTCGTTGTAGTTTTGATGATGAGCCGTGTATTAAAAGCTTTCTGACTGATGATAAGGACGAAGTAGATGGCACTTCCTGCCAGTCAGCACTGAAGCAGATGAAAAATACTTGGAATGAACAATAAATATGCTGTTAACGTGTCAGAAATCCTTCCACTCCTTTCACTCAGACGTTTCTCTCCTCTTAAGCTGCTTTCAGGGGAAATCGATCATATATTCTCTGCAATGAGGAGACCACTGTGTCCTATAGCCAGTACTATTCCTCCTCACCACTCTCTCCCTGCCCTCCTTGGTATCATTTCTATCTTCTTATTTTATTTCTCATACGCCACCTCTTCCTCTTTCCCGCTGTCTGTCGGGGGAAGTTAGTGTCACAAATGGTCCGCGTGTTTCTAAGCTGTGAATTTGAGACAGCGTCTCTTGGCCTTCCCAGCAGGCCAGAGGGCAGCATTGGGGTGCTAAGTTGCTGTCCTCACTCCAGGATCACAGAGATCAGTGAGGAAAGGCACTCCTCTCTCCTTCCCACTGTGGCTGAACTGTGTGTGTGTGTGTGTGGGGGGGGGGGGGGGACAGGAGGAGTCAGGTGGATATGCGGATGTGTGGATTTGTTGAATTAAATTGGCCTGCAGAATTTGAGGTTCATCGTTTTGGCATCGTCAGTTGCGTTCACTTAAAACTGAAATATGAACTGCCAAGCAAGTTTCATGGCCCTACCCACGCGTAGGGGTAGGGTGTCCCGATTCTTGTTGGGATAGAGGGGCTCGGGCGAAGTGGTAGGGGCAAGTCGAAAAGCGAGGGGCACTCGAAAAAGAGGCGCAGGAGTAAAAACGAGGCAACGGGATTGGCCCTTGGTGGTTGTGTTTTATTGAAACTTGAAGGGAACTTGAAGTATCCTAAAACTATTCCAATGGCTTACATACCCGACTGTCTTAAACCTTATGACCGAGAGCACGGCAAACTTGAACTGCCAAACTGCCTCCGTGCTTTTTATCCCCGCCCTCAGGACTTAGCCCATTTATTAGGCATGCTTTGTGATGTAGCTGGAAGACTGCTGTGGTAAATAATTCACCTTGGGTTGAAACAGACTCTGAACAGGAGGCTGTGTCTTATTGGGTATATGAAAGAACACGGTACTCGACGTACCCTGCAGGGGGTCTGTTGACGTGTGTGTGTGTGTGTGTGTGTGTGTGTGTGTGTGTGTGCGCACCTGTCAATCCGTCAGACTGAATGACACGCGTGCTAATTGATGCGGTGGTAAGAACGTGCACACATTGGCTCGCTTCAGATATCTATAATTAAACATTTAACTTAATGACACCAACTCAGACGCGCCTCGCATGCAGAGGACGGGTTGGTATTCACCTCTCGGGTGGATTGTATATTATCGCCTGCCTCTTTTGCTTGAATTGTAATGCGTTGGAATGACAGATTGGCATCATGTTCATTTAAACAACTCGATCTCGATGGGGAGAGAGCGGCGAAATCACGGAATAACACAGTTGGAGAGAGAGTTATTTTTGAATCCATCAATACGGAGGATCTTGGCTATCCATCTCCACAATTCGTGCGAAAGGCCTGCCTTCTTGTCTTCCCATCCTCGTTAACAAGATGCACGGAGCTCACACTGGCCTCATGGCATGCTGGGAGAGGTTCATCATCGCAAACAACCCTCCTCTCCTTGATGATTACGATTGCGACTAGGTCCAGGTCCAGACTCCTTCACCCGTAGAGCAGCAGTGTAACCGGAGAACTTGTTTCGTTCAGCCTGGGAAGTGGCAGCCGTGATCCAACGTGATCTTTTCCCTATAGGAGGTGGCGAATCATCCAGCAACAAACCCCCTCCCTCCCCTGCATACACACACCCACCCTCGAGTCTCGTCTAAAAGCTAATAAATACGATACATCAATCTCCCTGGAGATGAAACACATCTTTAATCACAGAGCGCAGCACTTGTTGACTCGCTATTCTTCTGGGCTTTTATAATCATCATCCATTTTCGGGGCAGCACTGTATCGTTCACTGTTTATCATAATGGGACTGTCAATTCACAGAGGAGCATTAGTAGACTACTGTAAAGTCCCAAGGCTCCTCACATTGTGCAGCCCACATTTGGTTTTGGCCATTCAGCTGGAAATGTGTACAATATGATAGACTCACATTCAGGTCCCCGTGGTGCTGAAAGCAGATTAGCTAGCGCGGCGGCGGAGTCGATAGACCTGCACCTACAGTGGGAGTCATCGCTATGCACGGCGCGATCTGATCTGCCCCTACGTGGTCTTATCTTCAGCATTTATCACCGAGGTCCTTGAGTAATTTGCTGTCCGGCTTTGGAGGCTTTGGAGCTAATAGAGTTTTTTTGGAAACAACCGCCACGCACAAATGCAAAGCGGGCGCGGAAACCAGGGGTGAGATTGATGAGAGCGTAAATGGACGTTACATCTTCTAAAGAAGCAAATATCTACAGACACTAGGAGTGTCTCGTGGGTCGGTCTCTGCACCTGTTTCCCAGCATGGCTCGCGTCCACGTGTCACAACGTATCGAGTGACTGAGGAAAGGGAGGCTTGGCCAATAAATTGCGTTGATTAAATGAAACAAGCTTCATTGTTTAGATGAGGAAATATAATTCAATAGCGGTTAATTCAAAAACGGTGGCAAGGGATGATGAGGCAGTGGATTTGTTGCACTAAGGTGTAAATATAATATAATATAATATAATATTTGTGAGATTTATTTCACACTGTCTAATACGCTCAGAGGCTTTTGAAGTTTTCCCCAATCAGGTGTCATATTTGTGTTTCAGATTTTAGTCCCGTCTATTTTCTGATTTACTTGGATCATCGGGGGAAACGGATCACCCCACGACCTCGCCGCTGCGGCAGTGCTGAATCTCATAAAGAAATCCATTCACAACAAATATATTGTTTTCATTTCTGTTGAGCTGTCTGAGGTACGTGATGAAGCCCCGTGCACCTATTTCAGCCATGTTGTTAAGTAGCGGAGTGTAAAGCGCAGTTACGGTACGATTTCTTCTCCCTCTGTTATCCAGTGGGAATCGAACCTGATCCGCCACGAATGTTAACCCAACTCTGACCTTTTGTCTCCATCATCATGGCCTGGCATGTACTGTGGAGCTCCACTCTAACCAAGTGGGAAGACGGCGCCACCTAACCATGCCATTCTTCTTCGGGTCTTTGAAACGACTCAAAGGATGTTGCATTGAGAAACGTGATAAAACGCCTGGTCCATTAGCCTGGTCCTCTCTTTCTCTCTCTCTCTCACACACACACACACACACACACACACACACACATATTGTATTTAAAATGATCCAGGATAGTTAAAGCTTTCTTTAAAATGATTTGTGAGGCAGAAGGTAACGAGGTGCGCTAATGCACGACTAGAGCGGCGGCACCTCAAATGCCGCCCAAGGTCATTGTCCTTTTCATAATAGATTAATAATTGATAGCGATCGCCCCCAGATCGCAGTCAGACAATGAAACTGCTGCAGGTTGCAAAAATTGCAAAAAAGGAAGGTCAGGAGACCGGGGGGCTGATAGAGAGTTGAAAGGAAAAGCTTGTGAGTGCGTAAATTTGAAAAACAGGGGGGGGGGGGAAGAGACTTCTGAATGTGGCTTCACTCCCGTCTGTGTGTGTCTTGGCCGGTGGCGGCGTGGTTCGGGTGCCCAAGGCCGGGATGGGTTTTGGGTGAACCTGAAATTGCTCGGTGAGTGTTACAGTCCGCAGCCCTCGGTGCAGTCCTGTCCAAAAAAAAAAACCCACCCCTTCCAAAAGTGATTTCCCCCGTGGCAGCATATCGTTCCGTTTCCTCCTCAGGGCCATGAATCATTCGGAGCTTATGCTTTCAGCTAATTTCTCACCATTCCCTGCGTCCCGTTCTACTCCTCCTCCGCCCCTTCACTAAGCCATATACCGCAGACAATTAATTTCAACCACTTACCTAAGACATATGGTTACTCCGTATCCATTTATCTCAAAGCTTTATCGTGTTTCCAGGGCTTTTGTGAGCTTCGGCAACAACTAGGGCAGCCAGTTAGCTTCTAACAAGGCTAATCAGTTGTTTTTCTGCGGGAGATGAGCCTCAGCTGCCAGCGACAGCCTCCGAGGGGACGGCTGGGCTCCGGCGCCGCAGCCAAACAGGACGCGGAGCTTCGTCTGAGTGTGTTGGTTGATCCACTCCACTCCAGGTTGATCCACGTGTCAGCGGCAGTAACACTGATGGATGGATGGATGGATGGATGGATGGATGGATGGATGGATAGATAGATAGATAGATAGATAGATAGATAGATAGATAGATAGATGGGGGATTCTGGGGTTGCAGCAGCAACAGTATCACAAATAAAAAGAAAAAAATATGAAATACAAGGCCTAAATACAATAGAATACATAGAAAAAAAGCATTTGCAGCAATGAGTTGAATGGCTTTGGCATGTACGCTACCACCGTGCAGCTAGGCCATCGCTCAGTGCCGCAGCAACAAATGACATAAAAAAAAAAATTCATTATGGGATGAGAATAAAAGCCTCCAATAAATAAGTAGCGGTCGCTGATGAGTTTATTACTCATGCTGCCGTATCGGTGATTTATCAGCGCGTTACGTAAAAGCCTGGACTCGCTGCATAGACGCACGGCCTGTCTTTGTAGGAGGTTCATCGTGTACCTGGCCGTATTACTGCTGAGAGAGACGCTTTGTTTGCGCGACATTATGATCAGATGCATTTCATGTCTATCTCTCTATGGCTTCCTTTTTCTTTTGCAAAAACAAGGTTGTTTATTTCAGACTGCTGCACCTGGTGTCCTAACATTAAACCCGGATTCCACTTATCTCAAGAGCTACCATGGTCAGTTTGCATTCAGAAACAGAACATCTACTTGGGATTATACCTTGGGTAATAGCATTATTCAATTGGATTTTTCATTTTTATGATTGCAGGCTGCAAAATTCTTTCAATTGATGAAAATAAGAATTAAATTAATAAGAATTAATAAGAAAATGAGGTAAGAAGGGTCGAAGACTTCGCCTCTGTTCTCTCAGGAGTCGCCGTATACCGCGAGCTCAGTTCATTCCAGAGTTGGCATTCCTGTGTTTCTGCTTTAGCGGCGGGTCGTGCTGGTCCTGAGCTATGCTCTGCTCCTTGACAGCTGAAGCGAAAGAGAACGCCCCCACCCCCGAAACACTTTCCTTTATTATGTTTTCAGATAACAGAGTGAGAGACCAGGCGAGGGCAAAGAGCAGCCAACCCCTAATCTGAAATCACAGCCCGTCTCCTCTCCCTGCTCCCGCTGTGAGCTGCAGCTGTTGCACTGCTTTGTCATCGGCTCGCTTCCCTGCTCAGGGAGCTGTGAGTAAGCAAACAGTGGAGTCACATTGTGTTTATTTCGGGGGGGTTTTTTAAGCCAACAAGGCATTCCCCGGCCAACAACCCACTTAAAACATTTGCGCTGCTGCAAAAGCGACTATCTCCGGTCCAAGTTCACAGCGGAGCCTCTGTTGAATTTGGCTGCGAGGGCCGGATTCCCTCACGTTGCTCTTAGTGCGGCTCGACGCAGCCTCCTCTCAATCTCGTGGGCCCGGCCTGCTTGTGATTCTCAGCGTGTCGTTATTGAGCTCACACCTCCCTTCCCTGGTGGGCGGACGGGTGGACGGACAGCCTGTGGAGGTGTTGTGATTGCTGGATGTGGTGGTGGTGTGTGTGTGTGTGTGTGTGTGTGTGTGCGGGGGGTTGTGGATACAGCCTCACAGCCTCACAGCCTCACAGCAGCGTACAGTGTGAGGATCCAGGGGGGCGTGATGCTCTCGTCAGAACACATTAGATCAGGGTGTGACTCGCGCCACGGGGGGGAAACGAGGCCAAAGCGTTTACAGATGAGAGGCTCAAATGGGCCCGGTGGTGCCTTATTGTCAACCATGTCTCTAACGCACGGCTAGAAAATTGGATATTGAGCTCAGGCCAATATTTGGGTTTGCCACTATAGTGGGCCGACATTGGCTTTTTATTAAATGCGGGTCTGTGAAAACAGTCTGTAAAACCTGCAATGAAGTTTTATTGTATTTGTTCATTTGTTCAGTTCTGGGTTTTTTTTTTCTTTTAGTAAATGAATTATCGGAGGTAGTAATCTATCCCAGAGTTTCCTCTACCAATGAATAGATAAGGTGGGTCGCCCTGCTTTAAAAAGATGCTAAAAGAAACTTTATTAGTCTGGGTTTTAATGCTTCATCTAAAAGATGATTCAGAGGAATAAACTGTGTGTGTGTGTGTGTGTGTGTGTGTGTGTGTGTGTGTGATTGGGGGGGGGGAGCACTGGCAACTTTTTTTGGCATGAAAAATATCACAAAATAAGAGTTATGGGCAATAAAGTCTAAAAATATTGGCGTCAACCTTCAAAACCCCTTTTTTTTTTTAACTCTTAGTACATGTAAATACATCAACTGGTGCAGGTGTTGCAGACGTGTGACCAGTGAACTGAAATGTGTGTCGGCTCACGCAAAAAAAAAAAAAAAAGAAATTCTGCTCTGCTTCCCTCTTGTCTTTTCACTTTCAGGAAGTCTTAAAATAGTTGCCAGTCTCAGGGCTCATCATTATCATCTCTCCGTCACTGACTCGCTGAGTAGCTTCACTCTCTCTCTCTCCTTCTGTCTCCCCCCCTCCCCTGCCTGTCCAACCTGTTATTTCTTCTCATTCCGCAGTACAACGTTTTCTGTTTAGCCCTTTTATTATTGAAGCAAATCCAAACAGATGCTTGTTGAGATTATCAGTCAAATCCGTCGGCGAACTGAATAGACGCCCCGAGCTGCCGCGGCGCCCGCGGCGCATCTGTTGGACTGCGACGGTTTTGTGTGCGTGAAAACAAAGTGACGGGAAATGAAGGATGTGCATGTCGATGACAACGATGACAGCTAGCAAATTTGAAATAAATCATAGTCCGGTTCACCTTATCCCGAGCGCCCCAGCTACAAATTTGTCAGACAGAGAGAGTGAGAGAGTGAGAGAGGTTTTTTTCTTTTCCCCAGCTGTCATGGTTTCAGACTGGAGCCTATATTACAAAGTGAAGGAGGAAAAACGGGGGGGAAAGGGTGAGAAAGAGATCCTTTGGCTAAATGAGTTGAGAGGCAACTCAGTGGGAGCTGCCTTGACACGTCGAGAGCTTTTGATGTGCAGAAAACAGAATGGCAGAAAAAAAATAACTCCTGGCTAGACGCTGAGCCATGGGCTTACTTTGAAGACTCTCTGATTCTCTGGCACATAGGAACTTTTTTTTATTATATCCCGGTGTATTTGTGTGTGTGTGTGTGTGTGTGTGTGTGTGTGTGTTTGAGCAGGTGTCTGCGTATGCTGTTTTTCTGTTCACTTTAACACTTTGCTGTGAGTGTGTTTTGCAGAAAGCCTCTCTGAGAGGGAAGTATTTCCCCTCAGCTGTAACGTTAGGAAGGATGTGGATTGAGGTCACGTTGAGCACCACTGCAGCGGAAACATCAAAGAGCTTCCTGCTTCACACAGTGTGTGTGTGTGTGTGTGTGTGTGTTTGACGAGTGTTTACAGTCCGCGTCGACGTGTATCGACAGCGGCGCGGGAACCCTAATCTCCAGGGGGCTGAGTTATATTAGTCTGGTTTTGTGTGGTTTTTGTGTGTGTGTGTGTGTGTGTGTGTGTCAGAAGACATGTGACAGTGTCTCCATATTAATAGACCTGTCTGTCTGAGTAATTCGAACCATCCATTTTCTCCAAGCACCTCTTCATCACCTCCTCTCACCACGTCACCTCGGCATCCTCTCCCTCACCGGGTGCTGGTGTGTCTGTCTCCGGGGGGGGGGGGCGGGGGGGCGGGGGTCGCTGTTTACCAGTTAGATAGTAAAAGCAATGAAAAACGAACATCGCGCTCTTGTGTCCGCCGAGCCTCTAGTCCATGTGTGCGTCAGCTTGTTCCTAGCTGTGTTTGTGTTTGGTGTTTTATTGGACTCGGGTTTGTTGCCGCGGTTCCAGCAGGTTTGCGAGTCTCTGCAGTTTTGTTGACTTTATTAGCCCGCTTCCCCCTGTTGTCCGCCGACAAGCAGAGGTCAGGGGCTGCTGCTCCTGCGCGGCCCGAAAAGGAGGATAAGCTGGCTGAAGCCGACCCCGCTGCGAGGCCAGAGGGAGAGACGTGGCCGTTTTGATTTTCGGACGCAAGGAAGCGAGAGAGATTTTTGTAAAGGGCTGAAAAGACTTTAGACTTCTAAAGACACCCTGTCTTTAGAATTCGGTCCACTTTTGACTTCACCCATCCGCTTGAGACTTGAGGCTATTAGCTTTACAATCTCATCTGCTTAAAAGTTTGCGGCTCGCTTCCTTTTGAAGCGAGATGTTTGTGTCGGCAAAAAAAAAAGCAGAGCGAACAGTGGGGGCGATAAGCCCGAATACCCCTAGACTGACGAATCAGCACTCTGAGACCAGGCAGAGCAATCTTGACTTTTTATACGCTTTGGCTCACATTGTCGTAGCTGTTTTTCTTCCCCTCTTGTTTCATTGACTGTGCATGCAAAAGGCTGCCCCTCCCCCCACTCCCCCGGTAGGACTGCCGAGCCATTATCGGTCTTGTCTGAGCTTTTATGTTTGCCCAGAGAGCACGGCCAGGAGGCCTCTGGGACAAAACTGCTGACTGTCACAAGCACACAAACTAAAAGCTTATCACACTCGCTCGCCAGACGGGGATTATGAAAATAAGGAACTCAGGTACAGCATCAAGGGGCCCGTAGTTTGGACTCGCTACTGTATTTCACAGGGGGGGGCCTTTGACTTGAACACGGGCGACGTGACGGGTGATTACCGCGATGAATAGTCCGCCTGACTCCTGACATATTTGTAATTTCATGTGATAATGAAAGCGTTGACGTGGTTCTCACATCAACCACGAGTCAGCGAACTCATCAGAGCTCACGTGCGACACCGGCCTCGTTATACTAGGCTGATGCTCAGGACCGACTGTTTGTCATCATCCCACAAAATAGAAATGTTCTGGACCCAGCGGCGCAGCGGCAGAGCCTCTCCACATGGACCCGCCCCGGGCCGGTAAACACCGGGCTCTGTATTTTTGCAGGGTGTGAGATTAAATCTGCGCGCCCCCCCGCTGCTCCGTTCTCCAGCCTGCCGGCCTCGTTTCCTCAAGCTAACAGAAACAGCACAGCGGCGCTATCTGTCATCGCCGAGTGAACTGTGAACTGTTTTTTTGGGCGCACATTAGAAAATGCTCCTCTTTAATCTCCACTTAGAGGAAGAGACAATCCTTCCTAACCGAGGCTTTGCGGATTTCACACGGTCTCATCCGTGTCAGGAGATTCACCGCGGCTCCTCCTCTCCGCGCTTCCGCATTTCCCGGGAACCCGAAATCCACGGCACGCTCCCGGCTAAATATAGCCTCTCACTTCCCTCCCTCTCGCCCATTTCGCCATTTCACGCAGGAATGTGAATTCTTCCTCGGTAGATTTTTTTGAGCTCTCTCTTCCGTCTGGCTGAGGCTCCCGTGATTGGCCCCCCGCTAATCAATTTTAATGGTGCGCGTAGCTTAATAATGAGATCATCGATTCGCGCCGGCGGTGCAAGAGCAACACGGCCATGAGATATTGGTCCTTCAATACTGATATCAATATTTACAGCGTATTGTCCAGGGTACTGCTAGGATATTGGCTTTCTGTTCCATTCATACAAAGATGTGATACGGAGGTCTCACACACACTCACACACATTCACAGCACCAATTGTCATTTCTTTATCTGCATTCTGTGGCGCAGTTAGCTGCTGAGTAAGAGTACGGAGAGGAACGGGGAGATAAAAATAACCATAGGGGAGTTTTAAAGACGGCGATGAGTGAATCGTTCCGAGTGTCTGATCAATGTGACGGCGTGACGGCGAGGACGAGAGTGCTTGTCTGCGTCTGTCTCTCTGTCTGTGTTTACCAATAACAGGTTGCATTTGGGAAAAAAAGGACTGAATCCGAAAAGCCGCGACAACAAATAAGGCCCCGAGAAAAAAAGAGTCGCCGCGGGGCTGCGCTTGTCACAGTTTTGCTTCTGAAGCGTTTGGCCTTTTTCTCCGGTGTTTATTTGCGTGGTGGCGGGTCGTGTTGCTTCATGTCAGGGTAAGAAATTCACTTTTTCTTTTGTGTGAGATTTGTTTTAACTTCTGCTGGAAAAAAAAAACAGGCGGCGGTTTCCCCCCTCTCTGTCCCAAGCCAATCCACCCACCCCTCCATTGTTTTTTTTGTTTTTTTTTACGATATCAGTTCTTGTTGACTGCGTTTGTGCGGGGTTGGCGTGCTGCCCGCATTTTCTGCTGCCTCAGACTAACCTACCAGGTGGTTTTATGATAATACGCTGCTGCTACTTCCACTCAAAGCACGCTGGACAGACCCCCCCCCCCCCGCCCCCTCCAGTTCCCCAGGCTCCCGTGAATCACCTACAGTGGCCCACGAGGCACTTTAGTTACATTCATCTATGACTATATGACAAACTCAATGAATACAAGGTGAACAGGGTGAAATGCAAGAACAAAAGGTGACTCCTAACTATCAGGGGCATTTTCTGTCTCCTCGTTCTTAATTTCACAGCCATTTTTATGAACCTTCAAGGGCATTTTTGCACCGAGACCGCAATTAAACTGGTAATTCGCTCCACCACATATTTTCTCATCCATACGTTGACCAGCAGCACCCCACCTGAGCGATGTGGAACTGGAACTAATGCTCTCTATATCTGATGTCTCTCTCATCATGTCTCTTGGCTTTGCAGAGTAGTTTCAGTGTTGTTCTGCCAGCCTCACGTCGGGTTGTGTGTTTTGCAGTCAGTCAAAGGCTTCCAAATTGTGCACGCTGTGACCGGCCGGGGCTCCTCTGTGTTAGTGTGCAGGTGTGCTTTGCGGGTGTGTGCGATCTGAAAAGGCTTTGTATTCGGGGCTGGGAATTTGTTCGAATGCAGCGGTCCAGCAGTTTCCTCTGTTGAGCTTGTGAGTTTGTTGTGGAAGCGAAAGAAAGAGTCGAGTCAACCACAATGTCTTGTCTGAGATGCTGATTTGAAACTTGCAGGAGAGAAGAACCGCCGCGCATGAGGGGTTTCATAACAAAACAAAAAAAAAAACACCAGTCAGTACTTCTAAACACATGCCAGTATTTTGTACAGGATGGCTCATAATTCATCCGCGACCTAAGATGCACTGCGCTGATCACAGCAGTTATTTAAGAATGGATGTCATTTTTATGAGTCACTTTATGAGACTGGTTGTCATATTTCAAGGTTCTCAGGATGAAGAAATAATTAGCAGTTGCCTCTTTCCCTGTAGTGTTTGCACAGCATTTTCAGTGTGTGTTTGATGTGCATTGAAGCTACACATTATGTGACGTTTTTCATGATAAAACGTTCAAACCTTCAACCTAAAAAAAAAGTCAATACAACCTCAAGGAGCGGCGAGGCATTACAACCAGTTGAGATGGCTCCATTTTTTATGACTACCAATCAATATTAGTGGGAATATCGGCCGTTGCCTCAGTTGTGCAGCTCCAGTGTGAACGAGTTATTAGTCTAGCAGCTACCCGGTGCAGTTACATCAGGATAAGTTGTCAGTTTAGCAGCAGGAGTCCCACACAGCACTGTTCGTGGAGCCAGCTTCTTTATTAACGTTAGCCTCAGTTAGCATTCAGGCCCTGCGCCTCATAGCCTTTGTAATACCAAGCAGAATGGTCTTCCCTCCTATCATGTAGCAGACTGGCAGTAAGGTGCATGGTAAAGTCCATGTCCTTGTTTAACCAAGCAATACATGTCATGACTACTGGATCCCAACTGTTTGTGATTCATGCATCTTTACTGAATTGTGTTTACATGGCTACAAGGCGCTAGTAATTCCATTAGTCAAGGGTAGCAAGCAAACGTGCCTTAGAAATTTAATAGAGTAACATTGACAGTCATTTCTAATTTAGTAAGAGCTATTTCATATTTTCTTGGGCTCATTATCGGTATATGACCATAAATCTGTTACACAAATGAAAAAAAATGGCACAAACTTCTCTGACTTGAAGACATTTCCCGCCGTTTCTCCTGTTTCTGTAGATTGGTGACGTCACTATAAAGCAATGGGGAAGGATTCAGGAAAAAAACACTGCATGGTGTCACTCACAGCCACGGGCTCCGCCAAAATGCAAAAGCTTTAAGAATCAGCGAGAGTTTTTCTCCAAACGGACCCCGCCGCTCTAGCTGCGGTGGACCGGCGCAGTTTTATCGAGTTACAGATGAAATGCAACCTTTCTTTTGAGTTTCGCGTCCTGGGGCTTGTAATTGGACACCGGCAGAAAGGAAAATCCTGCCCTCCAACCCTTTCATTAAAGTTGGACTACAGGCAGCTACAGAAACAATTCCAGTGGGAAATGTCATTGGGGATTAGGGCTTAGCTGTCATCGGTTTCTCATCCTGAGGTCTGGGCAGCTGAGCTCTCCTTTCTGGCTCTAACAAAAGCACACACACCTATACCTACCAGCTGCAATAGATGGGTGACAGCAAGTGGTCCCTCTCTTGGGACCCCCAGTCTGTCTTCCAATCCCGTGCCATTATTCTGTGTGTGTGTATGTGTGTGTGTGTGTGTGTGTGTTGGTGTGGCCCTTATGTCACGGCCATTTCTGGTGCAGCTGGATGCCCCCTCTTTTGAAAGAGGTTCTGAGGTTTGCTAGGTGTCAGATGCTAATCCAGCGGTGCTAATAGCACCCCCCGGCCCGCCCTCCAACCCTCCACCCTACGCCACCCCATCCTCTCGGGATCCAATGCCGTCCCTGCTGCTGCTGTGCTTTCTGCTCCTGCTGTTCAGCCTTAGCAACGTTGCTTCCAGCAGAGCCTCGGCTCTGCTCGGCGGCTGGCTCCAACACAAAGAGAGACGATCGATGGATAGATAGCCGGCGCTTTGCTTTGCCCACTGAGGGCGCTGGATAGATACATGTGGGCAGGCTTTATGTAATCTCACCAGGGAGGCGGAGGGGGGCACTTATTGTCTTTTGCTGCTATACAATTCTCACTTTCCTGGGCATTCATCCGCACATGGAACTCCATTTGACCATTTTGAACCACCCTGTGTAGAAATACTGTGCTTTACATTGAATCTCACCATTGCAACTCATGGAGATGATGCTGCAATTAAACAAGCAGTGTGTCCAACCCCGGGGGGGGCTGGGGGTGTCAGACCCTGCGGTGTAATGCAGACCGATGTGACACCGCGAACATGTCCTGATTAATTAGCCAGCTAACGATTTAAACATACTCTTTGTCACTCCAACCTGAGAGGGCTAATGCTAGCTAATCACCTGTGGGACTCCACCGGCCATGAATCACGCCAATTCAAATCACACTGTACAAATAGATTCGATTAGCCAGGTGTGGGAGCCACATTCACATTACACACACACACACACCTCTGCTCCTTCTCTTTCTATCGCTCCTATTCTATTTTTTCTACCTCCTCCCCTCTCACCTGTCATCTCCCTGCGCCTCCCGCCCTCCTTCTGATCCTCCACCTCTGCTAGTTTACCGCTCCATATGATTTACAAATTATTCATCACTGAAAAAATGCACCACAGGCACCATGGTAACAATGGACAGATGTTATGTTCTCTCGCTTAAGGTCAATCTGAGCGTTGAAGGCTGAAGACGTGAGAAACAACAGAGAGTATTAAAACTACGCCGGCCAACTGACGGTTTCGTGGTGGGTTTTTCCGTCCTAACTTTTTCCGCTGCAGTCTGGCCGCCTTGGTGGCTGCTCGGGCCGTCCTCCGTGCCTCGTGAGAAAGGCTGACAGCATCAACTGTGACAGGAGATGTGGAACCATGAAGAATTGATCCGCGTTGGATAGGAGATGAAAGAGGCGAGGCAGAAGAGAGCAGGAGAGACGGCAGACTTCTAATTAAATTGGACAGATAAAGAGGAGATGAAAGGCTGGGAGAGAATGACTCGTAAAAAAAAAAGAGGTTTGAGTGTTTGAATGCAATGGCACTTTCATATCGAAGGCGTGCGGGGTAGGTAAGAGAAGGAGACGTGAAGGAGACTTTGATATTTGACCCAAGTGTACCAAAAGGCGGGACCCAGGTACACGGAGGAAAGCAAGTGCTCAATTTGGCGTGATTGCTGCATTGTTTGGCTGTTCAAATGCAAAGTGAGCCTCAATTGAGTCAACGCTCTGGAAGCATTTTTCCAATACGTCTTAGTCTGATGAATGGGGGCACGAAAACTATTGAGGAGAAAATGCTTGGAGAGGGAAAAAAGAAGGAAAAAAAAAGTTCTGCCCCCTTAACTGTTCCATATCTTTTTTCTTTGTTTTCTGCTCCGTCACCCAGAGATGAGAGGATTGATGGGAGGTTATAGGGAGCGCGGCGATGACTGCACGTCTTCGGTTTGTCCGGTAACACCTCAGGGCCGAGGGCAGGCCACCGCTCCCTCTCTGGAGTCGGTGATGAAGAGAAAAACGAAGACAGAGAGCGAGAGAGAAAGAAAAAGAAACCTATTAAATATCCATTCCCACTTCAAACCACTGTCTCTATATGGCCTCGGTGTGTGTTCAGGCCGGAGAAGATTGACTCCCGAGCTTTAACATTTACGCCACATACAGATTGCCGGGGTTAAAGTGGTTCAATATAGTAATTGAATAGGTCAGGCCCGTGGCTTTGTGTTCCAGAGAAAATCAATTACGTACTTAAAGCGGACTATAGCCGAAACGCTGTTCCTTGTTTCAAGACTGATCCTTTTATGTGTATGCTCTCGCTCTCTCTCCGTTTCTGTCTATAACCCTCCACTACGCTTTTACAGTATCTCCCTCCGACTGGGGGGGGGGGGGTCTATATTTAGCTTTACCTTTCGAGATATTAACGCGACTTTCCCGTCACTCATCGCGCTCATGCCCACCCCGGTCTTCCCGCGCTCCACTATCATCCCTGACAGATCATTACCGACTTGTCATCCTCATTCTCTTCTTTAAATAGTATGAATTTGCATCGGCACGCCGTCGCTCACGCTCAGGGTATTCGTTTTCCAGAATATTGAGAGGAGGTGGAGCAAACGCAACGGCGGGAGGGAAATGGACGGATGAGGCACAGGGTCAGTCAGTCAGGGGGAATGGGGCCTTAACAGGAAGGACGTAGAGCAAAATCAACATGGAAGTGAAGGAATTTGAAGTTATGCTAACTTCATAGCAAGTTTGTGCATTCTTGTGTACCTGTGTGTATTCATCGCCTGAACTTCTCTTGCTTTAGCCCCAAGCAGCAAGGGCATCAAACAGTTTTGTCATTAGGAAAGGGGTTTTCTCATCAAGCAAGGACCAAACTGTCTGACACTGTTTTGACTTCTTCACTTCAGACTGTCAGTCTAAGCCTCCAGGGTTAAGACTGAAGGCTTGGAAATGCTAGACGCAATAAATACTGCACAGCATTTAACTTAAAGTAGTTTGGGGCTTCTATCACACTCCTGAAAATATTGAAGCATCAAACCTACTGGTGGGCTGGGATTCTATCTGCTATAGTTGCTGTGATAAATAAATACTGTTCCATTTGAACAAGGTGTTTCATATATTTTTGAAGTGAAAAAAAAACATCTGCCAGTGGGCGTTTCCAATGTAGTTTGACTTGTTTCAAAAATGTTCTATAATTAAGGAACATTAAGGATCATTAAGAGAGATCACTCAACTGTCAAGAAAATTCTTGAAAACTGCATTTGCATCGGGAACAACACTGCAGAAAATATCACCCTGATTTAGTAAAACTAATTGAATCATGTCTATTATGTTGTCAAGTTGAATCAGTTGAATCCATTGAATCCAATCCAAGTATGCTAAGTTATAAGTTATATGACAGCATATAACCAAGCGTTCACTGAACTAATATGAGGAGTTTAGTGACTTAAAATAACGTTCGAACGCGTGGTGAGATGTTCTGTCATCTCGTTATTTTAAGTCACAAGACATACGCCGGTAACAAGTTGGAATTGACAAACATCTATTGAGTTCATGATTAATTCAAGTCAAGTCGAGTTTATTGTCATTTCAGCCATACATGTAGCACATACAGCCAAAGGAAATGTGGTTCCTCACAGGACCAAGGTGCAAAAAAACAGAACATAAGACATGAAATACAACCAACATAATAAATAAAATAATAAAATATATAGTAGAAAACAATGTGCTGAGTAGTGTCAAGTGTGAAGTGACCCGTGTATGTTTTTTGGGTAGCAGCAAGGTGTTGAGCCGTCTGACAGCCTGGGGGAAGAAGCTGTTGCCCATCCTGGTGGTGCTGGCTTCAATGCTGCGGTACCTCCTGCCAGACGGCAGGGGGTCAAAGAGTCTGTCAGATGGGATGGAAAGAGTCTCCTACGATGCTGGAGGCTTTCCGTAGGCAGTGAGTGTATTTCATTCATTTGCATTATGGATTTTTACAGCTAGGTGATATTTTTACCCTCCTTGAGAGTTCTTCTCTTGATCTAAGAAACATAGGCAGTGTAAATGCAAGATCAAGCGACTTGTTAAGATGTTTTTCCGATGTAGCCGCTGTAAGAAATAGTAGGGCACTTCAACTTAAAAATTACCTTGAAATATCCCAGTTCTATTTGTACTGGCTAAGGCTAATATTTAATTTCAACTTATTCCTTTGTTCCCTTTCAACTGAAATACCATAATTTTACCAACTTCCTCAAATATGTTATTTAAACTAGAAGATTTAACATTACGTACTTTTAAGTACGTAAAATTAAGTTCAGGAAGTGTTTATTAGTTGAACCCACTGATTCCAGTTCTTTACTCCTTCACTCGTGAGCAGTTGTTCATGTGTGATAACATTATCAGTACACTGCTTTATGTACTTTAGTGAACGCTTGGTAAGAAGTTCTTTCAACTCCTAATCGTAAAGGATAATTACCCTATTGGTACATATTTTGGTGTCTAAATGACTAATAGGTACAAAAGCTTATGGAATTGCTCCGGTACATCGCCTCAGCCGGCAGCCCTGAAACGGGCTGCTATGGCTGCAACGTAATCCTTTGGGGCAAGTGCGCCAATCAAAGCACGTCCACTAAAAGTGCTTGTTTTTGCCACTGACTGACTCAGATTGTTATTGGAAGTGTCTGACAACATTACGGAAAGGATCGCTACAGAGATAGACCTTTTGTTTAACCAGAAACGGGAAGTCTCACTCAAGGAGAAGTCTCGCTCTGAAATCTCGCGAGAGGTGAGTTGAGGTTAAACAAAGGTTCCTGGGCCTTATGTAAAAATAGGAATTATCCTTCAAGAACTTGTGATTATAAATTCTGAAGCTGATAACTAGTAAATGAAAAACACATCTATATATCTATATGAGTTAATGATTAGTTATCATAATAAATAAAGCATTATATCGATTAGCCTTCCCCATACTCTTTACAAATTTCTGACCCATCATGCAGCTTAATGTTGCAAGGATGGACATGTAACACTGCAGCTTGCTCCAGACTGTCACCAACAGCCTCCAGCCAATCCCAGTCCAGCCCACAGTCTGCTGTCACCTGCGATTTGCACAACAATTTGTGACTGCTTGGCTATGCAATGAGGCAGGCTGAATCTGAGGTACAGAATAGGCCTCGACACTCAGACTCAAAAATAGGCGCACTCACCCAGACCCTTTTGAGTCGGGAGGGGTATTTATTATTTATGCTTTATTTCTTTGTGGTTGTACATCAGGAGAGAGCGAGCACGACGATGAAGCGGAGGCAGGAAAAAAAAAGAAAAAGAAAAGCACAGAGGCTGGAGAAAAACCTGGCGTCAGGCGCATTTTCCCTTTTATTTCTGAAAAATACACAAACCAGCTCCATGATTTATAAATGACCAAACCTCGTAAACCACAACTCCTGCTAAATGTGTGTTTTATAAGCAATTATCATGACGACTCGCCATATTTATTGAGGTACAGTGGCAGGATGAAGTACGCAAAACCCCCACTTGCTTTTACTGTATAGAGCGGAGAGAGTTTACATTCTAATAGACATGCAGTGAAGCCCGTGATAAAGTGAACAGATGTGAGGCTATTTCAGACAATACAGGTCCACAAATTCTGTTGGTTTGGCTTCACCCCAACCCCTCCTCCTCCACCCACCTGCTTATAGAAATTGACGGGAACGCAGGACGCAGTAACCGGCCTCGGGTTCATCCTGTGTAGATGAAAAAAAAATTTTTTAAAGTTGAAAGTGCCGTTTTGCCTCCTCGCTTCAGCGTCCCACAACACCCGTGATTAAGTGTCTGGTAACAACAACAATAGGCGTGAGGAGGCGCTCATCTGATGCTTCCGGGGTCTTTTCTTTAGAGATGCCCGTAGCCCGAGAACTTCTGCTTCAGCGCTATCTGCAGATGGCTTCATCATCAGCGGCTCAAAGCGATGCTGCAATATACAGGCGGTCTAACGTCATGGGAATATGGAATATCATGTTCATTTTTTTTAGCGTGCTGGCTTCGGCGTGTTCCCCCTTTTTATAAAATATTTTTATGTTTTTGTTATTAGGGATTTTGAGTGTTCCTGTGAGAGGCAGAAAAATGTGTGTGTGGGTGTGTGTGTGTGTGTGATAGTTTATGCAGCAGGGGTCCTTTGACTAGGAGGTTGTTTTAATGATTTAATGGGGCATTCAAAGGATTCATGCCGCCAGGGAGACACGCCGACTATCTGAAAGATACAAGGCTGTCATTTGGCAGCTGGCGGGGGGGTTTCAGAAGCACTTCTTTCTCCAACCTGAGGTATACCTGTGTTCACGCCGCCGTTGCCCATATGCTTCTTTGCGTCGCGCGTTTCGCACATCGCGCACTTCCAGCAGCTTGCGCAGGTTCATAACCAGACTGGAATAGCTTCTGCTGAGTTTGCTCGGGCTTTTGTTGCACTTCTTGACAACTCCCCCACACTATTATACACCCTCCTTAAAAGACCTCACGCCTAGACACGTCTCCTCCTCAAGGAAAATGGGCTGTTAGATTTCTCTATCTCACTTCCCTCCCTGCTCATCTCTCGCTCCCTCCATCCCAATCCCCACCTCACCTTAGCAGCAGACGCTGTGATAGCAGAAACTCTCTTTTGCACATCATTTTGGAGATTGAGAAAGGAGTGTGTGTCGCTCCACCGCCTCGGCAATCACTCCGGGGCTCCTACTGAGGTCCGCAAAGTATCGGAAAATGACTTCTACATTTGCCAGGATTTTAAAAGTACGGTCCAAATCTTGAACGAAAACGTTTGGACACCGCGCTGTGAAATGCTGCCCCAGAGAAACACTAAGTATCTATGTGTTGTTAATATCATTAGTAGTAGCGTGGATAATGATAACAATTCTGCACTGACCAAAACTGGAAAAGTGTTGAATTTTGAAGTGGAAATTGTGTAGAATTCATGTCACTCAGGCCAACTGTGTCGCTGCGGCCCCTGGGGTGGCCCCGTGACACGCAAATCAGTGAGATCAGTGATGCAGGAAATTATTGTTTTTTCTGTGCTGCCGTGATCTGATTGCTGATCAGAGGGGGACCAAGGCCACAGCGGTGGCTCCCTATACGATAGCCCCACTGGACTACCTGTACTCCTACACAACACACACACACACACACACACACACACACACACACACGTTACTATACTTGTGAGGACCTCCATTGACAGTATTCATGCCCTAGCCCCTAACACCTAACCTACATGCCTAAGTCCTAAACCTGCAAAATGAGGACCTGCAAAATGTCCTCACCTCACACAATGTGTTACAAAAGTCAGGACGACATGAAGGCGTGAATGACCTTCTCAAGGTCAGCAATGGACGAAAAAAGACTTGTAGGAAACAAGACTGTTTCACCTGGTCACAGGGGGGGCCAACACACGACAGAGTTCCTCAGTGACTCAAGGAGCCCAAGGGATTTGTTTGACATCGACGTTCCAAGAACAACATCAGGGTGGTTGATTTGGGGAGCAGCAGCCCAGTGGGGAGATTAGAAGATAGTTACGGTTACAGGATCAAGTAGGAAGCCATTACAGTCTGAAGCTGCACAGCACATTCATTTAACAAGGGTCTTAGTGACTTCGTGGCATAGCCGTGATTAATCTGGGGCTGTACGTTGTCTCACATTTGCTATTCTGGCTCTCATTGAGTGTGCCTGGTGCACAATTAACCCAATCAGGGAGGAGATTGCCTTGATTTCTCTCTACATAAACTTAATTGCACATGATTGAGTCATGACGGCGGGCCCCGCATCATCGATCACGGCGCAGTGGGGGATTTTGTCCCCGTCGGAGTTAAATGTCAATGATGCCGCGCCGCCGAAGGTGGACCACTCCAACTGTGCCGCTGCGCAACCCCAATGCCTATTGACATTCACCACATAGGAGAGTCCAATCAGAAACTCAGACTACTCATTTACGCCCACACACATAACTGCCGCTGACACAGACCGCACAATATTCCTCAAAAACAAAAAAAACAGCAGACAACAAGTTTCACATCTCCTCTATTTGCCCCGCAAGTTTAATTTAGAACATTTCATGCATGGCTGCTTTCAGCGTGGAGGAAGAGTATTTTTTTCAAAAGTTTTTCTATCTCCCTTATTTCACTCTCTCTTTAGCTCCTCTTCTTTCATCAAGCTTCCTCTCTCTCTCTCTCTCTCTGTCCGGCTCATACACTTTGTTACCATATCCAAGCCACGGGCCTTAGTGGTCCTGATAGAGGATTTAGATCAGAGTGGAGGTGCTGTCAATGCGTCAGTGATCATACAGGGGGGGGGGGGCGTTGGGTTCAGTGCAATCTGAGAGCCAAGTCAGTCTTCACATGAAAACATCAGAGGCCTGCCGCTGTTCTCAATACCTCAGATAGAAAGCTGAGGGAAAACCAGAGACAGACAGACATGGAGATGGAGAGGTAAAGAACGAGAAAGAGAAGAGGAAAGGAGAGAGAGAGAGGGAGGAGGAGAGAAGCAAAGAGTTGGAGTGGGGAATGGGAGAGATGGACTGGGCAAAGGAGAATGTGTTCATGTTGTTCCAGCTCTCTGCCGAGGAAGACATCCAATCGGAGTGACCTCAAAGCGCAGCATGGCGTGTTGGACGTCATCTCCAACCCTCCCCGGCTCTGATTCCAATGTGGCTTACACAACCAGATTCATGCTCGCGCTCTCTCAGACATTTCTCTCTTGATGTTTCTGTCTCAGCAACGCGACTGTCAGTCACCGGGGGCTTTGAAGAAGTGCACACACACACACACACACATACACACAATCTGTCTTTGTATCATTCTTGCTTTCTTTGCTTCTTACTCACACACACACACACACACGTACGTATAGAGTACATGTCCACAAATGTGAAGCCGCAAGGTTTGATGGATGGATATGCTGAAGGAGGGAGGGATATTATGCTGCAGCAGCCTTTTTGGTGTCACACGGTCTGAACAAAGTGAAAAAATAATTGTCTGAGTAAAGGCTATATGCCTCGTCAACCTTTTAACGCTGGTCTGGTATATGACAGGTTTCATTTCAAAATGCTTTGTATCGATTTTTAAGTGATTGTTACTTACTTCAATGTTGGTCATTCAATATGTCATAAATGTAAAGCATCAGTTAAGGGATATTTTGGTTTCTATGGGATGAGAAAGTTCTCTGACCCTTTGGGCTTATGAAACCCGTTCAAAACCCATTGGATAAACTGGATAATACATGGTGAGTTTGTCGTTCAGGTCAGCGGTCATTCTGTGAGTGTGGGTGGCACTTTTTTTAAAGTCACAATAAAATGCTATACACCTATTTAACAATGAATGCCCCCCGCAAAAAAACACATCTTGCCTAAAATCTTATTGTGTTTTTACATCAAAATCCCATGACTTTTGCTTCCTGAAAGACCAGGAATTCCAACCAATAATATCATGATAGAGTTTTGAACAATACCACCTCTCATCCCCTCCTCATTATGTTTCAACAGGGACTGCATTAAATTAAGGAAGCAAGATGCTCCCAAAATACCGTTTCACTGTGATTTTAAATGGTAGATTTCTCCAAAACGCTCCACACATAAGTCACGTATTTCAGCATGAAGGACACTTTGTGCTAACCTCTCATTAGCCTGTTAGCTTATAGATGATCATGTTTGTGTGTGTGTGTGTGTGTCAGTATGCGTGTGTGTGCGTGTGTGTGATCAGATACTAATTAAAAGTCAATTAGCCCGCAGCCCAGTGGGTCCCTGACCTCTCTAAACACAGGAAGGATTGGGGATGTGAAAAGCTCCCCGAGCTCATTATTGACTGTGCGCTGTCCTTCTCTTCCTGTCTTTTTCCACATGTCTGCATCTGTCTGGTCTGCTTCCTTTTCACTCTGTATGGAAAGCACGCCAAGCATCATTACAGCTGAAACATATGCACATAAACAAATGAAAGCTAACCAGACTATGTACCGCCTGAAACACGCCGTGGCCAAAGCTAGCTGATAAAGAAGCGGGAAATACAGACAACGTTGCTTCCATGTTGGAAACTCGAGTATTGTAATTCCACACCATCACCAGACAAAATGATTTGCTGCTAGGAGTGACATTGGTGTGATTTTGAGAAGATTGTGAGCGGTTAGCGTGTAAATACAGCTTGTGAAATAATATGCTGGCTCATTTCCAAACAAACAGAAGTCTATCTCTCCACTTGGCTTGTTGCTTGTTTCAACCATCCTAAGCTGACTTCATGGTGAATTACACTCTTGTTTCTCTCAGTTTGTTATTCTCCCTTACAAATATAGACTAAGAAATCAGTGGTGGCTGGATAGATCGGATAGCCCCCTGCCTGGGATCTCAGTGGGTCTGTGTAAATATAGAACACTCCACCGGCTACTAATACTACTAGTTTATTTCTCGCTATCAGTATTTATTACCTATTACAAATAAAGTTGTCCAGGAAGTGTTGTTAACAGGATCATGCTCTCCATGCAGTTTTTTTTAACTTGACATAAGAATCTGCTAGGCTAGAACGGTGGGCAAATAATAGGACAGTTAAAAAAAAAAATTATAAATATATATAGCAAGATGGAATGGTACAATATTAATAGTATTTATGAATGTATATTATTAATATTTGTTGGCAATTATTTTAACTACATTTACTTTTATTACATTAAGTCTTGAACTTTTAATGGGGTATACATTTAATGCTGCGCTAGGCAACCAAGCATGTTGGTGGCTCCAAAGGGCAGAAGTAACTGTTTGAACTTCAATACCCAGAAATCCTTTAACGTGACATCAGTAAACTGCACACAGCACGCTCATGTTACCGACCCGGTCGGTCTGTGATGCTTTGTACCAAAGCATACCAAAGAGATGAGAGAGCCACAAGATCTAACGTGGGTGAATTCAGCGCTCGCTCACATGCTGTTTAGGAGACAGTTTGGATTTTTTGAGCCGTAACTAAAGTGTCCACAACGACACCAGAATTTCATTTGAGCAAATAGTGTGGTGTCTCAATTAGGGAGGATGGGATGCTCGTCTCTGTTGCAGTCCCACTTTATGCTTTAGGCTGAATAGACAGGTGTATTTTTACATAATTATCTTGCTTAGCGCAGCTTTAACACTTTCACTAGCCCAACTACAACAAAAAGTAGTGGGAAAACATTTACCTGCTATGTTAACGTGAGGCTGCCATATAAGTTATATAGTTTCCTTTTGGATTTACCACCCATTGCCAACCTCATTATATTAAATAATATTTCTTGAAAGGTTTGTCTGCCAGATGCTTCTCATTTATGTCACTCACTGCTTGCATTGATTGTAAAAAATATATTTAATATAAAATTCCCCATATTTCAGCCTTTGTGATGTTGATATTGTTTTCTTTCATATTGCAATATCAACAGGAATTGAATGTGGTGCTCAGCCTTAATACTAAACACATGAAAACTAATACATCTTGTGTAAGCACTCTGAAGGTAATGATGCTTGCGATATGTGGCATAATAATGATGGGATTATGATTATATGGCATAACTGAATGCAAAGACAGTATGCAAAAATGTCAAAGTGAGGCTTATCTACACTTTATTATCACTGTATGGTTTCATTTGAATAATTTTCATTATGGTTCCAATAGCATTGTTACGTTTGTTTAAGTTTTCTAGCTGTTAAGCTTTCATTTGATATCTTGTCCATACTGATCGGGCCACTCTGAAAACAGGTTGCATATGATTTTACCAAAGTCTCTCTGCTTAAGTCCAAGTCAAGTCTCAAGTCATTTACTGTATGAACAAGTCCAAGTCAAGTCTCAAGTCATTTATGAACAAGTCCAAGTCAAGTCTCAAGTCATTTATGAACAAGTCCAAGTCAAGTATCAAGTCATTTATGAAGTCCAAGTCAAGTCTCAAGTCATTTATGAACAAGTCCAACTCAAGTCTCAAGTCATTCATGAATAAGTCCAAGTTAAGTCGCAGTTTTGAGGTTTCTCTGAATGCCAGTAAAATATCATAGGCTACAATCAAGCTGTAATATTAATAATAGCCTATTATATTTGTTGTTGTTTTTCTTTCTGTATTTATAAAAGTGCAAGTAAAAGTATAAAAGTTAGGGAGCAGTCTGTCCAGAAGAAAGCAGTTAGGCCCTAAATCCTTAAAGCTTGAGTATGGCTAATAAGCTGCCAACAATCAACCATCTTGCCAGAATAAAGGCAAGCAAACACTGAAAATATTGGGGGGGGGGTTTAAAAGCTGCAGCTGAGTAAAATAATTGTTTGAATCTCCAGAACACAGCTATCGCTCATTACTTGTGTTGTTTACAGTTTACGAATAGGCCTTAGTAATAATGTTAAATATTTATAGAAACGAAAAACAACAAAAAATAGGCCTAGGCTCGGCCACCAACTGTTTTAGGCTATATGAAGAATTTATGAGCACCGGGTGAAAGCTGCGAACTCAAGGTAGTAGAGGAGTCTACCTACCCAAGTTTTTGTAGGCTGAGCACCAGAGAACATGAGAGAATTAATGAAAGAAAATGAGTGGCTTAACAGTTTCTTTCTTTGTTAATATTCTTTGTTAATAATTCATTATTAGGTACTCCTGCTCGTTAATGTTAAAAACCCTGCTTTTCCAAACAGCAAATCATGTGGCTGCAACTCATATAAAGCACGCAGACATGGTGAAGTGGTTTAGTTCTTTGTATACCCTCCATTAGGCGTTTCCACACAGCCTGTTACCATGGTTACCTTTCAAACAAACACTGCAGAAAGGTAGAGCAGTGCACAGAGCAGTGAACTGGGCTTGGGAGTGTTCAATAGTCTATTTAACAGTCACTGTAACCAACATTGATTTCTGAATAAAAACGATATTGCTCAGTGTTGGACCAGGGCACGTCAGGTCAAGATACCGCTGTCAAGTCTCAAGTCAAGTCGAGTCTCACAGCAGAGGAGTCCAAGTCAAATCGCACGTCCTGATTTCCACGACCGGAGTCCGATTCAAGTCTTTGTTTGTCTTCATTTGCAGTGTTGTATGTATGTCTGCATGCGTCATGTATGCTCTGCTCTGTGCTCCGTGGATTCTGCAAGTTTAAAGAGAGTCAGCGTAAGATCCATGTTCAGAGGAGGTCAAACATCCAGGCTGGCTTAAGAGTCTGAAAGCTGGCTGTTAGTGCGGCTCCCATGGAGATAGCTAGCTGAAGGACACTCCCCAAAGGGGAGTGTGAAAAGGATCGGTGGTTCTTATCACTTCAGGATTTCACTTTCAGCATTACCTCCTGCAGGTCTCCATTTGAACAAGACTATTAGCAGGGTGGCTTCTTTATGCACAGGCCTTATCAGAGGAGAACCGCTGAAAAGATTGCTAAAAGCATTTTAAAGTACTTCTTATCCTGACTTGGCTCCATGGGATATGCTGGTTCTCCTGCTGGAGCTAAAATGTCTCATCAGACACCATCTCTGAGCAATTACAGCAGAGTGCAAGTGATTGGGAGTGACAAATTAATGAAGCTCCATCCGAAAGTGTGAAGGTGGCAAAATATATATATATATATATATATATGGGTGATGGGTGATGAAGTAGAAAATTGCAGTCTCCACCGAAGAAAAGTGTTAACTACGTTTTGTGGATTCACACTGAAAAGAACTGGAGTTATGGCTTCTTTTTTTTCCAATGAGGTCAGGGAAAAATTGGGCCCTAGCATTTTTAACTTCTGCATTGAAAAGTCTCATCAAGTCTTTTAGGATGTCAAGGTGGACATTACATTTTGAGGCGTTCCATCGACGCTCTGCCTTACAGCAATTTCTATTAAAGGCATGAATATCCTCAATTAGCCGAGGCAGAGAGGCAATCTTAGGCTTTCTAGGCCCGAGAGGAGGAAATTTGGTCCAGTATACTAGTCATAGACATCGTCATTCATAGAGGGCCGGATCTGAAATACGGAGGAGACAAATTCTCCACAGAACTTGGAAGCAGAAGTGATGTAAATATGTGAGAGCTTGCTAGGTTTTGTTTACAGTCTGCAGCTTACAGTCTGAAGTTTCAGTAGGGAAACCCATCATTACCGTAGATGTACATCGGGGGGGGTGGTGGGGTGCTTGTTGCGAAACAGACCGGAGATGTTGACAGAGCAGGTGGTAGACTCATGGCCCCTTAGATCTAGTTCTAACTATACCGGGGATGTGGTAGGAAAGGGAATGATCAATGAAATAGTTTACCTGAGAAGGTGGAAGGCAAGAGCCGTTTCCTACTGAGTGTGTATGTCACAAAGTAGACAGGAGAGAAAACATACCGTCCAGTCGTAGCTGTGAACCGGTCTTGTTGGGATGAAGGGCGTCTCCTTTCGTTAGAGATGACCTGGACTAAAGAATGAACTAAAATTGTCCACCAAGGGGAGTCCAATGGCAGCGCAGTGCCGATTGGGCCCGTCATGGAGCGAGAACAGCCGTGACCGGGGCTCCATTCCCTTTCGTTGCGTGGGGAGGGGTCCAGAAATTGAACTTGGACCCCCTCAGAAGCCATGAACTCCCAGGAATAGACTACAATGATGGTTGTTGATTCAAGTAACTTGTGTTCATTTAACGGAGGAAGGAAACAAACTTGACACATTTCTGTCTGGTGTCTTTGATGGCACCAGTGGTGCGTCGTGGGCCGAAATCTAAGAGATACAATGATGAAGTGCAGTGTGTGTGTGTATGTGAGGGGGTGGTTATTTTAATGAGCCATGGCAAAAACTGCAAAAGTGAAAAAGAAACACAAGACTAGACAATAACCCAAAACTACCGTGGACTTGGCTTATACATGTGTGTGAACAGTTGTATACTCTGGTGATGCTTCCAATAGTCAGGCCAACAACTCTGTCAAGTTGTCTCCGTTACAAATGAGCGGATGTTCTTACATATCTGATCCAAAACATTGTTTCATATTTCACTTCCAGGACTTGGAGGCCGGCTCTGCCATTTTAAATCTCAAACAAACAGCACACTACACACACACATACACACACACACACACACACACACACATTTACTATGCACATCCATGTTAAATATTCATAGTACACTCAGTCCACACAGCGTCAAGTACCCTTTAAATTTCACACTTAGTGGAAGCAGGCAACCACACGCGTCCAAGAAAATCAAAACCTGCACTCAGTAGCTGTCTCAAGAGTAGGAGGATCGTTAATCATCTTCTATCAACGAGAATCTGTATTCATAAAACCCTGCCTTTGCCTCGCCCACATGCATGGAGCCAGATATGTCAATATCAGCCGGTACCTGTCAGATTATTTATTTATTTATTTATTTATTATTCCCCCCTGTGGGAATGAATCCTATTATTTGCCACAGGCAGCCATTTTTCTTGGTTTGCATGATCTCTGCAGTGGCATAAGAAATGGTACCGCGAGGAATCCCACCGGAACACCTGCTGATGATGATAAAGGCGTGATGGAGGGCAAAAAAAAAAAGTGTTATTCCATACTGATGACAGATGCTGCATTGGCCAATTCACATTCCCCACCACAATGACTCTGGGCTACTAGGAATGGAAACCCCGCTTCAATATTGGCTCATGGAATAACATTTCAACATTGCACTGCAATGCCGTACAGAGAGTGCCGCCTAATGACTTGCCTGCGGTTCCGACCGAACATCCATTTCATGTTTGTTCAGTCACACACTGCAAAGTCATTTTTTAAGTGTATAAACGTGTCTCTATCTAATTACAGTTGCTTGGAACGAGAAATTAGTCACGGTGGTTTTTTTTTTTCTTGCGGTAATAGTTTCCTGTGGTTTTGCCTTATTTGTGGAGTTGCTTTTTTAAATGAAACTCATAATTCATGAGCTGGCTGATTTTGTTTATGCCCTTAGCGAAGATTGGTTATCCTCAGGAAGGCTAATCACTTTATTTCTACCCGTATATAGACCCTCTTGCAAGTGAAGCAACATTTCATATCGATGCCAAGCACTGTATAGCTTTTTTTATCATGCAGTCTCATGAAAGAGGTTCTAATTACCTTTAAGGGTTCTTTGGCGTATCCACATTATTGGTACCATGTAGGATTCAAAACCTTTTAGTTCAAGAAACCTTTTAAAAAATAGTTCTCCAGATGCACGTCAACCCAAACAGCATTTTCACAATAAAATATTATAGCTGCACGGTAAACGTTCCCAACTGTTTTGAACTGACATCAGAAAGATATTCACCTCATGTCATCCCCAGCTTTCATGTCGGCACTATATTTCCACGTTTATCAGCGTTGTTGCGGGGTTGACATGTCAGCATCTAGGTCTACACAACACGCAAGCGTCTGCTGGGAATGCGACGTCATATTATGTAACCCTTTCAGCGTTTTTTTTTCTTAGTTTGTCAGCAGACTGGTTTAGTTGGCTCAGTAGGGCGGAGTTATACGATATAACGCCAAGCTACCTGATAACCGGAGCAGTGGATGGTAATGTAGATGGAAGGATGAATACGTGGAACAGATGGACGTGTGCGCGAACAGATGGACTTGGTTTCCACCTCTGAGCGCCTCGCGTGTGATCTGCTGCTGCAGTTTCAGAGTTAGCCATTGCATTGATATGTTCATGTGCGTTTATGTGCGAGAGAGACTTCATTCACATACAGAATTTACAGCGTCAACAACAGTGTCTGTGCATCCTCGAGCTGAGCGAAGTAGTGTTGCATTATGGAACACAGAGACTGCTTCATTCACTGAAGGTAATCTTATATCACTGACAGATTGTTTGGTGTTTGGTTCCTCTGATTCTCCCCACCCTGCCACCCCCCCACCCCCCCCACCCCTCCTGCTGGAGCTGCAGCCGGCATTTCTAGCTCACTGGCAGCATCTTTCAGTTTTGGAAAGGCCAGCAGGTAGTGATTGAAGGCCTGGCATTTGTCAGTTCTCTCCGTATAGGAGCAAGAAGCCAAGGGAATACTTGCCCTGTTGTTGACATTTGCTGGGCCTGATAGGAATTTAATTTTTTTTCATAAAAGAGGGATGCAAGAGCCCATCCTTTCTCCTCCAGCATCTGATAATGTCACGGGAGGGACTTGGATAGATGGACGTATTCCAGATGTAACTACATGACAGATCAGTTTGTTAGGGTAGGGTGATGGGGATACAAAAAACAAAAACAAAAGGCGAAAGATCAAAACCGCCATAATCGGTCGTCCGTTTGTTGTTTCGCGGGTGGGGTGGGATCTTAAAGCTCTTTGCTCCGTTTGTTAATTACAACGCGATCAATCCTAATCCAGTCATTAGCTGCCGTTGCGACCATTTTCCCCCAGCCTCTGCCAATGAACGCCCCCGTGCACACACTGACACACATGCACACGTTCACCTTTAACAATGATGATGTGTTGATTCAAAGGGATTTGAGGTTATTACTGGCAGTGCAGTCGACTTCCCTCTCCCTGGCTGGATCCTCGATATATATTAGAGAGACACACACACACACACACACACACACCATCACCATCACCAAGACTGCTGGCAATGATTTAATCAGATTTCCCTCCGCCCACTCCCCGTGTCCCTGTGTCTGACTGTGACACAGGAAACGTCTTTCCCCCGTCTTTCCCCATATATTCAGCGTATCTGTTCCCAGTGATTCTCAGCATTACTGTTCATCTATTTCCCATCACTTTATCCAATTTCACGCATTTGAACGCGACAATGCAGACATTACCCGGTGTTCTCTGCGCCTTTTTCCCTATTCACAGGGAGCCAGGGCTTCTATGGTGAGATCTCCCTCCCTCCCGCGTGATGGATCGCGCCGGTTCGAACGGAGGCAGACGCCGCACACTTTTGACACGTTGGAAATTGCGCGATCAGCTATTTTCATTTCTGCAGATGGCCTCCCCAATTACACTTTTGCTGTCGGCGGCGCCTGTCATTCTGCTGCCGCTGGAACACAGGTGACGCTTTGCCATGCGGGTATTTCCTCTCACCGTCGTGCTGATTATTTGCCCGTTCTGCACCACGCCCCCGCCTTATCGTCGTGATTGTAGGGATTCGTAACAGCATCGACCTCAAAGATGGAGACGTCCAGACCGCGAGTGTCCTCCTCCTTTGTTCTTCCATGTGAATGTCGAATGCCTCCAAACCAGGATAGGCCTCGCTCAGATGAATTTTGCACAAGAGGTGATTAAACAGAGGGGGCCTATCCAACAGATAGCATCCTCTCCTTAAGTATCATCACGATGGAGCGTTATCCCGTTGCATTATGTTGTTTCTGGGCGTAGCTACAAACTGATGTTTCAATTCATCCTCAGGAGATTCTTGAATAAGCCCTGCACTCAGCAGGAATGGGCCCGCCGTCTCTCTGGTGATGAAGTGCGTGGGTATACGGCACTGTGGGTGTTTTCCTGGGTTGCACAGCCGTTAGGAATCAGGCCGTTAGGAATCAGGCCGTTAGGAATCAGGCCGAGTGTCTAGCGCTCCTATTTATCAGGCCTGAAACGCAAAAGTTCACAATCAAGTCCGCTTGCCAACGCACAGAAACGAGTTTTGAGTTGATTTAATGGAAAATATTGGTATGAACCGTGCTGTCCTCTCTGATAATGGAGCAATACTTTACAGCCTGGGCACCGCACGGGACTGAATAATAGTCGGGGCCGTGTGAGAGGCAGGGCGCTGCGTAATGAAACGAGAAGACTTTCAAAAGAAAACATTCATGCGCTCCAGTGGCTTGTCATTGTGTTGTGCTCTGGATATAAAACATTTTTTTTAAAAAGCATCTCTCTCGCATTACTTTATCGACGCTCCATCCACGTGTTGATCAATTCACCGTGGGGGGGAAACTCCCTTCTGCTCGGTTCCAGTCTGGCGAGCGGCTTGGTGTTTGTATGCACTCCATTATTATTTCTGTTAATGTTGTGGGTAATTATAGTCGCGCACAATATCGGGGGCGTTTAAACACGCGGTCCTCCTCACACCGGGGAACGCTCCGACTTCTTCTGATGCGCCAATCAGCCCCCCCCAACCCCCACCCCCGCCCCGTTCATTTACTGCGGCTGAGGCACAAAGGCGCTGACTGACTGAAATCAACAGTGAAGTTGTTCAAACTGACTTGATATTCCCAGCAGACGGTCAAATCGATTATTTTGCTGCCGCTTCACACTTATCCCTCTTATCCCTTTCACACACACGCACAGTCTTTCTTTCTCACACACACACACACTTTTTAAAATGTAGCTCCAGAGTCATTAGCCGTCTCTGTGATCAGCCATTATTTCATGGACCGGTGGCCTCCGCGCGCAGCAGATATGAAATGCTGCTCTAGCATGGCTGCTAGCTGCTAGTCAGGTCAGTATATTACTTTGCGTTATTATCCCAGGGTTATTCTTCCTCATCTTCACTGACACCAAGCCAAAATCACTAATTCATGAGGGGGGGAGGCACTTATGTAGGGAGGAAACTAATGGGTGTTGGGCTCGGGCCAGGCGGGCTAGTAGCCTGAAGTTTCTGCTAGTCTGGCTGAGTTATTTACTCACCAAGGACTTTTATTTTATTGCCCAAGATTATCATTTTGTATTTTTGTTACTTTCCAATATTGGTAATGTCAAAATAAGATCATTTTATTTCCTAGGGAATATAGCCAGTAAAGCTTAGCTCTCTTTCACACCTTTTTCCAAATGTGTGTGTGTGTGTGTGCAGGTGTCAGCTGTATCTCTGTTCCACCGTGCCTGAAGATGAAACAGAAGAAGGGGAGGACATTTATGCAAGGGGGTTATTACTTTTTCTAAAAATTCACAGGCAACGTGATAGGCAAGTAAATCAAAGCAAGTCTGGATTTGCACCTTGTCACCGTTCCTCCAGCGCTCTGACTGTAGAGCTCTTTCGCTGCGGTTTGAAAATCCCACTTCACTTGTCAGGACAGTGTCCTCAAGTTGTACTTGGAGGCGGCAAGCAGGATGAGTTACACCTACGATCCTGCTCCAACGTGTCTGAACACGGATCGCTGACACTTCCGCGACAGAAATCCGCACACACTTCACATTTCAAGCATTTCAAATTTTCAAATCTTTTTCAAGTGCGGGGGCTTGTCGATTTCACATCCATCGCCCTCTCTGCAAGGCCTTTCACGCACAGTCGTCATCCGCGCGAGAGCCGCGGGGCCTTCGCTTCCAGACATGGATTTTAACTTTTCAAAGGGGCGTTTGATGACGCAAGCACTTAAACTCAGTAGGGATGTGCGTCTCTGTCCAGGTGTGTGGATGCGTGGTTGCAGATTCAATAGTGAGTGTAGAGGGTCAGAGCATGGAGAGAGTGCCATTCAACATAAGCTACTACTAGCAGGGGAGGCCTAATGAAAGTGAAACAGTCTCTCCTCATCATTACTGTGAACAGTGAGCGAGCCATTCAGCTGGATGTGTTATTGAAGTTCATTCTTGTTTACCAACCCACATAGTCCATAACGAGTGTATCTCTGGGCTGAGAGTGTGTACGCGATCCCCTCCTGACCGTAAAATGTGAATTGCACTAATAGGCTCTCTCCGACATCGACCTCTTAGTCTTTCCTTGGAAACTCCCCTGAAAGACTCTTTGGGTATCGCGGGATAATGGGACTTTGCTGACGGTATCGATCACGTCAGTGTTTCAGGAAGCTTCCCCCTGCGTTGCCGGCTTTGATAACATCGACGGTGTCCGACGCGTAGGTAAAAGTAAACTGAGCCGAGAGCATCACTGTCCTCGGCGTTCCTGAAACCGCGGAAGGTCAAAGGCCTCTCTGAGATGGACGATGATGGTGACGGTGCACAAAACGGGGTCCCAACAGACGTCCTCTCCATCGACCCGTCGCGAGGGAGACGAGACGTGTCACCCAGTCAGACGAGCCGGTTCCCCCGTCGATGATCGGAAGCCGCCCACCCGTCCTCCACCCTTGGCCCATTACTCAGCCTTGCATCAGCGCCGGCAGGGATGAGGAGGTGGTGGCAGGTGAGGCGGAGTCCCAGCGGCCCTCGGCGAGGGGCGACTTATTAAAACTAATGACTGGATGTGTGTGATGTGATTGATGAGCTGGGGGGTGACGGCTGTAGTCCATTGCTATATCTGGATACCATCCATACACTGACAGCACTGACAGATATGGACGAGAGAGAGAGAGAGCGAGAGAGACATGTCATACTTTCATTTCTCTACACCAGTGAGAAGAGATAGGAGCGAGGGAGATCAAATCAATCAGCATTCAGGGAGTACGGGATGTTTGACCCAAAGTAACTTCGTCTTTTATTTGATGTCTTCCTGGCACATCATCTGAACCTCGGGACCTTGAGGAGTACAGTCTCTAATAGGGAGGGGAATAGAGTGGCACAGGGGCGCACGCTCCTGAAAGTAAATACACCTTTTCTATCTTCAGGTTGACGCTGCGGACTAGTGAACTTATCGACCAAACTTTTAACATCCAAATGATTCAATAGGGAGGAGGCTGACATGTTGTTTTTCTTCCCTTTACTTACAAACTAGAAGGAACAATTTCAAGCTTGACTTGACTTTTGGCTTCAAGGCGCCGTCGGAGCTGATAGTTTGGCCTTATCATACCGGCCAACCAGCCCCTCCGTATATGAGGATTGATTACACCACACCAGTCCAGCCAGGTGGTGGACTGATCCTCCCAGCTTCTGCATGTTCTCTGTTGTGAACAGTATCCACTACCCAGTCTGTTATTACTGGGTTTTTCCACAAAAACACGGGAGAAAAAAAAACTGAGGAGTTGCACTTATTTTTAAACCAAAATCAATCAAGCCTGCAGACTTGCTTGAAAGCTGGCAAACCTTGGTTCAACTCCAGTTCAGGTTGCTCACATTCTAGAGGATATTTAAAAGGCAGAGGATGAAAAGGTGTTTGATGCGGGTGGGGAGTTAATCTCAGATGCAGGCTACCGGTACGGTAGTAGCAGAGTGGACAGCATCGCTGAGCAGAACAACCGGTCCACTAGCGGCATGTTAATCGATGAGCTCCTCCCAGCTCTGTCTCCGCGGGCCCTCGGTGTAAACTCCATTAAGCCGCGGGGGATCCTTCGACGCGGGATCTCCGATGAAGACAACAGCCGCGGTCAGAGTTCAGCCGCGGGCATTTAATTCACTTTTTCACCGAAGAGCGTTTCATGTTGGTGTTCGCCCATTCGCCCTCCTCTCTTTGTTTCTTTATCTCACTCGCTCTCCTTCTAGTCCCCCCCTCCCCTCCTCCCCTCATCTTTCACCCTCCCATAAATATCTCTCCGGCAGCAGCGACTGCAATCCTTTGTGTCCTATCGCAGCCCTCCCTCGCTAACGCGCTGTCTCGTAAACTGTGATGTTATTGACTAGCATGGGAAATTACATTTGGGTGCGATGATATATATGTTCCATAAAACTCACAACGCGTCACATAAAAGGTGACACTTGTTTAATGTGACATGAAATATGTTTGGGTACGGGGGTGTTGCTGTTGCAAAGGGAGCTAGCTTGGCATGCAGGTATGAGTAAAACCATCCTGACGTGTGTGTGTGTGTGTGTGTGTGTGTGTGTGTGTGTGTGTGTTTGATTAAACCCCCTCTTCCCCATGCTCAGTGCCCTGTCGCTAACGCAGCAGCCCTCTGCATTATTTATCCTCACAGCAGTGCAACCACTTTAACTGCTGCCACCGCTGCCGAGAGGGCAGGGGAGAAAGTGCACACCGTGCAACCGAAAGACCTTTTTTTTCGTAAACTTTATTCCCTTCTACCCCTCTCTCAATAAGCCCCGAGGATAAAAGCCCTCTATTCCTATCTCGCTCCTAACCCGCAAGCTTATTTGCCGCTTTGGTTTTTCTTTGAAACGCTTGCTAAATTCTCCCATAATGGTTTGTCGAACAATAACCGGCACATCACAATTGACTGCTTGTGTGAATGCGATGTAAACTTGAAAGCCGCCGAGCGGGGAAGTGATGAAACCGGTCGGCGAGCTGATATACTTAACATTTCAATTTACTCTTCGCCACTTTCCACTTTGTCTGCCAGCGAGGCAAAAACGGGATGAGCAAGAGAAGTGTGTTATTACTTGCTTATGCTGTAATGGAAAAACACAAGACGGGTAATAGCGGAGAGTCTTACAGAGAAAATGAGCACATCGCTGCCACTTCCTCTACTTTTGTGGATGGGGATGTCGGAGGTGCATCGTGATACATCAATACCCCATCTGACAAGATAGCGATGGGCGATTTCAGCAAACGGATTAAATTCATAGGATTGCCCTATGAGTGCAAAAGGCTGATCGTCTTGTCCGTCTGTTTTGAGATGTATTTTCTCTTGGACAGAAAATGCCTCGGCCCTATCAAAATAAATCAATTGAAAAGACGGAAAAGATGCTCGGTGTTTGAACAGGGGTGAACACAGTCAATGGGGCAGAGCTCCTTCTAAAGTAAGAAATGGATTTGCTCTGTCCGTGGTGTTGAAGGTGAGAGATGATGGCCTGCTACGGTCTCCATGGCAACCCCATCAAAAAAGAAAAAAAATGCCAGGGCCTTTACAGATATGCCGTGCACTTCAGGGCCTTTTTTTTTTTTCTCCGATGGCTCGGACCGAATGGACAGATGCCACATGGACGGGGGAGATAAACAAGAGGGCCGAGGGGACTGGAAACGCAAAATAAAGAAAGATAATCTGTCAGTTTGTTGGCGAGGGATTGACAGCAAGCAAAGCAGCGATAACAAAATAGGGGGGGAAAAGCTAAATGGTAGGAGTCGGTGAGGAGTCGCCAGAGACGACTCGAAGGGCAAAGGAAGAAAGACAGATATTCAGAGGCACAGCTACGAGAATGGTTTCAGTCCATCACCGTTTTCTTTCCTCCTGTGCCTTTTCCATTAGCGAGGGACAGGCATGTTTTGGAGTCGTGGAGTTGTGGGTGTCCGGCGCTTTCATCATGGCAGGATTACACGCTAATAGCTATGTCATCTTTGACTCCTACTCTGCGGGTGCTGCTCTGCACGCAGGCTTTCAGATATCCACGCGTGCGTTTGGGAATACTAACGAGCCCATGTTTGTTTGTGGAAAGGCATTTTAATTGGCGGCTGAGCCGTGCACGCTCTCGCTGCTCGCAGACCTTTAGCCCCGGATAGATTAAGCTAATGTGATATTGACAGCGACCGAGTTCGGCTCCTGTGGCATTTCAAACCTGGGCTCAATCAATGGTCAGGCATTTAAGAGAAATAAAGAAATAAAGCACACAGTTAACAAGTTATTTTGCTGTGCTGCATGAAAAGTTGACAGAACAAACGACAAGGCGACAACGTGGGACAAACTTTACAAGACAGACATTCATAGTCACAGTACCAAACCTAGTTTCAAGTATAGCATCAAACCTCAACCTCAAGTTTCCTTGGTAAATGACCACTGATATCTCTTTCCCACTACACATTTTTCCGGGCAGAGAGGTGTTTCCAGCAGCATCTTTCATTTCTGGACAGGTTTGAGAACTCATTACCTATCTTACCACTGACAGCTTCACCTGAGGCGGGTGAAGAGAAGTGAGCAAGCCGGGGAGAGAGAGAGCTTGTGAAGAAAGGGAGAGACAGGGTCAGAGGCGAGCGCTTGCAAAATAACAGAACCGCCATTGTCAAGGTTTTGTTGGCCTCCTTTGTCATCCGGTGGCTGAAAAAGGAGCCTCTGTGTCTGGCGAAAGTCTAATGGGATGTTGCCGCAACCCTGTCTGTCAGACACCATTGGTCCGGACAAAAGGAGGGAAAGAGGGTCCAGCAGCGTCCCCCAGAAAGCAATTCTGCTCCATTTAAGAGAGAGAGAGAGAGAGAGACCAGTTGCACAGAAAGCAAAAAAGCCGCATCGATCGAAAACAAAAATACAAATTGAATGCTGGGTAATTAAGTTTAATGCTACCTGCCCAATTAGCCACCGAGGGCTAAATGGCGCACTTCAATCTCTGGAGGGTTTGGACAGCTGCTCAAACGAAGCTCATCCGAGGCCGTCATTAAAAAGCCCTTTTCATTCAGGTGAAATCGAGGTAATGATAACACCGTGTCAGCGCGCCGGAGCCGCTAATGAAATCTGGGCGGTGGCGTTAGCGCGGTTAGCGCGTCGGGCTTCGGCAGACACCCAGCGGAGAAAACTGGCTGCTGGATTTTGGATGGCTAGACCTCGCCCCATATGGGATCTCTCCGCGGGCCAGGTTGTCTTGCGTTGTTTGTCACACACCCCCCCCCCACACAAAAACATCACCCACAAAAACAGCCACGCGTCATAGCAAAACAGCCATAGCACATCACTATTTATCACTATTTATCCTTGCGTATCATTCATCTTCGCGTGGATTCCTATGTGTGTAGCAGAGAACGAACCCCACCCAGTGTGGTACTTCTTCCTAGCCACACCCCTCTTCTGGGACAGCATGGCATTAGCTTGGTAATCAATTGTGTGATTATAACGCCTGGCCAGTGTCAACAAAGGCGGGCCCGGGTAACAAGCGTAGATCAGACAGGCAGGAAACGCCTAAATCATCATGGCGACGGCTGTAACTCACACGAGTGCGACGCCGCTTGATGCTGCTGTGGGTTTTAATGCCGATGGCCTCCCGATCACGGCGTCCTTCCGCTTCTCGAATCAAACGGCATTCAGCCGCTGTGGCATTGAAGTGGATGGTTGTTATGGTGATTTTTATTCATGAGTGTGGGGACCTCGCAACTGCAATCTCATTTACATGTCTACATGTGTCGCGCGCAAACACACACACACACACACACACACACACATCTCGCAAATTGAGCTGCAATTTTAACGCAATCTATAATTCATAAGCACCTCAAAGCCATTTGGTGGCTGTTGGCGAGGTGGTGGGTATGGAGAGGGACGGCTGAACATCATTATGGATGAAGAAATCGGCCTCACCGCGGTCTGCATGCCGCACACCTCTAAAAGCAGGAACAGTGCGGCGCTGTGTTATTAACTACACACAGCATGGGGAAGGGAAAGGAATATTTCCTACATTTGCCGAGGCCCCCCAGAATGCTCTACCACTAAGAGTAGGACGCTTTTAAGTAATTACATGGGAAATTGCCTCCGGTTTTCTTTTTTTCCGCTTTCTTGTTCATCTCTTCCGGCTCTAAACTGGCTTGCCTTTAGCCCCGTAAGAGCCATAAAGCTAAAGTCCCCTGCAGAAAGAGAGAGAGAGTGAGGGGGAAGAACTCGAGGATGAAGGACAGTGCCTCTGTGGCAGCCTGTGTTTATTACCAGCCCTGTCCTTCACAGAGCCACACTCCACAGTAATGCCTGTACCAATCACGGCTGTGTGTGTGTGTGTGTGTGTGTGTGTGTGTGTGTGTGCAGTGTGAAGGGATGGAGGGGAGGGAGCGCCCCACATGGACCATTACTCTGAAATAATAGGATTTGTCCCCGCCGTTGCCCACACGGCGACACTTTAGAAGTCTAAATGAGTTTTAAAAAAAGGAGGAAAAAACACAAAGATGCCTCTTTCTTTGTAGCGGCAGGGGAATGTTTTGCTGGCGGAGTGCTGTTTTGATTGGTGGCAAATTGCTATCAAGGGACACTATGAAACTCATGGAACCTGAGAATGTACTGCTGTAGCCCAGTTCCCCCTTTTTAACCACCAGACTTTAGAGTCATTATCGCATCGAGTTCAGGCTGCTGATTTCTAAATTCCTGCTCTGGGCTAAAAAAAAAAAACGTCCCCTGGTAGTAAATCAGCTCCATCAGTGTGCAATTAGCAAGTTCATCTACAGTGTCTAACTCATCTTCCTGCATTTGGAAAAACTTCAGCATGAGGACAGTGAAAAGCTTCCATTGTGCTGATCGGTAAAATACTGTACTGTTTTTCCAGTGTTAGTGAGTCATTACTTACCGTGTCTCTCTGTCTCTCTCCCCTCAGGTATTCACCAGGTATGGGAAGTGCTACATGTTCAACGCGGCGGAGGAAGGGAAGAAGCTCCGCTCCACCATGAAGGGAGGGACGGGAAACGGCCTGGAGATCATGCTGGACATCCAGCAGGACGAGTACCTGCCGGTGTGGGGAGACACAGGTAGGCGGGCCTGGTGACACGCAGGCTGACGACACCCACTTTTCTACCTCTCTCCTTAGCTCTGATGTCATTACTTGCGTGATCCTCCGGAGTCACAGGGATATTCACACACATCTATTGTCAGGCCACCATGACTTTGAGCCTTGCACTCCTTATTGGCTGCTGATAATATTGGAGATCTGCGAATTGAAGCTAATTCTGATGTGGTATCCATTGCAAGTTGCTCTGACTGAGAGCATCAACTAAATGGAAATGTGTTGCATGCCCGCTGCCCCTGACTGGCTGTCATGATGTTTTCTCACTCTTCCTCCTCAGAGAACATAAACTTCTCAAAGCTCCTGTGATCATTTCTAGCGCGGTGCAGCCTCGTGTTTTGTACCGGTACCGCGTACACCGCAGGTCTTGTTAGCGGTTCAGATGGAGTGGGGGTTTTTAGACGAGCGGCTGTCTGAGCGGTTCCACAATGAAGCTCATTGAATGGCCGGCTCACGTCTGAACCGGAGTGGAAGTGCAGACGGGGGAGTTCCCCCGGAAAAGCGAGCCAAGCTATGGGCAGCCCGGCAGATGGACATTATTTACTCTGGGCTCTAATTTAAAGCAGATCTATCATCAAGGAGTTCGGTCCACCACGTCTTATCAATTCCCGGCCCACAGTATCTGTCCTTGGCCGCTCCCTGTGTTTGATGGTTGTTTTATTCACTTTTGAACAGGCTGTACTCGAGCCACCGCCCTGACAGCCTGTGGCGCTTCTTCTCTCGGCAGTCTGAGGACGCCGGTGCCCTTGTTTAACCCAGAATGGATTAATTAGCCCAGACGGGCTGAGTCAGCCTCCTCCCAGAGCCGGGTGTCAGTACTATCAATCTGCAACACCGGCTTCTGAACAGACATAATGGACACATGCAAGGACCCTTTTCCCCACTTCTTCTCTTGCTCATCTCCTGTGGCTTTTCTCATGTGTCCACCTTTAAAGGCCAGTGTTCAGTCAAGGCTTTTGCTTCTTCTTCTGCTGATCGGCTTATTCGGGTAGAAAAGTGTAAATCCTTCCGATTTCAATCCGTGATCAATGAGACCTGAAACTCTTGACAGCCAAACATCTATCCAAAAAAAAAATTTAAAAAAAAATCCTGGTGTGAAAAATGAACCAGTGAAATGTGTGTTTGAGTGCTGGGGAAAAAATAGATAGCCTGTTGCCTAGATACCTAGCTATCCCCTCGCGATCCTAATGGCCAAACTGATTGCTCGATAATTAAAATAATATATGGTTTGTGTCCGTCTGTTACTTGCGTCCATACAGGAGTTGCCTTGGAGATCTTCTCTCAAAGTGCACCTCAGATATTTCGTGCAGGAGGAACTGGGACTCTATCAATCTGTTCAGTCCTTCAGACAGTTGATTGCCCCACAAGTTGATTTCCTTCAGTTTCAGTAACTAGATGCCAACAGAGCTATGCCACTGCTGGAGGGGCGTAACCTCTGGTACCCCATATGCCGGCTGCCGTCTCGGCTCCTACCTCGGCTTCAGAAACTCTTAGCGTATTGCCTACAAGTTTATCCCCAAGTTCACAAAGAGAGTGGGAGTTTAAATTGAATTAAAAATGACTCCCAGCAGCCCCACAAACACTTTTTTTTAAAATCATATAACCCCTATTTCTTTCTCTGTGTGCCTATACAGGAAACAGTTTGAGTGTGAATTTATTTCAGTTCCTGCTGTATATATCGAGCCATCTGACGTTGTGATGTGAGACGAGCTCTATAAAGCCACAACAATGGCCAGGGCTCTTCAATCACACGTTTGTCAGCAGGATCAAAGTAGGCATCCCATGTTTTCCTTCTCCAGCACAGCTATAAAACATTTTTTTGCAGTAGGGAGTAGTAGCCTTTCAAACATGTTCCAGCCCCTGAGGCTGGGACGGCATTCGAGCTTCACTCCATCTTAAATCAAACATCATCTTCAGACCGTAGAAGAGACACGATTCTACCCTGTCTCGTCTCTGAACGTGGAAGTGACACGTTTCATCCAAATCGTATCCCTCCGTGTCTCTATTTTGTTTGTTCCCGTTTCCTCTCGCTTCCTCTTTTTTTGTTTTAACATCGCTGCCACGCTTCATTTCATTTACAGCTAATTTGGATGTAAATACTGCCGGGAAAAAAAAAGGGATCCTCATCACCGATCTCAGCTTGTTGTTGTACAGCCTGCAGACCGACAAGCGTCGCTCCTCCCTCCCGCATTCTCCGTCTCTCCGGTGCTCGGGAGGCACTTCTATATCTGGGTGTTCATTGGTTCATTGGTTTGTTTTTTCGCGTGTAACACTTTTTTTTTTTTTTTTTTGCAATGCGCAGTGAATTGTGCTCTGCGCTCTTCAGTTCCTCCAGATCCAGCGTGGCAGAAACAAGTCTGACCTCGGGCGCAAAAAACCTCCAACTAGCGGGAGGAAGCATCAGATTGGATGTGGCTGTGTTTATCTGATTTCACACACACACACACACACACACGTGCACCTACACCTATACACACACACACACACACACACTCACTCACACACATGCATGCACATACCAATCTCCTCTTTCACTATAGCTCCATACCCTCTCAGGTTTTCCCACAGCCAAAAGATGGATTCACTTGATAGTTGGAGGACGGAGGTGAACTCAGAACACAACTAGAATGTCTACAGGGTCGTACAAATACCAAGCAATATCTAAGTCATGATTGTGGTGGCCGATAGCATCGTGATTTACCACCTCTCTTTATTTTGTTAAGGCACTTTAAGTCAAATCCTTCCCGTGATAAAGTTTTCACGATAAGGGCCACGGCGGTGATGAAACGTATAGCTAACTCCGAATCTATGCAGCTATCTTTGGCTCTACGTTAGGCCTGGCCAGATATGACAAAACATCCTTAACCAGTATCATCACCTGATAAGGAGAGCTGAACTGACAAGAGCACAAACAGGCACGGTGTGTGCTGTTACTCTGACCTCACACACACACACACACACTTCCTCATTATCTCTTTCACACAGACGACGGCTCTCTTCTCCAGTCTCAGCAGATCGTTTTGTGTCCTGTCCTGTGTCCTTTCCTGTGTCTCCTAGTACTGTCCTATGTTGTCCTATGTTGTCTTGTCCTATAATGGTCTCTGCGTTGGATGTGCACTGGCATTAACAGAAACATTATGTCCCCCCTAGTCACGTGGCCATGCAGGTGACTATGCTATTGTTCTAGTTAGTATAAATCCCAGTCCATGACATTTTTCAGAAGCCCTGAATTTGGATTAATTCTATGAATGAATAATAAATAATAAATGGTGATCAATGCTATCAAGGCTATCAATGCTGCAGACCGGGCTAGACTTACAACCTTGGAATCTATTTACAAAGCTGCAGTTCTCTGAATAATGGTGCTAATCCAATAAAGGTTTTCTTGTGATGATTTAGCATGACAAGACAAGTAGCCACCTAATACACAGGACAGGACTAGGAAACAGTCTCTCCTCTTTCACACACATATGTACTCTTTCTCACTCTCCCTTTCACACACCCAAAAACCCACGACACACACCGAACCATTCACACGTGCCCGGCCTGGCACATGTTTGATCTCTTTATCCAATTCTTACCACGTCCTCATCGCAAATGTTGCCGAATCAGTCAGCGCTGCAAGTGTTGGGTGGCGGGCTGATATTGCTTTGCGTGTGTGTGTGTGTGTGTGTGTGTGTGTGTGTGCATGTGTGAGGGTGTGTGTCTTTCAATCGATTTAAGAGACTGACCGCCCCGAAATGCACCCCGAGGCACCTTGATTGAATGTGCGGGAACAGTGCCAGTGAAAGTGAGGACATGGAGAGAGAAAGTTATTGATTTCTATAAAGGCTGCTCTCTCTTTTCCCATAAACATTAGCTTCTGGCTCTCTTAGTTTGCACCTGGGCGTACGTCTGTAGGAAAGAGAGGGGGAGAAAGAAAGGGAGTGTGAGTTGTCGTGTCTCCATCCTCGTGAGGACCACATGACCTGCACGGAGAGAAAGGTGAGGAAAACCCTCCAGAGTGAGGACATTTTGCCGGTCCTCACTTCCTCAAGGGGCGGGGTTTAGGGTTAAGGTTAGAATTAGGATTAGGTTTAGATTAAGACTAAGGGTTGAAGTTAGGCATGTAGTGGTGAGGGTTAGGGAATAAGGTCAGTGGAATGTATAGTAGTAGAAACATGTTTGTGTGTGTGTACGACATTTCTGTTCATCTGCCATCTGTTTGGCAGAGTTTCGTCTCAGTGTGTGTGTGTGTGTGTGTGTGTGTGTGTGTGTGTTAAAACATGTGTACAAGTGCTCCGAATGGCTGAATGAACAAGCCCTTTCATCTCTAGAGCCAGCATCCAGCCACTGGAATCTCTCACTTCGCTGTCTGCGTTTGATGTCAAGACAAAATGCGCCGGCACTCCTCTCTGAAAGTATGTTATTGTAAATACAACCTTGAAAGCCCCGTCGCTTCGGAGTCAAAGCCACAGGCTTCGACAATAGGTGGTTTCAAACAGGGATTTCAATTTTTTGGACTCGGCTGGTGGACGCCATCTGTTGGGTGTAAAACAGCCTCCCCTCTGCTATCTGAAAGCCAAAGAGACAAATGGGGTTTTTCTTCTACGTGTTTTGTTTGTTGACAGGAGACGTCTGCTGACTGGGTCTCTCTCTCTCTCTCTCTCTCTCTCTCTCTCTCTCTCTCTCTCTGTCTCCATTCCAGAGGACACAGCCTTCGAGGCGGGCGTGCGGGTGCAGATCCACAGCCAGGCAGAGCCCCCTTTTGTCCACGAGCTGGGCTTCGGCGTGGCCCCTGGCTTCCAGACCTTCGTAGCTACGCAGGAGCAGAGGGTAGGTGTCCCCGACCTCCACCGAGACACAGTTAATAGCTTTTCTTTTTAATCATTTCCTTTCCTCTTGTGCTGCATTTGAGTTCCACGTGTTCTGCTTATCTCTCAAAAAACAACTCTTCATAGCACATGATGGGGGTTTTGAGTGTGTGTGTGTGTGTGTGTGTGTGTGTGTGTGTGTCCGAACATGCAGTCCCTCCGGACCCTCTATAGGCCGGGGCCTCTGTAGTCTCTTAGTGGACGTTGACTGACAAATGATACCTTCCTCTGTCAGTGGCCTTGACCTTGCTGGCGGAGAGGCGCTTCACCCCCGACTCATCCGCACTCGATCATCCCGAAGCTCGGCTCCACCACACAAGGCCACATCAAGGCTGCTCAGACACCTCCAACTGTATTTGATATAAATAGCCCTTTCACTGTCGCAACAGGGATACTAGTGGCTTCTGCTTCCCAAGGTTGTTCGCGCCTTCTCCGTTCAATCCCGGTTTAATTGAACAAGCCTCGGCGACGGTGCTCTGACATGCTGGATGTCTCTGTAAACCCTTTTCTTCTGCCTGTCCCCTCGCTTTCCTCCCTCCTTTTCGACGCCATGTCTTATTCTTTAGCGCTGGAAATGCATCCTCTGACTCACCGGTGGGAGTTGGCTTGATTGCCTTTGTCTGAGCAGACAGATTTCTCTTAAGATGAATGCATTGCCCCCTCATTTTTAAAATTGTGTCTGTCTTCAGAATGTCAATGAAATGTCTGTTCCTCCGGCAACTGGCAGCTGTCAAAGAGAACACAAGAAAAAGAGGAAAGTTCACCGAATGATCAAAAGCCGGTACATTTAGTTCAGTTCAAAAAACAAGCTTTACTTTAACATCAGAATAGTTGGTTGAAAGCTCGCCTCAGCGCGTCGTAGCTCGGCGTGATGCAGAGACGGAGCGATGCACCTCAGCAGCAGGCAGGAAAGAGAAGAAGAAATCTCTGGGGGTCCCTCTACCCAGACATGGTCAGGCCTCCTGGGTAATGAGCCTCCAGGGTTTCTGTCTGTCTGTGCACCTCTTGTCAGCCCAATGCTGTGACTGGCAGGGTGAAGACAGGGCTTCCTCTGCTGCCATGCTGTGATACCACTACCCCTCGCCACAGGCCAGTAGTAGGAAGCAGTAGGAAATACAGCCAAAAAAAAAAGCTATAAAAAGAAAAAAAAAAGCTCCAGCTAATTAGTGCAGAACTGTACTTTGCATCACAGGGCTGGAAAAAGCCTCCTACTGTGGGAAGTTCCCGTCTGTCTGTTCAAGCCTCCCACTTCTGGAGAAGCCCTGAAGGCGTGTTCAAAACTGTCCGGAAAAAAAAGACAATAATAATGATGATCGCTCGAGTGGAGTACGTTTGTTTTATCTGAGGCAATGATTTGGGATGGGGACTTAAGGAGCATGACAACATACTACTGATTAGTGGATGACTGTAATGGCTCCCAATCAGTCGCACTGTGATAGTGGGCTTAAATGAACTCATATCACAGGGCCTAGAATAAAGCTACTTCATCACCGCGGGGACAGAGGCCAAAGGGGCACATCCCACAGTTGGGGCTGAGTACACACACAGACAATTTCAAATTGAAGATCTCCAGATAGAAAAAATCCCTTTCATTGGCCTTTTTGACGAAAGCTAAAAGAGCCTGGGTGTTTCACTTGCTTCTGAAAACGATGTTTCCCCTATAGAAGGAAAGAAAAGGTCTTCATTAAAGCGTTACTTCCTTGCTGCCTCTTGGCTTCCGAGCCCCGGGTCTCTGTTTCATCTTGGCTCTGGTGCTGTGAAGACAAAAAAAAAAAAAGACCCCTACAGTGAAAGGACATCTTCTGGGAACTGTAGCATGTAGGTTGGTGCTGTACACCAGTTTGATGTGGAGTTGTAGCCCAAAGCCCGTAGCCCACACTTTACATTTCAGCCCCATCCAACCAGTGCTAATACCGTGGCCTCGTTAAAAGCCACCCCTTTTTTTAACAATGTTCCTCGCTGACCCAGTTGCATAATCTAATGGAGCATTGCCCCGGTGTAGCAGGGAAATCAATCACTGATTAATCATCGGTGCTTACTACATAGACCATAATCGGGTTGGCAGGTCTCAACACAGTGGCGACTGACATCTAGCATCTTCGATTATCCGATTACAGAGGAATAATCAGATCTCGAATCAGTCCCGGCCAACTCTTAATTAGGCCATAAGCAAAGACTGGCTGAGGTGTGGAGGCGACCTGAAAGGTTACGGATTGCTGAGAAGCCCTAATAGCATTACCGCTGTCTGGAAGTCCGTATTCATCCCTCAGACTCGCTGCTGGCATCGGTGAGGGCATGTTTAATTATCACAGGAGACATTATGGCTGTGCCCAGACATCGCCAGAGGCTTTTGGGAGGATGAAATACTCGGCGTGCTGCTGTAGATCGCTGTTTGGATTGGTTTTGAATTTCATATCTCGCTAGTTGTGGCTGCAGAAACTTCCCCGGGAGCACCGACACAACCTCACCTGACGGGGGAGGGGCGTTGTTTAAAATGCTGTCAGTGCTAACCGGCATGTTGTGGCCAGATTTCACTTGGCAGGGATATTGTGTTTTAGTTTGATCCAAAAAAAAAAAAACACAAAAAAAAACGTTGTTATTTTGGCAGAGGAAGCTGCTTCTCCCGGGACGCATTGTAATGACAATGAATGGAACAGGGGAACAGAGGGTGGTGGGTGATGGATACCGAGCGGGCGGCTGGAGCATGCCGCCCGTGTTGTGGAGCAGATGGGCCTGCACACAGCTCCTCCTGGTGTCCCTCGTTCCTCATCTGCTGTCGCCGTATTCAGAACCACGGGGGCGGGAGGAGAACATTTGCAATTTTTGTGGGGTTTTTTTTTGCAGCCAGATTCTGCCTATCTGTGTTGTGAGGCTCTTCTGTTTTGCTCTGAGCTGGCTGGGTTTCAGAGGCTAGGAAAGGCCTTCTGGAGAGACGCTCTCCTATATCGCCACACAGGATCTCTCCACATTTTGGACCGGATACATATGGATTTTTATGTGTGTGTGTGTGTGTGTGTGAGAGAGACAGAGCGAGAGCTGTGCCCTCGCTTCCTCTATGTGCATCTCCAGGCCCCGTTGACCCCGTGTCTCCTCCTCCTCCTCCTCCTCCTGTAGCTGATCTACCTGCCTCCCCCGTGGGGAGAGTGTGAGTCCAAGGCTCTGGAGTCGGGCTTCTTCCAGGTCTACAGCGTGACTGCCTGCAGGATCGACTGCGAGACGCGCTACATCGTGGAGAACTGCAACTGCAGGATGGTGCACATGCCCGGTAAGTCATCCGGAGGGTGGCCGGAGCACTCCGTCAAGGAAAAAGTTTTGAGCAAGGTTGCAGTATTTTCGTGAGATTAAAAAGTATTGAGAGGTTTAGTATTGATTTGACGAGTCAATAGTGGATTAGGTGTCGGCATATAAAAAAAAAAAGTAGTGGGATTGTCCGTCTATTGATTACTGGCTGAAAAAATGCACCCCGCCTCACAGGGGTAATTTAGCTGTTTCAGGAGTCCTTAATGTTTATACACACATCTCAGCCATCGACTGAATTCTCCTTTCTCTCTGCACTCCGTTTTCCCCAAACTATTCCCAGGCGAAGCTCCATTTTGCACCCCTGAGCAGTATAAAGACTGTGCCGAACCTGCCCTCGGTAAGTCCACACACACACACACACACACACACACACACACACAGGTTCATCTGCAAAGGAATGTGACACGGATACACATCTTCTGTTAAATAGAAATGCTTAACATCACATACAAGCATTGGTTGCCTCAACAAGGATTAGGTTGAGCTTTGTTGCCTGTTGATGCAATGCTGAGCAAATGTTCACCCTGCCTTAAAGCTGAGCAATACACTGGAGAGAATTTCAAGGAGTCTTTCAGAAGGCTGTACTCAAGTACGCCTATATCCTCAGGAATGCCAAAATAGACCAATCAACAGATCTACTCAGAGGAAGTATGATGCTCACCTCTTCTAAATCAAATCACATTGTATTTGTATAGCCCTTAATCACGGTTACAGTCTCAGAGGGCTTCAAAGTGTGAAAACAATAAATGGTTAGTACACAACACTCCCCCAGCCTTGGACCCTTGCAGAGGACAAGGAAAACTCCCACAAACCCTTTCAGGAAAAAAAACAGAGGGACTACTCAGAGAGAGATCCCCCTACCAGGACGGTTGATGCATTGATGGATGGATAGATTGATGATTAGATTGATGGATAGATGGATGGGTGGATGGATAGATTGATGGAGGATGGATGGATGGATAATAAATAGATGGATGGATAATGGATAGATGATAGATGGATGGATGGATAATGGATAGATGGATAGATAATGGATAGATGATAGATGGATGGATGGATAGATGGATGGATGGATAATGGATAGATGGATAGATAATGGATAGATGATAGATAGATGGATGGATGGATGGATAATGGATAGATGGATAGATAATGGATAGATGATAGATGGATGGATGGATAGATGATAGATGGATGGATAGATAATGGATAGATGATAGATGGATGGATGGATGGATGGATGGATAATGGATAGATGGATAGATAATGGATAGATGGATGGTCACATTTCTTGCATTGTGATAAATATAAGATGTGAAAGTTTTCACTCAAAATACTGGATTTTTATAACTTTTTTTTCCATTTTTATTAAATGATGGCTCATCTGTTTTTGATATATTGATTTTGGGTCTCACTCTCTCCATTTTGACTTTTCATGAAACAGCTCTCATACCTGTCACCATTCAAATATGTTACTTTTCCCATAGCCTTACACTGGAGAGAGGAAACGAAGGCTCATGAAAGTCAGATGAGACGGTGAAGTGGGTTTTAGCTCCCAAATCGACAGAATCTCGGAGAGCTGCTTTGTCACTCCCAGAGCCCAGAGCCCATATGGTACCTCGGGTGGCAGGGAAGATGCTGACCAGCGCCTCTGCTGACAACCTACAGCTGACATCTTATGGTCATTTTGTGCTATCTTACTTACTGAGGGTTTGAAACGCTAAAAGTGTCCGATGTCGCTAATAGGTTGCAATTCTGAGCACACAGTCGGGATTAGAGGGATAACGTGGCGTAGCTGTGACCAATGATCGTGCAAGAAAACCAGGGGTCAGAAATCGAGCCAAGGGCGATAAAACTATCAGGGGGATCAGGACCGAGGCTGCAAACTCCCTCAGCAGGAGACCCTGTCATCAGCTCCACGTCTTTCACTTGGACTTGACACCAAAAAGTTATCCCGCCTGACGCAGGAGGAGTGTAGAAGGCTTTGGTGTTTAATAAAGACAGCTCTTTTCCTCTCGGCCTGTAATTGGTTTCATTTTTGAGACAGTGAGGCGTTCACAATTCAAACAAACACACACACACAGACACACACTGACACACTCTCAGCTTGGATCATTCAATGCAAATGAATTCCGGTTTGAACTCGGTGCCAATTTGCTATACCCACCAGACAAGATTTCACAAAGCGAAGTTTGATTGGGTTTTTCTTTCTATAACTCTGTCACTCATGAAGTTTTGGAGACAGCCCAGAGAACGTATTTAATAGGAGACAGCTGCATCTGTTGTCTGGGAAGAGATTGCTCATGTAGGAGTGAGCTATGTAATTACACGTGCAGATAGAAAACATCATTTCCTCCATTACGGCTGTTTGGGACGAACAAGAGATGCATCCCACCATAAATGTGATCCTACAGAGTGACAGTCACAACACGAGCGCGATTGTCTTACATTAAGTGGTTACGCCAGTTGAAAACATTCTCCTCCTGTTTATTGCGCCTCTCAACAATCCTCTTTCTGTTTTGTTTCAGACATTTTGCGTGAGAGCAAGTATTTGTATAAAAATAAGACGAAACCCCTGAGAAGCCGCATTGAACTTCCTCTGGCAATTACGTGACCGCGTAGTCCCGCGGGCCGTTAGCGCGCCGTCGGGGTTGCTGCCCTGTGGACTTGAGATCTGGGGGTCTTGCCTCACAGTCGTCACAGTGAGAAATAAGGCTGTTAACATTAAATCCCCTCTAGATTCATGCATTCAGAGAAGCGTGCCGCTAGGGACCGTGTGTGTGTTGGGAGATTTTAAGTTATTGCTCGTGGGTAAAAGAATTTGGAAACCTCTAGTGAAATTAAACGAGCTCTTTTTAAACTCGGGATGCAGTGGAAACGGAAAAATTCAGACTCCGGCTTAAGAAAACGATTTTGTAATGAATGTGAACAGCCTCTCTGCTGGACTCGCTTTTGAAGGGGCTATATTTGAAAAGCTTGCGTCGCTTAGCATTAGCGTCACTGTGGGGAGTTGGTGTTATGTAGGAGGCTGTGGGCTTAGCACGTAATCATCCAGTACATCCAAGTGTTTTATTTTTTATTTTTTCTTCCTTTCCTTTTCTGGGTCAAACTGCCACTGCGAAAGCCCCGAATAGATGCTGGCATTTCTGCATCAGGATATTGTCTCCGTTAGGGTTAAAGGAGGAGGGGGATTGTTTCTAGGATGTCGGTCAGGGAAGGCTTATTCGCGTTCGCTGCTCCGGCTTTCTCTCCTCGGTGACATTGACGCTGATGCTGACGTACAGTGTCGTTAGGTCTTTTTTCGGGCGTAAACATGTCGCGCGGGGACTGAAGGCGCAATATCAAACACTGTCACGGCGATGTCTTGTGGGTTTGTTGTGCGTGTGTGTGACCTCCATTGCCTTCGGAATAAGGAAAGAGAGAGATTTTCCCTTGGCTGTCAGCAACGACGGTAGCTCAACGCTCTGAGCGCGAGCCCTACAAAAGCCTCGGCGTGTCTGGAAATGCCAGGAAAGGCCTCGTTCCCTGTCTAAAAGAGATGACATTTTCCCATGTGCTCATCATCCTCCCACTTCCTGTTCCCCCTCTCTCACTCTCCCTCCCTCCATTTTGCCCACCTCCCGCCTCCTCTCCTTGAAGCTAAGCTATCGTCCGTGGAGAGCAGTAACTGTATGTGCAGGACACCGTGCAACATGACCCGCTACAACAAGGAGCTGTCCATGGTCAAGATCCCCAGCAAGACGTCGGCCCGCTACCTGGAGAAGAAGTTCAACAAGTCGGAGAAGTACATCACGTGAGTGGCGCCGGTCCAGACGTGGGGCAGAAGAGTAGAAACACGTAGAAATATCGTCTGATGTGATGTTCTGCCTTTTGACAGAGACAACATCTTGGTGCTGGACGTGTTCTTCGAGGCGCTGAACTACGAGACCATCGAGCAGAAGAAAGCCTATGAGGTGGCGGGCTTGCTGGGTAGGTTTTCCCCCCTCGTCACCCCGTGCTACCTCTTTGTTTCTTCTTCTTCTTCTTACCACTTTTCTCTAGTCTGCTTCTCCGTGTATAACCGTCTTTGTGAACATCCACAGGTGACATCGGTGGTCAGATGGGTCTTTTCATCGGGGCCAGCATCCTCACCATCCTGGAGCTGTTTGATTACGCTTACGAGGTCAGTCTCGCCGCGCTCCGGACTCCTTTCTCGTCTACCCGTATACCCGTTGAAACTTGTACACACACACACACACACACACATCTTCTCAATCGCACTTTATCAGCTCTTCTTTTGCTTTTGCGTTTGCTTTTTTTCTTTTTCTTTTTGAGCTAGAGCAACAGCCGTGAAAGCTCAAACTGATGGCTGAGGCAATGTCACTGATACAAAAAAACAGCTCAAGTGCTAGATTTGCCTCAAAGCCGACTGAGATGAATGACTGAGCTGTATAATGGGCCTTTTCCATTACCTTGACTTTACAGTTTGTCCCTCTTTAGTACCACTCGTCCCTGCTTTCGTCTGCTCGGGTTTTGCCAAGCACATAATAGTCTTTTCCTCCCCCTGGGGTTTTGGAAATACGCAGAATTTTTCATTTCCATGGGCAAAGTGGGAGTAGGGGAGGATTATTTGAGAATTGGTTGAGTTTTTATGACTTCCGCCCTGAAATAAATGTGTAGGTGTAATTTATTACCACAATTAGAACACTATTACTAAAGCAGTAACCTCGATTGCTCCCACGCACCCAGTAATTATAAGCGGAGATCGCGAAGAAGACTAAATGTCGCTAAATGTCACTTCTGCGCTTCGGTCCGCAGGTGGTGAAAGACAGACTCATGGACCTGCTGAGTAGAGAAGAGGAGGAGGAGAGCCGCGGAGAGGATGTGGTAAGCCCGACCTTTTTACATTTTTCTGAACCATGTACCGCCTTTTTCTGTCTCTCAGAGAGCGCCGTCCAAGTTGGCGCCGCTTGAGTTCTCGCAGTCTGTCCTAACCATCTGCGTGATATTTCCCCAGAGTTCCTGCGACCCCGTGGCAAACCACTCAGAGTCCATCAGCCACACTGTGACAGTCCCCCTGCAGACCACCCTGGGCACCCTGGAGGAGATTGCCTGCTGAGCCTCCCCCGCCGCACCGCACCCCCCCCCCCCCACCCCGCCCCACCGCCCCCCACCCCCTCCTCAGAGCCACTCGCATCCAGAGGGTCAGGGCTCCCGCCACCGGGCAGCGCTACATCCTCTTCAAGGGGGCGTGGTGCCCGAGGGACCTTAGCAGGGGAGAGAGGGGAGGAGGAGGAGATGGAGGAGATGAACAGGGGTCGGCCCAAGGACAGTGCTGGGGCTCCGTCACACCGGCCTGTCTGTGGCGCTAATGGGGATTAAGGAGCTGTTGGCTGGACTCATCAGCCCTCTCTGTCACCCTACTGTACTGCAGCCTCCTGGATAGGGCCTGGGTGTCCACACACACACATACATACACACACACACACACACACACCCAGACAGAGACTAGGCAGGGCAACTAACCTGTACAGGATATCTCTATAACACACACCATTCATAAGTCGCTCACTGCCATGTACTGTACAATAACGGTGATGAACTGTCCCCAACTGCATGCCCCGGTCTCGCTCTCTTTTGCTGATGCTGACGCGTACGCTGGACTGCAGTGTTGCTTTACTGTACATGTGTGCCATTTGCTGTGTCTCTTTATCTTCAGAACAGGGCGAGACATCGAAGCTAGAATGTACAGATCGAAACATACGGTTGCTTCAAAAAAAAAAAAAAAATCATCGTTCAGACGTGACCCATCCATCTTGGAGATGAGTGATTAATCGTTTCTTTATTAATTATCTTTGAAGAGAAGGAGGTTGGCGGTGTATGAGCATTACCGGGGAAAAAAAACCCAACATGAAAATTCTGCTTTGTTTCCCTCAAAATAGAGTGAAATGTAACATTTCGCAGCCCGTACTGCACATTTTTTCACATGTCAGTTTCAGTTTAATCAGTTTACTAAAAGGCATGTTTGCAATGCGAGTCCTGGGGTGCTGAGCTGTTTTTCTACAGACATATTTAAAGGGATGTCATACTCTTACTATACACAATAATTCATGTGAATAAATCCCTGGCTTCTGGCTGCTGCACCTCACCAGAACACACGGCTAAGTGAGGTGGAATCTGACTGCGTTCGCCTGCCAGACAAGCAAGCCGCGCAACACGATGTCTCCGGCGAGCGAACATGCCCAGGGTGTTCTTTAACCATCGGTTCATTTAGAGGATGCGGCGGTGATATTTGGGACAGCTATTATCATCACATCAAAAGGCAGCGTTTCGTCCATCGCCGGAAAACTCCCCGGCCCTCCGACAATTTTCAGACCATTTCCATCCCCAGACGGCATTTTCATGATAATAACGCTCGTGGTTGCAGATGAAGCGATGACGGCGCTGTAATGTGGATTCAGCTGGAATGAACTTATTTTGTTTTTAAGAGGACACAGGGTCTGCTGTATTATGGTGTAAATATCGGTGTTTTGCTCAGCAACAAGAACAAAAAAAAGAAAAGAAAAACGGGTATCACGCAGACATGCCTGAAGCAGGTCTCAAGCTTAAAGAACATTTACGGTAAAAATGTCAGCTCCTGGTCCAGAAGTGACTAAATGTAACAGGCGGTAGCACGTTGGATAGTTGAATGTCATGTTAAAAGTGAAGGACGTGTTTTGACCACCTGGTATCCTTCTTTTCAGTATTGGTTTATCTACTGTGTTCTCAGATACATCCATGGCTTTACACCAAAAGCTTTTGTGACACCATTTTGAGGGGGGTGGGGTGGGTGGGGGGCACATACCTGAGTTTTCTATTTCTAGCCCACGATCATCCCAGCATGGTCTCTGTCATCATGGTAATGTACATTACAGGTAGGAATGAATTGAAGTGCTTTCGTGAGGTTGTTTGATTTCTGATTTCCCCCGTCCGTGGTGCGACCTGCTGTCTCTGTGTATTATCTCATCCTGTCGTGGCTTCAGACGAACGCGATCCTCAGCCGACCCCCGAGACGACTACGGACCGCTCCGCAGCTCTCGGCATGACGACGACGACGACGACACCGGTTGTTCTCTTCTATTTTTTGGGTTATTTGCCGGACAGCGTTTTTTTTTCTCATTTTGTGATGCAGCATACAGTGTGTGTTTTTAATGTGAAACAATTAAAAGAAAAGGTTCTTTTTGCAGTGGTGCTCCAGTCATTTCCTCGGTAGGTTTTTGGACTCCGAGTAACACGTTCAACCTTTGGGGGCGTGCTGGATGTGCTGGAGCTGGAGAGAATACAGAGTTGGTACAAAGCCCCTGACATCGTGACAGCTCCTGCAAAAAGAGCTGGGAAACAGCAGGCTGTGACAGATAGAAATGTAGCTTGGCAAGGTCCAATTTCCCTTCAGACATCCGTGTCTATATGCTCTTAATATCAGCTGAAGTGTCCTATTCAGCCTCACTGCAACTTGGTACAATGGAGGAGTCGCGCCACGGAGGATTGAAAATCCACTCGAAAACCTGATTTAGCCTTTAAGGTTTTATTAACACTCAAGGAAATCCGACGACGCGGAGAGCGCCGCATCCGTACTTTTCTCCGTGGCTACACATTTGTCTCAGTAATTCGGTCTAATGTTTTCTCCTCGCGCTCAGATCGTGCACAAATTGCTCACAAATGAAAGCGTGTCTTAAAGGAAAAGAGATGACGTGCAGTTTGAGGATTGCTCCAGAAGAAGATAGAAAGATGTTAGTAGATAATGGATGCAACTGTGAGCTCAGGGAGCATCGTTTCCCATACGGGCTTTCTTTAGTGTGGGATGTCCTGAGTTTTGAGTTCACCGGTGTAGAAAAGGACCCCTGTGTGTGTGTGACTTATTGATATAGACATGCTGCATGACGCCAGGCTGAGACTCATCCGGTTCAGCCTCAGGTCGCTCAGCAGCAGATACAGTTGTGTTCAAAACAATAGCAGTGTGTTTAAAAAAAGTGAGTAAAGCTCAAAATCCTTATAATAGCTTTAATTTCCATACACGCAGATGCATTGGGAACACTGCACATTCCATTCCAAATCAAAACATGAAGAAAAATGTATCAAATTTGTTATTACTTTACAGAAAGTGAAGAAAAAGGAATATTAGGCTGTTCAAAAAAATAGCAGTGTGGAGTTCAATGAGTGAGGTCATTCATTCTGTGAAAAAACAGGTGTCAAACAGGTGGCTTTACTCACTTTTTTAAACTCACTGCTATTATTTTGAACACAACTGTATATGGACATCAGGCAGTGTGTGTGCGGGTCAAGTAAAGGGCATCGCCACCCCATAATAAACAAACTATTTGCCTCGGCGAAATATAGAGGAAACTCACAAACAACAGTGAGGCCGATCGTTCCAGATGTTTGAGAGAGGGCGTCGCTCGCACCTCCGTGTTTGCGCAGCTGCTTCTCTGCTGAAAAAAAGTATTTTCAACCGCGCCTGCCTACGAGGTTCACTGAAGTCACGCGCTAATCATTGAAAAGAATATAACATCCTGTCGACGATTTAATCTCCTCCGTCTCTGCGGTTAATCACACATGAACGTGCACGTGTTCTCAGCTCCGTCCGCCTCGCAGGAAGACAGGCCGTTACTGTGAGGTGAAAGCGAGAGTTAATTGGAGTATGACTAAAGAGACAGTTGGACAATAACAGTGACACAGCAATAGGACAAATGAAGGAGGAAAGTGCAGCCTGAATTGGGGGGAAACATTAGAGCCGTGCATCATTTTCTCTCTTTGTGCCTCCTCCTTGACAGAGGGTTTTCCAACGCAAAGCCCCACAGCTGCTCTCCTGTTTGGCCGGTTCCAACCTAATCTCTGCAGCCCTTCTTCTCCATCAGGCGCATTCAGGACGACGTATTAAATCCATAATTCATAGACTTTGGAATACCTTGTCAGACGACGTGTATCGGTCCCCATAATTTAATTCCCCAACTCCAAAGAGAGAGCGGGGGCTGGAGAGCTTCTTGTTGACTTGTTTATCGTATTGGATCTGTCCTGCTGCCTGCATGTTGAAAGACTCCAATTACTGAAAGGAATGAGAAAACAGTTTGCAGCTATTTCACTTCTCCTCCACATTAGAAGAATATTACCTACAGTTTTAGAGCTCCGCCAACATATTCCTACACGTACGACTTGCCAGGGGCTGAATCCTATTTAATTACTTGTTGACTCTGTTTATTAGAGTTGATTACTAAGTTGATCCCAAACATAGACTTAACGGAGCTCTTTTAGGTGTGATCCTAACAAGCCTCAGGGAAATCAATGGCATTTGGTACAGTTAACTGGGCTAATGATCCATTCAAGCTAATGAAAGGACATTGGCACACACCTGACTAGCGCTCAGCTGCTGGAGTGTCAATGTCATCCTGCCTCCAGGAGCAGTTCTCCTAGCGCCAGACGTATCAGGTCCTTCAATTTCATCAAGGTTCAGGTTAGTGGCTATAGGCTAAACCACCGTTCAGATTCACAAGGAATTTACCTTTAAACTGAATGTGCAAAGGCCACCAGGAGGCCATGCCTTCATGCACAATTACAACTAAACTTCTGATTTTGACTAAACCTGGCCCTTGAGTATGTTTAAAAAAAAAAAAAAAAACACTAAAATTGGCCAAGTTAAGAAATATAGACTTTTGGCATTTGAGATGAAGCCTATTGATTGATTTTAAATTGCCTTTGCAGACACAATTTCTTACTTCCACTCAAAATATGAACCAAGCCTGATGACTGGACAAACTGTCTTGGTGTTATGGCCAACCACCCTGTTTTTTTCTTGAACTGTTAATCAAGTTATGTTGGAATCATGACATTAAAATAAATGAACACTGTATCTTCGTGGGCGTGCAACGTAATCGCGGGTAATTTTCTAGGTAATTCAACTGCAATAAAAGAAGTGTGGGGAATGAATTACATTACCTGAAAACATAATTTACTTAAATGATCCTCAACCACGTTCTCACTAAATAAATAAACTGAACTGAAAACTTGCCAGCACAATAGGCAAACTGTAATTGAAATTGGAATAATGAATAATGAAAAGACTGCAGATCCCAAAACAATCATAATCCTGGAGGGAGGGAGGGAAGGTGTTCTTCAGCAAAATGTGTTGTGCCAAACAGTGATGCTGTACGGTATGTGAGAGGCAGTGCAGATTGCACTGGAGAAACGGACCACTGCTGTGTCACCACGACCAGTTGTGTTGTGTTTCAATAACGCGTGGCCTTTATCATCAAAACTCCTGAGAAATAAAACACAGTCCTCCCTATTTACCGGCTTTTCATTTCATCTCACATCTCACAGCCCAAGTGAGTAAACAACATCAAGTAGTACTTGGCTCTCAAAGGCTGAAAGCAATTAGAATTAGGGTGTTGACATTATCATCAGAAAACAATTTTGGTGTGAACACATCAAGAATACCGTCTGCTGCCAGAAGAGTCTGTCCCAGACGGCTGGCTGTCTCGCAGCTATATTGCGCTTGTGCCATCTAGTGGTGGTACCTCATGCAAGCCTTTATATTCACGGCACAGCAGAATCATCAATCTTGGTACAAAAATGACCTAATTTCATGGACAAATAACCCCAAACTCAATCCAAGCAGCTTGATAGAGAAAACATGGTAATTGATGATGTCAGTTGGGTGTGGCAAGATGTGGCACTCGCCCTACCTCAGTCGATCAGTTATCATCATAGTAGAGAGCAGTAATCAAGTAATAGTCAGACATCTATTTGGAAGCCATATCCCCCCCAAAAAAAGAAGCGTTGCCAAATAATATGAAGTTGTCATTGTTCCATTAATCCCCAGAAATATAGTCGATATAAACAGGTTTGGACATTTATTGTGGCAAATGCATAAGTAAGGACTTTCCCATGATACAATAGACACCCATGAAAATAACAATATATTTGTCTAAATACATGATATTCTCAAGGGAAGATCTTGCAAACCTTACCATAAGCACTTTGAAGAGCTTTGAAACACGATTTGATTAATATATATATATATATATATATATATATATATATATATATATGTTTGATCTATATATATATATATATATATTTTAGGGCTGTCAAAATTAGCGTGTTAATCCAGATTAATTAATTTGCATGATTCATTTGATTAAAAATTTTAACGCAATTAACGCGCGGCGCACAATGTCTCAAAATCCCACAATTTCACTCACTGCCGCGGATTGGTGCTCCAACGCTATCGGGCGGCAGAACCAACTCGATAAAGATCTCGCCACTCCTGCAACCACCGTTCCGTGTGAGAGACTGTTCTCAGTCGCAGGTAACGTACATAAGAAGCGGTCAGCTCTATTCTCCGGTAATGTAAACAAGTTAGTCTGTCTCAGCAGCTGGCTAAAAGATGAGTAAGAGGGCCACATTAATATGGATATTTGTTTGATTAAAAAAAAAGAAAAAATGTGGTTGGTATGTTTAATTTTTATTTATTTTGATATCTGGACACCATATCTGTTCTATAGTTTAAATAAAACACATGTTAAGTGTATATATCACCTTCTGTCATGAGTCTTTTTGCCCCCACAAAATGAAACACAATTAATAATGAATGGGTATTAATCGTGATTAATCTAAATTAATCCACAGCGGCCCTGTGATTAATCTGATTAAAAATTTTAATCGTTTGACAGCCCTAATATATATATATATATATATATATGATAAATATATATATGATAAACAAGTGATCAACATATATATTGCAAAGCAACAGGCAGCAATTCTGCAGCGAGTCCCCTGACTAATCAGACGCACCTGGTTTGCGCTGACTAATCAAGTCATTAGTAACACCTGCGTTCATTAGCGTCTGACCAATCAGAAAGAACAAACACGCACACAAGGAAGCAGACGTTTAGCGGCTTGAGCTTTCACCGTGATTAATGCTCACACACAGCAAAGCAAACAGTCGCAGAGAGAGAGAGAGAGAGAGACAACAGACAAATGACAAAACAAAACAACTCATGTGTAACTAATTACCGTTTCATTTCCAATAATAGGACAGTTACAGTTACCAAGCAACTTTACCTATCAGCCCCTCTCAATATCAAATCTTATTTTGTATTTCTGGTATTTCAGACATGTTGCTGCCGTCCGTCGTTCACGTAGCACCGACTCAAGGTCTGTATATTAGGATAAATACCAGAGCAATATAAATATTATAGGGTATGTTCCACGGTCTCTTAGATGATTCCCTATCAGGACTGAGCTACCTCCCAGGCCGCGGTGCTCTAGTTGTAACCTTGTCAATTTTACCACATTTTGTCTCTCTCCTGCTGCCCATCTTTTTCCTTGCTGATGGTTGAATCATGAAAGTGTCCTCCTCCTTTATCCCCCGGTCATTCCTGCTCCACCTCTGCCTCTTGCGGCGCTGCGGCATTCTGGTTTACCCGGTGGAATGCTAATATCAACCTTTTCTCTTGTCAAAGCTGGCTTTTCTAATTGATCTGCCTTTTCATTTCCTTGAACCCCCTACATGCCCCGGTGCCCACACGAACCCCCAGCCTCACGCTGCAGTTTGTAAAGTCTGTACGAAGACGAGCAAAACTTAATCTAACAAATCGGGGCGTGTACGGCAGCATCTACCCTTCAGGGTCATCAAACCGCAGCAGCGTCACTTCTTCCACCCGTCTTCAAATCATAGCCATACATTCTGCTGTGAAGACCTTTCTCTGGTAGTCTGCAGTCGGTCCACATACACCCTAGATCTTCTGCCCACCTGATCTTTAGCCCGACCTTAGACGTGACTAGAAGCATCCCAAACGTTCCTCAGATAATCCAGTCATGCACAGCCCTCTAACATCCTGCACCTTATCAAGACAGGTCAACTTCTGGTGCTGGTATGAGCCATGGGGGCAATACCGGCCAGCACACCGAGGTGCCCACTTGATCTCCCATTCCCATTGCCCTTGCTCTCTCCTTGACAATAAAGGGCAGATTTCCTGTAGTCTCCTGACCTAAGCGCTCCCATGCCTCGGTTAACCGACACTTTGCTGAGTGATTTGCATCTCATTTCTATCCGAAGCGCCGGGATGAAAGTGGTTCTCAAAGCCTTAACACGAATTACATCCAGCCCGACTAATACAGAGGTCACCACGGTGCCAAACGCCGTACACCCATAATCCCATACAGATCTAATCATAGCTTGATATATCGTGGTCCTCATCTACCAGCCAGATGTTTAAGGATGATGACATTTCTCACCATCCTCTCCACCTGCATTCTCCACACCATCCTTTCCTCAAACCGCCCTCCAAGAACCGAAAGGGTCTCAGTTTCTCAATACTACCTGGTCCCTGGTCAAGAACTTCCCACTTCAACCCAAACACCATATATTATTATCCTATCTATGATCAGTCTCCCTCCTTCAGTTGACACATCACACTGTGCTAGCCGAGACTCACCGACGTATTCCCACTAGCTTCGGATGTTATTTTGTTCCCTTGATGATTCACAGAGAAGCTCACAGGCGAGGTGAGTGAATTTTTGAAGTTAAGGGTTTGCAATTGCCAATTTTGGGCGTGTAACAGAAAAGTAATATAACATATAATATGATATAACGGCTCCCAGGGATTAATAACTAAAGCAATATTGGTTTTGAAATAAATACCACGTATCAGTAATACCTTTTCCTGAGAAACAACACTGCCTTTAAGCGTGTCGAAATAACACATCGTGATTGGTGAAGAAGCAGATCATTTCTTTGTGTGAAAATTCAAACCCCTGTCATTGTCTTGAATAATGGGCTCGAAGTTTGGGGTAGAAGGCGTAACCACTCTGACGCTGGAATTCGCAGATAATTCCCTTTTCCGGGGGGAACATCATTTAGAGGCCCATTACGCTCACAATGCCTATCGTTTGGCGGGGAAGAGTGTGTCGCCTCCATAATAAGTACCGAGACAGTAAATCACAGCATGTTTTGTTTGTCTGTGATGTCAGTGGATTTGAGAGCGCCGTCGCCACTCCTTCCATATGAGCATAGTTGCCAATTTCTCTGCGGGACCGCTTCACTAACTAGATTGATTGTTGCCCGTTTTAATTGCCTCCGCCAACAGAAGCTCTCAGGAGTCACCAAGGATGCTCTGAGATTTAATTGCATGAGAGAGAGAGAGAGAGAGAGAGAGAGAGAGAGAGAGAGAGAGAGAGAGAGAGAGAGAGAGAGAGAGAGAGAGAGAGAGAGAGAGAGAGAGAGAGAGAGAGAGAGAGAGAGAGAGAGAGAGAGAGAGAGAGAGAGAGAGAGAGAGAGAGAGGATCATCATCATCCCTTGCAGAATTTACTGGAGTGAGAAAGAGAACAAGCAAATCCACTATAAAGGCACAATAATGGGTATCCTATCTTTTTCCAATTAGAGAAATTGCGTGGTTACAGTGCACACAACTGCAAAAATGTATCCACTATAGGAGAGTCATGAGGAGAAGGTTCTTCGAGTCCAAGGGGGGATAGTCTGAATCATGTTTTCATGATGCTTTGGACAAAATATTGTTTGCATTCTTGTTAAAAATGTAGTCTTCTGTTTGGATAGCACATGCTACTGGGACGGTATTGTTTTCCTTTGTGCCGCTAGTGCTGACCTTCCATCTTCCCTCTGACATCTTTAGTTCCTTCCGTTGCCTTGGCAGAGGCTTTGTAATGAAAATGTTTGAACTCATAGCTCCTCGTTCCTCCAAAGTGCATTTAAAGCCCTTTCCAGAACTTTGATTTTAATCTAAAGTATCTATCATGGTGACAATAATCCCTCCCCATGCAGGTCTCCTCTATGAACACAAGTAAATGTGAGACTAAAGGCATTTTCTCTGTTTACTAAAATTCAACTCGGGGGAAACAACCACATAAAAGCTCAGATCTCCAGATGATCTGAAATAAGTGTCATCTAACTCTCCTGAGGGGGTTTAGGAGAAACGTTTCAGATGAAGATGATCACAAAATGGGACAAAATTGAGATCTATGACTATGAGCAAACTAATCCTCTGGGCTTAAATGACCTGGAGCAGAGCCGGCCAGAGCTGAGGGCTTAACACAACCCTCCTGATACAGAGACATGTAGATGGTACACCGAACTGCAGGGGTTCAAGCATGGAAACAAAAGGTAGGTGACTTAATCTGACCGAAGGCTTCCAATGAAATACAACGATCTTGATTCATCTAGCTTTTTATTATGGCACTTTTTACAGTTCACGTTACAAACTCAACATTCTGGGGTTCATACAGCACACGTGAAGATCAGGAGAACGCTGCATGTTAGAAAGAAAAGAGCCGAGGGTTTCCGGAAGCTGCTTCATTTTCCCACACTCACACACACGCACACACACACACACACACACACACACACACACACAATAGTAGGCTTTGGATGTGAGCCGGTGTTTTCTTCTTGTTTTTTTGTTTTGTGTGTAGTCTTCCACAAATTAAAGGTATTTTGCCACCGCTGTTGAAATACCAGGATGACATCAAGTTCATACGGTACGCCACCTCAGTTTGGGACTTTTTAATGGTCATTTGAAACCATGAACGTTACATCTCCCCACCCTCAGACTGTCTATCTCCAGTCTGACAACACGACAGCAAAGCAAGACCCTGATTATCAAGAAAGCAGACGACTCGTATACCCCCGCGGTCGGAAAAACACAGGTATGTGCAAGGTAGCTGTACAAGATCCATTCCTATACACAAAAGGAGCATCACATATTGGTTTGTGTGAACATACACTATGACATCCATCCACACGTACTCTGTGCATTGAATTTTTTTACACACACACACACACACACACACACACACAAAAGATGGATGGATCAAAGGTAAACAGGTTGCATTGAAGTGCTACGAGATTCGTTGGCACGCGAGGATCAACATTTACAGTATTTACATCTGAGATTAAATAATTGGCTTGTCGTGCATTTCCTAAAAACCCGCCGAACAAAAAGGTTTTTTTTAGAGAAAATAAAATTCTATCTCACATTCCATTTCTATATATCATGATGTCGAATTTGGTAAAATGTTCGTGAGGTTTATGAAGTTGAACATACATTAGTTTTGAATGGCATTCGCTTACATCTTGTTCATATTTGATTTCTAACTCTACTCTATAACGTTGTTTCCTGTTCTGCAGAATGTGTCATTGTAACTGTACAGTAAGCATGAGGAAATAACAGGAAGCACTGTATGGCTGTCACCGAACTTCAAGTAGAATGAATCTGAAAGCAAAGCCAAGCTGCTAATGGTACTCCGACGGGGAGTCGTGATGAAGCTGACTGACTGAGCAAATCCTCAGGGGGATCCGCTGGGATGATGCAGCAGTGACAGCGGGAGGAATAAAACCTATCAACATACAAAATATCACCTTGTCCTTGTCGAAAATAAATCCCAACCGAACCTGAAGTGATATGACAGGAGAAAGTAGCAATCATTTGAGGAAGTGGCGTTGAGACCGTGATTCTCGGGCAATAAGCCGGCCATTTACACGAGGGCCTTTGGCCGGGAGAGCTGTCAATCTGTTGGTCGGTATTCCTCTGGGCTTCGCTCGGCTCATCCTCTCCCCTCCGTGCCTTTTAGTTTATGGCTGCCTGACTGGCCCTGCGTCAGTCCAGGTAGAGGGAGCTCAGCCGACTCCACCAGGCTGACCAGCAGGCTTTGGGGGATGGGGATGGGGGGGTGGGGATCAGGATAGGATGGGGGGGGGTGGTTACACAGCATCGGGTGGGCTGGCTGTGAAGCTCCTCTGGAAGGTGGATGGGGTCGCTTAGGGCCGCACCCAGCTGACAGGCACCCAGAAGGTCTCTCGCTCTAGCCTCTCCAGAATACCTCGCAGTTCGGCGCAGGCGCTGGCCGAGTCCTCCTTGATCAGGACCCGGTCCGCCAGGTGGCCGTACTGCTGATCAATCTGAATGGCCGACTGACGCATCTCCTGGAGGTCTTCGTCCTGGTGGTGAGGGAGGAGGGCGGGGTGTTAGACAGAGAGAGAGATATACTTACACACACTCCACACACACGAAGAAGACAGACTTTTATTTGCAAAGGGAACAGAGAGGACACTCACCGTAACGCGGCCGTGCTCGCCCCCTCCTGGCGAGGCGGCGGCGCTGCGGCGGCGTCTGCTCTCGGGAACGCGAGGCTTGACGAACACGACGTAGGGCTTGAACTCCGCTGTCCGCAGCCTCTTCAGCGCCTGGGGGCGACGGACAATAAGGGGGTCAGGCAGCAGATACGATAAGACAAAAAGCAGCACCGATGTGTCAGATGCCGACATGGGCGAGCAAATCTGATATGACTGCCAGCCCACATCCACTCAAGCACTCAGCAAAGTGCTACTGCCTGCAGGAACCATAAATCATGACATGTTGTGATATTGGATGGTGATACTTATGGCTATTACGTTAAGCACAATGCGCTCAGTGGCTGGATGGAGAACATGATCCCTACCTCAGGCTGTACATCCACTAGACACAGCTTATTCTTGGCCTGCACGGAGCGGATCGCCTCTATACTGGTGCCGTACTGGTTCTCCTTGTACTCTCCGTGCTCTATGAACCTGGGCATGAAGCACAAAGCCATCAAAAGGCCATCCCGCAGTCAACCACGAACCGATTCAAGTGTACACAGTGTACGGCAACCCACTTGTTGTTCAGAGCGTCGGCGTCGAATTGCTGTTTGGTGACAAAGTGGTACTCCACACCTTCCTTCTCGTGGGGTTTCTTAGGCCTGGTGGTATCTGCGGGAAACACAATAGGACTTGATGTGATTACAGTGCACTGTGCTGGAAGTCCCTTTAGTAAGGATGGTGTGTAGAGATGTTGCCAAGGGCGACTCACGTGGTACGGCCACGGCGTAGCGGTGTGGGTTCTCGGCTATCACCTTCTGTTTCAGTTCATTGATGCGCTGCGCCGAGAGAACCTTGATGTTGAAAGAGAGAGAGAAAGTATATGAAAGTATATGAGAAAAAGACTTACGTTCCAACAGGGGTCAGTACTTATCAAGGTCTTTCATCGCCTTACCAATCAGAACCACCAAGCGGGGCCTCTCGTTGGGCCGCTGCTGGTAGCGGGTCACCTCCTCGTAGGTCAGGAAGTCGGAGTCGCCGAGCTCCGAGCCCTCGCCGGACGAGCCTTGCCTGTCCTTACGACTCAACCGGAAACTCCTCCGAAGACCGGCTGCAGCCAAGGACGGGTGGGAAAAGGGCGCAGAAGGTCAGAGGTCAGATGCTAAGTACTCATGCCGTGACTGCAGATATGGAAAGGAAAGTTACGCCATTATTATCATGCAAACAAAATACAATGTCGTTACAGGTTGTTATATAATTCCTCTTCTTCTAAAACCTTTTGTCAATCGATTAAAGACCGTTGATGATAATCATGCATTAAACCTGTGAAGAGTGTGGCCATTAGTGCATTAGTGTTTGGGAATACCTGACTCTTATCGCTAGTGTGAATGGACTCCCTGATATTGTGAGATATTAGCTGAACTGAAAGCCAGTTAAAGGTCATGTGTCAAACAAAGCTTGATCACATGCAGCTGATATCCAACAAGGTTTTGGCAGCACCATTCAGTAGCTGTAGTTCAACCAGACCCCCATCTGCTCTAACCCTAAAGCACATTTGGAAATTTGTCTTCATTTAAAAAAAAATTCCAGTGACCCAAGGCAGACAACATTTTCCACGTTATGCTACAAACAAGGCATGCTGCTTTGAACAAAAAGGTTACAGGGCTGAGACAGGACAGACAGGACAGCCTGGCCCTGGGGGACGCCATGTTTAATGGAACAGACCCGACTGCAGATCAGGGTCTCCCACGGCCAGGGCTGTCCGTCCCCGCTGTCAGTGGTGTGTACCTGAGGGAATAAGCCGGGCACTGTACCTGAATAAAATTCCCAGGAAAACACCTGGCCACAGGAGGGCGCCACTGCTTTACACTTAGGAGAGACTATAACTGGCGTTAGAGCATCACACAACCCAGCCTCACGCCTCCACACAGGGTGAACGAGCAGCAAACGTGCCTGGTTGAGTGTGCAATGCGTCCAACGCAGCAGGGCCCTCGGGGGGGGGGTGGGGGGTGGGGGGGGAGGATGGGGAAGGGGGGGAAGGAGGGTGCACCGGCCACAGCAGCAGGGGCAGTCAGATGCGGGGAGGGGGTTGGGAGGATCCAAACACCGCTTAGTTGGAGGGAGGGGGGGGGTGGAATGGTGGGCTGGTGGTGAGGGGTTTCACAGCTCTAAGCAGAGTGTGTAACGTACAGTAAACATGACCGGCTGATTGGAAACCATCGTGTTCATACAAAGACACACACATGTGTTCCAAGTCCACATCCAAGCCACACAGCGCAAAAAAAACAGCAGCGTGGCGATGTCACCGCCAGAGGGCGCTGCTCCGCCCTCCGCTGTGTTTAGATCGCTCTCCTCGTGCTCGTCGTCATTCCAGCGGCGGGAGGGGGCGGGATGTGGGGAAGGGGAGCGAATCAGGGGGTCATGTTGGGGTGAAGAGGGCTGAGAGGAGGGGAGGGGAGGCCAGCGGAGGGTTAGCGAGGGGTTGAGGATAAAGGGGGGGGGCTTTCATTGCATCAGCTACTACCTGTTTCAATGCAATAAGTACCAATATTTTCTGTGCTAATATCTTACAGAATGATCAGAATTGTTATTACTACTATTATTTACTTATTTTACTTTATTTTTATTATTCTTATTTTTTTTATTTGAATTGTTAGTATTCTTTTCTTTTGTTATGTGAATGAGCCTATTTTTGGTTTTACTCCCTCTATATATTTGTGCTTGAAAGGTGCTACATCGATAAAGTTATTTGAATGGTTTGTGTGTGGTAATATCCTGCAACTCTCAACTCTGTGAATGCGAATTATGCAGTGCAGTCTCTGGTGAGGCAGATCTGTTACTGGCACCTGCAGAAGTGAGAGGCCATACTTCCTACACATTTCCTCCCTCCGTTACTTTCCCTTTTTTTTCCCCGGCTGGTGTGAACAGTACGTGTATCTTGTCCTCGCCTCAAATAAATTGTGGATTCTGGTCCCCTTCACCCCCCGGCGCCGACTTTGACCCCTTTGCTCTTCCTCTTATCCCTCATCCCCGGCCCCGGCCAGGTCAACCCTTAAGGCAGCCAGTTTATCCTCAGCCCAAAGCGACCAGAGAACCAGCGCACAGCCAGGCTGCGACAGGCAAAGAGCAGAAAAGGGGGAGAAGGAGGTGGAGAAAGATGTGCACGCTCTCACCTATGTACTGTCCATTGAAATAGCCCTCACAGTCACAGTCCTCTGTAGGGAGGCAAGCAGGGAAAAGAGGGAGGTGAGCACAGGGTAAGAGACCTGGAAGAGTTAAGGAACAAGGGGTGGGAGTCAAGAGACACAGAGGGGAGGGGCTGGGGGCAGGCGGGGCCAACAGGCAGCAGGCAGGAAGACAGGCAGAGAGGGGGGGCGGGGCAGCCGGGAGTTAATGGACGAACACAGTTGGAGGCCACAGCCACTGCAGACATGATGAAGAGATCTGAGGTTTCTGCTGAGAGGAGAGGAAGAGAGGAGAGGAGAGGAAAACAAGAGGAGGAGGAGGAGGAGGAGGAAGAGGAGCTCCTCTGGAGGGAGTCAACTGTGAACCAGATCTCTCTGACCCACACAGACATGTAAACAAGCCCAACCTCCCCGAAGCTGCAACGCCTCAACTGACCTCATACATATATAGAAACCTACAAATCTGCAACTCCAAACTACAGGAAAAAAAAGTCTTTCTTTCTCTTTAGTCTGCGCTTTCACTCGTGGTGTGGGATGATGTGTTGCAGCTGGAACGAAGGCCGAGGATGAGGGGAGGAATTGAAACTGATGACGCAAATGTACTGTAGCACGAAGAGGAGGAAACAACATCAGAACTGCAGCAGAGAGGAAGATGCAGAGAGGACGACAGAGCAGGAGATGAGAGGGAAAATAAGGATGACGCAAAAGAAAGAAAAGAAAGGCGATCGCTATATTTAAAAAGCCTCTGCTTGGTTGGACTAGAGTCTCCAGGGATGCTGTTCTGCCTGTGTGTGTAGCCTGGCACAACACACACACACACACACACACACACACACACACACGCACACACACACACACACTAGCAACCCAAAGAATCTCTATTCTGGTCTGGTATACTAACAGCAGGAGCGGGGAATTAAACTGGGAGCAGTAGAAATCCCCAAAGCACACCCCTGCAGCACACACACACACACACACACACACACACACACACACACAAACACACACACAATTTGTGGCCTCTACATGTACCCACCTTTATCACATCCTTGGTCATCTGATGTATAGTAAGCAACAAGGGAAAAGAGGAAAAAAAGAGTGTGAAATATTTCAAAATAAGAGGATTAAGTGAGGGCAGCACGGGAATGATGTACAATCCTACTTATGCTTCATGTAGCCTGACAAACTGAGAAGGAAAACTGCAAATTCATAAGAGAGGATGTGAACAGGAAGAGACTTTCTCCACAATAAAAAAGGGCCACTGCTAGCATCAGAGGGATTCATCATCATCATCATCATCAGAGGAGGAGGAGGAGGAGGAGGCAGAGAAGTGGCGCTGCAGGCTAGCTGCCACCACGCTAAGCCCTTGTTGTCTCCCCGGGGCTCAGGCCTAATCGGATCGCCTGCGGATTATGCGCCACGAAGAGCCGGCCGCTCGCCCCGACACCTGGCTACTCCCCCGTTCACCGCCTCTGTAATGTCACCGTAACGCGGCGAGAACGCGAGAGACCGGCGCGCCGCGTTGAGCCAACCGGTCTCTCGGAGGTTGCGCGCTGGCTGGCTCCACTTGAGACGAATTCCCAGCGTGCCGACTTGGCCAGATGGACCAGACATGAAAGAGATTAATTCATATCGGTGATCCCCCCCCTCCTTCACTGTGCCCCTCCATCCCCCTCTCTCTCTCTCTCTCTCTCTCTTTTAAAAAGAGAATGGACAATGAAGCCTAATGCCTCTGAGGATGCCAATTACCAGCAAAAAAAAAAGGAAATGAATCTCAATGGAAACACAGCTCCAGTGGAGAAATGATTGTCCTACAATGACAGTGACTGAGTGTATTTCTAGTGGGGGGAGAAGTGACACAAAGTGAGAGTGTGGCTGAACTAACTATCATTATAAACCAGGCTATACGATCATGCTGAAGATGAAGCGGGGGGGGGTCGCGGGGGAACGGAGTCGGGAAACTTACACTCAGGCTTTTTGGGGGATTTTGGATTCGGGAGCGTGCCCATTTTTATCCGGTAGGCCAGTCGTCTGGAGAGGAAGGCGCAGCAGGAAACAAAAGAGGAGCCAAAGAGGATGGAGGCAGAAATGAGAGAATCATCAGGTCAGGGCGACATATTGACAGAGAGAGAGAGGGAGAGGGAGAGGGGGTTAAAAGAGTTAAAACATGGAAGACACAGAAAGGATGCTACTTCAGAGCCTTGGTATTCCTCTGACCTGCCTGTCAGTCCATAGTTATTAATCCAACAAGAGGCTACAGCATTTGGCTTCTTCTTATAACATCGACACATTCAGCAGGCGCCCATTCAAGGCCGCTCTGACGCTCCATCTAATCACAGTTGACCCCTCAAAGTGGAACGCATGAATGTGGATTTAACAGATTACAGAAGGGGCAAATGCTGGGTGAGATAAATATCGCCGCCGTTTGGACGTCACCGCGGGATAAGAGCGGCGTGACGGAAAACACACACCCCGCCTCCTCCGATCGGCCGGGCCTCACCTCTCCTGGAAGTGTTTGGAGGGGATGAGCCCGGCCCGGAGGTTGCTGTCTCCCACCCGCTTGGCCTGCCACCACGTGGGGTCGTCCTGGGTCACCACCTGCAGGATGTCTCCCCGTTTGAAGGGAAGCCCCGCCTCTTGGCAGGGCGTGGCCTTGTCCTCCAAGGGGATGTAGTCGAACAAGGCCCTCATGTACACCTGGAGGACACACACACACACACACACATGCTGTTACGCTACCACAGTAGAGGTACGGGACGTCTCACATCCAGCCCTGCCCTGCAGTACACCTTAGTCTAGTTTCTTCTTCCTGCAGACCTGCAAAATACTCGCTCCCCGTGTGAGAACAGCTGCAGCTGTACTGAGCATGCTCAGACCCTCATTCTGCCATCTCACCTTGCTCTCCTTTAGGCGGTCCTCCTCTTTAATTGCAGGGATTATCTTGAGAGTGATGGAGCCCTGGGACTGGGACTGGATCGCAAATAGCGAATAGAGGAAGCGGGGGGGAGAGGAGTCGCACACAGAGGAGAGGAGTTCAGACAAACTGTAAAATGCATTTCTTTATACATTTATACATCAGAATTTGTAATATCCAGTTGATGGAAGCTCTAATAGTTGAGATAATCCTAGCAAGTGTGCTACGTTGAAACATGTTTACTTTTACAGTTGAATGCACGTTGCTACGAGACATTTCTATTGCCCTGAAAACCACAGCAGTGGTCCATCGTACCAGCAGCTGGCTGATCTCATCGGGCCTCTTGTGGATTATGGAGACGCCGTTGACCTCCCTCAGTTCATCTCCTACGTGGACCAAACCTGGCGGGAGGAGAGGAAGAGAAGATATTAAGAAGAGATATTACACGCTAGAAGTGTCAGTGGGCCTTTGGTATCTTGGCATCAGGGACAGGCCGGGGCAGCTCCTGTACCCTCAGCTGCGATCTAGTTCACTGCAGTCACAACAATGGAAACCAGAGGCCGGTTGGAAGAGAGATCGATACGCTCGAGACACACCGCTCTGTCTGTTCACACACACACACACACACGCACACACACACACATGTGACACGCAGGTACCGGGCGTACGCAGACGGACCCTTTCTCCACATCCGACGAGGGCTTATCGGATCTACTTCACACAGCAGCAAAACAGGCATTAATGATTAATGGGACTACAGGGACTGATCGGTTTACTTCCCCAGCATGCGTGTTTCCGATGCCAAACAACACACACACACACACACACACACACACACACACACACACACACACACACACACACACACAGCCTCTACTGCATGTGGCTGGTATTTCCATGGTAACGTCCACAGACAGGTCTTTGCAGGAGTCTATATGATGTATGATTGACTCTGTGGGGACTGAGCCCGGCTTGCAGAGCGCTGTGGGTTTCACTACAAACGCTCATTTTTCTTTCTTTTTGCTGCTCAGCTGCGGTTGCCTCTTGCGATCCATCTCTCTCTCTCTCTCTCTCTCTCTCTCTCTCTCTCTCTCTCTCTCTCTCTCTCTCTCTCTCTCTCTCTCTCTCTCTCGCTAATTACTGGATCAGGTTTTGCTTTGCTTGATCAGGATCTTTACCCTCGTTTTCATTTGAAAGCACATTGAAAGAGCAACTTGACCCTTTCATTCGCCGTTATTGGCCGACATGATACAATACTAATATATTATATAGTTATTATATAATAATATATATAAATGATGATGATGATTGAAGGGGTCAGGTTGCTGTTATCATGTATCAGTGCAGGCAAACAGGAAGCCCAGTGATTTACCGCTTCGGTCGGCGGCGCCTCCCCTCATAATACGAGCCACGATCACTGTCCCCGTGGCTTCATCGCGTCTGATGGTGGCTCCCTGGAGCATCAGAAGAGACACAGGGGGGTTATAAGGCATTATAATCATGAACATATTCCCACGTCACTCAGGCTCTCTCTCTCTATCCTCTGTCTCCCTCCCTCCCTCACCAGAGGCTCCTTGTTCTTCACCAGCCTGACGATCTTCACCGACTCCTCCTCCAGCTCGTCCTCAAAGTCGTCCGGCAGCGGAGGCAGAACGGGGTCAAAGTTCTTCTGGGCCACGGTGTCGTGCACCGAGAGAACGGCCTGATGGGACAGAAAAACGGACAGGGCTGAGATTACAACGCGTGAGGGATCAAACACAGCGGCTTCAATGTCTGCCAGAATCTATGTGCAGGATCAAGAAGGAGATCTTCGAGGATCTTCTCCTCAAGAGTTTGTGGGTTTGCGAAGATCCTACAAAATAAGAGTTCTAGTCGGACTTTCAATCCCCAGTCCTACTCGGGGATAGAAAGTAGGTTTACCTTGAGATGTGGTGATGTCAGCAGGTGTAGGAGTTCCTTCTCCTCCGTGCTCATTGGTCCACTCTGCAGTTCCTCCGCCACCTGCCAATCACAACTCAGATGTAAAGTGAAACCTTGACCTGGTATGAACTTTTGCATGTGTATACTGGTAATGTACACCGCAGTTTACTGTACAATAACTGCACACGCACACACACAGGAAAATAAGTAGCCAGCTGCTAAGGTCAGCATCTTTCCCCCACTAACTGTGAGTGAGAGAGGGAGAAGGAGGATATGGAGTTTCATTAGATGAGCGTTGGGATGACTCAGCACTTTGAGAACATTAAAATTCATTCTAGATACCTGCATTGCTTCTCAGCCTGAGCTAACTCACTGTGGCTGACTGCTGTGTCCAACCCGAACAGTAATTTACAGCGTGTGCGTGTGTGTGTGTGTGTGTGTGTGTGTGTGTGTGTGTGTGTGTGTGTGTGTGTGTGTGCTGAACTTACATCCTCAGCCAGAGAAGAGGCGCTGTGGAGGACAGGTGTTGGGCTCTGCCTCTCGTACTGTCTCAGCTTCTCGTGGATCTGCAGCACAAATACAATCGGTTTATCAGAGGAGGGAATACACTTCAGTTTGGGGAGACCTATACCTGTTCAGGGAGGAGAACATACACGCCAAAATCATCCCCAGGAGATAGGAGGGGGCTAGCATTACCTCAAAATGAGCAACCTGGCTACATTCGCTATATCGAGTCAATGAAATAGCATGAAATCTGAAATATCATTGATATTTGACCAAGGGGCCTTTTTAGATTAATTGATAAACATATAATTGCATACACAGATCTAAGTGATACTGTTATTGATAGAGAGGTACAGTATATATATGGCATGTCGGTCTCACCTTCATGAGATACCCCAAGCTCCTCTCGCTGAAGACATCCTTGAGGAACACCATGTCTTCTTTGTGATTGGCATCGGGACGCAACTGGGAGGTCAGCAGGGCTAGCGTTTCATGTAGCCCTGCAATGGTGGGAGAGGAGGAGGAGGAGGAGGAGGTGAGGAGCACGGAGGGGAACATAAATGAGGAGGAACAGACGGAGCAGGGCAGCTATACTGTGAGTATTATGTATAAATCCAAGCATCTGCGCGCTGATTCATCTCACCTGCTCCTGCTGTGAGGACCGGCATGGCTTCTTTCATGGGTCAGTGAGGAGGGGAAGCCTGGCAGAGAGAGAGAGAGAGAGAGAGAGAGAGAGAGAGAGAGAGAGAGAGAGAGAGAGAATGAAAATCCTGGCAACATTTCCTGCCTCATATGGACGCCGACTGTTGCTCACACTCTCCAGTCGGCTGTAATGAGCTGGACGGAGATAAAAGGCTGGTCAAACATGGAGACCCAAAGTGTTTGTGTGTAGAACCATTTGAGATTTCCTTTGGTGCAATTACTTCACCTGTATGTGTGTGTGTGTGTGTGTGTGTGTGTGTGTGTGTGTGTGTGTGTGTGTGTGTGTGTGTGTGTGTGGGTACATACTGTATGTGCTTGCACTACAGAGCCGTATTAGTAAGATAAATGCCGGTGCTATTAATCACATGGACCTGTACCCCGCCCACTCCATCCTGGCACGGCGGGGCTTTGTGTTTGTGTGTGATAGAGCAGGAGAGTGTTACTCCGGCACTATGCACACACACACACACACACACACACACACACACACCGCTGCACGAAACGCCGCAGCGCTACGTCTTATCTCGCTAGCTAATGGGCACACATAGATCCTGTGAGACGAGACCGGGGGGGGGGTTTCCGGATGACTGATAACCCACCAATCACACGTGTGTGTGTGTGTGTGTGTGTGTGTGTGTGGCACAGAGGACCATATCAATTCAGTCAATATCTGGTATCAGTTGTTAAAAGACCAAAAACAATTCACACTGTGTATTAGGAGCACACATGTTAATATTTGAAGTCAATATTTAGTGTGACAACAATTTGAGAAAACCGACCAAATGGTGAGAGATATTCAGATATATTTCAATTTCACAAGAGCATTTCTTAAAGACCTACAAATGTTGGTTTGTATCAGTTATAAATAAAGTTTTCAACTGACTAAAACAATTGTATTAGTCCACTAACTCTTCTGATAGTGGATAGTGATTGAGCCCACTATACATCCTGTACTGAACTAATGGACAAAGCTCAAGTCTCAACATCTATATAACCACATACTGTATGAGGACAGATTCCCATCACTGCATCAGCACCAACCCCCCCCACCACCCTCACCCCCTCACCCCCACCGTCTCTTCCCGGCTGTCTTCCCGAGGTAACTCAAGGATACAGCAGACAGGAGTAATGTACAGTCGGCAGCCTTACCCCAGCCCTGACCGATCAATACCCCCTGTCACTCCTCTTTACACCCTCCGCCCCTCCGCACCTAAGGCCCGGACAGCTCAGTCAGTAGAGCATGAGGCTCTCACGTCTCAGGGTCGCGGGTTCGATCCCCACATAGTGTCAACGATCACCTTTGTAAGTCGCTTCGGATACAAGCGTCTGCTGAATGACTGTAACGTAAGTGGCGTTGACACCGCACACAGGATGTAGTCGAACTATGCGGAGAGCCTGTATGCATGTATTATACACCATCGAGGTGAGGCCAGCGGGAGTCATAGCGACAACACCAACAGAGGAAAAGCAGCAAAAAAAAAAGAAAGCACAGCGAAGCTAAACATGCATCAGATGAGGACCGTTCAAAGACGCGGGGTGAACATCAGCCCTGCTTTTCCACGCTGGCACCGTCTGAAGGAGACGGAAATAGCTCAGAAGCAAGAGCAGCCCGGCATCCTGCCTGCTGCCAGACGGGTAGGATGCCAGTTTGCCTCAACATAGATCATCCCAGAGTCCATTAGACAGCTCGTCGAGACGAGGGACGAGTGCTGCGACGTGACCTCGCTCAGCTGAGGGTGGCGAAGGCAGAACTAACGATGCACTTAGCCGCCTGGAGGAGGAAGGTTTAAAGCGTTTTGTGGACTGATACATCTGATGCAAACCAGAAGCCACAGTCTAACGTATCATACAGCCAGAGGCAAGTAGCAGAATGATACTGCAGAAGCTGCTGGATAATGATGATTGATGAATTGGTCGCAATGTAGTAAAATGTTCCTCTCATCTCCAGACTGGTAATGATTTGTTTTACTGTTAGAAAAGTCGCTTATCCAGCAGTTACTACTTTATCAGTTGTTACAAGGCATAAGCACACACACACACACACACACACACACACACACACACACACACACACACACACACACACACACACACACACACAAACACACACACTTTATGTTCTCTGACCTCAGGACAACAACACGGGGCTGTGAGCACTGTCACTGTGTTGGTGGATGGATGGAAGGAGGAGACGTGAATGAATCTTGTCCGCCTCTTCATCATCCCTGCTGCCAAGGCTGCTGTTACTCACACCATGAAGCACAACTCCCCTCGCACAGCGTTGAAAGGGGAGTCGGGGTGTGACACCAGCACAGTGATTTCCCTCAGCGTCGGTTGCTCTCTTGCAGCAGAATGCGAATCACTTTTAACGTATCAGTTGTGACGGATCACCTGCATGATTGAGGTCGTAATTGCAAAGTAAAACTGATAAATGCTCATTTGGGATCACGCCTGGGTGACGAGGAGGGTTTTGGTCTTGGAACCATTTCCTTTGACAACACCTTGTTATGTTTTGGGTTGATATATTTCATGACAACTGCCTTGGTACTCTCTTGCATTATAGATGCTCTGACTGACTGGATTCAGTGAGTCGGGAAAAGAAAGAGACAAGAAGGTCGACACACGCAGACGGGTTGACAACATGTCATGTCGATGTGTTTGTAGATTGAAGGCAAATCCAAACATCTAAAAATTCACTTTGTATGTTAGGAGCCTGTTCATGAGGCAAGCTATGTCGACTGGAAAATCACATATTTGTTTTTTTTGTAGTACTCAGTAGTAAGTTTATAGTGACCTTATCTTAGGTATTTATTACCTCCTATGGTATCACTAACATATTTCCATAGGGTGTAGTTTTACTGGGATATTTATATAGCATCCATCTAAAATATAGTCTGAAATTACTAGCTTATAGTTATAGTATAGTAGTTTTTTCTTTTACGTGCTTGTCTGCAGCAACAGTAATTTTGCAGGCTTTAGCAGGAAGCACGGCTAGCGAGTTAGCTACAATCTGCAGGTATCGCTGCACTTGGCCTGATCTCCTGAGATACACACTGTAAAAATGCAGTCGTACTCAAGCTGTGGTGCGTTTCCTCCTCCTCGCCCCAAAGTATTTTCCTCTCCTACCCATGGTGTTTTGATGGCACACAATCAGAATGAGATTAACTCCAGCGTAGACAGCAATGAGCTCATGAATTATGAACAGAGAGAATATCACAGAGCGAGAGAGGGATGGAGGGGAGAGGGATGACAGGAGCCGGCGGGTGGGGAGGGGGAAGAGGAGGAGGAGGAGGAGGAGGAGGCTGCGTCTCTTTTTTTGGGGGCTTCTGTCAGGAGATTCGGTGGAGCAGCACGCAAGAGGCGGTCTATTTATTCTCAAGAGTGGCAGCAGGGATTTTTATCCCAACCCGCATTTAACTCGGGAAAGAAACAAAAACAACAACAATGCTTCATGGGGAATGCAGAAGCAGCTGTCTCGCCCAAAACACGTCATCGTCCACCGTCATTAGCAATAAATCCCGTTGACAGTTTCCTCACCCATCTCCTTCCTAGATGGGGAGGATAAATGGGTGGATGAAATTTTAATGTCTCCCTCTGTAATGTGCAAAGAATAGAATTATACTAAAGACATGATGTGGATGGTGAGGCGTTACCACGGTAGCAGGTCAGGGACACACTCACATCTTCTAGAAAATACAAGATATAACGTGAAGAAGCAGAGGAGCTCACTGGGCGCCTTTCAATGATTACATAAGATACTGAAACATGATGTAAATAAAGACGGTGGAAGAACCATCATCATCATCCTCCTCTTCCTTTGTATCACTCGCTACTTCATCATTAGCTCCTTTGTTGTTGCGGCCGTTGACGCTGCCACGATCGGCAAGTAGAAAACAAAAGCCGTTCAGCCCTAAAAGTTAACTCAGCAATGTGAGATCAATTAGCTAATTGATCTTTTACTCAATAATTGAACTGATGAAGGATGTGTGCAGAAATTGCAACTTGTGAAACAAATCAAAGCCACGTGGTGCATAAATGTCTCCCTCTGCAACAGTTCAGCAACGGTCCCCGGGGGATGACATCATCCGCGGAGCCGCTTTCACAACCGTGTGGTGAGGTCATCACAGAGAGGCATGATGGAAGCACCCATGGGGGTTACAGGATCAAGGGGAGGAGGAGGGAGGGAGGGAGGGGAGGGGGGAGTGAGGACATTCGTGAGTGGGAGATTTACCAGGAGAGAAGACTCTGTGAATAACTGTGGGACGTTGAGTTCAGGGACTGTTCTGGTGTTTCCGTCACCGCACTACGCCAGTGATGCGGTGTGTTATTCCATTAGGCTCAGTTTGTGTTGTGTGTGTCTGTGTTGTCTCTGCTGCATGTTGAGCTATTAATGGCAGCAGGTCAGAGACTACAGATGAAAACAAGCCTTTTTGGCTAACTGGCACATTTACAGATATATATTTATAGATCAGCAAAACAAAAATCTATAAACACTCATTCTCAATATGGCGAGAAATACAGGCCTTTCGGAAAGATAGGCGGTAGTACAGTCCTGCACCAGATCCCACGTTGTCTCACGCACGGCATCGCCACAAAAAAACACACAACCTGAACCGTCACCGGTCCGAAAATAGACTCAGAGATCACACTGAGCGTTTCCCGGTGAAAATGACGTTTTCCTCTTCAAATCTAGTTAAGAGCTTAGCTGCGGATCATACGAACATGATGGAGCCCCGGTGACGTCACGCAAAAAGGCTCAGACGTCCAGCTGACCAGATAACCCAACAGACTGTGCTAGTTAAAGTGCAGACCGCGGGTCACTGTGACGGCTCAGCCATGACTACCGCCATTTCTGCAAAATAGATCATTGCTCACATTTTGGATGGCCTATGCTGGCATAACCACACACACACACACACACACACACACACACACACACACACACACACACACACACACACACACACACACACAGAAACACGTGCAAAACATACTCAGACATTCTGGCTCGGTGCTCCTCCCACTGCATCCTTCTTCCCTCTGTTTTTTCCCTCCTCTATCCACATTCTTTCTGCCTGTCCCCGCTTCACCCTTTTCTCTCTCTCACACACACACACACACACTTATCCACAGGGCCATTACGCCCCCCCCCCCCACTCTCTATCCTGAGCCCTGGAGGTGGTGTGACGTCAACAGCAGGTCATAACTGACCTCAGTCCAGTTTCCTGAGGCCTCCAAGAGTCTCTTCTCCCTAGACTACCACAGAGCCGGCCGGGTTAATAACACCTGGTGCGCTTCCTCCCTCCTCGAGGAATCCCCGCGGGTTTCGTCACTGCTGACGATGTTCAGACACAAAAAAGGGTCTCATACATGCACACACACACACACACACACACACACACACACAAACATCATTAGTAGATCTATTTGTTCAGACATCAGTGAAAGCCAAGGTCAGCTCATCTTCACCCTCGCTGTGTTTCCATTGGGAAGCCATGAACACGCCGCAGCTACTGTCTGTACTCTATATGGTTATAGTGATGCCTGTGTGGGCACAGAGATCATTAGAAACAGTCTGCAGCAGCAACAGCAGCACTTTAAGAAAATGCATCCCCTACTCTGCTGTGAAAATGCTCTGGCAACAAGAAACCAAACAACAAATGTTTGGTCAAGCTGCTCCGAGCCGGTTGGCTTCCAGACGACGAGGGTCAGCCCTGTCCCGCTCTCATGGCGGGACGCTGGTGGTGTATTACTTCTAAACCAACATGAACATTTAGTACATGTACATCACCATCACACACACACACACACACACACACACACACACACACACACACACACACACACACACACACACACACACACACACACACACACACAGGTGTGAGTGAAGCATGTTGGCTTGACTCCTCACCTGCTCTGGGATGAACATTACATGCAGCTAATCCACTGCCCTGACACTAATGGGAGGCAACACTAAGCATGTCTGGCCAACATCCAACATGCCTTAAACACACACACACACACACACACACACACACACACACACACACACACACACACACACACACACACACACACTGCAAGAGAGCCAGAGCTTACCCTAACCTTCTCTTGTGTCTGTAATTGCCATCAGCCAAGTACAAGGATCCTGATAAAACACCACAAGCTGCACCTGATCTTAGTGGGAGTCTGGGATGTGCCATGAACACACACTCCCACACTTGACACACACACACACACACACACACACACACACACACACACACACACACACACACACACACACACACACACACACACACAGTCACGTACATCATCTCCTCTCATAACAGCGAGCAGAGGAAGGAGAGGGTGTGGTCAGAGACAAACTTATCATACATAATTTCCCAACATGGAGGAAAACTCCCAGTGTTGACATGCTCCCGCACAGCGTCACTCTAGCACACACCCCCCCCTCCCCCTCCCCCCGCCCCGCCCCCTCGCTGCCACATAGCAGAGCACAGCCATCCGATTCTGATGCCCGATGTCCAGCAGGCTGAGGGGGGCTGGAAGGGTCCCCTCTACTCCAGATCTCCCTCCTCTCCCTCTCCATCTATCCTGACTTCCTCGTGTCTGTGGAGCATAATGCCGCCTCTCCTTCCCTCCCTCCCTCCCTCCCTCCCTGCCTCTTCCTCTCATCCGTCTCTCTGCATCACTCTGCAGTGCTACGGCGCTGCAACTCTCCCCACATACAGCATGTCGTCAGCTGGCAGACAGAGGGAGAGAAAAAAAATGTAGCAAAAAAAAAAGAAAGAAAGAAAGGAAATGACAGCGGAGCATCCCTCGCGTTCACGCTGGAAACAGAAAAGGTGTTAGGCGGACAAACGGGGACAGAAATGTACAGAGCAGCAGTCTTACCTTCTCTCGCTCTTGTCTCTCCTCCTCTCTCTCTCTCTCTCTCTCTCTGTCTCTCTCCCTCTCTCCCTCTCTCTCAGTGTGTGTGTGTGTGTGTGTGTGTGTCCCTCCTGACTGCGGCCACACTGTTTCTTTCGCTCTGATTCCTCCTCCTTCCTCTGCCGCTCTCACAAACCTGCTGCTACAGTGTGTCCTCCTCTTCCCCCTTCTCCCTCTCTCTCTCTCTCTCTCTCTCTCTCTCTCTCTCTCAGCCCCTCCCCTTCATCCCCAGTCCCTTTACATCCATCACTCTCTCCCTCTCTCTCTCTCTCTCTCTCTCTCTCTCTCTCTCTCTCTCTCTCTCTCTCTCTCTCCACAGCATCAGTGGGTGAAGGCTGCTGCTGAAAGCTCAGATCTTTCATGTCTCTGTTTCGCCACATACACACACAACACAGCAGAAACGGTCACGGCTGTTTGAAGCAGCGTGTCTTACCTTTCCCCCGGCTCTCCTGCCTCCTGGATTGACCCCCCTCCGCTCTGTGGCACGCGGGGCGGCTAAATGGATCCGATAGGTTGACTTTGACAGGGAAAGCGAGAGAGATGGCGAGAGACAGAAATACCCCTCCCCCTCTTCCCTGAGTCGGGCAGCAGGGAGGCTGAGGTTGAGGCAGCCGCTCGCTCTTTGTCTGCCTGCATGTAGCTCACACAGAGGACACACAGCGTCTGAATCACCCCCCCCCCCCCCCCACCCCCACCGCTCTCTCTCTCTCATCCACCCCTTCATTCACATGATAATTGGGGTGTTGCCAGTCTGCCTTTGTGTCATGGCACAAAACACAACACATTTAATGAGCCCCCAGACCAGCCTCCATACAGAGCAGCTCCAGAGTCAGCTCTAGACGGCATCGCATCTTCCTCAGGATTTTGGGAAAGAGTCAAAATATTAAGTTAAAATCCCAGAAGTGACATACTTATTATATAGTGTTTACTTTTAAAGAGACACCAACAGATACAAACAGTCGATGTGCATGATAGAGGTGTGAAACTGTAATATTAGTGAAGTATTAACTTCATTTTGAGCGTTGGACTTATTTGGATTACTTTTGCGCACAAAGTTATGGATGACATGCGACAGTCTTGAACCTATTTCACCGCCGGCTAACACCAGGAGCCAGAACACCCCAGAGGGATGCAACTCAAGTCACAGCTGTCATGAAGATAAATTCCAAAAGGTTTCCTCCCACATTTCACAGACATGCACATCAGGTGGATGAGGGACTGTTGATGCGAGCGCCTTTGCCCTGTGATGGACTGGCGACCTGTCCGGGGTGTTTCCCTGCCTTTCCCCCTAATGCATGCTGGGATAGGCCTGTTCCTTAATCTGTGACTTATTCCTATTCAGAAATAAGAGAAAGACAATGCCAAAAAATGACCCTATACATCAGATTGTACCTGACACAACACTGCTGTGTATCTGATCGTGTGTTTGTTTATATGTAATGACTGGGAGTCTAATGGAAGGGAAACCCATCTAAACGCCACATTTATTGACTGACATAAATCTTTATGAAGTAAATACATAGTATACATTGAAGTGTGCTATATGAGGAATGCGTGTTTTAAGGAAAAAACTGCCTGGTGGTTGTTTGCCATATGCCGATCACCAACTGGAGGGTTAACCAGCCTTTTTATTTACCAATACATAACTGGTAATGACACACGGGGTTAGGGTAAAGGTCTGTACTCGTGACATGTGAGAACTCCCATACATGCATATACAAACACACGCACACAAAGCATTTCCAGTCATGACCTGTTCCAAGGGTGGGTGACAGTGCAGTGACAGCGGTGCTCTCTGGGCCAGCTGGGGGGGGGGGGGGGGCCCTCTGTCCTCCACATCAAACACTCCCGTTAATTATAGCTGAGGTCATTATGGGTCTGTGGCCAAATTGATTCAGAGGCATCTGTTCGCCTCCTCTAGGGGGGGAGGATGGCTGGCCTGATGTGCACATTGCGGGGTGGGCCAGGAGGTCCGAGCTCTACTTTGACCCCACAAATAGGTCATAAACTGGGTCTGCGTGTGTTCGGAGAGCTCCTGAGGGACCGAGCTGAAGTCAGATAATAGAGCACACACTGTAGACTCTGTGGAAATGCTTCCGTCATCTATTGTAGCTGTAGTAAAGCACACACGCTATATCACAGAATAAGGAAACCAAGCATTATCCAAGCACTATCCAACCTACAGTACATGCTCAAAACGACACATGGTTGGTGGTCCCTGTACAATTGCATATCGATTATTTATTGATTATTGGTTATTCTGTTCACAAGATGCTTTCTGATAAGCTCTGGGGTGGCAAGAGTGGCCCGGTGGCTAAAGAGAGTCAGTTCATCAGAAGGGTCACAAATTTGATCGCTGCAACAGCCAGTGTCTCCGCCAGCATCCACCTGTCCTGTCAGTGTGCCCTTGAGCAAGACGCGACACCTCTAGCTGCTCACTCATGTCTGTCTGTCGCTGTGGAAAAAAAGGGTCAGTTTATGCCTAAATTGTAGCAAGGTCATGTGACTCATGCCCCTGTAGTGATTTAAATCATTCAGCTGTGTTAAAACGGACTAAATATGGAACTCCATATCTACCACTGCTATACACTCTATTACCAGATCTACTCTGCAGTCCTTAAACGCTGAGATTCATTGTTCTTTGCAGATCTACTTTGCACAATATCAGACAGTTGACTCCAGTGTGATAAGTACATAGCATCATATATACAGTATATACAGAGGATGAAAATGGCAGGTACCAAAAAGCCACTGCCAGTACGAAGCAGCCCATATCACTGTATTCCACAAGATTAATGGAGTTGAAGGGGTATTCGTGATGTACAGCAGCCTAAAAACAGCCCCACAAGTGAGCATGACTCAGGCCCTCACCCACCACCCCCCCCACCAAGAACTGCATGACTTACCAGCCCAGACAAGATAAACAAAAACAGCGAGATAAATAGATAAATGAGGGCAGACGAGCCAGACTGCTGACAGAGTGTGCCAGGGATCAGCTTGGTTTCAGTAGCGGCACCGTGCACATACTAAAGGCACAGCCACGAATTCTTTCCTTTGTGAAAATTTCTAGTATTTTTCTTTTGTTTCATCCTATATACTTTATCTACAGCACGAATGTAGTTGAGTGTACCTATCTGCAAGACACTAAGGTCTCAGGGTTGTGTTTGATCTTCATAGTGAGCAGGATTAATGGAGCGAGGTCGAGGTATCGCCGCTCTCTCCAGGTGCTACGCTGAAGCACCTGATATTAACTGCAATCATATTTACTGTTCTCCCTTTCATCAGATTGCTGCCGTTGGTGTGGAACCGGAAGGCTTAATGCCCTTTCAGACTAATACCCGCTCGGCGCCAGGTCTTTCTCACCGTTCTCTCAGCCTCCAAGAGTCATCAATATGATTGTCTGTCTGGCCCTGCCTGCATTAGCTTCTGGCACTCCAGTCTCCTCCAAGGCCTCCAGCTCCACTCTCCTCTACCACCGTTGAGATAACAAGTGAGGATAACAAGTCAGGTTGGAGCCAATCAGATTACTAGGTCACTTTGACAGAGTGAAGTTATGAATAGGAGAAGTTGTTTTTAGAAAGCTTTATTTTGAAAATCATGCAATATAAAGCTATATCATATAAACAAAGTCAGAGCAAAATTTAATTATACTCCCAGAAAAAAACATTTCCCTCTTGAAAGCCCCCATCTTCCGTAACTTAGTTTGATTCATTGTAAGTTACTACAATGTGTTCTATCAATTTACTACATAAAGATTTATTTCCAATCCAAGAAAAAAGGTAGGCAAGGTCTTTTCAGTGAATGAAAAAAGAGGCTAAGCTGAGGTGGGTGGGTTTACCTCTGCTATCAAGAAGGTGTCAGCTGGGAGCCAAGGCTGCTGGGAAATGTTTCATAATTTTATGTACTTCCCTGGCTACTGCAGAGCTGCATTAGTGAAAGTGAATTACAGCCTTCTGTGTGACTGAACAGAGAGGGAGGGGGAGAGAGAATTGGAGGAGCATGAGAGGGGAAATTCTAGTCTTTCGCAGCAATGAACTAGTAGAGCAGGTGGCTGCAGCTTCCTTTGTCGGCCTTTTGGCAGGAATTTATTAGATTGTTTTGTTGGCAATCATGTGTTGTAAACTCGAGTGTTTGCAAACTCTCCTCTCCATCTGCTGCAGTTAGGCAGCCTCCAATCCCTGAGTCAAGGCTGCCTCGTATGGGTCCGGGTACTCAGCGCTACAATACCTCCAGTTGTTATTTTATGGGCTTGAAAATAATAATTTACCATGAAAAGAAATAATTTCCCTGTAGTATTGCCTTGAACCCTATCAGGGTGTGTCACTGTTAAGTAAGTAATCACTTTAATGAGTCAGTAATATGATGCTTTAATTGTATAGACGGCCCAGTTCATTCTTCAAGTAGACTTTCGTGTTACTTCTTGCAAGTAGTTCATTTCAGGATCAGATCGCATGCATGATATGTTTATAATCTCAGCTGCAGTAACTATATTTCCTATATTTGCTCAGAAAAAAAGCCTTTATATTACCAAATTGATGGCTTACCACAATGGCTCTTTTCATTTGTGTTGCTGGACAAAAGTTGGCATCACTGCAATAATATGTTGTTTTAACTGCAATACGTAGTATATCATGTCTCTTTTGAAGTAAGTTCCCACCACAAACAAGAATTCCCCCTACATAGTTTTAGTGCACAGTTCACCACTGTCTTCCTGCACATGTTCTTTATTGAGACAGAGGAAAAAAATGAAAGGGATGCATAGAAGAGAAGAGATAAGAAGATAGGTCCCAGTGGATCCTAGTTAGCAGTGCATGCTGAGAGGGTGGAGTCTCTGCTTTATCTGGCTAAGTGAGACGGGCTGGATCTCTAGAGCAGCTCTTCATCTCCCCCAAACCAGGGAAAGGCCACTCAGGGAGGAGGAAGTTCCTCAAGACGACGGGGCCCGGCTCGGTTGCTCAGCGGCTCGATACTTATTGGATTGCGTGCCCATTCCCACAGCTCCAGCAGGTCAAATGACTGGGATGTGTAGCTCACGGCTGCTAAGTGGTCTATCGATCAGTCAGCTGAGCCTGCGGGCTGCACCAGACAGCGCTGGACTTGGCAGGGCTGCAATAGAAAAAAATATACAACGAATTCCAGCACAGAGGAGAACCACTGCCTTGGCTTCAAGCACATCGCAGAGGGCTGTTCATTACAGACTGGGGCTCCCATACAAAGTAGAAAATGAAGGTGTGTAATTCAAGCTACTCTTCTAGTAGAACAAGTTAATGGGGAATTCTAGTCGACATACAATTTAGGAATTGAAGTTTAGAGCACCTGAATCAAGATTGGTGAACATGAGCAACCTTCTGCCTAAGATACAAACACTCACTTTTATCTATTTCATCTCCCTGAACCAGAGCTCAAAGAGACGAGCTTGACCAACTCTGCACACTGGAGCTGCTCCGGGGACTCTGACTGGACACTGACACTGACCTGAGATCTGTGTGACATCCCCGATTAGCAACTAATAATGTAATACCTGTCCAGTTAATGTAATAAGTTGTCCAAATGTAATAAAATGTCCCTCTAAAATAACTGTAATTAAACCTGTTAATGTAATAAATTGCTGGTTAATGTAACAACATGACATTATTACATTAACCATGTTAATAAGGGTGTATCATATTTTTGAGTGATGATGTAATAATAATTGACTAATAATGTAATAACATTTTTTCCTTATTAGTCAATATGATTATTGGTTAAAAGTGTTGCACCCCTTCTGAGTTGGTAGTTGCTGGTTAATGTAATAATGTGATTAACAGGTTTAATTACATTTTGACCCATTTACACAACTTATGGCATTATCCCTTGATTGCATTATCAGTTTCCACAGACTGCAAACTCTGGCTAAAGTAGTTAGTAATGTGACAGTGAATCCTCATTGGGGCAAAGTGAACTGTTGTAGTCCATAGGAAAACGTGCTTCAATAGAGGACTTTGGTATTGATTTTATTTTGAAGGTTAACAAGCTCCCCCAAACTTGCAGCACAAGGCAGGCTTCCTCACAGTGTAAACAATGCAGGCAGCCCCTGCTAAGAGCTGGGGCTGATTCATCTGAGTGTTTTTTCTCACTGGCAGATGGGTGTTAAAGTCCAACCATGTCATTGGCGATGACATTAAGCCACAGAGCAGGATGTTAAACACACACATGAACTTACACACGCAAACATAAATCGACATTGGGACCACATGTACATCATTTCCCTGATTTGAGCCTCCTGTGTGCCAGGCAGAGTGTGTTCCAGTGACCCAATGCCCAAGATTAAGGCCTGGCAAAGCCAGCTTTAACCTCCCAGCAAGCCGAATCCCTGCTGTTAAGAGCCTGTGAGGAACAGAGGAACAGGCTTTCATGCCATAACATCACGCTGCCAGCCAGGTTTTACACAACCACTAAAACAAGACTACCTCCTGAGGCAGAGGTCAGACTGGGCCATTAGCACTCTAGGGTGACAAGGTGCTATCGGCAGCGTGATGGAGCACTGCTCAGTAAAATACACTGACAATATCAACCCCCCCCCCCCGACAACTGGAGACGAATGATCCCACTAACACTGTGATTAATGTGGACATTCAATTAGGTCCAAAAACCTGCTGCAGCAAAATGCATGATGAGCTGCACCAGTGCTATTACTACAGTTCAGTCTGAATGATAGAGGCAAAACGTTACAGAGGCACCGGCTGTTTACTCCACCTTCAACCTAATGTTGGTATCTGTCAGACATATGCGAGAAGAGCTGTAGGCCATAATGAGCATACAGTAGAGAATACCTGAGACAGGTTTTCTATTCCTGGTTCCTCTATACCAGGCTCTGGATAGGTGACATGCCATCCCAAATGAGGTAATCTGGCACTTTTTCTTACGACAGCCAGATTATTTATATCTGGAAGTGTTCTATTACACAGCCTACACAGATCCAGTGAAGGGATCTGTAGTCTTGGCCATTTTATGACTTCAGAATTCAGAGATTCAAGCGTGCCGATAGTAACATCTTCGTCATCATGTATGAATCCACTGAACCTCCCCCTACTCTACACCGTTAATAATGCTGTTGCTGTAAAATAGGTGAGACTCAGGACACAAACGTTTGTATTTGGGGATGATGCAGTAATAAATCTATCAATAATAACAGAACAAGACTATTGTGTTTAAATTAATTTATTTCCATTGCATACACTCACATTCTCTGCCAAAGGGTCTTATATTATTTACAAAAGTTTACACTCTTATAAAATAGTGCACTGTCTCAGAGACACATGAACACACATATACATAGAAGACTTCAGTCTCACGTGTTTGTTTTTTTTGTTTTTTTTAAAGAAATGTATTCAAGTGATAATTGGCACTTCCGAGAGACAGGCTCCATCACAGGCTTTGCATAATGTTTCCCATTCCTCAAACAGACCATCAAAACAGGCACATTTTGCAAGTGCAGCAGCTTCCACGGGGAAGCATATGCACACGAACAGAGACGGTCCTCAGCTCCAGACTGCTACAAAGTAAATCCCTTTAGAAATACCTCAAACCAGGGATCCAGCCCCTTTAGCCATTCAAAAAAGTATTATTTCTAGAAAATAATCTTACCCGTGAAGCAAAAACATCTAGTAGCCCCAAGCAAAACATGTGGTAAACGTGATACACAGTTTAGTGCAATTAGCAAGATACGAATCACACAGCAATACTATGTTCATTTTCATATACGGCAGAATGATTTCCTTTAAAGCGTACAAAAAGTCAGTGTAGGACAGCTGAGCAACAGCGACATCTACTGGTTATGATCGGTAACATTTAGCTCACCCCAAAGAATAGACAATGTAAGCAACTCCATTAAAAAAAAAAGATTGAAAAAACATCCTGTTTGTATTTCTTAACATGAGTGATGGATGAATCTCTTTGGTGATTGTTGAGAGTCTTGATTAAAGCAACGTCTTTTGTGATTTGTCAGTAATCCAAGATTCCATGTATCTGAATGAACAACCAGACATTACTGAGACAGCATTGTGTCCTGCTCAGGAAAACCTATTCCCAGAGTTTCAAGTCAGCGATTTCCTTTTGATCTGTTTCTGCGTGGATTCCCTTTCCAGCTGAACCCCCCCGGACGTTCAGTTTTTCTTGCCATCTTCCGGTAAGAAGTAGGGGTTCTCATGGCCTTGGACCAGGTAGGAGTAACGGGAAGGGTTTTTACCCTTGAAGGTCTTCAGTCCCTCTGGGTTGAGATCGTATGACCCCGTCTGAAATGTCAGCGGAACCATTGAGGGTATTAGAACCTCTTGGAGGCTCACATTCACACACACACACAAACGCTCACAGAAGCTCACAGAAGCATGCCGCATGCAGTAGGTGCACATAGAAACACCACCGTGCAATGAGAACTATTCAGAAACTCGAGCATCGCCTGCGTCTCTTTGAACTCTTTCCCCTTACAGTCTCCTCACAGTGTAGATGAAGCCTCCCATCACCTCACCAATCACATCATCATTGTTCTCATTGTGTCTAAATCATCAGGGGGAACAGGTGCAGTAAGAGTCTAAAAGCCTTGCCTTGCCTTACCTTCTTCCATCCTTTGTGCACCTTCTGATGCCCCTAAAGCAACACACTGGGAGTCAGGCAAAGCGACAGGGTAGCACTACATGCTACATGCTAGCACGACATACATCGTGGACGATCTGGAGTAACACACTAGTGTGCATAGGATTGAAAACATGGAATCACAGTGACTAATCTCTGTCAACCTCTCTGAAATTACAGAGATGTAATGTTGCATTGAGTTGGGAAGCAGAATCAGTCTGGATGCCACAGGGTGTGGGACGGGGGCAATACACAAGCTTAAGGCTGAGGATCAGAGGAACATCTACGGTAACTCACCACACCATTTGTCGGTTGCTTCTTATCCACCAGGGCATGAGTGCTGCCGCCTTCTGTCATCTCTATGGCAGGGGCTGCGTCCCAGTTAGTGGTGGCCCGGGGAATAGGGGTAATGCCTTCAATGGGCCAGGTGCCGCTCCTGTTCTCCACTGGGTATGGACTGTTGCTGTACGGCTTTTTCTTTGAGCACATCCTCCTGAAATCCGGAGAACAGAGGATGTGAAACAGTGAGCATATCAAAATTGTTGCAAGACACCGTTGACAAAGATGCCATTCTCTCCAGGGAGCGACGGGTTGATCATTATATACAACAGGAGCAAAGTGAATCAGTACGAGGGCTCGTGACGTGGGGGAGGAGATGTTGTTTTTGAGTATTCTCACCAGCAGCAGTATATGAGCAAGGCCAGCACCAGGATGAGCAGAACTCCCCCCAGGACCACAGCGATGACCACTACTGCCAGCAGAGCCGCTACAAAGACATCAATCAATTTGGGGATCAATTTTTGGGATCAATACATAACAAATATTGTTACTACTGCTATTACTAAATTGTGCCTTAACTTACAGTCACTGCAGTTGAACCCAGCATAGCCAAATGGGCATCTGAAAGACAAAAGAGCAGTTAAACAGACATCCATGGTTCGGGCCTTTACTACAGACCTGCAAAGTGGACTGCAGTTTAACCGTGGAAACACACGGGGGCGCCAGTTACTTCAAAGGCCCACTGGCCCCCGCCCGGCCCCCGCCCCAAATCTTGAACAGACATAAACAAAACAGCAGATGTGTGTACTCACGGTTGGCACGTGCTTCCCTCTGCCCTCTGACCGCTTGGACAAGCTACGAGGAGAAGATGAAACATTGTAACGTACAGAAACAAGACGTTCTGTGCAAAGAGACTGAAATGAGAACGCCTCAACCTCCTATTGCGGGCTCAGACACAGCGGCTGGAGGAGTACGCCTGGCTGCACGCGCAACGGGAACATGAGTATAATGAGAGTTGCAGTGCACCAAAATGGATGCTGAATAATGACCATTAGTAACAAGGGTATTATAGTGCATTATGTTTTTCTCGGAGAACCGACAGTAGCGCACCCAGCATGCGTCTGTATAATAAATGCCTTATTCTTTATTAGCTCTCCCTATAGCTGTTGCTGCTGGTGACAACCAATCCACTGAGGAGACTGTCGTTCTTCCACTTGTTTCCGGGGAAACGACCCCATTGCAAAGGAATAAATTACAGAGATATATGAAGCCAGGGTCAAGGGTCAGTGTGGAGAAAAGTCTGCAGCACTTGACCTTGTCTCCCTCGCTCTCTCGCTGTTGTTTCTCTCCCTCACCCTCACAGAAAAGTATTTCAGTGAGGATGAGGATGTTGTGTTACAGTTCCCTTCACTGCAAATTAGCCAAGAATAATTCACTTGTTCTCAGACACTGCAGGCCTTCGTCTATAGCACTATAGCAACATGCTTAGAGTACAAGATACAACCTTTGAAACATAATAAATTGAATTCTATCTAAACTAGGGCTGTCAAAATTAACGCGTTAGTCCGGATTAATTAATTTGCATGATTAATTTGATAAAAAATTTTAACGCAATTAACGCGCGGCGCACAATGACTCAAAATCCCACAATTTCACTCACTGCGGATTGGTGCTCCAACGCTATTGGGCAGCAGAACCAACTCGATAAAGATGGACAACTCTAAACAACATATTGGCCCTCTCGATGGGAAGTTTGAGTACAAAAAAACCCAAGATGGGACAATTGACCGACATAAAGTAGTTTGCACACTCTGCAGGAAGGATATTTTTGCGAGCACTGCTGGCTCGCAAATATCTCGCCACTCCTGCAACCACCGTTCCGTGTGAGAGACTGTTCTTAGTCGCAGGTAACGTACATAAGAAGCGGTCAGCTCTATTCTCCGGTAATGTAAACAAGTTAGTCTGTCTCAGCAGCTGGCTAAAAGATGAGTAAGAGGGCCACATTAATATGGATATTTGTTTGATTAAAAAAAAAGAAAGAAAAAATGTGGTTGGTAAATATGGTGTGGTTGGTATGTTTTATTTTTTTAAATTTTGAAATCTGGACACCATATCTCTTCTATAGTTTAAATAAAACACATGTTAAGTGTATATATCGCCTTCTGTCATGAGTCTTTTTGCCCCCACAAAATGAAACACAATTAATAATGAATGGGTATTAATCGTGATTAATCTAAATTAATCCACAGTGGCCCTGTGATTAATCTGATTCAAAATTGTAATCGTTTGACAGCCCTAATCTAAACATAAAGAATGGATACATGCAGAATATTTAAGCGATACAGTAGATAAATAGTTGCTATTACCTATGCAGCTGATGTTTGAGAAGATGTTGGAGATGTAACCATCTTTACAGGAACAAGTAGCCCGTCCGTTTTTATATGAACATACAGTAGTCTTGGGCTCACAGGGCACTGGCCTCTGGTCACACAGGTTACCCCCTGAGACAGAGACAGGGCAGCAGGCACATTTGAGAGAAAATCGACATGCTGGTACAAACATTAATGCAACATATTCTCTTCAAGTTAAGTGCGCCTTCTATTGACAGAGTAGTGTATTAGAAATACATACCGACAAATTCTGCATTAGCCAACAGCGCATCAGGGGTGCTCTGTGAGCTTTTTATAGCCTCTTTAATGGCCTCATCAACGGACTGCTGAGTGGCATCGGTATCTCCAAAGATGTTATTCACAGTTGCTCGTACACTGCCCAGTCTATAGAATTATAAAGAAGTGCCACAAACTCTAAGAAACCCTTGGTAAGAAATGATGATCTTATGATCTTGACATGCAAGAGAAAGAGGAGATACTTACGCAAGTCGCACAACGTCAGACCTTATATATCTCGGTTGACTCATGAGGGCATCTCTGAGCTGGGAAATAGAACGAACATGCGGTTTAGTCACTGAAAGAGGAGAACGTAATTTAATTTTGCGAGCGCAGGACGTACCACCCCTGAGATTTTAGCCGCCGTCTCCTGAAATAACAGTGAGGACCTGTTGCTCATTTCGTTATCAAATGTCAAGGAGGTGAGATGAAGTTGGCCTGGGAACACTTGGGCTGAGGAAGCGAGGAGAAATGAGGGATTTTAGTAAAAGACTCATCACCACCGGCATCATCATTATCATCATTATCAATCCTCATCATCCTCATTATCATCACTGTCCAATGCCCTTACCTTGTGTGCAGCGGCCGTTTACCAGGATGGTACCAGAGAAACACTGACAACTGCCATCAAGACAGGCATGCTCAACAGGACACGAGGCACTGGAGGTACACACTGGATGAAGAAAAGTAAATGTTTTCTCACTTTACACAATAAATCCTCTTTTTATCTGTTAAATACACAATGTTTGATCACACCATACCCTAAACCGGCAGTCTCCAACTATGTGCAATCGAGAGCCGTGTGTATGCAGGTTTCCATTCCAACCTCTGTGGTTGAAGGTGTGTTAATCGGTGAAATCGGCTGCTGTTCTGATTGCCTGGAATAAAGACCTGCATACGATGGCTCCCGATAGCACGTGTTTGGAGATCACTGTCCTCAGCTCTTTACCAAGTAGCTTCATGGGCATCCACACACAGTGACATCAAGCACTTAAAGTTAGCAGACAGGTACAAACCTATGATTGGAGACAGGGTGGTGCCTGTTGGCCGCATGGTGGTGCCTGTTGGCCTCATGGTAGTGTCTGTTGACTGCATGGTGATGTCTGTTGGCTGCATGGTGGTGTCTGTTGACTGCATGGTGATGTCTGTTGGCTGCATGGTGGTGTCTGTTGACTGCATGGTGGTGTCTGTTGGGTGCATGGTGATGTCTGTTGACTGCATGGTGGTGTCTGTTGGGTGCATGGTGATGTCTGTTGGGTGCATGGTGGTGTCTGTTGACTGCATGGTGATGTCTGTTGGGTGCATGGTGGTGTCTGTTGACTGCATGGTGATGTCTGTTGGCTGCATGGTGGTGTCTGTTGACTGCATGGTGGTGTCTGTTGGCTGCATGGTGGTGTTTGTTGGCTGCATGGTGGTGTTTGTTGGCTGCATGGTGGTGTTTGTTGGCTGCATGGTGGTGTTTGTTGGTTGTAATGTGGTGTTTGTTGGCTGCATGGTGGTGTTTGATGGCTGCATGGTGGTGTTTGATGGCTGCATGGTGGTGTTTGTTGGCTGCATGGTGGTGTCTGTTGGCTGCATGGTGGTGTTTGTTGGCTGCATGGTGGTGTCTGTTGGCTGCATGGTGGTGTTTGTTGGCTGCATGGTGGTGTCTGTTGGCTGCATGGTGGTGTCTGTTGGCTGCATGGTGGTGTTTGTTGGCTGCATGGTGGTGTCTGTTGGCTGCATGGTGGTGTTTGTTGGCTGCATGGTGGTGTCTGTTGGCTGCATGGTGGTGTTTGTTGGCTGCATGGTGGTGTCTGTTGGCTGCATGGTGGTGTTTGTTGGCTGCATGGTGGTGTTTGTTGGTTGTAATGTGGTGTTTGTTGGCTGCATGGTGGTGTCTGTTGGCTGCATGGTGGTGTTTGTTGGCTGCATGGTGGTGTTTGTTGGTTGTAATGTAGTGTTTGTTGGCTGCATGGTGGTGTTTGATGGCTGCATGGTGGTGTTTGTTGGCTGCATGGTGGTGTCTGTTGGCTGCATGGTGGTGTTTGTTGGCTGCATGGTGGTGTTTGTTGGCTGCATGGTGGTGTTTGTTGGCTGCATGGTGGTGTTTGTTGGCTGTAATGTGGTGTTTGTTGGCTGCATAGTGGTCTGTGTTTTGTTGCCTGCATCGGTGGTGTTTGATGGCTGCATGGTGGTGTTTGTTGCCTGAATTGTGGTGTTTGTTGGCTGCATGGTGGTGTTTGATGGCTGCATGGTGGTGTTTGATGGTTGCATGGTGGTGTTTGTTGGCTGCATGGTGGTGTTTGATGGCTGCATGGTGGTGTTTGATGGCTGCATGGTGGTGTGTGATGGTTGCATGGTGGTGTCTGTTGCCTGAATTGTGGTGTTTGATGGCTGCATGGTGGTGTTTGATGGTTGCATGGTGGTGTCTGTTGCCTGAATTGTGGTGTTTGTTGGCTGCATGGTGGTCCGTGTTTTGTTGGCTGCATCGGTGGTGTTTGATGGCTGCATGGTGGTCCGTGTTTTGTTGGCTGCATCGGTGGTGTTTGATGGCTGCATGGTGGTCCGTGTTTTGTTGGCTGCGTTGGTGGTGTTGGTGACTGAGACGGCTGTCATTCCAGTAGCTGGCTCAGTGGAATGAGTCAGACCAGTAGTGGAGTCAGTCTCTATACCATAGAGAAATATAAAATTAATCTAAAGACATTCAAAGACAGAGCACAGCACAACACTGACATCTCATAGTGGAACTATATGCATGTTCTTCTAAGTAATAAAGCTGCACTAGGCAAGGTTTTTCTGTAACATACATCCGTCTTATCAGTCTAAATTACAGTGAAGCTGAGAAGAGCGTCACAACCTCCCTAATTGAGATGCTGTAGATTTGCCCTATTTACCCAAATAAAATTCTGGTGTTGGATATGGTCACTGGCGGGAAAACCAGGAAACTTACAAAAAACTCTTTAAATTTCAGTTACCTCTCACTGCCATTTGGGGTCGCCAACATGCAAAATTGCCTAGCGCAGCTTTAACTCGTGTTCCTCATGTTTACTCACGTTCCTCTTTGGATTACTGAATTCTAATAAAAGTAAATCATTTTGTTCAAAGGTTGCACCCATCATGTTGCGAGGCCTACCTCTAGAGGTTGTTGTTGAGGGGCTAGGGGAGGTGTTAGTAGGGAGAGAGGAGGTGGAGATGGTGGGAGAAGAAGGAGGAGGTGCGGCGGTGGACGTAGGAACTTCAGAAGAGGTCTTAGTGGTCTTTGTACTTGTGTGTGAATTCGCTGTACTTGTCTGCCCGGTAGTGGTATTGTCTGTGGGTCTTTCTGTGGTAGCCTTTTGCTTGGGTGTGATGCGTGTGGTGGAAATGTTCTCACTAGCTGTGGATGGTAGGGCCGTCCCAGGTCTTGCAGTGGAAGGGGTAGTAGTAGTAACATTTCTATGACTGGTCGTGCCATCTGCAGGTGCGGTGCTTGGTTCTGCGGGCCCTGGTTTTCCGGTCTTGGTGACAGTCCCTACTCCGATGGTGGTGGTTGCCGGTGAAGGCGTAGCATTGAGTTTGAGGGTGGTGCCTGGCGCTGTGGAGGTTTCCTGTTGTGGTGTAACCATTAAGCTTGTGGTTGTGGTTGTGTGAGGGGCTGTGGAAGCGGAGGATGTCGACCCACTGGTGCTGACGTAATGCGTGGTAGCATCGGTCACTGTCATTCCTGCAGCCGTAAAAAATGCACACACACACACACACACACACAATAATTGTGATCATGATCTCTCGCGTTGACACAATAGAGTCCAAATATATGATTACAACAACAAAAAACAGAATTAGATGTAAAATCTGGGCCTTGTATCTGTTGTTAGACATGTGACGTCTTTTGTGAAAGATGCCATGATGATGGATCAGTCATGAGTGTCATCTGTGATGAGTTTTCCTCTATAGTCATGGAGAATAATATGGTTCACTAAAAAGTGAATTGCGTCAAAAGGTTAACAAATGATGTGACTCAAGAGATAAGAACTAAATGAGGGCTATTTATTGCACCTAGATGTGTCAGTCGCAAGTGCGGCCAAGTTTGTTTGACCATCTTCAAAGACAACGCTGCCTCTTGTTTGTTTAAGTGTGCTGTCATGACGCCTGTTCCCATTAAGTCCACTCGCTTTGTGTTTACGGGGCAACAGAGGAAGCCACGGGGCAGCTCGAAGAAGGGTACAAAACAGTGGGAGGTCTTTTGATGATGGCTTAGCCTGTTTACCTCAGCTCCCCATCTGTATGCATTGACTCATTACATTCAGTGGGGTGGGGTGGGGTGGGGTGGGGTGGGAGTGGGGTGGACGCCTTACACAAACAGTTTTCATCAACCAGGCACCTCAAAAGCATGAGGAAGTCGTGAGAAAATCAAGACTAATATCAGAATCTGAACGTGATTAGATTATTTTCCAGGAACAAACAGTGTACATGCCCTGCGTGACCTCATGTCCGTATCACTTATGAACCAAAACTCATTTATAGATAAAAAACCGCAGGCTCAACACACCTTTTACATCCGTACACACACACTCACTCAGGCATGTGCGCACAAAACAAATCATGTAACGGGAGTGGATTAGGACATTAAACAAGATGTTAGTGAGGGAGTGGCAAAATGTGAGAAACACATGTATATATGTATATATGACGCCAGGTGACACTTCAACGGTCATAAAGAACAGGAGTGGCAGTGCTGGGCAGGGTCGACTTTAATACTGAGAGTAGCACAGTGTGAGATCATTGTCGTATCAATTGGTTAGTGACTCGTGTAGATTAAGATTTAAGGGCGATGGATGGAATAATCTTACTTGATTAACAGAGATTAAAACCAACAAAGACTCGAAGCAGTTCTGGCCGACCCCCCTCTTGGCTGTCCATGTTACATACTCCATTTCACTATCTCGGTATGGAGTATTCAATCGTATTATTTGCTATGACTCGTACATTTCCATGGGCAAATGAGTTGGAGGTTAAACATTTCACGACATTTTATCATGTACAGGTGTCACGTCCCCACATACTGTACATTCTACGAGTATCTCAGAAGCACCAACTTTATCTGCTTGTAACAGAATCGCCCGCATTCTGGCCATCGGTGAGATTCAGCCTTGAAACCACAGTGATGTCTAGGATTGTTAGTCGACATGAACCATATGCATACAGAGAACCTCAGCCTTGCTTTATCAAAACTGCTCAGTCAACTTCAGTTTAGATCTGTAGCTCATACAGTGTGTGCGTGACTTGGTCCACTGCAGTGGCTGGGTGTCACTGCCAGGCCAATGTCAACGGCAGGAGTGGGCACGAGTTAATATCGGTGTGCTGAAGGAGAAGGCGGTGAAAGGCCCTTTGCCTCCTTAACATCTTAGAAGTTTTTACACACATACCAGCCTCAGTCTGTCCTTCAGGCTCTCAGATGGATATTAAATGCATCTATGCCCAACCTCTTTGTTTGTCTTGATGATATACTCAAACAGATTGAGGATGGAGATGACTATGAAGAAAACAGCATCATAAACAACAAACAAGTCTAGGTAGCAGTGCTGTGTTCAGTGTTCAGATGATGATACGTCACCACCACTACACTAAAACCATCCTTATCACCTCTGTCAACACAGCTAAGGCCGTGGTAACCGGGGAGTAGAGGAGTTACAGAAGGCAGGGGGGAGACCGGTGTCTGGGGGCGTTACGGCAATCCGACTTGATACATCTCCATCCTGTCGGCACCGCCGCCACGATCGAAAGCAAATACGAGAGGGGTGTTTGTGTGTGTGCGCTCGCGCGTGTGATGGCGTGCCTATGCGAGCGTAATGACATTTCTCAAGTTCCCTGCATTTTTCACGATACGCTTGATGCCAGTTTCAATAGATTTTTTTTTTTCCATGTTGTTTGCACACGGAACGAACACGGTCCGATATAACTTTGTCGAAACCTTTTCGTGCATGACCTCGCGAGTCTTGGAGGGTAGCTGAAATATGTGTCTGGTGACATTTTTAGCACAACGAGAGACCTTGACCGGCTGCACACTCACTAACACGCACAGGCAATTTTTGTCGGTTTGATACAACTTTGTCATATTCTGCATGGCTTCACGGCCCCAAAAAGAGATTTAGATAGAATTAGTCCCTGGTGGAGTTTACCCGAGAGAGCTTCACGGTCTCAAAATAAAGCCCTGTTCACCCTCTGGAGGAGGAAGTTGTAGACAAAAGGGAAACTATCACGCATGCACACACACACCTAGAAATTGACCAAGCACACAACACAGTTCCAACACAGGTCATTTTCATAGTCGTGTTTGCTCCCACCATAAACAGCCAAATGTTGCTTCTCTATTTCCATTATCTGCTATATGGAAATGTCACAGAATCTAGCTTATGTCACGTAAACGTTTCAGAGTTTCAAACACGCTTTCTAATAAGGTGTTTTTCCGAGCCATTGACTGCCACACACTACAGCTGTTTGTTTCAACTTCGCACCACCGACACCACAAACCGTAGCATTTCTTAAACTGTGGGTTAGAGGTCAAAATTGGATCGCAGCCAGAGGTGGGAAGTAATGAAGAGTTTTCAGGTATCTGTACTTTACTTGAGTATTTATTTTTCGGACAACTTTTTACTTTTACCCAATTACCCAATACCCAATTATTGTTTTGTTTTTTGTTTTTTTTGTGTCATTGGACCATCACGACAGACAACAGGAAAATGACGTAAAATAAGTAAAAGAAGTAAAAGAGGGAGACGAGAGGGAGAGTCGACCACAGAGAAAAGGCGTCTAGTGAATGTGATGTCCGTGCAGGGAGAACTAGAAGCGACATGGATGAAAGTGAACCAGCCAACATTGCTGCCGGAGCAGATTCAGAGAAGCAAGGCCTTATTTAAGAGACATGTTTGAAGTTGTCGGCTCTAAGAACACTACTATTACTTTTTACTTTTATACTTTGAGTACAGTACCAGTCAAAAGTTTGGACACACCTGTTTTTGTTTCTCATGATCTTAAAGACATTTTGATATAAAGGCTTGATGCTTAAATGCTTGAAATTTTCTTAGACAAATAGAGAAGTTGATGCCTGTGTATGAATTTATTTTAAAAACTTACATTTTAATTAAATTGAAATGCACCAACAACAAGTAGTTTTCATTTAGACTTTAGAGGTGGAGAATGTTGAACCACAATGATTAAATCATCATTTTAAACACTCACATAGTGATTGTGGCCTTTAAAAGTTCATTTGTGGAATTTCTTTGCTTGTTAATGCCAAAGGGTTTCTACTTTGAAGAATCTAAAATATAAGATAGTTTTGATTTTATTTTTATTTTTTTGGTCACTGCATAATTCCTTTTGTGTTATTTCACAGTTTTGATGACTTTACTATTATTCTAAAATAGTGGAAAATTGTAAAAATAAAGAAAAAAAAACCTTTCTATGAGTAAGTGTTAAGTCTTTTTTTTCCATAAGTATCTGTACTTCTACTTGAGTAAAGAATGTGTCTACTTTTGCCACCTCTGGTCACGGCCCGTGTCAACAGTGAAGCCACTTTGGGTCCCGGGCTGGAAAAGGTTTCAGAAACCCAGGCACACACCACAGGAGACAATGTGAATTGGCAGTACTGTTGGAGCGTTGCAGTATCGAAGAAACAAGGAGCCTCGTCACCAAGGATTTAACCTACAGCCGGATAATCCCCAGCAGACACAAAAGGGATGACTGGGTGAGGCAGGGTTACAAGTGGGTCTAAGGTCGCCTGCGAACACAGGAGGTCCGGTTTAACTAGTCCTGGTCCCAGTCTTACTCCATACCTGCCACTGCTGACAAATCATTGCAACCATACAAGCACGTTGAATACGGTCACAAGCCGCCGCGCCTCTCTTTCCCCTCACTCTCTCCTTCCCTTTCACTGCACAGGAAGAGAATAAAGCAGCGATGAGCAGAGGCCCGGACCCCCCCCCGCCCCCCCCGGCGGCACCGCGGTGCAGTGTGGGAGTGTATCTGTTGCCAAGGGAGACGTCTGCTGCCAGCTGTCAAAGCTTCAACTCACTTCAAACCGCTAACGAGCACGGGAGACAAAGAGAGAGACTCGTAGTGCAGCGCGGCGTTGCACTTGGGACGCTTTCCATGCACGCGACACAAAAGCACTCCGGTGAAGTACCTGTTCATGAACTAAGTGACTGTCAGATCCAGTCCTCCCTTTGCCCCACGTCCTCACCGCCCGTCCGCACAGCCGCCGCCGCAGGACTAAATCCTCGCCTGTTGCTGACGGGAGACGGCCTCTAATTCCCAGGAGGGAGAGCTGCAGACGCCACTCTCTCTTAGTTTCCTGGGGTTGCCATGAGACAATTCCAGCTCATGGTTAGGGATTACGCGTTCCTGAAATAGTTCTTTATTACATCCAGCAGCAGCACTGTGCAGAAAGGCAGACCTGTTACTTGTTAAAGAATGCACACGGAGCAGGAGATGAACTGGCAGGTTGTGACCCGACATAGTCAGGAAGAGCCTCGGGGCCCGAAAGCCAGGATCTCATTAGGAAGGCCGAGCGTAGACATGTGGAGAGCTAACCTTTAGCGGAGGTGGTGTGCCGCGCAGCACCGGCAGTGCTGCCCATTAGAAATGCTACAGCGTGACATCTGAAACAAGCCCATCAAAGGAGAGAATGTAGCAGGCATGTTACGCTGCTGGACTACAACTTCATTAACCGTCACACTGCTGCTCCCATCGGCGGCTAATGAGAGTGAACATTTCTTACATACTGCTTTATGACCTCCTGGTATTTAAAGATCTCTGCGTTGCAACCTCGTGGCATGCCAGCACAAACACACACACACACACACACACACACACACACACACACACACACACACACACACGAACACGTCCACTACAACAGAGTCAGGTCAGCTTCCTTCAGTGTCCTCTGCTGAGGGACGACGTGGCCTGAGGGCTGAGTTTCTCTGCAGCCACAGGCGCCACATCAAAGCAACGCAGCTGACGCCAGTTCACCAGGGGTGGCCCTACCTCGTAGAGAATGAGCAGGAGCTTTCATTTTTGAAAAAAGGGTTTTGGCGATCCGGCTGAGCGTCGCGTGTCAACGGGCCCACACGCCGACGTCTCGTAACACAGGGGTGTATTTTGGAGGACACTGGAGGACATATTTGACATCTATACCCGGACCTTAGTCTGGACGATGGGTGTCCAAGAGCAAGAGCAAGAGCAAGAGCAAGAGCAAGAGCAAGAGCAAGAGCAAGAGCAAGAGCAAGAGCAAGAGCAAGAGCAAGAGCAAGAGCAAGAGCAAGAGCAAGAGCAAGAGCAAGAGCAAGAGCAAGAGCAAGAGCAAGAGCAAGAGCAAGAGCAAGAGGGAGGGAGGGAGGGAGGGAGGGAGGACCCTACAACCAATAAGTTATAGTAAACCAGCTGTTGCCTAAGCTGAGGATAACATTGAGTTTATTTCATGCAGTCCCTGGGCAATTTCATGAACAAGCACAAATATTGGCTATCTTAGCTACCCAAAGTCATTTCACTCTTTTGTATTTTCAAGAAGTCGTCTATACGTTTCCTGTTAGCCAAAAGCCAGTGAGATTCCCTGATCTATAAGTACAGCGACAACGCTGTGCAGCATTCAACTTGATTCAAACTCTCTGGCACAGCTAGACTTTGGTCTCTTCCATCCGGACCGACACGTCTGCAGACGGCATGCACACAAATGTCATCTGCTCCGGGACTGTGACTTTTCCTGCTGTTGGCAGGAAGGGGTTGTTGCCTGTTGCATATATACAGGCAGGCAGATAGACACACACACACACACACATGCTTAATCACACACAAATAAGCAGTCGCAGTGGGGAAGTAAGGGAGCCGGAGTACAGAAGGACACACAGAGCAGCACAGGGGACAAATTAACAAACAGAAGCTGATCTGATATCTGCTCCCAGTTTCGTTTTATGTCAAAGTTCCTTTTCCTTCACAGGGAGTGGAGTGTATGTCTTCGCCCTATCTGAGCAAACAGAGCTCTCTCCTGTAACCCTGATGTAACAGATGGCTCCGTGGAGCAGAGCTCACTCGCAGGGCCTCTGCACATATCATATCCTATTAAAGCTCCGCCAGCACATGCTTTCCAATTACAGAGTGAGATTTACTGCCCTGGAGCAGGTCTAATCCAACAGGCTACGACAGCGACAGAGTGACACAGAGAGAGAGAGAGAGAGAGAGAGAGAGAGAGAGAGAGAGAGAGAGAGAGAGAGAGAGAGAGAGAGAGAGAGAGAGAGATACAGCTGAGAAAACAGTGTACATTTAACGGATGTAATTGCAGGCAGGTGGGAGTGGGTGATGTGCCGAAGGTAATGCTAAGAAGTGAATCAACAATTAGAGGGAGGCTTAATGGCTGAGCCACAGGCAGCCTCCACTGAGAGCCCGTCAATTAGCAATATTACACAGAAACAAGCGGAGGGGGAGCTGAGTGATACGCAGATGAACAATAGCATTATCAGCAATGAGGATTTCCGCTCTCTGCTGACTACATGAACAGGAACCAGACCAGGATCTGCCTCCACCTGGACTATGCAGAGATGCACAGTAATTGAAACTGACCTCCTCGTTTACTTCTGCCACTGATAACGGCCATTTATTACCAAAGGGGAGATCTGGCCTTTCGCATTCGCGCCGCCATCCCGTTCACTCCTGTGCAGACCTTGCGTGCTCTGCCCAGTGACATAATGATGACTCGCCGCCAAAGGCATGCCACATGTGGAGGAGACGTAACATATGTGGCCTGACAAGAGGGAGAGCGGAAGCACGGGGAGGAGAAAATAGAGAGACGAGAGGCGGGCATTTAGCGCAGTCTTTTCCTATTTCTGGAGGATTTTTCATGGGGGGGAGGAGGCACAAGCAAATGCATGTGCGGCGCCAGACTCGGGGCAGGTTGATCGTGACCCCTCAGGAGGTCCTTTCATCTGCAGCTCTTTACTGCTGCCTCAGACACACTCCGTCATGCCCCATACTGGAGCCTCCTTCAACCCCTGTCTTCCTCTCTCTCTCTCTCCCTCCCTTTCTCTACAAGTAGCTCCTTAAACACATGACAAGAGGGGAACCACAAAAACAACCCCCCCCCCCCCCCGGGGGCAGCAGCAGCTAGCGAGGCTATAGCACATGACAGCGAAGACAGTCTTAGCGTACGGCAACCTTTAACCCTCGGCCTTTCCCCGATCCCTCTAGGCTTTAACGCGCTGTGATGCGGTTCTAAATGAGACGGGGATGACCGATGGATTTAACTACAGTACAGCGACTCCATGTTGTAGGGTGCTCATCAACATTCCTCAGGCAACTTCGCCACGCTGTTGAAGGCGCCACTGTGCACTCAGAATAAACTTTGCTGGAGTGTGTTGTACTTTAGGGAACCGGGCGTTGTTTGACCGGTGCCTCATCTCTGGCATCTGTCCACCCCCGTAGGTTTGAGTCACACTGGAGGAGCAGTGAGTCAGTGTTTAAGACTTAAGTTACTATTTGGAGAGGTGTGGGAAGCCCCTGAAACACGTTCTAGAGAATCTACGATAATAAGAGGATAGGGTTTGTTTTATATAAAATACTTGAATTAAGAACCATTATCACCATATTATTCATAATAGAATGGTGTAGTATCGGTTGTAATGATGGTTGCAGCGTTGCTGTCTAGTATCAAATGACACTCAAATTAATCTTAATATACCTCCCTCACTGTCCACAGACATTTTCTCATACAAAACATTTCAAAGCACACTAAAACATACATTCTGTATACACACATACTAGTCAAAGTTGATTTTAAGAGGAGATTTTTTGCCATGTGAAACCTTTTGGCATTTTCTTTCAATATTATAGGCAGTCTAATTTGAACTAGTCTAATTCTTTAATAAGAATCTATCTCATCTTGAACCCATATAGAAAAGGACATTTAATTGATGTGTTTATTTATTGATGTGTTTATGAGATGTTTCAACATCTATAAAAAATGTATTTGTACATGTTAAATGAGATTCATTTGAAATATGTAAAATTTAGAATGGACAAAATAGGTTTTGGATATACTTAGATCTATATAATGTCAATAGTAAAATGTAGAAAATGTATTTCCAAATTATATTTCGTATAAACTACATAAATACATTTTTGATACATACATTTTAAAAACATATATATCACTATACATATTCTGAAGTATGTAAACTGTTTTGTTTTTTTCCACTATGGGTTATAAGTTAAACGCAGGAAATAAAACTTGACTCACCTTTAGCGGCAGTGCCCAGGAGAAAGACGACAGTCAGGTAACAGAGTAACATTTTTCAAGCCTTTGGTGCGAGTTTAGAGAATAAAGGTTTGTCTGTCTAAATCCCGTAGGCTGCCGGAGTAACGGTGCTGCTGGATGCGCACTTTGCTTGCAGGCTGTCGGTGCCTGCCACAGGTGGGTCCGTCTGGGAGCTGCAGCCTGTCACAGCATTAAGAGCTTAGCCCCTCCCCTCATAGGGGCGGCTCCCGTGTCAGTCATTATTATACTGTCGCTTTATTGCTCTGCAAAGTATCACACAAGAACAATACGGCTCCTATAAACTGACTACTGAGTAACCACCCTGACTCACTGTAGGAATATGATAGTGATAACATAGGATATCAAAACATAAATAAAAATACCATAAAGTACAATAAGGTCACTATAAATTCATTATTTAGTACAATAGACACACTGTAAGTGTCTACAGGAATATTACAGGCATACTATAGTGATACCATAGGAGATACACGAAAAATACAAGTAACTATGCTAAGGTCACTATAAACTCACTACTGAGTACCACAGATACACTATAATCCATATAGGAATATAATATTACAGTGATACCATAGGAGATAAAACAAGTGAAAACTAGTTTAGCGCTTGTTACATGCTCTGTGAGCATCTTGGCAAGTAACGTATTGTAAGGTGAAAAAGGTTACGTGTATTTTTATGACAGTCATGGATACAGGCAACACTTCTAATCTGTTAGCAACACCATGTAATGAGATGCCACAAAGGGTTTGGAGTAGAAAGACGTGAACAGGTTTGTTCTTGGATAACATCATGTCTACTGAGAAATCTCACGATCCTCTTTACGTGAATACGATCCTGAGATACCGGTCCCCCTCCCCCCATTTGGGCTAGCTGCTCACCCCTCACCTGGACGGCACATACTTGGAACTTTCCAAACCAGGAAGTTGTGCCTTGTTCGTATCAAATGGATGCACAGTGACCATACAACCTTTTCTTTTCCTAAGCCAGATCAATCATAACCTCAAATCATCATGACAGCTTATGAAGGAAGTACTTTCTGTCAGGAACTGGGCCGTATTGATTGCATGTGTCATTGTTTTACTAAGGAGTGGGACTTTATCTGACATTATGTTCATAGTTTATTTCATACTATTATTCTTCAAATATATATATAAAATATTAATAATTTTTTTCATACTGTTATTCTATATGTTATACTATATGATAGACAAATTTTTTTCACTTAGTATCAGATTCACAGATTCACTTAGTATCTTATTGCATTCCCCATCAGAATAATTGATTTTGCTTCACAGCACTGCTATTTTACTAGATTTTAGTGCGGCCTTTCAATGTTATTGATCATGGATTATTGTTAGAGAAATTTACGGCCTATGGCTTCGCATCATCTGCAGTTACCTGGATTAAAAGCTATTTATCCAGTAGAACACAGAAAGTGTTTTTTAATGGTGGCCTAAACAAAACAGGTACAGTGTGGAATACCACAAGGGAGCTGCCTAGGACCTGCTTTTATTCACAATTTTCACAAATTACTTGCCATTGGTCCTGGACAGGGCCAAGGTGTCCATGTACGCAGATGACACAACATTGTATATGGCAGCCACTACTGTGGGGGACTTATCTGTTGCTCTCAACAAGGAGTTACAGCTGGTAGTAGATTGGATCAGGAATAATAGAATGGTTCTTAACAGCTCAAAAACAGGTCAAAATTTATGTTATGGTCAAACCCAAAGTTAAATCTATCATGGGAAGGAATTAAAATTGATCAGGTGGAAGAAACAAAACTGCTTGGTGTCACATTGGACAATCAACTATCATGGTCAACTCACATAGACAATGTTACCAAGAAGATGGGGAGGGGGCTATCAATAATTAGGAGATGTGCTGAGTATCTAACATCAACCTCGGTGGTCCAGGTTATCCAGGCACTGGTTTTATCTCATCTTGACTATTGTCCCATTGTGTGATCAAGTGCAGATAAAAAGGACTTGAGTAAATTACAAATTGTCCAAAATAAAGCGGCTCGCCTTGCCCTTAAGTGTGGAAACAGGTCCAATATATTATATATGCATAAATGCCTATCATGGCTTATGGTTGAACAAAGATTGCTTGCTAGTTTAATTGTATTTTTCAGAAATATTTGTGTTAACAAAAACCTAATTGTTTGTATAAATTGATTAATTATACTGGTAACAGACATAACCATTCTACCAGACAGGTAGTAATGAAGCATTTTACAGTGCCAATACCTAAATCTAATGCAATGAAGAAGACTGTTATGTATAGAGCTAAGTCAGAATGCAACTCCTTACCTACAGCCATCATAGAAATTAAGAGCAGAAAGTATTTCAAAAAACAGCTTAAGAGCAAGCTAAATAATTATTAATGAATTTCCTCAGGCTAGTGTGAGTTTTTCCTTTGATTTTTAAAATTGTCTATTGTTATTTTCTTTTCATTGTATTGTGATTTCTTGAATGTATTTTGTATTGTATTTTGTGTTCAATGTGGACCCCAGGAAGAGTAACTGTTGCCTTGGGTAATGGCTAATGGGGATCCTAATAAACTAAACTAAACTATTGGCAGCTGCTTCATTTGAGACAAGTATCCAGCAGCATTATAAACATGCATGCCTTGCCGACCTGTGTGGTAAACCAAAAGAAAGTTATGTTATGTTCTCTTGGTTAGTTTGTCTGTCTTTTAGCAGAATAACTGAAAAACCTGTGAATTGATTTCCATGATATTTGGTGGACAGATGGACTTTGGGCCAAGGAACAATTGGTGATGATCTGGATTTGGGATTTCCGCTATTCAATTTTTGTTTTTTAACCATAATTATGAAACTAACAGAGACTTGATTCAAATTCCTATGGGTGTGTTTGCAGGGTCAAGAAATCAATTTAAGTTAAAAATTGACATGATAGGAATGAAAGAAAGAACCTAGCAAACCTCTGCTGCACGGTTGAACAAGCCCAACTTTAGCCTCTGTGGTACAAACAAAGGAAATATTTGACTCATATTTGACTTTCCCATATCTACCAAGTGTGTTTAGTAAATTGATAATGTGGCTTTTCCTGTTAGATGGGCTTACACAATGGCCTAGCCAAGAATGGCCAAAAGCCAGAATGTGTAGCTTTGTCAAACCTACCCTCAAAAATTCCACATTTTCATAAAATGTGATGTCCAATGGAGTTTTTCCTAACAAACAACACATACTTGTTTTATATATATCTAATGTGTCTACTTTAGAAGTTCTAGAATCAATTTTATCTCACAATAAACCAAAAACATAATCTGTGGGAAACATACAGTTTTATCAAGTTCATCCTTACATTACCCCTATGGTAATATATCATGAAGACCTGGTCCTGCAGCACCTGAAGCCACTAGTGGCAGCTTCTCTGGACCCCTGCATATTGCAATCCAGGCACACCTGGGAGTCGACGACACCATCACCCACATGCTGCATATGGTGTACTCTCACCTGGAGAGGCCTGGGAGCACTGTGAGAATCATGTTTTTTGACTTATCCAGTGCATTCAACACCATCCAGCCTCTCCTGCTTGCAGAGAAGCTTGCAGCCCTGCAGGTGGACCACCTCATGGCACATTGGATTACGGACTACCTCACCAGCAGGCCGCAGTTTGTTCGTCTACAGAGCACCAATGTCGGATACGCTGGTGAGCAACATGGGTGTGGGTGTGACCATTCTTGTTCACCCTCTACGCCTCAGACTTTAGATTCAACGCTGGGTCTACTCATCTACAGAAGTTCTTGGATGATTCTTCCATCGTGGGAATCAACGAGGACAATGAGGATGAGAACCGGAGTCTGGTGGAGAGGTTCGTCGGATGGTGCGACGACAACCACCTACAGCTCAATGTCAGCAAGATAAGAAAGCTTGTGGTAGACTTCTGTCGGAGCAAGAGGAGACCACCACCACCTGTGATCCTCCAGGGTAAGGAAGTGGCGGTGGTGGAATCATACAAGTTCCTGGGGGTGCACCTCAACAATAAACTCCTCTACAGGAAAGGTCAGAGCAGACTGTACTTCCTGAGGAGGCTCAGATCATTCAATGTGTGCAACAGGCTGCTCCACATGTTCTACCAGACTGTGGTGGCCAGTGCACTCTTCTTTGCTGTTGTATATTGAGGATTTGGCATCAAGGCAAAGGATGTCAACAGGATTAATAAACTGGTCAAAAAAGCTGGCTCGGTTGTGGGAGAGACCCTGGACAGTCTGGAGGACGTGGCTGAGGGGAGGATGAGGTCTAAAATCAGATACATCTTGGAGAACCCATCCCACCCCCTCTATGATGAGACAGGCTGAGAAGCTCCTTCAGCCACCGTCTCATCCAACCTAAGTGCACAAGGGAGCGATGCAAGCACTCTTTTTCACTAACAGCCATCCGGCTATACAACGTTACCTACAACGTTACCGCCAACGTCAACCCCTGAGCCTGACTGCTTTCTTCTTGACCCACACATATTTCTTGCACTACCTTGTACATTTTTTGTATCTTTTTTTGTATATTTTAAACAACCTTTATCCTTAAACGTGTTTATTGTATAGTGATGTGTGCCTCTCTCTTGCTTTGTTCTGCTGCATAACTGCAATTTCCCCTCAGGGACAATAAAGAGCCATCTAATCTAATCTAATCTAATTTAATGTAGTCTGGCAAATAAGTGTTCAACTAAACTCTAGATTACCATAATTTAGGGAGGACAAAACTGACAGATTTTTAAATGTGCTACAAACTACTATTACTACAAAATAATACTGATTCATATCTTTTTCCACAGTGACCATGTGGCATCAGTTGGTTTATAACCAGTCACATGAAAGCTCCCAGAAGACAGAACAACCATTTATTTGCTCCGCCAGCTTGACTATGACCATGACTGATTATCAAGGAAGTATATTCTTTCAGGAACTGGGTTGTAAGAGTGACGCTGTCATTGTTTTAGTAAGCGAGTGAGTCAGAATTACGGTCAGTTAACATTTGGAGAAATATGGGGAACACAGAGACACAGAGAATAAAAAAAAAATACAATAATAAGAAAATGTATTTTACTTGGATGAATCATTTCAATCCAAAATAGTCGATTTGAACCTATAAAGAAGAAAATACATTTCACCTTCAGAATATGGTTCAAAATATATATATGAATTAAATAATATATAAAATAATTTTAAAAAAGGTTAAAATCTGTATTTGCCCAAAATATATTTTAGATGGGTTTGCAGATGTTTTCAACAGCGCACAGGCCATAGATTTGTTCATTATCGACCACAGCGACCATAAAACCTTTTCTTTCCTAGGCCAGATCAGTCATAACCTCAAAACATCATGACAGCTTATCAAGGAAGTACTTTCTGTCAGGAACTCTGGGCCTGTATGATTGCATGTGTCATTGTTTTACTAAGGAGTGGGACTTCATCTGAACATGATGTTCATAGTTTATTTCATACTATTATTCCTCAAATATATGATAGAGACGCATTTTTTCCCCTTAGTATCAGATTCACAGATTCACTTAGTATCTTAGTGCAATCCCCATCAGAATAATTGATTTTGCTTCACAGCGCTGCTATTGGCAGCTGCTTCATTGGAGACAAGTATCCAGCAGCATTATAAACATACACGCCTTGCTGACCTCATTCTTATCTGATGTAAATACGCTAGATCATTGCAACATTTTACATTGCCTAGTGTTGATTTTCAGCTTGGCAACCATCAAGATTAATTTCAGTTGTCGGTCTTTGTTGACACAAGTGTGTCTTATTTCAGGACCGATCCTGCATGGGTGAAAAGCACACAAACACTCTGCTACAAGGTTTCCCTGCATATTGGAGATTTAAATCCATTTATTTCTGCATTGCTCTCAACAACTCTCAGCTCTTGATGGACTGTTCTGTCCCACAAATGAGCTGTGAGCTTCCCTTCAGGGTTAAGGAGATGATGGGTTCACTTTTTGACAGGACAGAGTTAGGCGACATGGAGCTGCAGCAGGAAAATCTTTTCGGCTTTAAGGTACCACTTTCTTTCCTTTTTTTTTTTTTACAAATTCTGTTGAGCAGAAGGCCATGACCCATTTACTGATCCCTATCAACACTGCAGACAATATAGAGAAAAGACTCCACTTGCCATTATCTGTGTGATAGAACGACTGATCCTAGCTGTGCCTCTGTGCAGCATCATTGACACTCATTCTCTTTATTGCTGTTCACAATTTCTCATCTCCCTGTGTACACAGCTCAACGTATAGCCCCACGCTCTCGCATCCACACTGTCAACAGATGTGTGTCCACTGGAAGGAGGAAGATGAGGGTCTGAGGGTCAGCAACGGTGGTTGGCAGGCAGGCCCGCGGTCTAGCAAGCCCCGGGTGAGTCCAGCCAAAAACACCTCTTTGACATTCAGCTCAGGCTATACAGAGTACTGCCTCCCTGAGGCAAGCTGCCTTAATTTGAGCAATGCAAAAACAACATTCCTCCGGGTCACACCTTTGTTGGTTTTTTTCCCCAGTCTTACTTTTATGGTATTTATGATAGGAGTTTTCATTTTCCAATCAAAGCGGTCAACATTGAACACAATGCCTGACTCTCGATGGCGTAGAGAGAAAGCCCTGAGGGAAAGAAACACAATGGAGAGTTGGGTCATATCATCATTACGCCGTAGCTAAATGAAAAATGCAGTCATTTATTAACGGCGGGGATTGACTTTGAATGACGGTGCCTATCTTAACGGTCACGTCAGCGGCGAATAGGAGTAGATTTAGATTTCAAATAACTCAAAGCATTTGTAATTCAAATGTGCACAAGCGTTGTGGTATGAAGACAACCCTTCTCTTTTATTATTTAAGGAAGCAATATAATTCCTCATACAGAAGCTGAAAAGGAAATGAGAGATGAAATCTAACAAAGACAAAGCAATTCTCTGTTCGGGTAGAAACACTACCTTTCATTTAATTCAAAGGTGTGCTCTCAAATTGCATCAATCTATTGGCACGGTTGTGCATCATGCTGCCAGGTCAATAGGTTGAAAGAGGAGACTGACCTCTGATATTACAGACAATAAAAAAATTTTTAAAAAGTGTGTACGATGCTGCTGGGGGCAAGGCACAAGGTTCTTACTAGAAAGTGTCTGAAATCACAAGTGCCTTCATTTGAAGATTGGGTCGATGTACTTGTGATGGAGAGGCTTCAACAGGAGTTATACTGTTATACTGAGATCAGATCTTGTGCAGGGACAATGACTCGAGACAGACTAGATGAAAATAGTGCATGCACCCACTTATTTAAGTTGTTTTTGTTTTGCTTGTACAACCAATGGAACAAAAGGAAATCACGCTGAGACTGTGTGTGATTCATCCTGTGCATGTACTCTGTAATTAATCTATCCACAACAAAAAAAAGAAGAAAAGGAAACAAAGTGGGGAAGACTCCTCCCTAGAGAAAGGTCTGGTGGTTTCTTACACGAACGGCTCCTGTAACATTGGTGTCCCGGGACCACGTGGCTGACCCAGACTCTCACGCTGGTGTCGGTTTATGATTGCGTTTATAGTGAGTTTATAGTGAGTGAGCAACACTTGAAGTCCATTAAACTCAGTCCTCTGGTAGAAACACTTTGCTACCTTTCTGTTAATTCAGGGATGTGCTGTTGAGTTGGCTCTCGTGGGTTTGAGACAGAAACTGAGTTCAGGTTATGGGACTTGCTAGTATAAAATAAAACTGTTACATATGTATGAACACTAAAAGTTAGGCACAAAAAGCGAATCTTAACCACTAGAGAACCACTTAAGAACTAGTCAAGCATAAATGTTAATGTACATTGTCCTTGTTAAATTAACTCACAAATCACAAAATAATAAAAAGGCCTTCTGTATTCAACTTCTGCTACGACACTAGCACCACCCGGTGGCAAAACACAGCACTGCAGTGCTACGGTAAGCCTCTTATGGCACTACGCACTGCTGATAAGCAAGACCGTCCAGCATGGCATTAAATGGTTTGAAGCCAAATTACATACACCCATTATCAATATCCCACACACACCCTTGATTAAAATTGATAAAAGGAGAAACACTTAATTTCATTGTAAACATAAACATGCTTTTATCTGATGTGTCAAACATCTCTTACGCCGCTTAAACGTAAATAATAAAGGATAAAGGATGAGTGCAGTAGTTCTTGATAACAGTATTTTATTGTTTTTTCCCTAATCACTTTTAGATCCATTGGACAAGTACAGCCTTGTGAAACACGTCACAAGAATCTGAAAGAAATTAAAAATGGAGAATATCAGCTACAAAATTTGGCGGTGGAAAAAAAAAAAGGGGGGGGGGGGGGGGGTAGAAAAGAATATGAAATTTATATTGGGGGTCAAAATTAAGGAAATTAAGATGTAGTGTTTTGTACAATTTCTTGTAAACAATAAGCCATTGAAACAATATGGCATGTAACAAAATCTATGGAGGAGACAGGAGGTCTAAAGTGTAGACTGAACACTGGTTGGCATTAAGACATTTGCAGAAACCCTTAAGTGACAACAACCTCTTAACAGGTCCCAGAAATGTCTTTTACACAAAATGTTTAAAAATAGTCTCACAGAAACATGACATCTTTACATACAACAGCATTCTGCTACATACATCGCCCCTTCGCTCCTTTGTCCCTGGTTACAGTGATATGAGGTATATGAAAAGCTAGTTATTGTTCGCCCCTCAACCGGTCATCATAGCCTATTACTCTAGTGGTCAGTCGCTGTCCCCTATGATATTGCAACGTTGCAGTCGTTCAGCCATGTTTCATGATTGCTTCAAACAAGTGGGCGTCGGAGGGGGGCGTGAGAGGGTTGAAAAACAGGAGTGAGACATCATTTCCAGCACAAAAAGGGGCCAGCTTTAACTATGGAAGACTTAATTGAATGAATAAACGAATTAACACATTTAAGAATCATTGTGTGGACAGCAAGACATCACATCTAACGCTTTCTATATCTTTAGACAATGTGTTGCGCCTGTATTTCCCAGGACTAGGCACCCAAAATATGCTTAGTACTGCCAGCACACACACACAAATTGATCAGGTGTCTGTTACAAATGAATACAATGTAGTCGCCTTTTCCTCGTATACGGCCGCTTCAGCAACGGCAGAGGAAATACTCAAGTCACTAACATATTGGTCATCAAATTCAATAATAAAGCAAAGCTGCTAACAATTAAAACTAAAACTAGGGGCTGAGAGTTACTTACATTATCCCATTTAAACGTTAATATTTTTAAAGGCGGCTCCCCCCTCCCATCCCACAATCTAACCCTTCCCTAAACATAAAGGAGAAAAAGAGACAAAGTTAATAAAAAATCCCATGAGCGCACCCTCCCACCTTCCCATATAAACCCTGTCCCCCACCCGCTATCCCATACCAATGCCATCCCAATGAAGGGCGTTCCCATCAACACGGCCAGACATGTTCAACCCCGGAAAGCCAGTCCACGTCTGATGTCGGAGCTTTCTTGATCAGATGTAATAAACGGCTCAAAGTGCTAGTTGGATTCTTTTAAAGAAAGAGATGTGAGGAAGAAGAGGCGGGCGAGGAAGGAGAGGGCCATTCTATCGCTGTCCAACAGCAACCTCTATTGGCCAAAGAAAAGCCCTAACATCACTTTTGTTCTCCAAAAATAAAACACGGACAACATGTACCCCCTAAACCGCCCTCCTCCCGTCCTCCACGTGACCTGGCAGTTCCCCCGAATGATTAAATCTGTTACTTTACATAATATATATATATTCTTATAAATATATATATGGCCCTTATTGAAGAAAACATTGAGTTTCACATTGACAAGAAAGTACCATAATCTCTATATAGCCAAGTGGAAAGTGTTCTCAGTGTTCAAGTGAGCTGGCAGCAGTCTGTTATTGTCACACTCATTCACCAAGGAATAAAACATAATAACAAAAAAAAAAAATCCTCTTTGAAGCTGCAAAACTTACACTTCTGACATGAGTGCTCACTGCACCTCATTGGCTTCTCCTTTCCCACTTTTTCCTGAGTAATACTTTTAACCTTGTAACAGACAATAACTTCTTTTTTTTTTGCTAGTTCAGTTCTGGGCTATTCCCTGCCATGTTGAGTTTTCTTTCTATTATTATTTTACAATTGTAAAGTTGATTGCTAAAACACGTCAGCTCATGGGAAAAGAAACGAGTCCATTGCTACTCTACGCTTATTTAAAAAGTACTTTCAATTTAACGATTAACGAGCAGACCTAATGACACTAATATGAAATGAATAAACAGAGTCAATACATATTTAACTTAAGAAAAATGGATATCTAAAAAAAAAAAAAAATTGCATTTGTAGGAGGGCTCGCAGGCCCCTGGGGCATATAAACATAGCATCAGTATAATAATTAAAATAAAAATGTCACATAAAAATAATAATAACAATAATAATAATAATAATAATAATAATAATATTAACAATAAAATAGGAGCACTAAAAAAAATAAAACAAAAACATTAACTTTCAACAACAGAATGTTCTCACCCTCCCAGGCCCTCATCTGTAGCTTTGGCTTGTTGGGGTTTTGGAACCTGTACTTACTGGCTCATTGACATCGGCTAACAAACTACTATACCCTGAGAATTCAGACACAGGCGTCCTTATCCTGTGGTCCACCTCCCTGCTAGAGTTGGTGCCGTACGACAAGCCGCGGCCGTCTGACTTGAACTGGGAGCCAAAGGCCTGGGCAAAGTTCTCTATCTGGTAGGAAGGCTTGGAGGAGTCCAGAGAGGCCAGGTCCTGCGAGGGGGCCAGAGGGTAAACCACGGTGCCGTTCTTGGCTGGCGGCTGGTCCTTCTGGCTGCTCAGGTCAGATGGGCTGATCTGGTAGGAGGAAGGGGGAGTGGAGGAGTGCTGCTTCTCCATCTGGTCGGTGAGCTCCTGAGACGGGGTGAGCTGCTGGTGTGTGGTGGGCTCCAGGCTGCTCAGGTGGAAGCTGTGCTGTGGCGAGGAGCCCGTCAGCATCGCAAAGTGAGACTTTGGCACGGAGGAGGGCAGGGAGGGCGACGCCACCGACTGGCCGAACCCGCACTCCAGAGGGGAAGTACTGTAGATGTTCTTGTCAGAGTAGAGGGGATTGCCCGGGTGGGAGCTGGTGAAAGAGGCCGCGGGGCCCAAAGGGAAGCTGGCGCTGTGGCTGGTGCGCTCCAAGGCCTGCAGCAGGAAGCGGGAGTATTCGTGCATGATGACAGTCTTGTCTCCGGAGGGGCTGGGGGTGTTGCCGTTGTGGCCGAGATCAGATCCGTCAGCCGAGGGAGGGTGCAGCTCCACGTGCTGGTCGCTGATGTCAAAGTGTACGTCGTGGTGCGAGCCGTCGGGTTTCTGAGTATAGTGGTCGAGCAGGCTCTGCAGCACTTCGTCAGGGATCCCCTGACTTGTCGTGGTGCTTGTCCACCCCCAGGGGAGAGGCATCCAGCAGACTCAGGGGTGCGTCACTGTCCATCACGCCGGAAACCACGCCCTGGATGACGGACTGCTGGGAGGACAGGTGAGCGACGCCAATGTCATAATCATTGCTCGTAGTCACCCCGGCCCCTGATGTAGTTGCGTTGTTTGCTGCGTGAAGGTAGCGCCTCTTCTTGAGAAACTGCATGGCGTCGTCGTAGTTGCTGCTGGTGGGGCCCGCTTTGGCCCCGTTACCCTGCATGAGGCCGAGCCCATCCATGCACCCACTCTGCTCCATGGGGCCCCGGCTTGGCCTGTTCCAGTCCCACCTTGTCAAGGCCCTTGCGATTGGCCTTCTTGAATGCCATCTTTGGAGCCCGGCCATGGTGGGCCTGGTGCATGCTGGGGCCTGGCTCAGTAGAGGAGGACACCGTTTGATTCGCCACAGAGTATTCATGGACACCGTACCCTCCTGATGCTGCTCCGTGAATGTGCGAGGCCCCCAACCCTGCTCCTGCTGCTGCTGCACCTCCTGCTGCCCCCTTCTTCTTCTTGTGCTCCCCTCCCTCTCCAGAGTTTTTGGACCGTCCCCTCTTTCTGCCGGTAGCCCCAGCATTTCCCTGAGTGATTCCATAGCTGCCATGCCCCATGTCTGCACAACCCAGGTCCAACATCCCAGGCTCAAGCCCCCTCTTTATGGCTTCTCCACAGGTTCGCTTGTGCTTAAGCAATCGGTCCGTCCTGGAAAAATACTGCAGAGCAGAAAAAACGACATGTACTCTTGGAAACAAATAATGTGTAGGAATATGAAAAGGCAAATGCAATACAAATACAACAATAAATACAAAACAAATCCAGTTTCTCCATTTAGAAAGCCAACAAGGAAGTTGTTGAAAACCTGCGGGGAGTAAGTGAGGATCACTGACCTGTTGGCAGGTCTCACATCTGTACGGCTTTTCTCCGCTGTGAGTCCTTTTGTGCCTCTCCATGTGATACTTCTGAATGAAACGCATGTTACACTGGTCACAGCTGAATGGCTTCTCTCCTGACATATGGAAACAGCACGTGTCAAGAATAGATATCTTCAGGTTCACTGGAAGCACCAGGCATTGCAAAGTGTTTAATCACTCACCGCTGTGGATCTTCTCGTGCCGCTGGAGAAGGTACTTCTGAATGAAACTCATGTTGCACTGATTGCACCTGAATGGTCTTTCACCTGAAATAAGACCACAGATAGAGTTTGTGGTTACAATGTGCTGTGCGCTCCAGGACTCATAATGAGCTATGTAGCAAATGTTATTATCTTCCTTTGTCAAGATTCGCTTGCACTTGGAAATACTCTCTCTCTTAACACGCTCAGGGAGAGGAACTGTTTTCATGGACTGATGAATAAAAAGCTTCAACTGAGTAAATGAATTAATCCAAAAAAAGGTCTTACAATACGCCTGGATTCATTAATTGCATGAAAATAAAATGAATTAACACCATACCTCTATAAAACTGCAGCACATGCTTATCAATTCTATAACCTCAAAGTGGTCATATAGCAGGACCGGGTAAATTAAAACTAGATTTGGAGAGATGGGGGTGGGTTTACACTAAAACTGATTTCTCAATCTTACAATTTGCTTGTGCATCATCTGCAGCTGATTATTCCACTTGAAAAATGAATTTTCTGTCCCTCTACATCCCAGAACTCTAGCAGTTTTCTGATGAAAGCATTTATCATGTGACAACTAATCATTTTGACCATGCAAATCACTTAACCTGTTATACCAAATCAAAGCAAGGAGGGAGAAAGGTACAATTAAAGACAAAAACAGAAGGAATATGCAGAAGTAATCAATAATACAATAAAATACAATCATATAGCTGTGATACAATATATAGCATTTGTGTATCTATTATAAATATTCTTAACTCAAACTAAGAAACAATGTTTTAAAGTAAGGATGACATTCAGCATTACTGACAATAAGAAATTAATAGTATTTCCATTGTGGATTTGCCGTCAATAGAATAGCAAAGTGTGGCAACACTTCAAGAAAAAGCCCAATAATACAATAACATGCACGCAATACAACATTGACTTGGTGTACCACAGTAGTATGAGCATGCTTGAGCACCTGGGGGAAAAAAATCCCCCTGCAGAAGCTGGCAGAGCTTCTTCACGGTAACTGTAAATCTGTTACATTAGGTTTCTTTTTGAGCTGATTAAGCAACTACCGAAATATTTGTTTTTGTGCCACCGTACTTAAAAACAAGAACAAGCACGTGGGTCTGAGGGTGGAAAGTTGCACACTACAGTACCTGTGTGGATGAGGACATGTCTACGTAGGTGATAGGAGCTTCTGAAGGATGCACCGCAGTGCTCACAGATGTGTGGCTTGGTGCCTGGCGACAGGCTGCCTCCATCTGCATCCAGCATCATTGATTGCTGTAGAACAATAAAGGAGAAACAGAGGGGTCAGATTCAGCCTTCAACCTTCTCATATGACGTCTGGATACAAAGTTAAGGATCAGGAATAAAAAAGGTCTACAATGCTTCACTTTATAGGTCCAAAAAATGTATCAGGTAGCCTACCTCAGTAATACTGAAAAATGCTTCCTATAGGCTGGAGCATCCTGAAGTATTCAGATTTTTTGGAATATATTTTTTTTAGGAAAACACTAGTGAATAAACATTCAATTTGTTATTAATGGCATATATATTATGAATTTGATTTGGTTTATTATAGGTGTAATATCATAAAAGAGTGGATTTAAACATGGATTATACAGGGGTTTGAAGTAGCACACTCCCTTTGTGTTGAATGTTATGGCTGCACATTTCTCACACAGATAACTAGTGAGGATTTTAAATTCTAACAATATATTGCGCACATCAAGATATCTGACGGAATTCATAAATAGATGAAAGAAGGGGAATATAACCAACCTTTGTCTCACTCCGTCTCTTTCTCGGCTTCCCCCCCTGTCCGTCACCATTTGACCTTCGACCCTTTCTCCCAGTGGGCTCCTTTCCTAACCGACTTGGCAGCTGGGAAGATGACAAAGGGAGAGGGAGAGGCAGTGAGAGCAAGCTGGAACAGGGAAATCACTCGATTGAAGGTTAAGGGCCTTGAATCTAACATATTGCTGTTTTGGCCTTGTGCAGACGAGACAAAACTCCTACACAATATCTAGTGACAGTCTATTATTCCCACTGGAACCACATCTAGCACTATGAGTTTCCAACAAAGCTTTAAATGTATGGTCCTCTTGATGTTTCCCTCTACAGACAAGCTGCCTGTAATTCACTGTATGAGCCATTCATCTGGTATTGTAACCAAAGAACTCCACACCTCACTTCCTGCTGCTCCTGAGTTTATGTATATTGGGAATAATTACCCTATATTAAAGTTTGCCCTCTAACAAAGAACCTGTGCAGTGCATTAATTTGGCAAGGGACAGAATGGTATCCAGCTGCCCTTGAGCACAGACCCCCCCCCCCCCCCCCCCCTCCATTTGTTTACTACCTCTCATTGCCATTTCGTTTTCAATTAAACTTTATTACTTGAACAGACTGCACCTCACTGCCATATGGAGACGGATAGGGTGAATGCGGGTGCACATACTGGAGTACTCAAAATCACCCCAATTGTTGGATTAGGTGAGGGGGGGTCTAGCCAAAACTAAATAAGTCTGATTTTGAGTTAAAATGCATTGGCCCACGAGAAAGTCATTACCTTGAGAATAAATGGAACAACAATTTGAAATTCATAGTGTGTGTGCCTGGCTGAAACTAGTCCTTCTCTTTCTGTTGCCAGAGAGCCAGAGGGCTCCAATTATCTGCTGGCCTGTGTTTATATAAAGTCTTCAGTCTTAAGTTGTCCTTGCATAGACCATTTCTGTGCAGAGAATCATTTATTCTGTTTATTCTGTTTTGTAAAGCACTTGCACCAGATGACCTCCAATGCCTGGCTATTGTTAGACAGAGGTATGTGTGCGTGTGTGTCTACATGAGTGAGCACAAAAGACAATTGAAATGAAGTGCAAGCTCAAACAAGACAGCCGTGTCCTTGCCAAGACGTTTTCATTCATGCCGTCTGGGGCTGGATGACATCACCCTTCCGGCGAGTGGGGAGCTGATTTATATTTTGCATCTCACGCCTTCAGCAGATTTATGTCACAAGCTCCTCCTCTGCACCCCTCCTTTCTCAGGTTCCTCCTTCTCCATAATAATCATTATTAGAATAATGACAACCAAGCCTCACATCTACACATGGGGCGCGGCTACCTAGGCTATATCTGGGCCTGTAGCTCTTATATGGGTTTAATTCCACAATGACAATGTTTACATGCACACAAAAATAGTTGATTAATTGCAAGAATAGAAAACCAGCAGTACTTTGGATCCTGAGGTCCGGATGTGAGGACCAGTGTTATAGCACCATGTATATGGCTTCATCGCATTATTGTCTTAATCAGACGATTGTCAATAGTTGCATTGTTGTACACACGTAAACACGGCTATTGAATCTGAACAAGAAGTCCCCGTCCCAATCTCTTTCCCCATCAAAGGTACTTACATTGCCCATGCTGAGGTCATGCACCAGCAGGTTCTGGTGGTTCCCCACTGTCACCTCCAGCAGCTCTGAGCTCTTGCCAGGGCCCCCAGGGTACAGTGGCAGGCGATAGTCATGCTCTGTCAGCTTCTCCTGCTTGATGCCCATGGCGTGAACATAGTCTCCAACCCCCCCACACCCCAGACTGCTACCCAGGGTGCCCCCGCTGCAATCAGGTGAGTCACGCTCCTTCTTCAGGATCATGTCTTGCGGCGGAAGGTCCTGCATGACTGACTGGGCAGCCAGCCGGGTGAAGCTGGTCACTGGGGGAAGGTGGCTGAACATGATCATGCCAGGGCCAAAGTTGGAGTCCATGCCCCCATTGGAGCGCAGGAATTCGTTGCCTAGCTTGTCTTGAATAATGCTCATGGTGAATGTGGGCAGGCAGGTAGGAAAACTACAGGGTGCCAATCAGTGTCATCCTTAGAGGGAAAAAGGAGCAGGAGTCAATGATAGAGACAGGAATAGGCAAGTGTCATCTGCCTTTAGGAAAGCATGCATAAGTAGCAATCTAGCAGGGAGGATAAACACCAATCATGCCCAACCAGACAATAATTATGGAGTCAGTTAAGCTCGGCCTTTAGGAATCAGTCTCACGGCCTCTGATCTCACAACCGACTGCTTAGTCGGATTAAAAATGAGGGTTTGTGGGTCAACAAAGGGCTACAATCTGACATGATGACATGTGGAAAACACTGGACCTATACTGCACAACATTCCCCCTCCCTTAGATTACAGGAGAGTGTCTACATTTTGCAGGGCCAAAAGGTCACTGTGACTACAGTGCTGGAGGATTGCAGCTCCATGTTAATCTGTCTGATGGGCCTGCTTGACCCAGTCATCCTATTTGCACGGGCTTATCTGCCAATGAGAGCATGCAGACGCATTCGAAAGACTGTTAGTGTAAATACTCGACTAGTGGGCTGCCCAATGCTATTTAGCATCGGGTCTGGTATGTAATAGCGCCCCTTACCAAGATGATTGTATAATGATTAATACACACGGTTATACACATTGCAAATAGTTGACTGAGCCACTACTTGAAACACCGATGGAGTAGAAACAAGGTCAAGATATAGCACGTTAAAATCTTAAATTAAACATGATTACGTCCAACTAGGACTTAGTGAGAGTAATGTTTAGAGGGTGATCCTCATTGATTCGTGTTTCATCAATAATATATGTTATTATAAATCGTGATAACATTTTCTCTGACTAGCTTTGATCCATGAATGAGCAACCTGGCTAATATATGCTATCTGACTGATGCAAAATGCCTTCAGCTCCGGCGGGGCGCTAGCAATAACCTAACCTTACCTTGCTAACACATAGCCAACTTTTTTTCAAATGTGAAACAAGACCTAAGTTGCTCCAGCTAAGCTCTCGTTTCTCAAACGCGTTTTAGTTACACCTTGAAGTGAGTCGACCCCGTGGTCTACCTCCGTTTGGAAAGCTATCAAGCTCGCTAGGCATGCAATTAGCTACCTAGCTAGCGATTTGGCTAACCACTGTTGCGGGGCCCTTCTTTGTGATGCGGGATCAAGCAATTATTAATATGGCCATGCAATAACGGCAACGCATGTCTGCACTGATGAATAACATAACGCACACGCTTCAACAGACAAACCTCTATAGGCATTTGAAAACTCTGTGCTCTTTACCTTGTATGCGAACTTCGCTCTGGACTTTTAATTCAAATTAAACATTAATGTTGAAAAGAACTGCAAGATGGCACTGCATAGTAGCGTTACACGATGCAAACAAGATACGCGAATCGGCAAAATTATCAAGGACGTATGTTGATTTCCCCCCGAAAAACGGTCACTGAGAACATTATAAGTATACACAATCTATACTCAAAATGTGTGTATTTTCTCCAGGCCGTGCGCCTCTTGGATAGTGACCGGACAAGTGATGGAGCGACAACACAGTGTTGACCCATAACAAACGGCCCATGCAACTCCGGCGAACAATGATGCTCGTCGGGCTAGCCGAGACAGCTAGCAGGCTAACTAGCAGCAATGTAACGTTGCTGCGCTGCGCATCGTTGTCTGTCCCGTACACGTTGTTAAAACAACTCAGCGGTCAAATCTGCGCCAAAGTTGGATGAGGTGAATTCCCCTTACCAGTGCATGACCAGAACCTGCTGTTCTGGCTCGTTTAATTCGCCCTCGGCTGTCCCTTTCGGTCTTTAGAGCCAAAACATTGTTCTCCCGCAGCTGCTGTGTTCTTCCATCTTGCCTCGGCGCAGGGGATTCTGGGTCGCGCAGGCGGACGGGTCCTGAGAAGAGACACTGGGAAGACAAAGTGCATGAACTGGTGTCTGCGGGTTTGGAAAAGTTAGACTGTGTACACTGCTTTGGCGAGGTTGTTTCTGCATAACAGTCATGCCAATAAAGTACCTGAATTCTAGGAGTGCAGTGTTGTAGTGGTGAAGAAAAAAGTGGGTAAAAGGAAACTTTATTCTGCAAATAAAAAGGGTGACTGGGCATTCACTGTAATGGCCCCTATATGCTTTGGAATGCCTTGCCTCAGGAGTTTAAACTGGCTTTTTAATTGCCTGTTATTAGTAGTAGTAGTATGATAATCTGAGTTTAGGTGTGTTTACCCTCCACTACATCCCTGAATACAAGAAAACACAAATCATGAAATAATAATCATTAAATTATTGAATAGCCTTTTGCCTTACTTTTGTAATACAGAGCCTTTGTCTGCTTCCTCTGGGTCTTCAACAAGCAACCCCGAACATATATTATATTAGTATAATATTATTATAATATGCCTAGAATATTCTTATAGTGACCTTATGGTACTTTATGGTATTGTTTGTATCCCCTATGCAATCACTATAACATTCCCACAATATTCCTATATAGGGATTTATAGATTTGCTCTGATGTTTGTATAGTATCCTACTATTTATTATAGGAATACAAGTTCTGTTTTGCAACCTCTAGACCTGTTTTGTCTGAAATGTTGACATAGGCCCATGCTTCACATAGAGAGGGACAAGAGACGATATATAAAGCTTTGCTCTACAGGACTTCCCCCCCATGAATCTGTAGTTTAAAAATCTGGACAGAATATGTAATACTTGCTTCAAAGTCCTTTGTAGTCCCTCATATTGTGCACACACACCTTAAACTTCTGTCAGTCTTTCCAAAACCCAAATGGGTTACTGCCGAGAGCATCTCAAATGATACAGATACAGTCAGCCACTAATAATTGCTGTCCTTTAGTGATGTCATTCACTTGTTTTTTGTTATCCAAGACAAATGTATTCTTTCTATCTGCTATTTGTTTTCTTTCACCGAGTAATTTAGTGTGTTTTCAGCTATTGATAAAGGGAGGCGATAAAAAGAAAAATTGAATGTCGGTCTTAATCCAGGAAAGACAAATGGCTGATGTTGACAGTTCATAGAGTCATGTGAGGATAGCATGGTGGGAAATGAAATTCTCAATTGTCAAAATACTGGTTTAAAAGTGTAAGATTTTTTTAACTGTTTTTTTTAGATAGTTCTTCATAATGTGACATTTTTAGCTCAAAAGAAATCAGTTCCTTAAATAGCTTCAAACTAATTAGTCCCAGCGGTCTGGCCTCTAGTGATGAGAACGCGGCACGAAAACAAGTAGTGATCCTAAAAATGAAAAGACCAGAATGACAGAGGGAGAGTCTAGCAATTCAGATGATCATAGACATGTTAGATGTGAAGCCCTTAGATGTGCTAGATGAATGACTGTGTATACATCTAAGAGCACATCACAATGAATCGCCTCATTCAGGCCCTGCGTCCTCACTCCTGATTGCCTGTGCTAATGACCCAATTAATTCAGAAAGCAGAGCATAATTGAAATGGAGACAGCAGAATTAATGCATTGGAGGTCAGTGGGAGTACATTTTTGATGCCCCTTCTTCTTTCATACATCCTGGATAACAACCCTCACTGCCTGACAGCAAAATCTTTGAAATCAACTCTCATCTTTGAGTGTTTAAATATGTATTAGTTTGGTTCATCGTGGCGTGCGGTGTGGCTATGCTTCGCCTGTATTTATAACACACGCAAAGAATCCAGGGGATAATGAGAGATTAGAGATTGAGGGCGTACAGCTATGATTCAATTACATTCAGAGAAAGTTCATCAGCCTATAGTTTGAAGGTAATCAAGAAACAGAGATTAATCAAGTAATGACAACTGGTTAATTTATAGGGATGGGAACAATGCCTACTCATGGCTTGATAATGTATTAGATGTAAGAGAAATGCTTTTGGCATACACCATAAAAGAGCTCTCAGTTCAGGCTGATTTCAGGCTCTTTTTATAAATAAAATTGCAGTAACATCAGTCGAACGTTGCATCCATCGTAAAATCCTGTCAAGTAGAGCACTAACATGCAAAAACACATCAAACACACGTGCATACATAGACAGAGAGAGACAGAGGGAACGAGAGAAAGAACAGGGAGAGGGCCAGCTTGTATATACACATATATATGTGAGGCTTGTATCAGTGAGGTAAGGAAAAGTCAATGAATGGCTCAACTTTCTATCGACTGAGCGTTGGATGAGACATCATGACTCCTGCACTCAGGTCAGGTAAGCCGCCCACCGTGTAGCCTGAGGGGAGAACAAGTCTGTACCTGCATGCAGGCCTGTGCTGTGAGGGCTGAACAACTGGAAAGGCAATCTAACATTTTCTTGTCTGGTATCTAAGGCAATTAGTGTATCACATGACATAGATGTTATCAATTCTAGCTCCTCATCAATAATGCAGTGCAGCATGGCATTTCTGGGCTTCCCTCTCTCTGCTCCCCCTGAATCCATCCCAACCCGACAAACCGGGTACACAAATTTTGGACGCAAATATCCAATTTCATTCTTCAGCTATTGATGGAAGCCAAGAAAAGTGTGGGCGACCGAGAGCCAAGGCTCAGCGATTGACCTTGCTGCGCTGACTTGGCTTCCCCTCAGTGGAAGAGCTCGATGCCCTGCAAATGACAGATGGCAATCTTAGCTCAGATCCTCATAAACAATGAGCCACCTCTGAACAGTTGAATTTACATGCAAATCCCTCATCAATTATTAGAAACCTGAGAGACGGTGTGGCTGGTGGTCTCGCTGTGGGGCTAATTAAATTTAGCAAATGATATGAGGTACATGGAAAGCTGATTTTTAGTGGAATGTGCAAAAACGTCAAAAATTCTTTCAGCACAGCTTTTTTTTTGCTTTCAGTTGATTGGGTGTAATAGATCGGGATGAAGTGGGGCAGCTCACTGTGGCCTGGACTGCCTCTTTTACTCTGAAAAGTCCTAAGGGCGTGAACCCTGCTGTGCATACACATACACTTTGACTTGCAGCTCACCCTGTCTGGCAACAGACTTGGCTTCAGGCTCTTTTAACTTTGAACTTTGCATACAAAAATTTGGAGATTCGGTTCAACTTTTCTGCGACAAGAGGTTGGTATTCAAAATGTGACAGCTCCTGGAAAATAGAATAAAGTAGAATATCCACTGAATACCAAATTGCAGCTTAATGCTGACAAGAGATCAAGAGATGCTTATGAGAAATGGATGTAATTATCTTTCTATGCATGCAGACACATGCAAAAAAAAAAAAAGTGTTTAATGGGATAATTTATCAGTCAGCATGTGAATAGATACACTTGATCAGGATCGGGTGAAGCGGCTGATTTGTGTTAGTCTTAAACCCCACCCTCCCTCAACCCCCACCCTGAAAACACTGACATGTCAGCACAACCCACAGCATCTCATTTCAATAGTAAACAGTAGTGTGTACTGAGAGCACAAAGCAGCATTGCTATTCCCAATGCAACCACTAATGCATAGCCTTTTCTATTAATAATAAAACACATTTCTCCTAGAAAACCATTTGAATCATTTCAGTTTTGACGGGTCCCCTTGCTTACTGTGGGGACCCATTTTAATTTGAAATAGCCACAAAACGCCATACTGCACTGGTGATTTACATCGCCATCTCTTTCTCTCTCATTATTTTCTGATTGATGCTTTTAATACTACATTAATAGCGCCTTACAGGAAGTTAGATCAGTCTAAGCCTTGTACTTCAAATGCAAATACTCTTTCTTGATTTGATGTTTCTATCAGTTTTATCACCTCCCCGTGGAACGGTGAAAGATGAGGCCTGTCTTCCAGTGTCAGTGAAAAGTAATAACGCTTTAATCTCATCAGATTATTAAGTGACTAAATGAATCCTCTTTTCTTGTACGAAACAAAAATGAATCTGCTCCAGATGTACATGAATTTTACCTAAAGGTTCCTTTGAAATTGGACTACCAGCAGCGCTCTCATCTGCCTTTACAGAGCTGAAAGCAATGAATGGCCACAGACGTTACGCAGCAGCAATGCATTATGGGGCACCTCAGCATGTCTAGTAGCATCTTTAATTAATGACGTTCTGGCCACGCCTCCAGACATGCCCACTTTAAAATGTTAAACTGGCAATATGTTAAATCCTATGCCAAAAACATCCGCTGCTCCTTTCTCGTCTGAAAGTGCTGCAGCCCTGGAATCCATGCTCTTCCTTTGAACATGGTCCATTCATGGCTTATCTTGAAGACGACACAGATGTTTTTGTGACTGATAGCAGTTTAGCCACTGGTAGTCAGGCAGTAGCTTAGTTAACGGCTAATGTTATATTACTGCAATTCATTAGTTTCCTCTGCTCTGTTGCCAAACATCCCCAGGAGGAGTCAGCCCAAGCAAATAAAGAGTAAAATTCACCCAACAAAGGCAGGTAGAATCACGTAGGGCTGTAATACCTGCAGACACACACATTTCAAGGGCAGATAAACTGCACTTTTGTAACAAGAGTACCCTAACAAGTTTATGGACATAAGTTTGATAGGCTTGCTGCATGAAAAAGACAAGAATTCATCTTTTTTTTTATATATATATTTTTTTTTCATCAGACTTGTTTGCCAATTTATGTCAAAAACACTGCTATTTAGACTCATTGATATGATAGCCAAGGAATAAGTCAGCTTTATTTTGTCTCTTTTAAATTGCAAATGATATGGAGACAAACATTTTAAAGCCAGGCGTTGGGTAAGAAATATTGATCATTTTGAGCCATTCTAATGGCTTTGGGCAGTCCTGTCAATATTTGTGAGCAACACAGGCTCAAAACTAGAAATAGGAACTCCCAGAGGCTACTGTGTGTTATATTGATGTACAACGTGGAGATGCTCCATTAAGAAGTCAGTTCCAAACCAGAAAATGTACGCTGTTCGAAAATCATCTTATCCGCAGACCTGTGTGACTTAGAGCAGTGTTTGTGGTAAGGCTGGAGCTAAAACCTCCAGGACAGGGGGTCCTTGAGGACTGGATTGAGAACCACTGGTTTAGAGGTTATAAAGACTGTCCTTCAACTGGACATCCCAGGTCACACATCTGCCCTTCTGAAGCGTCCACAGCAGGCCTTTGTGTGCTGTCCGATTAGAACGGGGCCAAAAGGGAACCAAGGTTGAACCGTCCCTTTTAAGGATGTCCTTGGGGAGGATATCGGTCTGGAAGAGCCTCCAGTGGAGTAGCCAGCCAATGTGTAAATCAATGAAAGGACTCCACAGGAAAGAAGAGAAGGCACAGATTTAAGGTCAGGCTTAAAATGGGTGAATCATGGCAGAGCTTGATAAAGTTACTTTATTTGTAATAATATAATAATAAACTTTATTTGTATAGTACCTTTCAAAACACAGTTACAAAGTGCTTAACAAAATAATAAAAATAAAGTCTAAAAAGTACAAAAAATATATTTCCAATAACAACATAAAGTGTGCAAAATGAAACAATGCAAAATAAAACATGGAAGTAAAAATGTAATAAAACAATGATAAAACTAGCCTCCGTTTTCTAGTTTTCCAGCCACAGTGTTCCAAAGACTAATAGCAAAAGCCTGGTCACCTTTAGTCTTTAGGCTGCATTTTGCACTAACTGCAAATGGGAGAGTGACTTTTGGCCAAGGAGTAGAGATCGTACATTTGGGTATCATCTGTGTCACTGTGGAATAAAACCGTTTCAATGATTTGACCAAGTGGAAGCATGCATATTGACAACAGAATGGGACCAATAATTGGCCCTTGAGGAACACCACATACGCAGGGAGCTGAAGATGATGTGGCATTCCCAACAACCACTGAGAAGATTCTGTTGGCAGGAGAGAAATCAATTCAGTGTTAGGAGCGATAAAAAGAGTGGTTTTAATCCATGTTCTCAGAAATCTGAATTGCTTATATTTGGTAAACCCCACCAATCTGCTATATAAGCAGTTTAAAAGAAACACAAAGAATTGTTTGCAATTTTGTTTGCCCATGTCCCTCATAGAACAAAGTTTTCGGTTCAGCATTTCATGTGGCTCCTATTCCACCGTCTGCCTCAATGCAGATAAGTGGTCCATCCAGTAGATGGCGTAGTCTAACTTGAGAGCACAGCCATTCTGTATCCTACAGTCTCATTATTAAGGGTCTATGATTCTCTGTGCGAATAATCAGCCCAAAGTTGAACTGTGTGAATATTCTAACCCATTATGAGAAACGATTTTATGCAGCATTTAAGTCCGACACTGACTTAATTGACCAAAATGACCTAAACCAAAAAGTTCATTTGTGTTTTTACTTAGCCGCACTCCGCCCCCTTCTCTCTCTCTCACGCGCGCGGGCGCACACACACATACACATACAGATACAGTCCAGTCCAGATACAGTCCAATTCTCCCCTCCTCCCTCCGTCTCTCTCTCCATCCCTCCCCCAGATCTCTCCTTCACACACACACACACACACACACACACACACACACACACACACACACACACACACACACCTCCTTTTTCATCCTCTACAGCCCACCAGAAGCTGTGAATGGTACACAACTCCGTGTATTTTCCTCATCACGCCAGACTCTGCGATTGGATATTGAGTAGCGCGCACCAATTTAGTCAATTCAGTGACTTCAAATAAACGCATAATAGCTGTGTTGTTAAAACACTGACATACACTTGAGTGATTTTATATCCAGGATTTACAACCGTGCGCACTGAAGTGGCCATGGCGCATTTTACGCACTGCAGATAACTACTCTTCTGGGGCTCCAACAAACAAAAAGATGGATTAAAAGCGGCAAGTTAATTTACCCTTTACTCCAGGAGAGCTCAGGTCAAGCAAATGGCTGCACTTCGTAGAAAATTTGGCGAAGACTACCAGGTGGTAAATACAAACCGAGCCACCACTTTTTCAGCGCCGATTAAAAAGAAACGCCAGCGCTTCGTGGAGAAGAACGGACGTTGCAATGTGCAGCACGGAAACCTCGGCGGAGAGACGAGCAGGTACATCTCTGACCTTTTCACCACTTTGGTGGACCTTAAGTGGCGATGGAACCTGCTCATCTTCATCCTAACCTACACGATCGCATGGTTGGTCATGGCATCTATGTGGTGGATCATCGCCTACATCAGGGGAGACCTAAATCATGGCCACGACGCATCCTACACCCCCTGCGTGGCCAATGTTTACAACTTCCCCTCGGCTTTTCTATTTTTCATCGAGACCGAAGCCACTATCGGCTACGGCTACCGGTACATCACGGAGAAGTGCCCGGAGGGGATCATCCTCTTCCTGTTCCAGTCCCTTCTTGGCTCCATAGTGGACGCCTTTCTCATCGGCTGCATGTTCATAAAAATGTCCCAGCCCAAGAAACGCGCAGAGACGCTCATGTTCAGTCAGGACGCAGTGATTTCTCAGCGAGACGGTAAACTGTGCCTCATGTTCCGCGTGGGCAACCTGCGGAACAGCCACATGGTGTCCGCTCAGATCAGGTGCAAACTCATAAAGGTAAGGCAAACACGCGCCAGACGCGCTCTGCGCCGCTGTGCTGTTTAATTAATGACCGTAAACTAACCCACAGTGGACATCCCCCGTTTAAACCCCAAAGTGTATACTGTAGGGGAATTCAAGTTGAGCATGACATAAGATACACATCACACTCCTGTGCGTGGCTAATAAAACAATGTGGTGAAGGAATCACCGTGTAGTTTTGATGAAAATGGTAATAATAATCATTCCCTGCTTGTAAGACCGTCTGCTGCTCCATTAGGCAGCAGCATCTCCTCTCATCTGTGTGGAGCCCTTTCAAAATCAAAGTATCACATATGTGCAAATTGTAGAAGCCCAGGGAAATTGAAAAACCAACAGCAGCTTCTTTTTCTGCACAATGACTGTGCTTTTGGCTGACAGCTTGCGCCCTGGAAGTAGTTTTATTTCCCACCCACAGCGAAATGGAACAGTTGCATATTGCATATCAAAGATCTGAATTAATCTTCTTCAGTCAAAGCTTAACTGTAAGCAGGTCCCACTACACAATATGTGCCTTGTTAAACAAAAAAAGGCTTAAGATAGCATTACCATAATCCGTCGGTGGTGGGATCGTGTGGCTGAGTGGCATATCTCAGGCCACTGAGATAAAGAGAGTAAAGGGAGTCCTGGTGTTGGTGAGGCACTACAGAGAAATACCACGTCCCAGCATCAGGCCTCCTTCAGCCGGTGACATTTGGAGAACTGTGTATCAGCGAGTGATATGGCCTCTGAGGATGTGGTGTGACAGTTAAACCTCCAAGCGTGAATCTCAGCAGTGAGGGGAGTTTTTACATGCTACCACAGATCACAGGAGTCCTACACCAACAGCCCTCCTGGGAGTTTGTGCCCTGCATGGAGACATAAAGTGTTTATGGCATCCATAAAGAAAGCCATCGTTTTCTCTCTTTTCTTGAGGGTATAATTTCCCCTTCTCTTTTCTTGAGATGTTGTCAGGCATTATAATGTTTGATCGTGGCTTCTAAAAAAAAAAAACCCATACAGAGAGTTTGAAAAGACACAAACTTAAATGAATGTTGGCTATCCGTTGGGCTTCCTGGTGGCCTCACAATGTTGTGGGTTGATCCCTCTCACAAACTTCACTCTCCACTATCTCCTGAAGTAGGAATGCTGCTATCTACTAACGAAATAACTCATTTTGAGGAATACTGTAAATGAACCTCGCATTCAGAAGGCAGGTGACACGAGGGCACGTTCGAGGTTGACTGGCCCTTAATTGAATGTAACTGATTATTATCGGAGAGCGTCCCTTTCAGCCACATCCATGTTCGGTGTGCAAAATGGGCTGTAAAGAAGACAAACAGCATTAGCGGGGTGCTTGGAGCTTGTTTATGTCTGTGTTCTCCTCCGCACAGCCACATCAGCACCGCGCAACGAGCAGAGCGTTGGTCAGCTTAATGATGCATGCAGGCAGAAAGGGAGGTGGGGGGTGGGGGGGTGGGGGGGGGAGACTATTCTATAGTCACAGAGACACAGAGACAGCCGGCAGCCCCGTGGGCACGAAGTACAATCACACACGTCTGCGCCGATTTCCCTCGACACTCCTGTTAAGACTCAGCATTCCAAGCAGATTCGCCACATCTGCGTAACACACCTGTGGGGCTCTCCATTATAGTCCTTTCATTTATACATCTGCTCTCTTTTTTTTTTTTTTCAATAAAATTAATGGATGGGTTTTGTTCGCAACACAGAGCCAGAAGGGAAAAGAGCAAGATTTGTTACTTTGAAAAAAAAGAAAAGCTGAGTAGTACTGAAAGGGAGAGATGAACTGAAGCAGCATCACAAAAACACTGAGGCTGGAGCTTTTCACGCTCACCTTCCCTCCCAGACTATAAAAAATAATAACGGTATAAATTCTAAGGCCTCGCTACCAATCTCACATCGTTTTTTTTTTAGTTTTTTTTTTACACTCCCTCTCTGTGTGAAATACAATAGATACAGCACAGCAATGTGTGCTGCTCACTACTTCTCTTTTTTTTTTTTGCTGCAGGGCGTTGTGGCCTTGTTCTTTCACTTCAAAGCCTCTCTTACCGAGACCAAATCTTTTGGAGCAGCCCTCCTAGAGTATGGAACAACACAAATATATAAATAAGTGATCAGATCAGGTCTGAGTTACGCGAGAATAAAAGCATTGGTCGAGTGTGAACACATCTACAGATATTCATTTTAAATAGATAAAAGGAAAACCAACAGCAGTAATTACTGTTTGGACTGAATGCTTCCAGTGCAGTTCTCATAGAGGAATGCTGGTGGCGCTGTTGAATTACAACCCTCTGCAAGTAATTTCTCATCATTTTATACTCAGATACTCAGCAGTCATGTGTACATGGATACTGACAGTTACTTTTAGTCTTTATAAAAACAGTGTGTGTGTGTGTGTGTGTGTGTGTGTGTGTGTGTGTGTGTGTGTGTGTGTGTGTGTGTGAGTGTGAGTGTGTGTGTTGTATGTATGACAGCTGCTTTTACAAAGTAGAGTACAGGAAGCGCTGTCTGACAGGACCTATGTCTGTTTTGTAGGCATTTGCTCCTTGAGCCGTCATCTTTCTGTCCCATCTGTCTCACACACACACACACACACACACACACACACACACACACACACGTCGCGCCCTTGAAACCCCACAACGTCCTCCTGTCACTTGACACACATCCCCAAATCAAAACAGGCCAACTTCACAGGCGGCGCCAACATGAAAAGCTGTTCTGACTTTCCTCTGAAACGTGTTTTTTCGGTCGACGTGACTGACTTGCGTTTAGAGCCAGATCTTGAATCTGGGTGTCTTGGAAACAGCTTGTTTTGCGGCTGCTGTGCAGATACACCTCGGCTCCAGCTGAAATGTCGCGGTTGATTACTGGAAGACGGCGCGCGGCAGAAGGAATGGAGAGACGGGCCAATGGGAGCTGTCATACGGAGTCACACCGTGAACTGTGGAGAGGAAGCCTTGCAGGGTGTCTTTGGCAGACTCAGAGGGCATCCTGGTGGAACAGCCCTGTTGGAAATATGACACCGGCATAACTGGGAGCGGGGATTAGAGACAGTAAAAGGGGATTGACAGACAAAGTGATGGTGGGGAAAGGTGGAGGAGACGCAGGGAGACAGTAAGAAGAAGAGGAGGGAGGAGAGAGTATCAAGAAAATAGACTTTTTCTAAGATTTATTCTCGTGTTATGGCAGTGCCTTCTTTTCGAGAGGCGTATAGCAGAGAGGACTGGGGGGGTTGGGTAGATACACTAGCCACTAGCATTAGAATTGATTTCCATTTCATTTTGTATTAAGAATAGAGATGCAATTATACTCTTGGGCTGTGGAGGCAATGGAGGGCAACAGGGTGGCATTGATTAAGTGAGCCCCAGAACCTGAGAAATCTCTACACTGGAGGATATATAGAGCTCACACACACACACACACATGCTCACGAAAACACAAGCACACACACACAGACTTTTTCCACCTTGGTTTCCCCCGCTACAGTTTAATTTTGAGGCAATTTAATTTTTGAAATGCCACTACATCTTCAGACACCAGCTGGTTGATAGTATGAGCCATGCTAGATATATTTTCAGGTATAAATTGGAGGCACCGGTGTCAGAAAACCCCCATTTTGGGTCCCCCAAACCAGATCATTTTCCTCACTATTGTCAAGGTTAGTGACTATCACGGAGCCATTCAGAGTAACAAAACACCAATTTACCTCTGGTTTGCCTTCACTTGTGATGCCCTACCTGTCTTTTCTATTCTTTTTTTGTTTCCTGTTCGTGGCCACGACCGTGACCTAATCAGTACGCCCTCGCCTGCCTCCTGATCACCTCCAAGCTGCTCCACTTATTCCCAGGCAACAGGCATCAGAGTGGCGTTGACTAGGACGACCGGGGCCTCTTTAGGCCCAATCAATTCCATTTAGCTACTGTCTGCACCCTTGAGCATCACTCACCGCCCCGACACGCTTGACAGCGAGCAGTCGGACAGGTCGGCTAGTGGCCAGATCCAATTCTACGTAATATAATGGGTAGAGTTCGGAGTAGAAAACCACAACCCCTGTGTCCTTGTACACTCATCCAGTATTTCCACGATGCACTTTTGCTGCACCAATCTCCCCGAAAGCATCGTCGAGATTCAATAAATTACAAAAGAAAGGCGCCTGTCTGGGTATGTCAGAGCTCGGGGAGGAGAATCTGGCTGGTTTGTTTGTCGGAGCACAGCGGCACATTGTACAGAGAAAGACAGTACAGACAAACATCGCGAGCTCCCAATCTTTCCGCAAGAGGGAAGCGTAGGAGAGGGCCAAAGGGGGGGCTTGTGCGAGGAGCTCTGCGTGTCAGTGTTTGCATACAGCCATCCGTCTTCTTAATCTCAAACGACAAAGACGGGGAGTGAAAAAGCGCAATTGCCGCGAGCCACCGTGGGGATAACCAGCGTGGAGGAACGATGCCAAGCAGCGTTCCACGGGGCCTCCGAGCACCTGACAGGAGAACAATGCCCTCTCCACGTACTCGCTTTCTAACATAAATCCAAATGAGCGTCTCATTGAGATTCACAGGAGATATAAATAGACCGGAATGTTTTCTGGCAACACAACAGGCTGTTTATTCACACTTGATTCGCAGTTTGCATCTCGGGAGGGATACGCCACAGGGCGGTGTCATCGGGAGGTCAGGATGAGATTGAGTGGGCCGGTAGCTCCTAGTACAGGTTGGACTGGAGGGGAGCGAGAGAAGATGAGAACCAAAGGGTAGCAGAGGGTAAGCCCACCTTTTTATTTATGGGAGAGAGTTTACCGACCCTTTTAGGCTGGGCAATGAGACACATTCATAGTAAACGTCACTGTAAGTATCCTAGGAAACATTTTGATGCTGAAGACAATAAAGACAATATCGTCTATAGCGATGATCTGCATCATCCTGTGAAATTGGAAACAGTTTCCAAAGCTGTTTTAATCTGAAGTTTTTACCATGCCATCAATTGCTTTCTGGGTAGTATCAGTTACATGAGGATGATCACCATCCGACAGTCATAGTTTTTTGTTGACCATCGGGCAGAACACACACATCTGGATAGCAAGATAGTCGAAATGCCGGAATGATGTGTCTGAATATTTTGGGATGCACAAAAACGGAGGATCTGGAAATGGCAGCAGGGCTCGGAGAGGAGGGGTGGGACTTTGTGCCTGTGTGTGTGGGGGGAAGATCAGTGTGAAGTTGTGTGTGGTGAAGGAACAGCGAGAGGTGAGATATGTGTGTGGGTGGCTGGTGGCTGACACATCCCAATTATCAGAGAGTTTTTAGGTGAAACTCTGCAGGAATCTGAAAAGAGAACAAAAGTAGAAAAATTCACTGACAGTATCAAAGAGTCAAGGTGAAAATCTATTTCAGACTTATAATCATTGTATTTGTGCGTATATGTGCATCGTACAGCACTAAGAAAACAAATGATTGGAATATCTGTTCTGACCCGTACTTACTTGAAGATTGTAATTTATTTTTGTTTTAAATAACACTGAAATAACCAGTTTTAACCATAACCAGTTTTGAAACTATTTTATTTTTATCTACCTTTTATGCTTTTATACTGAAAGAGCACAAAGCAATTGTTTTTTAAAAGTTTTTGAAAAAGCTGCAAGCCTATACTTTCTCGAGAGGAGTTGATATCAAATGATTCGTGAGATGATTTTGAATTCCCCGTGGTGCCTTCCACATGTTTCCGTACCTGCAGAGAAAGGAAGACAGAAAGAGTCTGCAGGAAAGGAGAAAGGGTGAAATGGATTGTAAGACTGAGAGGAAGGAAGGTGGGTAGGTAGCTAGGTAGGTGCTTTATTAATCCCCAGGGGGAAATTTCTTTCTTACAGCATCCGAGACATAATAACACAAGAATAAAAATTACAAAGGAATAATAAAAATAAAGAATAAAAAAGATATAAAGCTTTTTAAAAGTACAAAAATATACACGTGTGCAGTGCAAAAGTAAAACAATTTTAATGTGGAAAAAAGACAGAGGAGGTGATTAGACAGAGGAAGACAGGAAATGAGGAGCAACTTTTGTGTTCAGACATCCAAGACCCCACTGTCATCTGGGCAATTAAACGCTTCCGCAACAGTTAGCGCTCCGTGGGCGAGACCTGTCCAAACGCCGCTGTCGCCTACGCCCGCCCACAAGTCCTCCTGGAACTCAGAGTGAGGGATCGAGTCTGGAACCGCTGCAAACAAGGCACAGATGAATATTCAAGAGAGAGAGTGCACTCGGGCGTGTGAGAGAGAGACAGAGAGAGAGAGAGTGTTGTCTTACATCATCCCTTTATCTGCTGCGTTAGATAACGTGGCACTTCCAGTAGGGTGACACTGAGGTCACTTATAGAAAATCTTCCCATTCACACCTTTAGGGTGCTACTGAAGATACGTGTCCTCCTCCAGTAGAGGAGAGGAAGACAAGAGGTGGCACTGCCAGAACATATGGGCTTTCAGTTAGTGGGCTGAGAGGACTCTGTTGTATTCACACTCTCATCTCTAATCACCCCTGCAGCTCTGTACACAGATAACATGCACCCAATCCTCTCTTCCCCCTCTTCTTCTCAATCTCTCTCTTTCGTTTTTTGACTTATCTTTCAGTCTCGTCAGACGCCGGAGGGGGAGTTCCTGCCTCTGGACCAGTGTGAACTGGATGTCGGTTTCGGGACGGGCGCAGACCAGCTCTTCCTGGTGTCCCCTCTCACCATCTGCCACGAAATCAATCCCAAGAGCCCCTTTTTTGACCTTTCCCAGCGCTCTCTCACGAACGAGCAGTTTGAGATCGTCGTCATCCTGGAGGGCATCGTGGAGACCACAGGTGAGGAGTCGTTCTCGCATTCAGCTCCTTCCCTTCATTTCCTCCCTTCACCCCCAATGTAAATGTTAATGCGTTTACCTATATCAACCCGCATTACATTCCTCTCTCGTAGATACTCATAATCTAGACCCTGCGAAATCTCATTTCTCTGCCCTCCCAGTTTTGCATATATGAAGGAGGCAGATGCTGAAGAAAAACGCGCGAGTGAGAACAACACATGGGAATGACACCTTGATTGAATTATGAGGGATATTTTATTACTGCAGAACCGGTTTCGTGCCTAGTCTATGCATAATAAAAGCCCGTGGTCATAGATGCGTGTGTCACTTTGATGGATGAGCAGGGCTTTTCAGTTAGAAGTTCCACTCCATTTTTCAAATGACAGCAAAGAGCAGAGGTAATTCTGAGACAGCAAGCGAGACGTGGTATGAAACCACCACTGTAAACTAAACAACTACAGGCAGCCACGCTGGGTTGCTCTCAGCAACAACACTATTTTCTCCATTTCGCATTCAACACGATTCTTCCTTGTCCAGGCTAGCAAACACAAATAAACCAGCCTGTGTCGGAAATCCTTTCATTTTTCTCACTCTCTTTCTCTCTCTCTCTCTCTCTACTTCTCTCCTTCAGCTTCTTTTCCTTTCATCTCTGCTTCTCTTCTTCTCCCCAAACCCTCACTTTGCCATTGTCCTATAGGAAAAAAACACTCAATAGGCTTGGAGCAGGAGCGATCAGCAGGGAAGTGTAGAGGCAGGCAGGCTACGCTGTCTGTGCTCTGTTGATAATGTCATTAAATGAGGATGCAGCCAGAAGTTTCCTCTCGCTGTGCTGTGGCACTCTGAGTAGAGGGGAGGACGCCATGGAGAAACTATTCTCATCTCACGTGGCGTTGCTGTCAGACCTTAAATTGAGCCAGTGCTGATGATTGTCTCCTTGACAGTTAGGCTTCATGGTGTTAACCAGAGTTGACAAATCCACATGCTGTCAGTCTAATGGCTGTTGGGTTTAATTAGAGGCAACCTTGATTTGACAAATCAGAAACAAAAAGCTCAGCATGAGAAACTGGCATAGAAGCAAGTCTATAGAAACCTAGAGGGGATGTCTTTCCACAACACTTTTTTCTGCTTGACTTGTAAAAATATCAGCAGAATATAGAAAAACTCTTAAGGGTGTAATATTGTTTTATTATTGGATGATGTGAAAAAAACACAAGGGCAAATATTTTGAATACAGTCACAAAACAAAACAAATCTCCCATCAAGTTTCAAGTGTGGTGATTTAATGAATTTCATTAAATTAGAAAAACAAATCCCTCTCAGCCACAACCTGATGAATCCGGTCCTGGTTCCTTTTCTCAGTCTCCCTTAACGTTTTATCAAAATGCATATCGATAAGTGAGACTCGAATGAGACTTTATAGCCAACTATGATCTGTCAAGAAATTAATGACCTTCTGTTATCCTCAGATAAGAAGTTTATAATTTATAGTATGTGCTCTGTTTTGATGTTTGATGTTTTGTTCACATCAGTGGTGTCTGGTCAGGACTGGTTAGGTCTGGTCAGGTCTGGTCAGGTCTGGTCAGGTCTGGTCAGGTCTGGTCAGGTCTGGTCAGGTCTGGTTTGGTTGTCTGGTTACTCTTTCACTCTATATGCTGCCACTTAGTGACATCATGTGGTAATAATTTTACTTCTATGCAGATGACATGATCTCCGTGTGAGCAATGTGTGTGTTGTGTGTGTGTGTGTGTGTGTGTGTGTGTGTGTGTGAGCAATGTGTGTGTGTGTGTGTGTGTGTGTGTGTGTGTGTGTGTGTGTGTGTGTGTGTTTAGTAATAGTTAGATAATGGTCAGATTCAAATACAGTGTCACAGAAAAGGCATACCATTATGGAAATGCAGCATTTAAAGAGTGCCAGCGAAGGCTGGTGCCAGGCATTTTACATAAAGTCGTCCTCAGGGACAGGAGCCCTGCTCTCCTCCTCTGTCTGCCAAGTGTTTGCATAGTTTTTTATGCAAGATGCAGAATGCTGAAACAAAACAGAGATGCCTGTCAGGCTCGAAACCTGTAAGCTTCTTCTGCACCTGTATTACTGCTATGTTAAGCATCTACTGACAATAGAAATACACTCATTATTTTGATTGAAAGTAGACTGCTAGAAAATTCACAAACTCAGTGAAGTGATTAAAGCCCAGGCTTTGGGCTAATCAAAAATAAAAACGACCTTTGTTTAGATGTGGGACTGTTGAAGGTTTTTTTTTGGTTGAAGATGAGTTGCTGAATAGCTTCAGGTTATGAGATAACATTGCAACCATCATCCCTCAGAGGGACAGAGTCAGACTCCTACTCCACTGCTAACTCCATTTGTCCTGCTTAACAAAACAGCTCAGGTTGTAGCAGAGTCACTGACTCGGAAATCAGGTATTGTGGGCTCATAAGTGCTTATTGATTGCCATAATTGATATTTGTTTACAGTAGGACCACATGCACCAGCATCGCCAGGCAACCATTCTTTTGCTTCTCGATCCATGTGTCCATGTGTAAACAAATAGACAACTATAGAAAGAGCTCAACATCTGTTTGTGAATAGATGATTGCCATCAACACCAGAAGTTACAATGATATAAAGACAGGGCCCGTGGCTCCCGCTATTGATGGATTGATATTGCAGTGGTGCCAGAAGATGGCTAATTAGGCTGATTAGACATAAACTGCAATTATCACAACTCACACAAGACACACTGATAACAGGGATTACTCACCTCTGACCTCTTTTAATGACAGAAAAGGTCCGTATTTAGTCACCATGGAAACAGAAACAGTGCTCCTGTGGATCTAGAGGGGATTACCTAAATACATAAACAGCCAAGAGACTGGTTTAAGACACTTTTTTAAGATGCTTTTTGTAATGCTATGTGAAGAGATCCTCCATCACATATCATGCTCCTGCTTGATTCAATCACAGCTCATCAGAGGCAACATGCCCACAATAGGGAAAGACATAGAAATTCCCTCTCCCTCTTGATAGTAACGGTAGTGTTGCTGTTGTTATGAGCTGTGAGAAATGGCAAAGGTCCTTGTGTTTGGGTTTCCTGTTGGAACAGTATTTAACTCTCGAGCAGGAAAGGTAGATTGTGCAAGCAATGCGGAGCAGCGGAGAGAAAGGAGGTAATAGGAGAGTGTTAACCTTTTGTTTTCCTCCTTTCCAGCTCACAAACGTGTGTGAACTGCAAAATACTTTGCCCAGATTAAGTGTCAGCTATGGAAACGGTTATAATCCTGTCACTCTCTTTTAGGTATGACATGCCAGGCACGGACATCTTATACGGAGGATGAGGTTTTATGGGGCCATCGATTCCTGCCGGTCATGTCCCTGGAGGAGGGCTTTTTCAGGGTGGATTACTCCCAGTTCCACAGCACGTTCGAGGTACCCACTCCGCCATACAGCTTCAAGGAGCACGAGGAGAAGACTTCACTGCCTTCCCCCTTATCCACCCCCACCCCCGTGCTGGGCGAGAGCCACAGAGGCCGCCGCGACAGGGTGTTTTCCGTGGATTGCATCAACACCTCGGAGGAAAGGGGCCGCCAGGGGGGAGCCGGGGGCCGGCTGCCTAGCAAACTGCAGAGGATGAGTTCGTCCGGGAAGGAGGACCTGCAGAGGAAGGTGCTGCTGCTCAGCTCCCAGCACCCTGAGAAGGCCTGCAGCACCGGAGACCTGCCCCTCAAGCTCCAGCGCCTCAGCTCCTCGCCCGGCCCCGAGGCGGAGACCCGGCTGCAGCTCAAGGATCTCAAGGTGGGCTTTGAATCCATGACCCAATCTACTGGGGATCTGTACCAGCACAGCCTGCCCCCCACCCCGGCCCCTGATCCCGTCCCCATGCACAGCCCACTGCTCTCAGCCGGAAGGAGGCCGGAGGACAACCTGCCGCCTAAGCTGCGGAGGATGAACGCTGACCGCTGAGACCCAGACAGTCCCACATAGATACTGACCACATGCTGACCAGACTCCCACTGCCCTCTGGCCACAGACACAGACACGAGGCCACGCGAATGGAAAATGATTCAGAGCTGTACCTTAACCTGGGAGACAACGACAGGAAAAGACAGTTGGTTTACTAATTATCGTTTTTTTTTGTTTTGAGACACAACCTTTACTGAAACTACTGTGATTTTTGTGTTTAATAGCAAAGACGTTCATACAGGCTTTGTTAATCACACGCACGCACACACACAAAGCAATCATTTGGAAAGACTCATGTGCATGTATACACTAAATCCATGTATATGCATCATTGCACTTCATAGTCAATCTTTTAATTAATTAAATATAAATTATATTAAAATGATAATAAATGCTGTTTGATCTTTCACTTCCTTGCGTTTTGATTGTGTCTGCTACCACTAATGGAACCAAAAATAATTTATTAATGCATTAAGATTGTTAGTGCAACGGTATTGCTGCTTGTCAACAAGTAATACGACTGTGCTGTACGATACGATTTTAATAGGCTGTTGTTAATGTCCTAATTTGGTCGGTTGGCAAGTAACAGTTTCTGCAGGAACAATCTCGTCATTCCTCCGTGCGGAAAGTAAGAGGACTAAGACAGCGCTGAGAGACAGAGACAGGGAGACATATGGCTCTTTATTGGAGAATGGGGTCTGATTATAGGCAAGCCCTCACTCCTGACAGAGGAGTGAAAGTAGTCTCTGAAGCATCATATCCAAAACAACAAACTAACAAACACTAGCTAATGGATTCTTTTAGCAGTAACGTTTAATACATGTCAAGGCAAATGGCTTATTGAGAGTTGTATTTCTAAGCTATATAGATATATATTATGTTTAACACTTGCATTTGGTCAGCTGTTGTTGTTGGTTTTTTTTTAACAATACCGGTAAGGGCAATCTCCAATTCCTGGCTGGGCCTTTAACACCACGAAGCAATCTACTGTTGAGAGGAACAACAGGAAGGGAAGGAGAAGCAGGGGTAATATAAGTCCAGGGCACACACCACACATTATGAAGACGAGTCCACAAAGAGCCTCTCGGCGGGGCCCGGCAGCGAGGGGTCAGAGCATCGGCGGTATCTACAACACCTAAGCCGCGATTTCACCCCTCAACAGCAACACAAAGACAGGAAAATCAGTTGTAGAAGGAGGATTTTCCCAGCTTGAATCGCACACTCGGAGAGACCCGCCCCCCCCCCCCCCCCCCCTCCATCACGTATCCCTCGCTTTGACCACCCACTCAGAGTTTACAAAGAGCCTAACCTGCTCTGCACGCTACATCCCTCTAATTTAGCTACATAAAGAGACGTGTGTGTGTGTGTCTGTGTTCTCGCCGCATACATGGATTACCGTCGCGCTCGTTGCTGCACAGGAGTCGCCAAATTACACGACGACTCATAATAAGACAGACAGAGAGCCTCAAAGGGAATATGGAGGCGATTACTCAATTTTTGGGGAGCCAAAATCATTCACATGTCCCTGGTTGACGATTCACTGCAGTCCTCCACGCTAACACTTGAGCATACACTCTTTTGAATAGCGGTGGAGGGTCGACCCCAAAAGAGTCGATTCCTCCAGCAAGCTCAAGAGTCGGGGGTCGGCACCAGTGATTCTTGTAATTTGTTGATTCTGCTTTTTGGACCTGTGTACATTTTTGCCTGTGTACATAAAATAGCTAACTGGTTAAGACTACTGACTACCTCCACAGTGTTGCAATTGAGAAACACGTACAATACAAGCACTTCTACAGCACGGAAGCATATTAAAGCATATCATTTGACACAACATTCTCAGGACAAGAACAAGAACATGGTAGAGGTAAGTTAACGTTACTGTTTATAGTGGGTTGTTGTCTTTATTAGGCTTTACCCTCACAAATGAGGTTTTGCTTTAGGTGCTGCATACACAGCGTTAATCTTTAGGAGTTGATCACCAGGCACAATCACCTGACGAAGCCATCCTTAAATTTCAACTCAGGCGAAACAACCACGTAACAGCTCATGTTGATCTCACCCTGAACCAAACACAAGATCGCCAAATGATGTCAATTAACTCTCCTGATGAGACCATGAGATTAGAGAAAGATCGCTAAGATGATGTTTCATGACTCCTTCTTCTCAAACATGCAGAGTTTTCACATCCTGCTGCATTTTCCGATTCAAGTCATATAGTAGGAGCTTATCACCATTATATGTCACACGTTAGCATCTTCACATTTATCTCATAACGCCTCAAGAATGTATCTCCTCCTTCCTCCCAAGCAGAAACATTTTGCACGTAGGCGATCACATAGCGATACAGAATTGAAATCTCCCCTACTTCTTAAAAGATGACTCCGAGCAAAAAAGGTTTTCAGTCTGGGTTGCCTTCTATCGCTCGAGTACGCTGCAGAGTTAGCGTTACGCACAGACACCAGTCGCTATCTGAGACCAACGCTAGCGCTTTCCTTCAGTAGGGTTCGCGCCATGGCGGTTCGTGTTTGAAGAGTCTGTCATTAGACACCGTCACCGCCTTCTCAGCTGGCTTAATATACCCACATGGAGCACCTCAGTGACACCTTTTTCCCCCACGTATTTCAGAGAGTCAGCTCCTGTCTGATGTGTTGTGGAAGGACTCAGTGTCAGCTATAATGACCCTGACACTGATGTCTCTACAGGGTAAAAATACCTGGGACATGAATACTTAATAATGAGACTTGGCATGGAGAGGTAGAGCAGCTCTCATTAGGAGCCTGTCTCTCCTCTGCACTGTCCTCCGACTCCAATCTCCCTCCGACGCATTAATATCAGCCGCCGGTGAGAAAGTTGGAAAACTCAAAGCAGAGCATTATTCTCATCTACGTCAAATGAAAAAGCACAGAGAGCATTCCCATTCTTTGCCATCCAATAGGCAGTTTTTGGGGGGATGTTTTTGATGTTCAGCTGATTCATTTATCACCAGCAGCGAGCCATGTCTTTGTACTGTGTTGCACCAACAGTGAAAGAATAGCAAATCAGGCCACCAGTGGTGTTAAATAGGGAAGTGTGCCTGGCTGAACCACCACACACACACACACACACACACACACACGCAAACACGCACACTCATCAAACAGATGCAGCATACGTCAATCAAAAGCAAACCACCCTTTCTTTCCACCACAGTCGCCACGGCAACCTGGGAACCTCTTTGCCCTGCAGTAGTGGGGGTTAAGCACACACTTTAAGTGCGTGTGTGTGTAAAGTAAAGGCGATGCTCGTTTTATCCTTAAATATCCTCTAAGCCATGCTGAATATCTGAATCGTATATATATTTTGATTTCAAATGACGCATTTGTGTGTGTGTGTGTGTGTGCACGTGTGTGTACGGGTGACAGTGTGAGTCTATGTGAGAGGAGGACTCTGCAGATGAGTTGGACTCGCCGCTGATCTGAACGGATATCAGGCATCTGATCTCGAGCGTTATGATTTATTCCTCCTTATCCACGGAGAATAACCCCCGCTGGGGAATTGGGGGACGGGGGAAAAAAGAAAGATGGCACATAAACAAACAGTGTGAATTTTCTCACACAGTGTATAACATTTTCATTTCAATTTGTCTGGCTCACCGTGGAGAAAACCTGCTGTCGACATGCTTTGAAAGTAATGAATGGCTGACTGCATTGATTTTCCCATGCATAGATTATCATAATACTTGCCCGTAGGCCATGTGAGTGGAATATGTGAGTACTGATCCTTCAGAGCCGGTGTCTGAACTGATGTGGTGGGAGTGAATGGTTCATCTTGGTGTCTGTAGCGCTGGGGTCCTCTGGGGAGGTCCCCCGTCACCGCTCCACCTAAGCGTAACCAGGCCAAAGATCGAAGGGCCAGTCGATACCTGTCTCACCGGTGCAACCCAACCCATGACTTGCAATCGCAATCCATCGCGCAGGAGCCTGGGTAATCACTCTCTACTCCGCAGGGGATGGCAGGGCCAATACGCGGTCGGGAGATGGGGGTCTATCTTCAATTCGGAGGGAATTCCGTCGCAGGCCCGATGGAATGACCCCGGCTCCCCTCGCTGGAAATCAATCGCTGTATGCTCCAGTCAGCGCAGTCGGACACACGGCAGACATTACAAGACACATACAAATGTAGGATTTTCTTTCACGCTCAGACAACAGTAAGATACATTTTTCCTTTGAATATTTGCCTCCAAGGTGGTTTGGGCACGCTGTGGCCAAACACAAGCAGCAGCTATGTCGTCTCAGACTGGCATGAAGCCGTGTCACATGACTTAAAGGATCAAATAAAGATTTTAAATCACAGAGATTTTTTAGAATGGAATCAAGACATTTTTCTTCACATGTACAACACAGCATGCTATAAAAATAGATAACACAAAGCCAATATTTTAATTTCAAACATTGCAACCTATTTAATGTATCCATGGTAGAGGACCGGGTGTTTAGGACAGCAAAATGGACCTTTATTTTGTAGGAAAATGTCACAGATTATTACTAAAGTGGATCAAAGGAAGGCAGGGAGAAAATTAATACACTGATGCTAAACAACAACAACCTTGACGATAAGAAACCTTTAGATAGACAGTATAATAGTCATGAAAAATGTGAAAGTGGTTTGCTATGTATCTACAGTATAGTTGTGAGTGTGAGATTTCAGCATGTACAGGATTTAGACTGTAAGGGTGGGAGTCATGTTGATGAATTAGTTCAAGCTGTCAGCCCCATAACACCGTCATATAAACCACAATCAGGCAATACACAATGAATGAAAATAAATGGCATTGTTAACACCTCCCTCACACACACACACACACACACACACACGCACACACACGCGCACACACACACACACACACAGTGCCAAACGGGATTAAATGAGAAATAATGAGCGACTTGCCTACAAGGCGTGTTTGTTGTGCGAGTGTGTGTGTGTGAACGTGTGCGTGTGTGTGTGTGTGTGTGTGTGTGTGTGTGTGTGTGTGTGTGTGTGTGTGTGAGAAAGCATCAAATGGCACATGCCACCTTCAAAAGGTAAATCTACTCATTAGTATGCCATGATTATATTACTGAGCATTTCCCTTCCTCTCTGGCACTGGGGATAAATGAAACCGTGGTGTTGCAAGCCTGAGTAATGGCTTCGCTTCATGCCCCATTTATCTATTTACTCCTGTTCTTTTCTTCTTACTTATCTATTTATTTCTGTTTTATTCCCTTCTGCTGCGTTACAGCTGCCTGCTGCTAGCTACATTGTGCCAGATAAGCACTTTTCTCCCAGGACAAATCGTTTGTCTGACGCTACCTCTTCTGTGAAATTGTACTTGTCACACGCACGCGGGAACTTCCACAAAATATGGACACACACGCACACGCACACGCACACGCACACACACACACACACACACACACACACACACTTTGACATTAATGTCTGGACTGCAGAAAGACTGCAGTCTGTGCCACTCCCCCATTTCACAGTTTTCACTCCCCTATTTCACGGACTTCAGCAAAAGAACTTTTCCAAGCGCTATTTGAAATCTATCTTCAGACACTGTGAAGTCTTTTACTTTTTAATCACTCTCTTTCAGAGCACTTTTTAATCATCCTCCTTCCCAGGAGGCGTGTGTGTGTGTGTGTGTGTGTGTGTGTGTGTGTGTGTGCGTGTGTGTGTGTGTGTGAAAAGAGAGAAAAGGGTTTGACAGTGATGGGGATAGAGAGAGAGAAAAAGGCGGAGAGAATAAAAAGACCCCCATCATTACACGCAACCCTTCAGTCATTCCGCTACAAAGAATGAAACGACCCTGATCGCCCCGTCTTCCCTGCAGAGACGTAATTGGAGTTTTCAGGAGGGAGGGAGGGAGATTTTTTTAAAGACCTAAATTGCATTTGTTCTTCCTCCTCCCAGCCCTGCCCTGTTTAGCCTCACCCTGCAGCCAATAGAACCTGAGGCCACAGGAAGTGATGCTTCGATCGGTCATTGATGCACAGCTGCATCGCTGCACGGGGAATAGCGACAGTAGCACGTATATGGGTGAGAATCAAGTGATATGTCTTCAGGTCATTTAGATGCATCCCTCCTCTCTGGTAATACCTGTTGGTTTTCAATCGCTGCACATACAGAGATAACCTTTGTTCAGCAGTGATCAGAAGAGTGATGAGTGTCGGTGATGAAGGGGGGCTCGCCTCACTTTCACCCTCGTTCATCCCGAACCATCATCCTAACAGAGCCAGTGGAGTCTGAGCGCCTGATGTGCGTCCCCCCCCCCCCTCCTCAGCTTTGATATGTAAAACCTGTTCCCTGTCCCCCTGCCTGCTCTGACCCGCTAAACACAGGGAGCGCAGCTTGCTCCCAATCTCCATCACGCCACCGCGTCTGTTTTAAAAGCATCCAAACACTCAAACGCAGCGCCCCCCCCTGCCCCCCCCCCCTCACAAAAAGAGAAAGCAACATCTGCCCGTCTGTCAGCCTGCCAACTCGCCCGTTTAAAAGCGAGACCCCCCCCCCCCCCCCCCCCCTCTTCGCATTCACACATTTCACACAGCCAGATTAAATCACACGGATCTCTGTGGGCTGTGCAGCAACATTCGGTTCTCCATCGGCGGACACGCATGGTTTCACAGAGAGCGTCGGTTTTTTCAAGATTGGGTCGACACTCAAACGCCACAGGTAGGCTCAGGGTTTGTCCTCGATATGAAGCCTGACTCCAGCCCAGAGATCTGTCATGCCACGGGGCGAATGACCAGGCCAAACCTCGGACATGACACAGACACGGAGAGAAAGACTTCTCATCTTGACACTATATAATGTATGTCAGTAAAAACATAAAGCACCGTGCCAGCGGTGTCAGATAACAAGGCTCCTCTCACACCTCGTGACTTCCTGTCAGTAACGCCATCTGTTTCTTCCACCAGAGAAGGACGACACCAAATACAGTTTGATATACTTTGTGTATCCTCGTAAATCCTCCCGTAAATCCTCGCCCTCATAACGCTGCTTTCATTACACACTGGCATCTTCGACGCGGGTTGGGGGCGAGGAACTCATATTCTTAGTGAGCGTGTTTTAGATTCCCGCGGGAGGATTTTCCCTCTTACTTTTTCTCATTATTAGTAGCAATATGTATGAGATGAGATTATGAAGATATTGCAAAGTACAAAAGGGGCCTGAGAGGCAATTACTAATCGGCCATTTTCTGCTGCAGGCCCGTTGTGGAGTGTAATCAATTGTCGCAGGCCAACCTGCATTCATTTCATTGTTCAAACTGAAAGTGTTCATTTTTATCTCACAGATCATCTCATTTTCTAATCTCACAGTATTTAAAATAATAATCTTTTTCAGATAAATGATACAGTAAATACAAACCCATACCAGCTCATGAAAGCTTTTACATTTGCTGTGCCACCTACAGAAAATCAACCTTCATCAACAGAAAATCCAAAGGAAAAGAAACAGATGAATCGTTCTGAGGAAAGTAAACGTCTCCGAGCCAAAACTAGAGCGAACGTCGGAAAGCTCTCCCAGATGAGAGATGATTAAAGGACGATGTGGCTCTTTTTCTCCAGGTTGGTTTCGCTGTCTTTTATTAGCTGCAGTCTACATTGAGCCAGTGTCGACATTGAGTTGCAAGTTGCGAGTTAGACAACTTTTGAAAGACAACTGGTAACCAGTTGTCAAACATCGGGAAAACGTTTCACGTCTGATTTGAATTTGGTAACCCTGAGATGAGGGAAACTCTGGGTTTCCCGTTCCAGAAAGAGAGGTAACTCAAACTCTGATTCAGTTACCATGGTAACTGACTCTGTGAACCTAACCTGCTGGCTGGCAGGTTTTCTTGAACAAACCCTGACTTTCTCCCTGTCTCCTCCCTCTGCTGAACCTGAAGCAGCTGTCGGACATGGCGTGTCCTTTCCTCGGTAACCCGATCGATATTCAAGACGAAGTAATTCGCATAGCCTTACGTCGGGAGAGGATTTTGAAACCCCGATTAGATGTTCTATGTCCAGGATGGAAGAGCTGCCCAAGATATAACATGCTGTTTACAGTTCACGGATTACGCTACCACCACCCCGAGCAGTCAAATAAAGACACCTTTCATTTGGTCTTCTTTATTTCCTACAAAAACAAAAGCAACAGTTAGTATTTTATATTGTTCCAACAACACATTTCACCTGTGACCATGCACCCACCTCTAACTTATGTTTGAGTAATTACATTTCTAGATTTGCCTTTCTAATTTGCCACCCCACGTACACTATTTGAAGTATGTCTGGCCCAGACTGCTCAGTTGGTGAAGCATTAGACTTTCAGTCTCAGGGTTGTGGGTTCGATCCCCACAAAGTGTTAACTATCACCTCTGTAAGTCTCTTTGGATAAAAGCATCTGCTAAATGACTCTATTGTAATGTTTTTATATTTCATTTTCAGCTGATGCCAAGTGCGTTTTGCGCCCGTGGGATTGCACCTAAATTAAAAAATGTTTTTCCAATACTATTCCACCACTTTCTCACATGTAGGTAATATTATAAGACAGTGTGGTTAAATGTTAAATGAATACACTACTGCATTCAAACGTACGCATTGACTCAGGCAGCGATTCTCTCCCATGCCAATTCCCTCTCCTTTACGACCCTTCTGCTTGCTGGTTGCCATGGTGAATCGTAGTATCAGACCTCCATTGATGACGGCTTTTTATTGTCGTCGCACTTACCTCAAGGTGAACATACTCAAATTTGATTGAACTAACTCAAATCAGCCGTCCTGGAACCGAAAACTCAGACTTGGCCATCTCGGAATGAATCAACTCAGAGCGCAGGGTTAGACTCAGAGTTTGCTGAACCTGCTTCTTGGAACAGGCCCCTGGTCTATTGGTGACACTGTTGCAAAGTAAATGCTGCACAAAAACACCAAAGCGATTGCTGCTTATCGCGGTTAACAGGTGTCGCCAAAATCAAGAAAAACAGAAATCTTGCAGATTATTTGCACCCCTCCATCTAATGAGGCATATTATGGGAAATTCTTTTTACATTTCACAGGTTGAATATTGTTTAAAACGTGCTGCACACCAAACAAGGTTTTTGGAACATTCATAGTTTATTGTCTCTGGGTTGGATGAGAGAACAAATGCCAGATAGCGCTGGTTGGTGGCTAGAGCACCTTCTGATTCAATTCTGACAGTGCCCAAAGAGTGAACGCCATCCACTTTCTACTGCTATTTTCCCCATCAAAATAAAAACATGTCAAAACTTTTCTTCCCTTTTGAGTTGGTTTGACCTCCGTCATCCCATCAGGAATGTGGTTTGTGGGTAGTTCTGATGTTTTGAACAGACGAGAAAACGTTTGCAGGCTGACAGACGTCTCCAGGTGATTCATTTAGCTCTGTCAGACACGGACTGCGTTTACCATGGGACCCGTGCGCACACACACACACACACACACACACACACACACACACACACACACACACACACACACACACACACACACACACACACACACACACACACACACACCTGTCCTGAGTTATAATGAGCCCCTGGTAGGATATGTATTGTGTTAATGTTAATCTGCTCTACTGACATTAATAACCACAAAAGGAAACAAACTGTCTGAGCTAGATTTTCATTTCAAACAATGTGCACTATTTCTAGCTAACTTGTGCCATTAGGCAAATGAATTGAGCAATTTCCATGAAAACCAATTTTTTTAAATGCCTGACGTTATTTGCAATCTCTCTTCAACCTCCTTCAAAAGCTTTCAGATTTCAGATTGACTGATGAAATAGCAGCAGATTGCAGATATGATGAAAAGGAAAGAGGTCAGGTTTGCTGCCCTTTTGTGTCGAGGCAGAGCAGAAGAACAAGGAGCTACTTGCTTGGCTACAGGTACCTGACAGACTAATGGAAGCACCCTGGCAAGTGAAGGGTATTAAAGTGTATTTTGAGGAGAAAAACAAAGAAAACCGGGTGCTGGAGGCTCTGTTATAGTGAGGAATTAAGCATGGTTTAGGTCCTTTAAAACCATTTGAGTGCACAAGCCATCATCTCCCTTCATTTGGGTTGAGATCTTGTGACGAGACAGACATGGCGTACGGTTTACACGGCTGTTAAGCCTATCAAACCAGTTAGTGACCCGCTTTCAACGTATGAATGGGGACATCCTGGAAGAGGACATTCCCATCAGGATGGATATGCTTCTCTGTGGGATGAACGGCTTTACATTTATTAACGTTGATCGTTTAATTAAAAACAAATAATGAATTAATAACAAGTGGCTGACGTTGTGATATATATACTGAAAGCTTTCGAAGGGGTGAATTTTAAATTGTGCCTCGTCCATTATTTGAAATGTTGAGTAGAGTGTGCACGTTTTAGCAATAGACGCGTCCTTTTTGAAATTGTTTTTCAAGTTATTGAAAAGTGAATGTTGAGAAACTGGATTTCAAAGAGGTTCATGTAATTTCACTTGGAAAAGTCTTCAAGTTTCAGCTCATTTATTTGCCCAAAACATCTTTAACAATTAAAGAACGTCATCTGTCCTTCTAATCCCCTATATTAAAAATCAAAAAATAGATTTAACATACACTTGGGAATATTATCCTTATATGTACACCAGACAGGACACAGTATATTAGCTTATGTAAACTTTATTTTCTAATTGTGGGGGATCAAATGTCTTTTATATTCAGAGATATAAAGTATGCAAAAAAAAATTGTACTTTTGTAATGTTGTATTTGTACATGCATTTGAAATGTAGTTGGCCAAGATATTCTAGATATTCTTGTAGATATGCAGTTTTTTGTCAACAGCACAATGGAACAATGCATTTCCAGTATCTATTTCAAATGAATGTCATATGGCCAATTTGTGTATATTTTGAAACATATTGAAACATATTTTTTAAACATATTCTAAAGGATATGTGAAATTTATGTCTTGGCAGTATGGGGCACACACAGCAGTTTGATAACGTCAGCACTGAACAAGCACCTTTGAGGCAAAACAGTACAAAAATAAGGATGTTTTCAAAACCACAGTGAACCACTGCACCTTCAGCTATACAGTAGCTATACTCTTCATCATCCCTCTTCCACAAGAGTCTCTCTCCATCCCTTAACAGCCAGTGGATCGCTACTGGGCTTGGTTAGTGCGCATAAGAGCATGTGGGAGTGCTTTGAGTCGACTACAGAGAGCACATCTCTAGGCGTCTGAGAGCAATGACATTAGCAGACAGAAAAATATGAATTTTCAATTCTGTGTCACAAAAACCATCTCTCCCAATGTCTCAGGTTCATTAGTGAACAAACTGGCTGCTCTTTCCATTTTCTTTCAAATTGACAGCTGTGTGTCTGAAGGGAGGGAAATACGCACCAATCCAATTTGTTTCCGCCAGGTAGATTTGCAGCATCAGAGCAAGTGCAGCGTTAATCAGATCCATTTGGCAAAGTGAGACTAAAGTTTGACAACAATAACAAGCTCCATCTGTGCTTCAGACAACTCTCCCCTATTGCCTGTACAAGCAGGAGCTTGATTAAAGTAAACAAACTATTAATTTATTGCTTCTTTTAGCAGGCTTGAATCCCTCCTTTGGGAGTGGAAGCCAAATGCAACGCTTGAGTCGCTGACAACGCTCCCCCCGCTGCAAGCCAGAGCCGGGCTCCCAAATGATCCTGACAGGTCCGCGTGGAGGGAGGCAAACTGCAGGTCTCCTGAATTTAGCCCTGTCAAACACAGTTACCGCACTCCCGGCGGATACCTCGCCTTAGTGGTAACTGTATCAGCCACCACTTTGTTTATTGGTTCAGATGCGGATGCTGCCCGTGTACAACAGTATAAACACCGATTATGGCGGATATGCTTTCACCGGTATTATCATCCAACACACTGCTCTGCTCTTTGTAATTCAAGCTGGAGTGTTTTATTATGTGGTATAAAGCACAATGGACCCTTTATTCAGTAAACAACAAAAGGATGCACCACTCTGGGTTGGCATGGGAAATAATTGATCATGTATCCCTTATTAAGGACACAATTCACCGTCCGTGTGCCAGCTCTGGGTGTCACGCAGCATTCATGGCTGCAAGCTTGGAAGATACAAATGAGACACCTCCTTCTCCGGCAATGAGGAAGATGGGGAGAAAAAGAAGACGAGGAGGAGGAGATGGAAAAAGGAAGATGCAGAGGAGAAGAGGACCCAGATGCAGGCCTGTATTTGGGTCAGCACTGGGTCAGGCCTGATCTGGGTCTGTGTATCACCTCCACAGTGTTGGGCTTCCCCAGGAGAAGCACAGGGTCCTGTCACCACTCCCATATTCTTGAACTGGAGCAGAGCAGCCGGGAAGCATCACACACACACACGCACACACACACACACACACACACACACACACACACACACACACACACACACACACACACACACACACAAAGACAGCGAGGGACCTGCCAGTCACTCGGAGAAACCCCAGGGCTCTGTCCTCAATACTGGAGTGACACTTCACCCTCGAAACAGAGTTGCAGTCCCACTCACACAGAAAGACACACACACACACACACACCGACCTATCGCATCCTCAGATCCTCTTACTCTGTCAATATCATCAATCTGTGATGCTCAACGCATTCCAGTTATTATACGGTGAAGTGTTGTCATTTCTTCTTGCGGCGTACCCACTTATCCCTCAACCTGTCTCCTCTACTTCTACTTCAGTTAGTGATTTCCTACATTTCCCAGAATGACTTTGGACAAGCCCCCAGAGAACTGGCCTGGACTTGTTGGACCCGGCAGTCGGTTTTATGTGTAGGTGGAAAAAGCACTAACGGTAGTAAGAGTGATAGTAAGAGAACAAGAGTGGAGCGAGAGGAAAAGCTAGCAAAACTCAACTTTTTTGTCTTTGCGTTTGACCATTGCATTATGGTCTATTGAGGCTACTGGCTCCTCCTACAATGGAGTTCTCCCTGTATGATTGTGTGTTTTAGAGTGGATTTTACATGTGTGTAAGCATACATGCACACTTCCTCACACACAGACACACTACGTCGATTCCCAACTCCCTCCGTATCTGCCTATCACTTTTAATGTTGGCTGACCGGCAACCACAATAGACTCAGATATAAATACATCCCACACATCTGCCACAATCAGTCACTTCCTGTCTGCTAAAGACAGGCGCTAATAAACAGGGTAAATGCTGCCAGCTAGCCTTGATGTGTTGGTGTAGGAGTTAGTGATGATGGCCCATCATCTGGTTACTGTCTGTCTGGCTCTTCTTCTCAGACACTCGGGCCTCCAGACAACCTGGAACATACTTTCCAAGGCTGCGGCCGGCTGCCACAGACCGGCACAGTCTGACCTTACTGCTAATAACAGAAAGGCCAACCCCCCCCCCCCCCCCCCCCCCAAAAAAAACCCTGCTGACTTTTAGTGAAGGAATGATGTGAGTCATATGATGGTTAAGAGAAGATGAGACAGGAGCAAGGACAAAGGGAAGTGAGGCAATGGGGAGTGCAAAAAATTTGTATGTTCAAGTTTTCTTGTTGATTGACACTGCTGTTGTTTGCCCGTCTGGAAGTGTGTGTGTGTGTGTGTGTGTGTGTGTGTGTGTGTGTGTGTGTGTGTGTGTGTGTGTGTGTGTGTGTGTGTGTGTGTGTGGCACTACATAAACAAGGCAGTAGGTGATCATTAAAATCCAAGAATGTCAGTTAAGACACTCAGCTATTCATTTTGGATGAATTTGGATGAATGGATCTTCAATACATCTCGGGTGCATTTACCCTGGACTTTATGTGTTTCCACTCTATCCGATTGCACTTCCATCCCAGATGATGTTAATGCCAGGCGTGAAGGGGTCAGTGTGCCTTAGCCGTCTCGGAGCCAGAGCGTGCCAGAGCAGGATAGTGAGAGGAATCTGTGCAATCTTGTGGCGGGAGTGAGCAACCACCCTCTTACCTTCCCTGACAACCGCTATGCCAGCGCTCTCTCTCTCTCTCTCTCTCTCTGCTTTTCTGAAGCTCACACTCCCACAGGCTGATCAACTGTCAGCACCCCCGCCAGTGACAGCGGTTTTAATGTGTGAAAGCTCTTAGGAGCAATCTCACTCTCCTGTCTCCTCGAAACAGCCGGCCAATAGCGTTGACCACCAGCAACGGTTCAGAAGTAGCACGAGATAGTTTCCCTGTCGGACAGCGCTGACCAGACCCCGCCTGCTCTCTCCTGCAGCGATAGGGCACTGTTTTACTAAGCACACACACACACACACACACACACACACACACACACACACACACACACACACACACACACACACACACACACACACACACACACACACACACACACACACACACACACACACACACACACACAGCTGTGAGGAGGAATCATGTGTCATTTCATGCACGGTGGTGTAGTGGTTAGCACTGTCGCCTCACAGCAAGCAGGTTTGGGGTTGGGAGTTTGCATGTTCTCCCTGTGCCTGCGTGGGTTCCCTCCGGGTTCTCCAGCTTCCTCCCACAGTCCAAAAACATGCGGCTTAGGATAATTGGTGACTCTAAATTGCCCGTAGGTATGAATGTGAGTGTGAAGGGTTGTTTGTCTCTATGTGTTGGCCCTGTGATGGACTGGCGACCCGCCCAGGGTGTACCCCGCCTTTCGCCCAATGTCGGCTGGGATAGGCTCCAGCGACCCTGAACAGGATAAGCGGTGATAGATAATGGATGGAATTAAAAAACAACTCCTGCATTGTTTTTAAAGGTCATTCAAATAAAAGATATTAATTTATCATGTAGCATGTTCACTATTCACCTATTGGAAGATGAACTGACTGGCTTAACTTTGTTCTTTTACTTCACTTATTACTGGTATGGGGCCATCAAGCCTACTATCAGCAGCAGTGATGATTGGATATAATCAATAATCATCCTCAGTCATGAAATTGTTGGTATTTGTTTACATTAACAATGGTCAGTTGTGTAATTGGATTGGCTGAAGTGAGCTTCTATGATGTCATAAGGGGTCCCATTCCAGGACTGCTCTGAATTCTGTGAACCCACTTGATCATTTCAGTTGGATGTCAATGTTGCAGAGGATAGACATACTTAGACGTATTACTACATAGACATACTTAGACGTATTACTACATACTACACACAAGATGTTTCAGGGGATTTCCAGGAAGGTAGGTTTCACAGACGTACACATCTTCAGTGGTTTCTACACTGTGAATGGTGACATGAAGGATGCTGTCAATACACAGATGTGCATCTGCAAATGTTTTGTTGATCCTCTTCTGTGAATATAATTGCTTTATTTCATTTTAACCGTGTTTTTTCTTTATTGTGAGAAGAGAAAACGAGAGAGTGACAAGCTGGCTGATAAGGAGAGCAGGTAAGGAAATTCCTCATGACTATGTTCCTTCCCTTTCCAATTTCCTTTAGTTTGCTAGTTTATTTCATGTAGTGGGTTTTCCAAACTTGGCATCCCACCTCCCACATACTAAATAGTTCTTACATACCCTCTTTAAGTCTAAGTGATTCCATTCCCTGAAGATTTACACCAGGATAAATGAACTGATTCAGTTAATCTATGATAGAAATAAAGGAAATGTATATCTCCCCTATTAGCACCAATACTGTGTCCTCAGTACACAACAGGATAAACAAATGTGTTTCTCTTAATCAGGAGCATTGAACCTGACCCCGGCACCAGAACTACCACTGCCACCACTGCCACCTATGCTACCCCAGGCTCAATCCACCCTGAGACTGGAGCAAAGCAGGGCAAGGCCAAGGTAGGTTTCACACAATCTGCCAGTGCTGAACATGTTAGTGAAATGTTTTGATCCTTGTTTGGGGAGGAAACGCACTCATGGTTTTTGGTGACTAGTAGTTCTCTTACTAAATGACTGTAATGGAATGGGATACTTTATTAGTCTGATGCTGTCTCTGCTGTATTTACCCATGTGTGTATTTATTTACCCTCAAAAGAAAAACAAGGTGCAGAAGGATCTGAATGGGGTCCCAGACACCACCTCCACCATCGTCACTGCTAGCTCAGTCTCAATCCCCTCTGAGACTGAAGTGAAGCAGAAGGCCAAGAGGCCTTGCTTCTGGTATCAGTGGGCTTTCAAAAACAAAGTCAGTCCACTTATCGGAGGTGAGGCTGATGACCCTCAGCATTCTGGCACGCAAAGCAGGTAATGAGATTCCCTCAGAAACTATTCCTTTTGATGAAGAACAGTAGTAAATGAATATTGGTCATTTGTCTCTTTGCCTCACACATTTTGATGGATTTTGAACAACAAGGGGTGAACAAAACACATAATGATAAATACCAAGATAGTAAGTAGTAGAGCCCTTTGCCTTCACAACAGCTATTGTCATGATTCTCCAACCTGTTCCATTGCCACATTCAATTCATTAGTGGGATTGCTGTGTAAACAGCAGAAAAACACGACTTTTAAAAATGCAGTCGGCGCGTAACTTGTCCCGCAGTTTTCAAGCGACATGCACGTGTCATATGTCAAACTGTCCGGAATTATCGGGGGAGAGGTGCTATGTCTTTTATAAGAGATACTAGTAGTACTTTAGGAATTATGAAGTACTTTCTGAAACCCATTGACCTCCATGTATTTGTACCCCCATACACATCAATGGAGTTTGAACTCTCCATTGACACCCATGTTTTTTGTAGTCTCATAGACTTGGCAACTCCATTCAACATTGTACAACTACAACTACTAGTGGACTACAACTCCGCTATCTTGGCTCAAGGCGGCCATTTTGGCTCAAGGCCCATAGACCTCCATGTATTTTGAACTCCCATCGACTTCAATATATTTTGTAGGCTCATTGACTTCAATGTATTTGTATGGCAACTCCATTCAACTTCATACAACTTTCAAGTACTACAACTAGTAAAACTACAATGCCGCCATTTTAGATATTGGCAGCCATTTTGGCTCGAGGCCCATAGACCTCCATGTGTTTTGAACTCGCATAGACTTCAATGTATTTTGTAGTCTCATAGACTTCAGTGTATTAATACAACTTCATTTAACTTCATTCAACATTGTACTACTACTACGACTAGTGGACTACAACTCCGCCATCTTGGCTCAAGGCGGCCATTTTGGCTCAAGGCCCATTGACCTCCATGTATTTTGAACTCCCATTGACTTCAATGTATTTGCAATGCAACTCCATTCAACTTCATTCAACATTATACTACTACTACTACTACTAGTACTACTACAAGGCCGCCATGTTGGATCCAGACGGCCATTTTGGCTCCAGCTACTACATGTTAGCAATGACATATTAGACCCTACCAATGACTTATAAACAACATAGGATCCACCTAGGACACCCAGGACAGGCCCAGGAAACCCTAGCACCATCCTAGGACACCCTAGCAACACCCTAGCAACGGCTTAGGACACCCTAGCAACACCCTAGCAACGGCTTAGGACACCATAGCAACACTCCAGGACCTGCTTAGGACACCGTAGCAACACCTTAGCACATCCTAGGACACCCTAACAACACCCTAGCAATGGCTTAGGACACCCTAGCAACACCCTAGCAATGGCTTAGGACATCATAGCAACACTCTAGAACTTGCCTAGAACACCGTAGCAACACCCTAGCACCATCCTAGTACACCCTAGCAACACCCTAGCAACGGCTTAGGACATCATAGCAACACTCTAGAACTTGCCTAGGACACCGTAGCAACACCCTAGCACCATCCTAGGACACCCTAGCAACACCCTAGCAACGGCTTAGGACACCCTAGCAACACCCTAGCAACGGCTTAGGACACCATAGCAACACTCTAGAACCTGCCTAGGACACCTTAGCAACACCCTAGCACCATCCTAGGACACCCTAGCAATGGCTTAGGACACTCTAGCAACACCCTAGCAACGGCTTAGGACACCTTAGCAACACCCTAGCAACAGCTTAGGACACCCTAGCAACACTCTAGAACCTGCCTAAGACAGCCTAACAACACCTTAGCCCCATCCTAGGACACCCCAACAACACCCTAGCACGGGCCTAGAACACCATAGCACTGGCCTAGGACACCCTAAAAACGGCGTAGAACATCCCAGCAACCACCTGTCCCTTTAAGCTTAGCGCATGTATAGACTTTGCGGTTTGCCCGTACAGCAATCCCACGCATTTTCCCCGGGAAATGCATTTCTAGTTTCTAATTGGCATTCAACTTTGTAAGACACTGCTGTGCAGATGTCTTTTCAATTGTGATATATTGTGTAGACATAGTGTGATTCATGTGGTTTTTCCGTTATTTTGTCCACTCCCTGTACAATCGGTGCTTTGAGATCCTCTTGTCTGTTCTATGTATTGACTGTATGTGTGTGTGTGTCCCTGTAGTGCCAGTACAGAAGCTGTTGCCGCCTGTACTGGTGTCAATGTGACAGCAGTCCAGCCTGATGGCTGCTGCACCGAACACCCCAAGACAGCCACCAGCCAGAGACTTACAAAGGAAGAGCTCCGCTGCCTCGGGTGAGCACTGGAAACAGACTCATATACACACACACACAATGCATGTTCATATACAGACCTATATGCACACAAAGTAGTATGAACCCATCTAATACCATCAAAACATTCAGATAAAAATAGATAAGAACAGTAAGAAATGTTTTGTCATTGAAGAAGATCTATTGTTTTGTCTTCTGACTGGTTGTGTTTGTGTCTCAGCTTCCCCAACTTAGCACAGACGTGCTATATGAATTCCACCCTGCAGAGCCTCCTGACCCTGGAAAGCTTCATTCAGGAGATCATCTGTCAGCGTGGGGTTTGGGAATCTGCCCCTGCAGCCCAGCTGATCAAGTACATTCAACACATTCAATTCAAATTCTCCAAACATGGAAAAACAAAATCACTAAATCACTCTCTTCTCTTCCATGCTTTCCATCCTTTGCTCTTCTCAGAGCTTTTGCGGCCCTAAAAGACGAAAACGACATAGAGAGGAAATGGCACATCCTGTCGTCCTTGAAGAAGACGATCTCTGTCTCGGCCCAAGAGTTTATGGACAACGGGCAAAAAGTGAGTAAGCTTTGTGTCTCCAACGGATCATACAGAAGGATCTTTTTTTAAATTTTGCTTGCTCTGCCTGCTGACGCATTGTGTTTATTTCTCTATGTGTGTGTATGTACAGGATGCCCATGAGTTCCTCTGCTACATGCTGCAGCAGATGAGCTCTCTGTCGCCGACGCTGCAGGGAATAGCAGCCACGATGGGCAGCACCTACGTCTGTCCCGTTCAAGCTCACCTGACTTTTCAGATGGAGAGCACCAGGACCTGCAAGGGGTGAGACTACACAGCAAAACACATCACAGACATGTTTACATACACTAGGATGTCCTGGCAGGCTAAGGACTCCCACAATATGGCCATTGCTGTTGTCTTGATGGTCTACAAATCTGCAGAGGTGGTCATTTTTGTAGTTTCAGTCTCTCTGTGCTTAATTAGGAGACGACAGACATCTGAAATGCAAGACACCCCTCAACAAACTACACAGCAACTACACAGTTAACTCAGTTAACTAGTTCATTTAACACTTAGTTTTGAACATGTGCCCCAGAGCCATATCAGCTCTCACTTGTCAACTCCAAACAATTGTCAACACTTATTAATACTGACATTGACTGATGTCACGTCCAATCGTGGTACAAAGTCCCTGAAGCAGGGGGCCTTGTCGTTACCTGTGTGGCTGTATTTCTATGTGTACTATCCCTTTATTGTGTAGATGTGGTATGAAGTCCTCCAACCAGCAGGACTTCACCAACCTGTCCCTGGACCTGGTGAAGGGAGCCACAGTGGGCCAGATGCTGGAGCAATACCTGATGGTTAGTGGCACCTCTGCTCATCCACTCAGATTAGATTCATCTGATGTGATGCCCATGTAGAAAACACAAGATGAAACAAGAGATGCTCTTCTCTTGTTTCTACACACTCTTAGCCAAAGCAGCATTTCTTTTCCATTAGTATTTTTGAAGTTGTGTGTGTTTGTGCACGTATCTGCTAGTCTCAGTGTGATTTTGTTTCCATCCATGTAAACTATGTGAACTAAAACATGCTGCCTGCTGTTCCCTCCTTGCTGCAGGAGACCCAGATGGAGTATCGCTGTGAGTGTGGTACTAAGTCATCTGACCAGCAGTGGTCCTTTTTGAGCCTACCGAGGTGAGTAATATCACATCCATCACAAATGGCCTGGTGTCAAATCTGTTCTTCCTTTGTGCTTATCTAAATATATTGACTTAGTGAGCAAGCTAACAAGCTATCAAGGATATCACTGAAGATGACGTACATTTAGGTACAGAGGAGCTTCAAGTTCTCATTTTTCAACATAGTGTATGCAAACATGTTAGCGTGGAACCTATCACTATCTTCCTCTGTCTCTACTTATGCTCCTATCTTTTCCTCTCCATCTCTTTTCTGTCTACAGTATCCTGATCCTCCACCTGAAGCGTATGAGGATTACTCCAAGATGGACCTTGGAAAAGATACAGGACCCAGTAATACTGTCCAGAGGGCTGGAGATGGCCACTGGGCATGTAAAGGCTGCTGCAGGCCTTCAGGTCTCCAAACAAGTAAAGCTAAACTTACACACATTTACACAAAATGAGAGACCATTACATTTTTAGCAACCTCCATAGTTTATTTACTGTGACCATGGTTTTTGTTGAGATATTAAATGTAGATCAAACCTCTCCTTTCAGACTCAAGACCAGATAGGAAGCCTCAACCAACAAGGGCTCACTCTGACCCCTGCCGGCCCTCCTCCCGCCACAGGTACTGCAGTGAAATTTGACTTTGATACACAGTACACATGGACTGATGTGTGTCTATGTCCATAATGACATCAAATGTATCATTAGACAGCTATAATTGTGTAGAAAGAGTAACAGTTGAGTGAAGGGGACGCTCTTCTCTACTGCAGCCCCACTTTGTGAATAAGACAGATGTATTTTTGCAGCATTAAGTGATTAAATACTGAAGAGAAACATACTCATGTCCTCTACTGTTTTCTTCCCATTCTTTGATGATCCAGCCACAGTGCATGTGAGCAGAGAGGAGAAAAAGGCAGGGAAAGAGGGCAGCAACCCTATGGTGAGGATAGAGACAGAGACAGATAGATCAGTACTGAGAGAGAAAGACTAATTCAAAACCAAACAATAGGCCACAGACAGTCCTGTACAGCTCAGCTGATAACTAGAATGTAGAAGTTAGCATCCAACAATCTCATGACTACAAGTGAAAGTCAACAATGCTCACCATGTGTGTTGTTTTTTGTCTGTTTGGAGCCAACTGTCAGTAACTGTGTTGTTTCTCAGGACAAGTGTCGCTACGCTCTCGTCAGTGTAATGAGCCATCAAGGCTACTCACCTGACTCAGGTAAGAAATTCCAAATAAATGTGTTTTGAAATGACTTAATAGCACAACAAGATGTGAAAAAAGTCAAGGGGTTTGGATAGTTTTGCTAGGCACTTGATTTTTTAATGTTCTAGCTGAAACGTGCCCACACCCTTCTTTAGTGGCCCGGGATAAATACTTTCTCTTGTTCATTTTGATTTTCAACAACGTTCTCTTTTCTTACCTCAGTTTACCTAGCTAACATTGATTAGATAGTTTACATTCTGTTCTGTGTGATCATGTCTTCATAAAAGAGTCTAAATACACTTCATCTAGGCCTACAAACACACACACACACACACATCCTACTGGGAACCTATGTGAGTTGAAGTGAGTTGGTGTGTAGCCTCCATAGTCTCTGTAGATGTCCCATGTAACAGTGGGTCCTCTCCTCCTAGGCCACTACGTCAGTGACGGGGTCTATCCGGCTGGAGAACCACACCACCAGACAGACCGCTGGTTGTCTTACAATGACAAACGAGTCACAGAGACAACCGGCGAGTCTGTCTGCAGGCAGAGGCAGTCTTCAGCCTATGTCCTGTTTTACCAACGACAGGTAAGAGGACAGTACTGTCATGTCCTCCTCACACAAACAAGATTCTTGTTTAAGGCTAGGCACCAACATTTTATACCAAGATTATGGACACAATGACACTCACTGAATTATTTTGTTAGTAACATATTCACAATAGCTAATATTTTATAAAAATAAGTTCCTTTCTGTCAGTGGATAGAGTCAGAGTGTAATTTCCTGTTTCATTAACTAGAACATGGTCATTTATGGAGGGATTTGTAAGGATGTACAATTCATGTAAAATATTCCATGAAATAGGAATGACCAAGATGGGGTGAAGACCTGGAAGGTTGACCAGCCTTGCCCATGTCCATAGCAGGCACGGCGTTAGGGGTGGGCCTGACGGGCCTAGGCCCGCCCACTTTTCGACTGGCCCACCCTAAACTTTCCTTAATAAAATCATTTTTTGTATTTTATTTTTTTGTATTTTAATTCTGTCATGAATGATTCAAAATCAGCTAATGATAACATACCTTTGTGCTACAATAGCTTTTAAATTTATTTTTTTCGTTCATGTCTATTTTTGATGTTCGCCAGCCACAGGCACATGCTCGGTTGTAGCATACCAGCACAGCAGGCTAGGCTAACACATGATGTGGATCTTCGAAGTGCATATCTGTTTAATTTCACTCGAGAAGTAGGCTATGGCGCAACAGTCATTGTTTAAATACTTAAAACGGTCACGACCAGGAGATGAACCAGGAGATGAACCAAGAGATGAACGAGAGCTGGTATACACGACTCCAGGCACATCTTCTTCCGAGCCACCTCAGGATGGTAATACCACACATAGTAATAGTAGTATATCAGTCAGTCGTTTTTATTAAGTTAAACATTTAAGGCCCACCCACAATTGGTTTGGCCCATCCAAAACTGAAATCCTGGCGCCGTGCCTGGTCTGTAGCGAGAGGGGGGTCGAGGGGGTCAGAAGACCCCCCCCCTACTGTTTGGAGGTCCACTTTTTGTCTTAAAATAAAAATTAAAGTTGGACACATTTATCATTAGCCAAAATGTGTTTTCATCTTTAGGAGTCCGAGCCACTGTTAGTGTAGATTTCCTTCAGTTCTCAACTTCTGTTCACAAGAATATGCATGGTTAGGTAGCAGCTGATAAATATATCAACTCTCCTGACTGTATTTGCAATCCATCTCACACTCTGAGGAGGAATCACTGAAGGATTCACACCTCCCGTCCCTCTGCTGCCTGGCTGGGGCCCCACATCATATGACTTGACCCACTCCAACTCCCACATTTTTGTATTAATGTATAGGAATCTGAATCATGCCTTGCTCACATGTTTGGGTAGGCCTACATCCTGGTTATTTATGTTAATTCTGAAATGATCCCATGATACCCTCTCTTTTTCCACCATGATGACAACAAAAATGGCGCGCATTCGTTAAGAAGTAAATAGAACTACGATGTAGCCATACAAATCGACATGAGGAGTGCCGAGTCCAATATATTCGTTAATTCTCGTCCAAATAAAAAGATTGCTATAAAAATACACATTCAGGTTTATTTATTTGCTTCAAATATTGTTTAAATGTTCTTTTTTTTATAATAAGCATTCGTATTTGGGTATACCCCATTTGTACCCACTGACGGATTGTCGAGATGGGAGCCAAACCAACTGTTTCCGTCTATAATACGCATGGCGATGTTTGTTTTATTGTTTATACGTTGCCGGCTGCTATGAAGGTCCAGATTCGGCAAAAAAGACCCCCCCCCTTCAAAAAGTCTGGCTATGGGCCTGTTGCCAGTAGCACCAGCAGCACCAGGGCCGCAGCACGCTGCTTGAAAGAAGAGTTTTTCCTTGTGTAACCCAGGTTAAAATAACCTACATCAATATATATAGGTTTGAACTATAATAAATAAATAAATGAATAATAATTCCAAATTATTATTATCATAGCGAATAAATAGTAAATAGAAAAAGTAATTAATATAAAGTAATGATAGCGGTTTATACTGTGATTTTGTTTGTATTGGATTTGTTTATTGGGAAGTGGCAGGAGCAGTGCCGAATCAGCGGCCGCTTTTCCTCAAGAGCGAACTAGATTAGACCGTTAAATATTTGAAAGAGAAGTCACGAAAGCGAGAGCTAAAGAGAGGGATAATAATTTACCATTAACGGCAAGATTTTCTTTTCTTTGTCTATTTCGAGCATTTTGTTTTGTTTTACCATTAACGGGACCTTGGATTCTGTGTCTGTGTCGAGTTTGATCAAGGATTTGGTGAGTTAGCCAACATCATAGCTATATTTCTTTTATGTAGACCGAATTTATAAGCTAGCTACATGCAGCTAGCCTGCATTTGCGTAGCAAAGGTGAGCTGCGTCACCATTTTAGACGTTAGTTCAGGTTGATTTGAGTGGTCTGTATTTCAGTTGTTTTATTTGAGAACTTTCGTTAAGTGATAAGTGAGACTGATGTGTCTGTGTGTGTGGTCTGTTATAAAACAGGCCAGGTTTTTGCGATTTATGAAGATCGCTGCTTGGCGTTACACACATCAAGCTGGAAAAAACAAGATGGCGAGCCACCCGTAGGAGATCTCCGCTGGATATACGTAAGTCTGTCTGCTACAGCCGGACATCCCATTCTAAGGACAAGTACTGATTCAAGCACCTGGATCGCGGTAGGACTGAAACTTCAAGTATTTTGCTGCTGCAACGAGCAGTGGGACTAGGTTGGGCAGGGAAGAACTTAACAAAAAGGACTGATTATAACCTACATTGAGTATTGAACATTGATCTTTGGTATTGTATTTTGTTGATGTTACATGCCAGAGGAGTTTTTTTATTTTCATTTATACTGTGTCGAATAGCCGTTATGCCACAGTAGCGCTGGCGTAGGCCGTTTACATTCTCAGCCACCATTGTCATTTCCGGTACGCTATCGCTTCTACCTGTTGACTAGCTAGGCGCTGAAAATCAAAACAATGAAGAAAACGTTTAAATACCAGCGATCTATTGGCGCAACGGCTGAACACTGTTGTGTGCCAAAATGTCAGGCCTCCAGTAAGTACAACAATGTACTTAGTTTCCACACTTTCCCCGCGGATGAAGAATTAAGACGCAAGTGGGTTGTCGCCATCCGTAGGGACGGCTTCTTAATAACGTCTCACATCCGAGTGTGTAGCCGGCATTTTAAAAAAGAAGATGTTCGTGAGCCAGCATCGGAGAAAGGACGACGTCTGTTGAAAAAGGGAGCTATTCCAGCTTTATTTGAGTGGAATAACTTCTCCCTTCCACCTGCGAGAGCAAGGGAGAGGAGAGAAAGACCGCTCCCGCTGGAGGATGACGCTCCGGGGCAAGATGAATTTGAAGTTATGGAGCAAGAGTCCGGTCCTGATGTCACATTCGCCGCTGAAAATACAGCTCTACGAGAGGAGGTTCACCAACTGAGGGAACAAATTGAAAGCCTTACGGTGAAGCAGAGGTTCGGGATTCATCGCTTTGCTGCCTCAGACAAGGATATTCGGTTCTTCACAAGGTAAGATAAGTCCAGTCAGTCGGAAAAAGATGCGTGGCCTAAGGCAGTATCAAAGAAATTAATGTAGGCTACTGTAGGCTACACAACTCATTGAGTAATAGCCTAGTTATTTTAATAGTTGATACTGAATGCAGTATCAGCAGTGTTGAATTGAAGGGATTTCTGTTTATTCTGCTGTATAGTTGTGAAAATTACACGTATTTAATCAAATATCTGTATTTTATTTCTTAAGGTTTGCTTCATACACCTTGCTGATGCGGTTCTGGGCCCTGATTGAACCTGCTGTTCCATCTATGGTCAGCGTGAGGCAGGCTCAGAGAGGAACTCTCACTGAGTCCAAGTCTGCAACCCATTCCCTCCAGCCCATTGATGAGTTGTTCATGTTTTTGAACTACCTCGCCCTTGGCTCCAAGCAACGGGACCTTGCTGACCGGTACAGTGTCCACCAGTCTACGGTCAGTCGCATCATTACGTCATGGAGCAACTTCCTCTACACAGTACTTGGTTCAGTGAGGATCTGGATACCGCAGGAGCAGATAAGTGAACATTTACCTGCAGATTTCAAGGACTACCCTGACACCACTGTTATCCTTGACTGCACCGAGCTGAGGTGTCAGTGCCCATCTTCTCCTCTCCTCCAGAGTGAGGTGTTTTCCACCTACAAGTCCCACTGCACACTGAAAGGGCTGATTGGAATTGCTCCACATGGAGCTGTGACATTTATCTCTGCACTCTATGCCGGATCTATCAGCGACAAGCAGATCACAAAGGAATCTGGTATCATCACCCTCTTAAAACCTGGTATGGCTGTCATGGTAGATCGAGGCTTTCTGATCGATGACATTGTACCGTGCAAGATTTACAGACCAGCATTCCTCGCCGGGAGGTCTCAAATGTCTGCCGTTGAAGTTAGGGAGACCCAGGCCATAGCACATCTCAGGGTGCATGTGGAGCGTCTCATTCGTCGGGTGAAGGAACACAAATTCTTTGACTCTGAAATCCCTCTACGGCTTTTTGGGAGCATCAACCAGCTGTACGCTGTGGCTTGTCTCCTCACCAATTATGAAAATGGGCCTCTTGTAAAAGCATGGGTTAAGAAGCCTGAGTAGCCTTTAACATTTGCTTTTACAATAGGCCTGTTTTCATGTTTTTGTAGGGATGGATACATTTTGTATTTTGTTATGTATCGTGTGTGTGCGCGTGTGGTTTGTTAAATAAATGAATTATTGTTACTGTCTACAACTGTGTCCCTTTGCTATTTGTGATGCTCTAAGAGCCAGTCATGACACACATGGAATTAATGGAATATGGTCAGCTTATTTTGAGTGCTCCTTCATTACTTTAATTCACCAATTTCATGTCTTATCCAGTAACTATTTGTGACCTGCAACAGTAACAAAAATACCATTACACCAAATTGCTTAAATTCTTATCTTTTTATTCATCAGTCATTAAAGTTCACTGACGATAAATTGAATGCTAACGCACCGGAAGTGGAGGAGCTGGCTGAGATTTAAAGCGGAATGACGTGCCATGTAGCCTATTGGTAATGCAAATGTGTGTTACTGTTTATTGGTTAAGTAACTCAGGTTAAGGGAAAGATTAACTAAACTAAAAAGGCCTAATAGAACATAATAGAATATTGAACTAATTAACATAATTAGTCATTCTAAACTAAAATAGAACTAAAATTAGAATAAAAAGGATCCTAAAATAGAACTAAAATATCTGAAACTTAAAATAGGGTTAAATAGGTGAAATCAAAGCAAAGGGTTTCAAGAGCATAACGTGTGCAACAATATTGTAATATGTATATAATTGTATAATGTATTTTGGCTGATTGTGTTACATAAACAAGCCGGCAGTTCAACTTAATTTCCTGGTCTGTGGTCTGCTGTTATTTCTTGATGCTAGTTATAAACTGCTCCTACGAACCTAGTCCCTGGTCCTAGCTAACTGTCAACATCTACGGTGCTACACTTGCCACAGCCGCTCCTGTCTTTTCAAAGGACCAAATCAGAACATTGTTTAAAAAAAAAAACACATCTCTGGGTAGATAAACCCCGCACTGCATTAAATTGACAGACCTGAATTTTTGTATTGTGCTATTGTAAAATTCGGAAGTTATTTTTCATACAATCAACCTCCCTCTACAAAACAATGGCTGTTTTCACTGTGATTTACCAACACGTGTACCAAAAATTAAAGTGCAGAGTGGCAATAAAATGTGGACAGGCAGAATACTTTGGACTGATGTGGATCATTGTGTCTTAACAACAATAGATAAACAAGTTCTATATATAGATGGAGGCTAATGAGACAATGGTGGAATCCAGGGCTATGTTCAAGTTCAAGAGTTTTATTCGTCACATACATATACATGCAGTGAAATGCAAAGTGGCAATGCTCACGGGAATGTGCAAAAGGGCATGGTACAAAATATTTAACAGTAAAAAAACCACAATATTTACAGTGCGAAAGAAATATAAAAATACAATAATTACAGTAGAGCTTATATAAAGCAACACACAATATGTACAATAAGAGCACTTAATAAAATATAAAGTGTAAAATATAAAATAAGAGGTAGATGGGGGAAATGTGTGAATGTAATGCGCTGTGAACTATGTGAATTCGTTAACCTAAGTGTGTGTGTGTGTGTGTGTGTATATAAGAGGGGCAGTGTGTAGGTCTAGGTGGGGGCCCTGGTGAGATCGGAGTTCACAGTCCTGATGGCCTGAGGAAAGAAACTCCGTCTCAGTCTCTCTGTTTTAGCAGCGTGACTACGGAGGCGCTTGCCAGACCGCAGCAGCTGAAACAGTCCGTTGTTGGGGTGGTGAGGATCCTTCATGATCCTGCAGGCTCTGGTTCTGCACCTCCTGGTGTACAAGTCCTGCAGGGTGGGGAGTGTAATTCCAATAGTACGTTCAGCCGAACGCACTACTCTCTGCAGAGCCTTCCTGTCCTGAGCGGAGCTGTTGCCAAACCAGGCAGTGATGCTCCCAGTCAGGATCCTCCAGGAGACCTTGAATTTCCTCAGTTGCCTGAGGTGGTAAAGGCGCTGCCTCGCCTTCCTCACCAGAGTGTCCGTGTATGAAGTCAATATTCTATTATGTTCTATTAGGCCTTTTTAGTTTAGTTAATCTTTCCCTTAACCTGAGTTACTTAACCAATAAATCAGAGATATCAACAGTAACACACATTTGCATTACCAATTCGACACAGTATAAATGAAAATAAAAAAACTCCTCTGGCATGTAACATCAACAAAATACAATACCAAAGATCAATGTTCAATACTCAATGTAGGTTATAATCAGTCCTTTTTGTTAAGTTCTTCCCTGCCCAACCTAGTCCCACTGCCCAAAAACCTGTGTGTCCATGACGTGTCCATGTCAGGATGATCCTCCTCTTCCTCCATCCAGCACCTTCATCTCCTCTGTTGTCTATGCAGTGTACATCTGTTATCTACCGATCAGATTTTTGACGTGGAGATGATTTGGTCCAACCACCTTTATGCCTTGGGCTTGCTTTCTGGGGAGGTATGCAAGGGAAATAACTGTTGCCCAAATCAAGAGTGTTCTGTTTTTGTGTTTCTTTATTCATTCTCAGTAGAGTCAGAAGATAAGGTTGAAAAGAGGTTCAATGTACACTGAGTCCCAGATTTATTTAGACAGCAACACACTAGTTGATGACTCAATGTGGAATGAAACAATGATTGTGGTTTATTGTGAAAGATCGGAAAAGCCAACTACATCACGACGCTTGACCTATGTTAAGGCCCTGTCACACTATTGCGTATGAGAGACGTATTAGTTGCGTATGAAAATTCATACGCACAAAAAGCCCTTGAAAATACTGTATTGAACCTATGAGTAGCGTATTGCCAGCGTAGTATGCGTATGGCTAGCGAATGAGTAGCGTATGAACTGCGCATGTCCAAATCGATCAGATCATACTGGTGTTGAAGAGCTACTACTACTACCACCACCACCTCCACCTCTCGTCGGAGGTCCACGAAGAACTAGGAGATATAGAAATGGGAACACGCACACTAGTTGTACGTTAAATACGTTACTCAATCGTCAGGCATACGTTAGAAGTACGTTATTCATGCGCTATCAACACGCTAGCTGTACGGTACACCTTCATGCCAGTGTATGACCAGCATATTCCACCTATGAGTAACGTACCTCTAGCATAACTCGAGCGTATTCAGCGTATAAACCAGTCGCTGGCATACGCTCAACATTTTTAAGCATGCTTAAAAGTTTTCAGCGTATGCGACCGTGCTTGAAACGTATAAAACCTATGCCTAACGTACCCCTAGCGTATGAGTGTTTTTTTTTCATACGCTGGCATACGCTAGTGCGATACGCAATAGTGTGACAGGGCCCTTAAGGGCTATTGGCAGGTTGCCTTGGAAGAAAAGTCCAAGTAGTACACTTTCAGAACACCGCCGGGTCTGTTCCAGTTCACAATGATGCCTTTTGGATTTCATGGAGCACTAGCCACTTTCCAGTGTCTCATGGTCAGAGTACTCCAGGAGCCTCATTTATAAAGGTTGCTACGCACAAAAAAGTGGCGTTAACAGGAGTGAAATGTGCGTACGTATATTTTAGAAAAATCCTATGCGGTAAAAGGTGCGCACTTCTACGCATCCTCTCACCCATATGTAGAGCTCACCACAAAGTTTTTCAGACAGGAATCAGCGACGCCCGATGGGGGGGACAAAATAAAGCTCAGTCCTCTTAAAATCCTCTTGTATCTGTTAAGTTATCTCATCAGAGATCTCCAATGTATCTGCAATCAATCAGTTGATCTTTGGTACATTTATCCAACTGTTCTAGAGTAGGCTCCTTACAAAACCTATCCAGAGCAAACCATCTTACACAGCAGCCAGCAGTAAGCAACAATAACGACACCAAAAACAATATAACTAGGCAACTCCCTCACAGCAGCTCAACCAATAACTCGGAAGGGCATCCACACAATGCTGACAACAAAGTGCTAAACACGCCAGCAGTCCATTGTACGCACAAAACGCATACACCAAAACAAACCGGGCTACTGGGCTATCGCAAACTAACGAGGACACAGGCAACACCACCAGAGGACACACCTCTATCACACCAGCCACACATGGGCCGTGAAACAAACCCAATGAACTCGAAAGTTAACAAAACAATAGCCCACAGGCCCCGTGCGCAACCGTAGCCTAGCCAACTACAACACTAAAACGCATGTAAGCCACAAAAATCCCGGACGAGCCCCCATTTATATGTTACGGCCACCAGCAAACATAAGGCTCGAACATGTGACCATAACATATAAGTAATGACCCAAACCAAGTTATCAAATGTCAACTGAAATATTTATTAAACATCATAAGATTCACAAAAGATTACAAGAAATCATATTTACCAATACTATGGGAGACTGAAGACCTGGCACAAAGAAACAAAAAGGATGGGGAGAGTCCGGGCCAACCAGAGTCATCGGACCCAGAGATTCCCCCCCTAAACTATCCAAAAAGGTTAAATAACTAAACTAACAAATAAAGCCGCGCAAACAGGTCTACCAGGCCTCCAGCCTCAAAAATATAACTTAAATAAATAAATCTAAGATAACAACATACAAGCAAACAAACAGCTGCTGTCAAACAAAGAGGGAGAGACCGAGTTCCTCCTCTCCAGGTCCTTTTATAGTGAGGCCGCCAATCAGCTAATCAGCCACACCTGGAGCACCAGGTAAGGAGAGAGAGCAGAATTAGCTGACCTGACCTGGAGAGGAGAGAGAGCAGAACAGAAAAAGAAAAGGGGGGGGTGGAGCGCGTCACAATGTCCCATGTAACAGTGGGTCCTCTCCTCCTAGGCCACTACATCAGTGATGGGGTCTATCCGGCGGGGGAGCCACACCACCAGACAGACCGCTGGTTGTCTTACAATGACAAACGAGTCACAGAGACGACCGGTGAGTGTCTGCAGGCAGAGGCAGTGTTCAGCCTATGTCCTATTCTACCAACGACAGTGTTGAGTCTTTACTTTGTTTACTCAAATAAACATGAAGAGACCAGAGTACCATGCAAAGTCATGTCCTTTACTGACCTTCTGCAGCACGTCATACAGGAAGTAGACCAAAGCAACAGATCTCAGATGCATTCAGACTGTGGCAGTAGATAACTGTGTAATCGATATGCAGGCCAAATACACTACAGACAGGTAAGAGGACAGTACTGTCATCAACATGGTCAACATGGTCATTTATGGAGGGATTTGTAAGAATGTACAATTCATGTAAAATATTCCATGAAATAGGAATGACCAAGATGGGGTGAAGACCTGGAAGGTGACCAGCCTTGCCCATGTTAGTAGCCAGAGGGGGTCAGAAGACCGCCCCCCCCCCCCCCCCCCCCCCGCTACTGTTTGGAGGTCCACTTTTTGTCTTAAAATAAAAATTAAAGTTAGGCACATTTATCATTAGCCAAAATGTGTTTTCATCTTTAGGAGTCCGAGCCACTGTTAGTGTAGATTTCCTTCAGTTCTCAACTTCTGATTTGGTGAGTTAGCCAACATCATAGCTATATTTCTTTTATGTAGACCGAATTTATAAGCTAGCTACATGCAGCTAGCCTGCATTTGCGTAGCAAAGGTGAGCTGCGTCACCATTTTAGACGTTAGTTCAGATTGATTTGAGCGGTCTGTATTTCAGTTGTTTTATTTGAGAACTTTCGTTAAGTGATAAGTGAGACTGATGTGTGTCTCTGTGTGTGGCCTGTTATAAAACAGGCCAGGTTTTTGGGATTTATGAAGATCGCTGCTTGGCGTTACACACATCAAGCTGGAAAAAACAAGATGGCGAGCCACCCGTAGGAGATCTCCGCTGGATATACGTAAGTCTGTCTGCTACAGCCGGACATCCCATTCTAAGGACAAGTACTGATTCAAGCACCTGGATCGCGATAGGACTGAAACTTCAAGTATTTTGCTGCTGCAACGAGCAGTGGGACTCGGTTGGGCAGGGAAGAACTTAACAAAAAGGACTGATTATAACCTACATTGAGTATTGAACATTGATCTTTGGTATTGTATTTTGTTGATGTTACATGCCAGAGGAGTTTTTTATTTTTCATTTATACTGTGTCGAATTGGTAATGCAAATGTTACTGTTGATATCTCTGATTTATTGGTTAAGTAACTCAGGTTAAGGGAAAGATGAACTAAACTAAAAAGGCCTAATAGAACATAATAGAATATTGAACTAATTAACATAATTAGTCATTCTAAACTAAAATAGAACTAAAATTAGAATAAAAAGGATCCTAAAATATCTGAAACTTAAAATAGGGTTAAATAGGTGAAATCAAAGCAAAGGGTTTCAAGAGCATAACGTGTGCAACAATATTGTAATATGTATATAATTGTATAATGTATTTTGGCTGATTGTGTTACATAAACAAGCCGGCAGTTCAACTTAATTTCCTGGTCTGTGGTCTGCTGTTATTTCTTGATGCTAGTTATAAACTGCTCCTACGAACCTAGTCCCTGGTCCTAGCTAACTGTCAACATCTACGGTGCTACACTTGCCACAGCCGCTCCTGTCTTTTCAAAGGACCAAATCAGAACATTGTTAAAAAAAAAACAACACATCTCTGGGTAGATAAACCCCGCACTGCATTAAATTGACAGACCTGAATTATTGTATTGTATTATTGTATTGTGCTATTGTAAAATTCGGAAGTTATTTTTCATACAATCAACCTCCCTCTACAAAACAATGGCAGTTTTCACTGTGATTTACCAACACGTGTACCAAAAATTAAAGTGCTGAGTGGCAATAAAATGTGGACAGGCAGAATACTTTGGACTGATGTGGATCATTGTGTCTTAACAGAACAACAGATAAACAAGTTCTATATATCGATGGAGGCTAATGAGACAATGGTGGAATCCAGGGCTATGGTGTCCATGTCAGGATCCTCTTCCTCCTCCTCTTCCTCCATCCAGCACCTTCATCTCCTCTATGTTGTCTATGCAGTGTACATCTGTTATCTACCTATCAGATTTTTGACGTGGAGATGATTTGGTCCAACCACCTTTATGCCTTGGGCTTGCTTTCTGGGGAGGTATGCAAGAGAAATAAACCAACTGTTGCCCAAATCAAGAGTGTTCTGTTTTTGTGTTTCTTTATTCATTCTCAGTAGAGTCAGAAGATAAGGTTGAAAAGAGGTTCAGTGTACACTGAGTCCCAGATTTATTTAGACAGCAACACACTAGTTGATGACTCAATGTGGAATGAAACAATGATTGTGGTTTATTGTGGAAGATCGGAAAAGCCAACTACATCACGACGCTTGACCTATGTTAAGGCCCTGTCACACTATTGCCTATGAGAGAAACGTATTAGTTGTGTATGAAAATTCATTTCATACGCACAAAAAGCCCTTGAAAATACCGTATTGAACCTATGAGTAGCGTATGGCCAGCGTAGTATGCGTATGGCTAGCGAATGAGTAGCGTATGAACTGCGCATGTCCAAATCGATCAGATCATACTGGTGTTGGAGAAGAGCTACCTCCATCCTCTCTCGTCGGAGGTCCACGAAGAACTGTAGAAGATATAGAAATGGGATCCTATATATACACTTTATCAAAACGCTGGCAATACGCCAATCATACGCTAGTTGTACGTTAAATACGTTACTCAATCGTCAGGCATACGTTAGAAGTACATTACTCATGCGCTATCAATACGCTAGCTGTACGGTACACCTTGATGCCAGCATATGTCAGCGTATGACCAGCGTATTCCACCTATGAGTAACGTACCTCTAGCGTAACTCGAGCGTATTCAGCGTATGCCTAGCGTATGCTTTGCGTATAAACCATACGCTGGCATACGCTCAACATTTTTAAGCATGCTTAAAAATTTTCAGCGTATGCCAGCGTATGCGACCGTGCTTGAAACATTTAAAACCTATGCCTAACGTACCCCTAGCGTATGTCAGCGTATACCAGCGTATGAGTGTTTTTTTTTATACGCTAGCATACGCTAGCATACGCTAGTACGATACGCAATAGTGTGACAGGGCCCTTAAGGGCTATTGGCAGGTTGCCTTGGAAGAAAAGTCCAAGTAGTACACTTTCAGAACACCGCCGGGTCTGTTCCAGTTCACAATTATGCCTTTTGGATTTCATGGAGCACTAGCCACTTTCCAGTGTCTCATGGTCAGAGTACTCCAGGAGCCTCATTTATAAAGGTTGCTACGCACAAAAAAGTGGCGTTAACAGGAGTGAAATGTGCGTACGTATATTTTAGAAAAATCCTATGCGGTAAAAGGTGCGCACTTCTACGCATCCTCTCACCCATATGTAGAGCTCACCACAAAGTTTTTCAGACAGGAATCAGCGACGCCCGATGGGGGGGACAAAATAAAGCTCAGTCCTCTTAAAATCCTCTTGTATCTGTTAAGTTACTAAAACCTATTTTTATACAAAGGCATTCTCTTAACTCTTATTTTATTGATTATTTTACCGGACGACGCCAGGATGAAGTGACTGAGGGGGCAATTTGTTATGAAATAAAACTCATTGATTTAACCTGCAGGGGGGGAATGGGGGAAAACACAGCAGGTCAGAGATTAACTTGGGACTACTTTGTCAAACTGGCATTATTGTAATTTCTTAAGTAAGATATAAGATTTTGTTTGATGTTTGACTTTTATAAAATGTATGAAATGTGTGAAAAAATATATATTATATATTTTAACAAGTTGCCTCCCTATACACCTCCTTGGCGTTAAGTCTTGTTCATTCCAGGTGGCCATCGGATTCTGACAAGGGACCGCACTGATCATTCCCAGAGAAAACTATTTCAGGGATTGGTCTGGGCCTCTAGAGAGAGGATGTCCAGCTTTCCAATTCACAGCTCCCAATGATGTGAAAAGAGTTAATGGAGAAACAAGCAGAGCATCCTCACCATGCCCCTAGAGAGCCAAACGTGTGTATATGTGTGTGTGTGTGTGTGTGTTTGTGCGTGCCTGCACTGTGTTTTGCTGCCCACTCATGTCTGTGTTCAAGGACATATTGGATCAGTGCTATTGTTGTCGGGCTGAAGAGCTCTTGACGTTCCAAGCAACTGCAGCGCACCCCGGGGTGTCGGGGGCATCGCACATTTGCAAAGTAGCTAACGCCGCGGTGAAGGAGGTGACTGGCGGAGTGGCGGAGTGGCTGAGCTAGCGGCGGCGCTGGTGGAGAGACAACAGCTTCAGGCTGTCGGCCACAGCGCGGGGCTGGTTTGCTACATCTGGCCACACACAAAAAAACAGCTTTAATTAGAAGCAAAAGGTCAGCTTAGCACATTTTAGTCTGTCGGCGCCGCCCCGAGAGTCCACTGGCCATGATATTAAGAGCACGCCAAGTTGCTCAGGGGTAACCGCTCGGGCCAAGGTTCCCCCGAGGCGTGGCGGCTCCAAAAGGCACACTCAGAGGTGCGGCATAGTTGAAATTTAAAGCAGGCCTAACCTCCGGGCCATCTGACCGGTGGAAAACTTCACCCGGCGGGGGTTGAGGCGATGACGTCCGGGGAGTCGAGTTATTGCGAAGCGTATTTCATGGAGTGCGAGCGTGTTTTCTTCCGGCCACTCTGCTGCGTTTAAAGAGCGTCGTGAGCATTGACTTCTGGCAGACACTAAATCAATCCGTTAAAATGCTTTTCTAGCCTCCTATTCTCTGCCTCTCTGTCTTCTTCGCCACGAGACGGCAAGACAGCCGAGCCACCTGGACCCAGAGCGATAAAGAGATGTATGAAGCCGTATTGTAATCCCCTGTCTGCCCCGGCATGGCACCGTGCCTTTTCCGCGACACAAGCCAGGAGCTGCAGGAAAGGATCTGGGGCACAAAATCAATTTCCTTTGTCGCCTCACCCGGGGACCCGGCTGCTCCCCTGAACCAAATAAAATGTAATCCTGCCATGACTCCTCAATTAAAGAATGCTGTAAAAAAAAAAAAGTATATTACACTCAGTGACTTCTCTCTATCCTTTTCAGAAGGAGATTAGCTACGGAAATGATTTCAACCATAATAGAAATTGTTATTGTGAGAAGATTTTGGTTCTTCCTCTGCTCTTACTGGGACGGCCTCTTGTCAGCGACAGGCAGACTGCATATGGCTGTAAATCTCCTGTGTGAATGGTGGCTGTACTTGAGTTGAAAAGATGTTTCATAGTCATGTATTGCATGTTGCAGCCTTAATTTCATCAAACTATATCTGCTTCCAGCCAGGCATGTCTGATCTACGTCAAAAAATCGGCCTTCGGTGATGCTGGAAGCACATCCAACCACACGTCAACATCAGAAGTGAACAGCCCCGGGGCTATTTTAAGCATGTATTCATACCCGCGTGTGGTACGTCTCGAGGAAAGACAAGAGATCAAGCAAATCGTGCGCGCCAGTAGATGCAAATCACAGTTTCAAGGGGAAGCCAGAGCTCGCTGTTCCTCCCCCCCTGGGTCGACAGCAGGGATGAGAGGCAGAGCCGAGTGAGGAGAAGGTGCAAATGAAAACTCGTCAGTAGCATAGAGAACTCCTCCTCATTCTCCTGGAACTACAGATGACTTTGGGCGACCCCTGACCCCTCTCCAGAGACTTCATGTCATGTGGCTGAGCAGGATAATGAGAGCGAGAGAGGGAGAACTCATTGACTTATTGAGAGGACGATTGACGAAATTGGAGACCAATTGGAGAGGAGGATAAAGACAACAGGTCAGAGGACAGCAGGAAGAATCGTCATATAATATACACAACAGCGCTATGAGTAAAAGCACAGGAACAAACAGCTTCTTGGGTTCAGGCCACGATCTACGCATGATCTACGTTCAGCGCGATCCGTGCCGGAACTGCATTGTGCATTTTCTGCGGTTTTTTTTTTTTTTACAGATGCGAGGAGCTCCCAGGCACAACGAGAATGAGTAATCCCCTCCATCTCGACCTTACACACCTCCCGCTGTTTGAGCAGCCCCACCTACCCGGCCGCTGGTAAATGTTGGCATTAGCATTTTGGCATTTCCACTGTTTGTGCCTTTTGTGTGTGTGCGGCGCACTTTCGTGTCACGCGTCACCCCGAGCGTACAGCCACTGCGCTATACTGTAGCGGTGTGCGGTCACGGTTTTGCTCTCGCCGTCATGAAATCACCTCGATGCGGCGAGGGCGGCGTGTGCCGTGACGGCGGAGTTAAAGCCGGCAGAATTAGAGATGTCAGAAACGTCCTCGCTAGATATTCTCACCATGCTGCCTGACCTTTTAGGAGGGTCAAAAGCTCACTTTTCACTGATCTCATTACAGACAGTGGCATTTCATTAGCCGGGATCTATCATAAAGCCCCATTATCTCCCCATCTGATGGAGTCTGCACTCCGCAGCCTCCCAGGCCTGCTATAAATGATAGCTAATCTAATCCTGGAGCCCCGTGAGTCCCGAGAGCGGAGCTGAGAGAAGGCAGAAGAGGTGGAGACGTGAAGGAGCAATCGACGGTAGACTTCAGGGGGTCATCGAGATCACGGAAAGGCATGTGAAAAGTAGAGTAGGATTTGACTGATCCATCATCCTCCCACACGGCTAATTGCTCTGTCTTGGGAGCTCGAGGTAATTGAGCACTGCCATACATTGACACGCTGCGAATATAGATCGCGCACGCAGGTCAATTTTGCTCAGTCGATCCCGTCACCGTAATTATGTGGGCAGCAGTACATGGTAAAAAGGTGAGGGTGTGATATATTAGCGATTACAGGATTTTTAATCCCGCCCCCCAAAAGAAAGCCGCTTTGATCTTAAATTTAAGGCGTTCAATACACGGGGGGGGGAGAAAGTGACAACCCACGCCTGGCTGAGCAGCACTCTCCACAGAAAGCTCCATGCTGGCGGTGTAGGTGTGTGTGAACCTCTGAACCTCTCTGAACGCGTGGGAGGCATGTGAACAGTCAAGCTATCTGTGGTCATTAACTCAATTACATAGGATCCTGCAAATGCCATTATGTAATGGAGTTTAATTAACAGTGGGACAGTAACTCCAGCCCTCCTGATTTATGGCTTCTTGATATATTGATATTACAGCTGTATGGTTATGGTGCGCTGGCGGCAATGTAATGCTTTCTGCTCATAACTCACAAACGGAAAACATTGAGCAAGAATTCGTCAGTCATGTTCTACTTTATTCGTGTGAAATCCTGTTGGACACTATACGTTGCTCAGTCGTCATACTTCCTGTCATATAAGGCTGAGGAGGTTTTCATCTGCCGGCTGTCAACCCCAATGCCAGCCAAACCAGGAAAGGCATTGAAGTGTGAAGCACCGGAGCTCTGTTGTGTGTTCAATTACCGCTGAAATGTTTCTGTCCCTCGCACACGGCGGTTTGCGGACCCCTGCTCCGCGTTTCCAATCAGAGATACACGAAGCTGTGTTCTCAGCGCGGTGGCGTATTGAGCAATTTGGAAGAAGAAAAGGACTCTCCGGTCAATATATATATATGATACATCAAAAGAACCTCATGGAAAATAGTTTTCCTGTCACAGCCACAAATAACACAGAGTAGGGTGAGACCGCTATATATATATATATATGGGTAAAATTGTTGGCTGTTGGCTAGTGAACGCCGATATGATGCAGGTGATTGATTTTACCTGGCTGGCTTCAGAGGCTTATTCACCCTGACAAGAATAAAAAAATATTTTTTTGAATTCTTTGATTTGAAAATCTAATTTATATATATACAAAATATCAGCACAAGAAATCGGAGATTGCCAGTTTCAAATCAAATGATTGGAATCAGCCTTCAAGAGCCAGTATTGATCCAAGGCTAAGTGTACAAAGTGTGTGTGTTTGTGCGTATGTGCGAGTGTGTATATATAAGAGATAGTAAAAGCTCCATGTGCATCTACAATGATAATGAGAATTTAATAGGATTTTGTGTATAATTCCCGTAATCCCAAAGCCTGAGTAAGAATAAATAGTTAACCATCGTCGTGGCAGTCACCTCACGATCTCCTTCCACCCACTGTCCACCACTGGCACCATCTCCTATTAGCAGTAGGAGACATGGGTATTAATCCCTCACTGTTATTAGCTTCATCAAGCATAGCAGAGAGAACACAGCGTTCCTCCTCGTGTGATTAACACCGCAGAGCAATAACCCCTCCCGAATCCCTTCCACTGCATTTTGCAACGTCGCCCAGGTGAACGACACGTATTTTAAAGCTGCACGAGGCAATTTCTCACGTCGGCGAGAAATTACGACTACCCAGAAATCGTGTAACGTGACTTCGGTACACTCGTGTCATCAATCAGGTCTGTGACGCTTCATACCAAAGGAGAGAGGCAAAAGATCTAATGTTCGTGAGTCCTGCTTTCTCTGGACCGAGCGTTGACTCACTGCTGTTTAGGAGACAGTTTCAGATTCATCACTTCACGTGTCAATACCCAACACCAGAATGTCACGCGGTGATGAGGCGCTCCTCTCTGTCGGAGCCTGATAAGACCGGGGTGTGTTTTTACTGCGGCTTTTAATTCAGCACAGACCGTAACAGTAAAGTGTGGACCCCATAGTCTGGTAATGGTGTGATGAAACACGGGGGGGGGGGGGGGGGGGTGACGATCTCACTAATGCACTGTACACTGTGGAAGACATGCAGCACATTATGGAGACAGTGTGAATCACGGTGCATGGTACAAAACCAGTTGGACAGAATGGACGGGGGCTAGGGAGGAGTTGCTTTCCTCGTCTACGTGAAGTCTATCTTGAAGAATCTTCACCGTCATTTCCTGCAATGATCCTGTCATGCACGCACACACATACACACACACACACACACAATACATACAAAAAGAGAAAGGACAGGAAGCTGTAAGACGGTTGCAGCTCAGAGTCTGCTGCACATAAAGACATCAAACAAAAACTCATATCGTGATGAATGTATGGGGTGAAAGACTGCCCTTGTTAGGGTCTCATTCTCCAGTGCACCTCAAAGGGACATAGTGTAGCCCTGCACAATACAGCTCAGAGTACAAAGAACACCTCTGAGATTTCATGCTCCACAGCCACTCCATCACTAAGAGGCTAACCTACTGTACTTAGCCAGGTCCCGCTGTCCTCTGCAGCGTCTCTCATGTCTTTTTATATAGCGAGCTCCTCTCTGCAGCACTCTAGTTATCCCTGATTGGCAATTAGGGACCGCCGTCATTCCAGCAAGGGGGACCAGCAAGACGATGATGGATGTGATCCAGTGGTACCATCCTTCAACCCCCGCGTTGTTGTGTACCTAACCTCATCGCTGCCACATTAGCATCCGCAAGCCCAGGAGGCTCACGCCAGCCATAGGTGAAGCTAATGGTTGGGAAGAGGCTCGCTGGGACCGTGATTAGGTCGAGGGCCTGAGCATCTCTGCTTAGTGGGGATCCGTTGAATAATACATCAACTACTAACCCACCATAATGACAGACAGCAGCCCGGCTTCACGAAAAACACGCGGCGTAAGGAGATTGGAGGGGGAAGAGGCGGACAAGACGAAGTAAGCGAGAGCAAAATGCATTTCAGCCTGGTCAACTGGTGCACGGGCAGGAAGACTTATACCTGCTGGCACACACACACACACCCGGACAGTACAGTGTTTCCTCCGTGCACGCTGTATCACATCAGCATCAGTGTCATGAGGTGAAGCATTCTGCCCCGGGGGCTAAAAACAATCAACCTCTCACTGGCAATACACACACACACACACACACACACACACAAGCAAGGTTGGCACACCCATAAACGAGGCCCTTGCCTATATTCACCGAGTGCAGTAGCGGTGATTCAAGCATTAAGACACACTTTGGCCAGTGCAATTCATCTACTGGGCGTAGCCGCTGATAAATGGAGCTTAGAGGTATGGAGCAGAAAAACAAAAACGACGCCACGTCTTTGACCCTGAGGAAACACACCCGTCCCGACGGCCCCCGCGGCACCAACTCACCTTCTGTATTCATTGGAAATCTGAGCTACGGGCCGCTGCTCTGCATCACTCCATGAAACACACACAATCGTAGGGTTTTCATGCTTTGCCAGTTCCATCATTTGACCTCTTTCACGACGTAACACACACACACACACACATAAGGTAAATAAATAATAAATCCCATTCTGTTCTGCCATATGGAGCCCGGCACTATAGAGAGAAACGTCCCACGAGGACAACTCTCTGGGCAGGGAGCCTGGAGTGCAATGTCGTGAAACCACTTGACTGCGCTCCCCCACCGTCTCCACCTCTATCTGATGCGCAGATAACTAACGCATCCATCACCTACCACGCTATCCATCCGCCGCCCTTACATGCACGTAAACACACAAACAAGCATATAGTATACACATATATATATATAAAAAAAGGCGTTCAAACCCCCCGGGGAGGGCGGGAATACACGACTATTACATTTACACATGTGACTGCATCACACCAAGACCTGCATCTCCACCAGTGACAGTCAGTAATCACTTTTATTTCCTTTTCCATCCATCCATAAGCATTAAACATACAATCATATATATACAGCCCTCGCTTCCAGTCCTTCCAGGTTGTGTGAAGAGTTGGCAGAGAGCGAAAGCAATGACAGTGGAAAAGAATAATGATGACCATTCAAACGGATGCAAGCGCCGTCTGGAAATGCTTTTGATGGCTGCAGCACAGAAATGATTGAGGCGGCAGAATCGGACCTGCGACGGAGAGCGAAACAAGTGTTGGAGGACATAAGAACCCCCTCTGCCTGATTGCAAGCGCAGGGTCACACTGTGCTGATCGCCACGCCGGGAAAGCGTCACACTGGCTGATTAGCCTGTCAAAAACAGAGACACAGGGACGAGAGAGAGAGAGAGAGAGAGAGAGGGGGGGGGGGGGGGGGGGCGGATAATAGGCTGCAGCGGTACAGTGGTATGCAGAGGTTATGGTCGAGGATGGAGCAGAAATGGAAAGTGATGTTGAGATCGAAATTGAAAAAGGTGGGAGTGCGAGAACGCCGCAGCGGGAGAACGGGGAGTGCGAAAGTGGGTGAGAATGAAAGACGCCGACGCAGACCGAAGGCGAGAATGAATCGGGGCGAGAGAGAGAGAGAGGGCGGCGGGTCAGGTGGACGGACGTGTGAACAGCCGTCGGACAGATGATTAGCAGACGTCTCGTCGCTGTACCCACCCTGCAGCCACGTGCTCTCTGGATGAGACAATTACAAGGGGCCTGCCGCATGGACCACGGGGGACGGGGGGAGACGATGGGGGAGGATGGGAAGTATGCTGGGCAAATTATCACTTGATAAAAACAATCCAGTTGGAAGTGACATCTCCATAATAGAGGCCTAACAATTTGTCAGTGTACATCATAATGTTTTCCATCTGCGCTTCAAGAGGTAATTTGAGTGGAATGATATAGATTCTTCTGGAATTACGGAAGAAGGTGTAAAAATGATATTTCGGGGCTACGGTCACGCTGAAATCATGAGATGAAGCAATCAGGAATCCAAGATGGGGGGGGGGGGGGGGAAACGTCGTCAGCTCCCACTCTGAATACAGATCAGCCTCGCTCTCGCTGGTTCAGTGAATCAAATGAGTTGTTCCTGGTTAAAATTGAACCCCAGTTGCAATTTTCAACCCAAGGGAGGTGGGGTGGGGGTGAGGTTTGGGGGGGGGGGGGCACGATGTCATAGCGGCACGATATCGATGCCGCTATGTCGAGGAAGCTATTTTGTAATTCCAGGCGAGCGCCGCCATGATTTAATAACTCTGTTTATCGATGAGAGCCACTTCCTCACGTACGTGACACAGACTCATTAGGTAAGTGTAACATCAGGATGGGGCGGGGGGGAGGGGGAGGGGGGGGTAAAGGAGGATGGGACCCAGACCAGTCATTTATATTCCTACTGAGGGAGCGATTACCATGCTCCTCTCAACGTAGACATGCACCCATGCACCCATAGAGGTGTGTGTGTGTGTGTGTGTGTGTGTGTGTGTGTGTGTGTGTGTGTGTGTATTACCGGACTGTTGCGTGATCAGAATTTTTCCAGTCAACTCGTGTAATTTTCCATCGACTGATGTGAGGAGAAGAGAGCAATTAGTCTCTTTGACAGAGGGATTGATGGTTAATCTTTAATCGCTGTTCCGCGCTCCTGCTGGCGCTCGCCGGTGCACGGGTGCACTCGCCCCGCCGTACGCGTACAGTTCACCGGTTAACATGGGGGGGATAGGGCTTGACTAATTGAATTTTTTTGTGCGGTGTAATATATCTTAATCAGACGGGCGTCTCACTGCACGGACAGCGAGGCCCCGTACAATCTGCAGGGCTGATCTGAACGCCGGCGGAACAATTACAAACCCGCGCACTTGTGCTGCGCCGCCGCGGAGCGTGGAGAGAAAAAAAAATGAAATAAGCCACTTGAAAAAAAAAAAAATAGCGATGCCCTCCTCGCGTTCACGGGTTAGCTGTGATTGCTTTTAAGATTTTTCCTTCTCATTTGCAAACCAAATGCACCAATCAGGGTTTGGAGGGGATATTCAGGCCCTCGATAATCAAGGACCGGTGCCTTTTGAACAGGGAAAACAAGAGTTAAGTGTTTATCGGCTCCTGAGGGCCACTTCGGGGGGCATGTTCCCTGCATATTAACGCTATTTAACGCAGGGCACTTTAACAATCAACTCATAAGATGTTGGAGTGTGTGTGTGTGTGTGTGTGTGGACAGCATGTACAGCAGCACCATTCAAGGAAGTGAGAGAACAGTATAGGGATGAACTGGATGGGTTTCATTCCTGGACGCCCTGCTGCTGGTCTGCAGAGGAAACACTGGAACACCATTACTCTGCTTTTATCACCAAACCCCTCGCTCAACTCCAATCTCCGAAAACAGCCTCCGCTATCTATCGCTGGCTATATTAAAATTGTCCGGGCTATCTGTCTTTACGCCGGGGGTGTAAATCGTATTTACCGCGGAGCTCCGGCGAGAGCAAAATGTTCCTATTCCTGATGAAACGCATTAGTAGTCGAAGTGATGAACACCTGTCCCGCTGAACGCCCGCGTGAACCCGCGAGGTGTGTTTTGTTGTTTCTGGCGACGGGCGGCCTCCGTATATTCAGTATTTGTTTACCCCGTCATTAAAGGCCAACTTCAGTCTGTGTGAGCACCGTGTTGTCTTAGCGGGGCCGCTGTGCCGTCACACACACACCCCCGCCTCCGTCGTCGCGGGAACGGCAGCCACAGGGGGGAGAGAGAGCCGGACCACAGGAAATTAGGAGTGTGACAAGATAAGACCCGACGTTCATCTGATACTGTTCCCTGGCAACCGGTAAGAGCAGAGGAGAACGACAAAAAAAGAAAAAGAAAAAAGAACAACGTGTGGGAACAGGCACGTATTGATAACAGAGTGTAATGGGTACACTGCAACATCAGCGTTGTCCTGAGACAACCACGGCACAATGGCAATAACACACACACACACACACACACAATACGTCCACCTATTGAAGGAGGCTGCGCAACCAACACGCTCACTTTTCTATAACTCATATGTAAGTAACACTATCTATCTAGCGATTGCCTGCGGTGTTGACTCTCTGGCTGGCAAGTCGATATATTTCACCATCGTTCTTCAAAACAGAGCCGGGAAGATGTGTGACTCCAGGCCTTTATGGGTTTTCCACATGTCAGCATGCGCTGATAAAATGGTCTTCACAATGAGATCGACTGAAATCAAAACCAACCTCAGACTACACGGATCCGTCAGAATCCCCCTGGATCCAAACCGAAGAAAAAAAACTGGGCAGGTCATGAAAAACATCCGACATCTGAAATGCAGCATCGTTCTTTCTTTTCACATCGCGTCTAGCTCTCATATCGCCCAGGATCTGTTTGGCTGTGTACTGCCCGGTTTTAGACCAGGCAGTAAATACATTATTACATACACATACACACCAGATAATGCTTGAACCTTAAACTCCTATGTTGCCAAATTGTAGCCTGGCTGCTATATACCGTTGAGATATCTTTCCAACGGCTAATCAAAGTGAAATTGCTCAGTGGGATGTGTCCAACAGGAGGGATTTTAACACAGGACAGTGCCAGAAAGTGTAGACAATCACAGCAAAGTATTTTTATGTGATTGGCAACTCACATTGCCTGTCTATATTGTCCTGATTTGATAAAGCGCACTCGTCTGGCAGCTCCTGCAGATTAAAATCAACACAGAGAACCATTACCGACCAGAAGTGTTTTCCACCAGCAGGACGGGAAAATGTTTTTCATTCTTTTGTATGATTCTTGTCTTTGTTCCTCATACTTCAACTTCACTTCAGCCACAGGCTAGCTCAGAAATACGTCACCGCATCAAAAAAAAGACCATCCGAGCCCCTGACCTGACTCCATGCACTGTGAGAGCACTAGCCTGGGTCTGCACAAGCATGCTCACCCACACACACACACACACAAAGCAGACCAAGTGATCGGATGTGTGCAAGGATTGCATCAGTTAATATGGTTGAAGTTCAGAGTCTGCAGCACATAAATATCAAATGGCGTTTCATATCATCAGGAAAGTTTAGAGACGAGGTCTGCTCACACACACACACACACACAGTCAAGGTAATTATAGGCACCTGATACATATCTAATACCAGCTATCAGTCAGGTGATCAGAGAGACCATAATGCAACTCTGTGTGACTGGTCTTTAATGTCAAGGTCATCACAGCAGTTGGAGTCAGTTCACTTTGAAACCCATCCAGAGGTTGAGCTGTCAGCCTATCCCCATGCTTCAGCTCTCTCTCTCTCTCTCTCTCTCTCTCTCTCTCTCTCTCTCTCTCTCTCTCGCTACTCTCACAGATCCAGAATCAGAGCTGTAATTACACTAATCCGCCTGGGTTGCCTAGACCCTGGTATTTCGTTGAGAGAGCCGCTACTGACTTCTGGCTGGTGTTAATTCAGTACCCCCCCCCCCCTGACATCATTAGCCAGAATACTTGCTCACACATCTTTAATTGATTCGCCGCCTCTCTCCCCGCGAGGTAATTAAAAGCAGGCCTCGACTCTCCGATTGTAAATGCCATCATAAGAGAAATCCACTCAAGCTCAGTGGGAAGAGAGTTGTTGTTAATTCTGTCGAGTGTCCCCCTACCCCCCCCCCCCCCCTGGTGGGCTCGTCACTCGTGCGGAACTCCTACCGGCCACTAAATGCCACCCAGAGGCCCCCGTGCAGACGAGCCGTGTCAGGCGGAGGCTGAGCTGTTGGTACGGTGACTGACAAGCCCACCGTGACAAGCTAGCAGAACCGGGCCACCGCGCCGCGTGTTCGTTGAAAAATTGTGCCAGGTGTCATTTTCAATTACGGCACAACAACAAGCCATTCCGCTTGAAAGGCAACGGGGCAAATTGGACTGACAGGTGATTTTTTTTCTAGTCTGCGGACATGCGTGGGCGCTGTAAATCAATCTATTCCCGAGCATATGTTTATACTTGTGCAGGATTGGGGGAAGCGGAAGCATCGTCACGATTAGAGGTTTGGACAAATGTTCTTAATAAGTCTGGGGAAATGCAGACGGAGATCCAACACAAGTGGAACGCCTGCAGAAATGCCGACTCTCTCTCGCGTTTACAAAAGCAGGTGAGCGCTTCATTGTGTTTCATCCCTCTCTGACCTTTTAACAGACGACTCCAAAGTGGTTTTGACATTCATTCAATTAGCAACAAAGTCTCGGCAGGCAGACCCTCCTACTGGGGGGGCGGGGGGGCCGGTGACAGGCGTCTGAGGTGCACTTAGACGAAAGGACAGGAGTTACTGGAAATAGATCAGGACGCACTCTAGCTAAATGGAAGAATTGACTGTTGAGCTGTTGAGTCTCACAGTGGGGAACAGGTAAGACATTTGTAATAAATGTCCTGATAGAAGAATTTTACATTGATTTTTTTCCCGCCTTCCACCATAATGACAGTAGGAGCATAGAACCGCTGACACATGTATGCCCATCCTACACTGTTGACCGAGGTTGACGGACAGACACGAGTTTTCATCTGACATCGGAGACAAAATCAGCACAAATGAAAGTACTTTTGCATTACTGATAAAAAAAGATGAAGGTGTTCGGATGTGATTTATATGGCACTGAAATTCCTTTAATAAAATCTCTATATAATTGAGAAAAATGAGTCTCTAGATGAACCTGTCAAAGAGGCTGAGGGAGGAGGGGCCGTGAAAAAGGACTCTTCCTGAAAAACATAAGAGGTGCAAGTCTGCACTTTTGTCATTTGTCATTTATTAGTATTAATTCCTCCGACTCTTCCACTGTTGTAGTAGTTGACATTACTTCAAACATCACATTGAATCATAAATTAAATTAATAATTGAAGGTGCCAAATATAATATCAGTTCCTGGCCAGTTCCTCATCGAAGGGTATGAAGACAGGAGTTCGGTGCCAAACTGGAGGTGGTCAGTACACCTGCAGTACAAGATCATCAGAAGCCGCGTGGGTATACCCGGAGACCCCGATATAGGTATCGCATTTCAGGGCAAGCTGGCAAGCGGGCAGAGCATCAACCGACATTAAAAAAATACTTAACACAGGAGAGAGAAAACACATCAAAATGTAAAGATTAAGTAATGTAAAGATATTATAAAGTTATGTAAAGATTGTAAAGATTGTCTCTATGTGTGTGAGGTTGTGAGGTTGTGCGTATGTGTGATATTTTTCCATGCTTGTAAACACCTCCAACGATCAGTCTTAGAAGTTGCTTGCATTTCCTGCTCCTCGCGATCCGAGTAATCACATATCAGTGATGTTGAGGTCTGGGCTCTGGGGCGGCCGGGCCGTGGTTCTGAGAGCACCAGCAGCTTCTCTGTTTGATAAGTACGTCTTGATCTTCTTAGCGCCGCTGCTCGGGCTCGTTATCTTGCTGTAGAATGAATCTGTCCAGAGGGTATTGCACGATGTATTGAGATGTGTTTGTATTTATCAGCGTTCAATCAGAAACAAATCACCAACTTGCGCTGATCCTCCGCCTGTGTTTGACTGGTGGTTGTAGACGTAGGTCACGGCTTCGGCGGTGTTCATACTGCCACGGGTGAAGTCCTCTTACTTACATGATATTAGTCCTCATGTAGTCTAACAAACAAATGAGTTATTGTAGTTTCCAAATATATTTCACCGTGCTGGAGGCAGTTTTAGTTAGGTTTGTATGTTGAGCCCCCAGTCCCCTTCTTAAAGTGATTAAATCTTAAGTTGGAAAACCGGTCTCCGCTCAGCATTTAAGAACTGGTAAACTTTAATTCCTTCCTTCCTTCTTTATCTACAGTGATACAGAGATTCATAGGCAGAGGCACATTTCATATTATAGTAAAGAACAGTTCAGACTTCAACCCCCGAGAGTCGCGTTTCACAGGAGAAGACCTCAATAACATCGTAAAAAACAAAGCACCGTTTGATTGTCGACTCCTGCTCAGAAATGACACGCAAACACTTCTGTTCAACAGGATCATAAAAAAACAAACAACAGTTGAGTTGTCCCTGGAAAAGTAAGGTCATCAATCAAAAATATCAGTTGGACAGAAGGTGGGTAGTATTACTACTAACAGAGAAATATTTTATGGCCCAAAATGAAGAAGCGACGCGTCACTCCAAATCACACACTTTCTACCCCCCCCACCCCCCAACCCCCCGCATTGCCTCCCTGTTGGCTCTCCATCCATCCTGCTGCATTCTGACATTTCTCTCTCTCTCCCTCCAGGCCTCCCTCTCTCTTTACCCCCCTCCCACACACTGTCCTTCCCCCTCAGTGGTTAAAGACACTGACTCTCGACTGGAGGACCGGGCATCTATCCTGCCTGAAGTGTCCTTGAGCAAGAGCCTGGATCCCTGCCAGCTCTTTGGAGGGTGCTGACACACTGCGCTTTGACTCCCCTGAAAGGGGGAAAGCAAAAAGAGCATTTCCTTACAAAGATAAATAAACTATCACATGTTTATTATTGTTTTTTGCTATTACGGCTACGACATGGTTGCTGCTGGGGATGGCAGTCCGCCCATCTGCCCCGGCTGAGACCCGCCTCAGGCACCCACAGCCCACCACCCCGGGGCAAAAATCAGCCCTGTTACACAAGTGGACTCCAGCTCATGCTGACCGGACAGGCACACCTGCGTATGCACACAGCGCGTACGTATCTTCGTCAAAACCGAACGCGTACGCATGCACACACTCCTTGTATGTGCCTGCTTGTCTGCTTGCACGTGTTGCATGCTTCCACGTGCCCACCCCCACTCCCCACTCCCCTTCTCCCCTCTGCTCATACGTACGCCACGGTTGTCCACAGGCAGTCAGACAGGCTGTCAGCTTCCATCAGCTCCTGCTCATCTGTGACTCAGCAGCTGGATGTGGATCCAGGGGACGGGAGCAGAGCAGGGGCAGAGGGGAGTCGGAGGAAGACGAGCTGGATGTCAGCCTCTGTCAGCCTCCGCTCCCCCGGCGCCCCGCCTGGGCTCCCCCCCCCCAGCACCACGCAGGCTGGGGTCTCCCTCAGCGAGTACGGACAACAGGGACAGGATGACAAGGAGGCAGGAAATCTACAGGGCAGCTAGGTTAATGGGGTACCAGATTGTAGCGGGAGACAAGGGGAAACGGTGGTTTCCCTGCTGACTTTTACAGAATCTCACAAAGTCGCTCCTTCACAGCCTGATTCTGCACCGCCATCATCACAACACCTTTTGAGGCTACAGTAAAGTGTGTATATAAGTGTGTGTGTGTGTGTGTGTGTGTGTGTGTGTGTGTGTGTGTGTGTGTGTGTGGGTATGCATGCCTCACACCCCAGGCAGTATGATTAAACACTCCTCGAGTCTGTATTTGACAAGGCAAGGTTCCACTTTGACATCCAAGGTCTGCCCCCTTGTCCTCTGACTCACACACCAGCCCCCCCCCCAGTTGGATTAACAAACAAAACAAGATTTGGCTCAACAAATCTAAACTGAAAGAGCGAGGTCATACTATTGAATGGTGCCGGAGAGCATGAATTTCAAACGCTTCTCTGTGCAGAAGCGATCGATGCTGAGCCATAGCGGTGCGTCATACATACAGTCAATATGTCATACACAGACATATTTAGGCTTATAAAAATCATTCTCTCTCAATTTCAAGGCAGTTCATTTCACGCCTTGCTATGATATCAATATACCTCCTGATTTGGGGATCACCGGTATAAGCACTGCACATACCTGTAGCAGCTTCCTAAAACCACCAAAATAAAAGCCCTGGACTGCTATTTATGGTGGCAGCTGCACGTCCGCCAGATATGACTGCCTTTCTCTGTCCTTCTCTATGCTTCTCTCATGCTCTTTGTCTCTTTCTTTGTCCATCAGTCCATCTCCATTTAACATTTTGCAAAAAAAGAAACAACAACAACAAACTAGAACGCATATACTTATACAGGGAATCTCTTTATCTCCCTACCTAAAAGAAAACAGCGCTCTAGCGTTGCACATGGTATACGCTCATGTCACATTCAAAGGATTCCTCTCTTCCATGCTTTTCAACATAGAGGATGATCCCCCCCCCCCCCCCCCCGCTTTTCTTTTGGTTAAACAGTAGTTAAAACTGCATCAGACCGCAGACAGCAACATCGCATTATGTGTCTCACTGTGCAACAAACTTCCCAATACACTATTAACATGGGGAGAAAGATCATTTTAGTGAAGCGCAACAAGGAAAATGACAAGGAAACTTTTATTTATTCCGACTGATGTTTTTTCGTAAAGTGTCAATAATCCCAGTCAGACAGACGAGATAATGACATCAGCTCAGATATATGGCATGCTTAGCAACGTAGAGCTGCATAACAAGTGTTTTGCATGCAGCACTCAGAGTCTCATAAATGTCTGCTATAACCTGTGACAAATTTTTGTGATGTGTTTTTTTTTTTTTTTTTGGTTGCTGTGAATTTATTGTAACACACCCACATGCAGAGGCACACTCACTCTCGCGCACATACGCACACACACACCCACAAAGCCTGTAGGGACCGGCTCTGAGCCGATAACTGTCTCTTAGAAACGAGCAAAACTTAAGACGCTCCCGGTAAGCCTCAGAGTCGAGAGGTGTCGGTGTGTTTTTAGAAGACCGGAGCAACAGGCACCAGCTGTCAATCGCAGCACCGTGGCCCACGTTTAAAGTTTAAAAAAATTCAATATATTTGCTTTGTTCTGTGTGTTCTGACACCTCAAGGGCCTTGAGAATCCCAGGAGAAATGGTAAGAATTGGCGTCTTCCAAAGCCACAATCAAATTGACGGGGGAAAAGAAACACGAACAAACAGCTTCAAAGCAGGCTTAGCCATTCACGTAAAGTCTTACCAGCCTTGGATCACACACATCACTCTAATAAAGCTGATTTGAATTTTGAGAGAGCGAGAGAGAGAGAGAGAGAGAGAACAAAAGACGGCGAGCGAGAGAGGAAAACTCCTCTAAGACCACCTCTCTAAAAACCAATTAAATGAACATGATTGTGCTTTAATTCGAACGAGCACAAAAACACAATCGGGCAGCTTGATCGCGTACATGCTCAGAAAACTGATGTGCCACCTGGAAATGCACTCCACGCCAGCAAGATGCTCATGAAGCCAGGATTGCCTGTAGTGCTTCCTGTATAATACCTGGTGCAGAGGACATGAAGCAACAGCAATGTCCCAACTGCACTCGCCAACAGGCATTAAAAGATCCCCTCCTGATCTCCTCTCTCCTCCCCCCGCTGGTTTAATTATTTCAACAGGAAGTATTAGCTGGGTTGGCCGGTGCTGGAACACTCTACGCTCAGCGGGGGAGTTCAGGCAAGGCAAAACAACAAATCAGCCTGTGAAGTAAAGTGTGTGTGTGTGTGTCTGTCTACCAAGACATCCTGAGTGCAATACAATCAACCTTTCCGGTATTACACGCATCAATGCTAGCCTTAACTTATTCATGAGGTACTAGCTAAAGTGTAGAGGGTACAAGGTAAGTGTCCTGTCCAGGAGTAAGACACCTCTTTAGCCGTCATCATCACTAGGAGGAGAAAGGAGAAAGATCCACGCGTGACATCGCGTGAAGGCACATCTATCTCATGGCGCCGGGGAATCCAATATTGACTTTGAGATTCAGACACTCGACTCTTTGTACAATCACGTCTAGCATTGTTGACAAAAGTGATTCATGCAATTTTCATCGGCTCGGGGGGGCGCGATCTCATTAAAGCCCCACTCCGGGTGTATGTGAGTGAAGGCTACAGTCAGAGATCCCTGAGAGGCTTTGCTGGAAAACCCAAAAATGAAAGTGGTACCGCAGCTGGTGAAATACCCCCGACTCTGAATAGGGGCTTTAAAGCTCCGTACTTTCAGCCGGGCATCCCCTGTTGGCTTAGTTTATGTTTTGCGTTATTGAATTGTTTTTTTAACTCTCAAACTGATTCACTGAACTTTTGATTCTGACAGTATCTGACAGCTCGATATGAGTTTCACATACATTCTAGTCCTAGTTTTGCATTGGTTATAGCTGTAAACATTTAAGTAAAGTAGACCTGTAGTTTGAGTTGAGAAGACTTCTGAAAGTTGGAAAGAAAAAGTACAGTACTACAGAATATAATATACGATCCATCTAAGAATGCATGTGCGGCAGACTGGGGGGAGGGTGGGGGTGAGCTTGGATCCAGGAGAGAGTTGAGTCGGTGGACTGACTCTTCCCTGGATCCGGTACCAGCTGCAGCCGGTTGAGGCCGATTGCAGCCGGGCTCGTTTAACCAGTGTGTGTGGCTGTGTGAGGGAGTGTGCGTCAGCGCGAGAGGCTGACGGAGAGAATGGAGTTCGGCAGGAGACGGAGGAGTCAAGTCGGACTCAGGCGAGCAGAGGAGGAGCTGGGTCTGGGGAGAGTGACTCGACTCTCCTGGACCCAGCCTTACGCCTCACCCACTCCCTCCCCCTGTCTGCCACAGCATGACTAACTAAACTAACTAACTAAATCCAAATCGACTAAATTCAAACAAATGCATGTCAGATGGACTGAAGACTCTAAATTGCCCATAGGTGTGAATGTGAGTGTGAGTGTGTTTGTCCATGTGGTCGCCCTGTGATGGACCGGCGACCTGTCCAGGGTGTCTCCCTGCCTTCCGCCCAATGCATGTTGGGATAGCTTCCAGCCCCCCCCCCATGACCCTGAATATGAATAAGCTGGTATGGATTGATGGATCAATTATTTTTCATTCTTCTAATAATAACACTGTATGGATGCAGGAGGAGATGGTCGCACAGAGTGGAGACTATTCTGCTGTTTATTTCCCTCATGAAAGAAAACCAAGAGGGGGAGGGGATGAGAAAGACAGACAGACCAACAAAAACAGAGAGAGAGACGTAGGGAGGATGTTGATGAGGTTTAAAAGCTCCACTGCTGTTTCACTGTTAAATAGTGTGTGTGTGTGTGTGTGTGCGTGTGCGTGTGCGTGTGTGTGTGTGTGTGTGTTTTAATCTTATGGGTGACAAAATGACACCTCTTTACGTGAGTGGTGCACAGAGGCTAAATAGTGATTGTGCATACACTAACTCTGGATAATCATGCCTTTTAGTGTCTGTCTCCTCTCTGCTTCAGCTCTATGCACACACACACACACACGCGCGCGCGCACACACACGCGCGCGCGCACGCGCGCACACACACACACACACACACACATACACATACACACATACACACACACACACAGTGACTGTAAGTGCACAAATTTAGGGAAATATAGTTCATTAAAAAGCAACTACATAAGCAGCTTGTACAAACACTAATAAAACTGCAATTGAATCAGCGATCTTCTCTGTCAAGAAAAACACATTCACTCAACGGGAAGCAAAACAAATGACTTCACTGCTGAGGATTCCCAAGCTTCTCTGATGAAATCATGGGAAACATATACACTTGCCTTCAACTCCGGCAGCCCGGGGTCAAGTCCTCACTGATCACTGATACTAAGAAGTTTTCCAATGGGAGTTCTTCTTATTTAAACATGACCAAAACCTTACCCTAACCTCAACCAAAGTTCAGTCAGAAACTAGACTAGACTAGACTAGACTAGACTAGACTTAGGCCCGATCATCTCCGCCTTCCCTCGTGTTCCTTTGCTTCTTCCTTAGGACACCTTGCGAGAAAGCGGTGTGTTTTTAGACTTAGAACCATTTATTGCACAAATGGTTCTAGGCTCCTTTGCCCCCAGAACAATTGTTTGTGGCGTGGATTCAACGAGGTGCTGCAAACATTCCTGAGACATTCCATGTTGACATGATAGCATTACGCAGTTGCTGCAGATTCATGCTGGACATTCATCACACACACACACACACACACACACACACACACATACACACACACACACGAACACAGGCACAGAGCGATATCACTTTACCCCCTATCTACCATCTTGATTCAACTCCACCACAGGTGGGAAATTACAGTTGCATTAATCTGAACCTACATTCATTCAAAGCTCTGTGCATCAAATGAAATAGAAAAATTGAGTTTGGAGAAAGGCATAGGTCAGTTTTCATCACTACATGCATCACATTCACCTAATCACACTGCAGAACTGGTTTCATTTCCTGAAGGTAAACACCAGTGAAAAATACTGACACCACTACAGAGCTGGTAGATTGTATTAGTTTCGCCCGGCACCAAATCCTTAGACAAGTGTGATTTCAGATCAGCACCACTGGTTTCTCAGACATGGAAGGAGGAGACCTTGCTGAAGGGAAACCCTTCAGTGATTGAGACTGGTTGAGATTCAATCCAACCCCTTTTGGATGGTGATTTGGAGCTCTGGTTTGGTTGCTTTGTCAGACCCGTGTACGCCGACATGGAGATTATCCATGCTCAGCATGATGGGATTGGAAAAGGTCAGCAACTCTGATTAGTTTTTCACACCTCTATGCCAAAGCACCTGCCACTGACAGGACTGGGCGTATTCGTCTACACACAGGACTGCAGTCAGTGATTTCAGCACTGTTTCTCACATACAGGAGGTTTTCCTGCCAGACAGCATTTAGCCCTTAATTACAGAAAATGTCTAAATGTCAAATCTGAAGCAAATGAACGGTAAGGGTATGAAGAAGGATTTTCAATGTGGTGCAGACAGAGAGCGTTTCTGACTATTCTCTAACAGTTCCGTCTTCAAATAGTCCTCTGAGAATTCAACTTGGCTGCAAAACTTCCGTGTTTATCCAGGCTTTCTTTGAAACCGCCGTCCTCTTTGTCTAGTACAGCTTCTCTTTGGTAAGCCAGCCAGCCCAGAAGCCAGACATCACTACTTGATCAGGGGCCAAGACAGCCTGCATCCCAACTGCAGCTCCACCAGCTGGTCGGGACAGCTCCGCCACAGCGAGAGGGAGGAGAAGAGTCAGCAGGATGTATGGACGGCCTTAGGCGGCACCGGGAGGCGCGTGAGGGATCCATCTTAAAATATCCCCACAAACAAACACAGAAATAAAACACCGCCTGCTGAGCTGCTGAGGGATTTGTGTGTTTGTTCTATTTGTTTGCGTTGTTTATTGAATCCCATGGGGTCCTAGATGTGTTAAGTCCCACGTGAGAACAATATGAAACAGCCCAGCATCCTCCGCAGAAACGTGTTTTCTCCATTTTTCTGTCCCGCCGCGGAGCAATGCCTCGTCTCGTCTCCAAGGAGACATGCAAAACCATCACACTGTGACAGCCAGCGAGAAAGCACAAAGATAAAAAAGACAAAAACACGGAGGACGGTTTCCACTCTCATGCTAATAACAATAAACTAGAGAGGAATAATAATAAAAACAGATTTCATCTTCATCCATCAATGACATGATGAAGAATTGCCTTTCTTTTCTTGATAAGATATGGGCCGAGCATATTGATTACAGAATAACAGCAATGATTCATTTTCATTCCAGTCGCAGCGAAAAACAACAAACCGCTTCAATCACTGGAGATGTAGAAAAGCATAGTGACGTTTCTTGGTTGGTACTTTCTTTCTTTTTCCAGAAAACCCAAATACAAAAAAATATATCAGGGATATTTAAGGGAGCAAGACTGAGGTACGTAAGCCGCCGTGTGATATATTGCCTAGCTGGCTCACGGACACGTTTCATGGAGGCTGACGGATAGAAAGGTACGCGTGTAGCTTGTCATTCTCCGAGGAACAATCGCGCAATAGTGTGATCATAAACCTCCAGCGGGGCATGCTGTACGTGTGTGCTTACCGCAAAAGCGAACACAATTGTTTGGGTGTTGGAGTGGAGCACAGTGTGTACCGGGCTGTTTCTGTGTGACTGGCCGCGTGTGTGTGTGTGTGTGTGAAGATGCAACCTGGCTCACACCCCTTTGCTAGGGAATCAGATAATTGCCGTGAGAACTGAACCGGCGAGCTGATAATCCATTTGCCGCTGCCAGCTCTGTTAGCGTTCTCCCCACAAGAAACTCTTTTCCTGTGGAAACGTTAGTGGATCCATCCACGGGGCCTCGGCGGAAGCATTCGCGCCGCTGTTGGACGGGCAAAATACAACATCCCTCCTGGCCCGAGGAGCCGCGTGTAGAGTTTGCCGATCAACGAAGCCGTCTTCCAGTAAATGCTCTGAATGGTCCGACTTCAATCGGCCCACAGTGGCAGTTCATTCCCCCCCCCCCCCCCCCCCCCCGCTCATAGACAGCATCCCGATTTTATTCGAGTGACAGGCTTGGCAGAGCTCGGTGATGCTTGTGCAGCAAACCTCAACGTGTATGATCGACAAAGGAGTTCCACTGAGCACGACTCGGGGGCTTTGAGCTTGTGACGAACACACTGTTTTGGTTGTGGAGACGAATGGCCGCGTGTCAGCATAACTACGCAGCATGCGGGGGGGGGGGGGGGGGGGGAGTTTGGGCCGCAATGCTAACCTTTAATGGGCCACACAGCCAGAGGGCACAAGCGCAAAGGAATGGATTATCATTCAGCTCACGTCCAATCTTTTCCATCTACCGTGTATCAAAAACTGAAACTGTATTTCCTCAGTCCCTCCCTCTCTTTCTTGGTTCATCCATAGGCAGCTCCCTCATCAGCACGTCCTCTCTTGGGCCCCCTGGAGACTCGTGGGGGAGAGGGGGTGGAAAAAAACTCCCCGCATCCCATGAGTCTTCGGGCTCAGCCGGCATCGGAGTGGGAATCCCCCTGAGAAGCGACGGTTGGCTCGCGGCCGGCCTTTCGTGCCACAGTGGTCATGTATGTCAAATAGAGCCTTTATATACTCGTACATATGAAGTCTGGACAGAAAATAGCTCACATGGATGTGGATGACCCTTTTGTCATCCGCACACACACACACACACACACACACACACACACACACACACAGACATAACTCCTGTCACAAGTGACACGCAAACAGAGCTCCTCTCTCTGCTTCACTGGGCGCTGTGCAGCTGAGTCTCTGGCCTCTCGCCTGGATGCTCCAGCGGAGGGACGGATCTTCCAGGGAAAAAAAGCTGCGGCCCCATCCAGAGCTGTCATCCGTCTGGGGTGGGGTGGGGGGGGGGTTGGGAGGACGTCAGGAGGGAAGCGAGTGGGTATGATCTGTTATTTATTAGCACTCTCACACCTCTGGACAACAGCAGACAGAAACGCCGCTCACCTCATGCACGCTCTTGTCCAATGACGGAAGACCCAGTGCCTCTGGGTCACACAGGCCCAAGATGGGAAAAAAAAAAAACACACCGCTTTCTCGCAAGGTGTCCTAAGGAAGAAGCAAAGGAACACGAGGGAAGGCGGAGATGATCGGGCCTAGCGCAGATTAACGGGACAAGCCGACTCCCGCGGCCACGGCGCGGGAATACGACTGCGTGTAGTCCAGCCGGTCAGGTGTCACAGCGACTTCCCTCTCACTAACAAAGGCAATTAACGGTAACGGCGGAAACATCCTCGCCGAGCGTACGGTACGATGAGCCAGAGGAGGAGAGCTGGGAGGCCTTTCTTTTTTTTTTTTTTTTTTACTTCCTGTTCATGTGGCGTCTCGCTCGTTACCTGCGCAGCGCGTGAGTCACCGTGAAACAGGCTGCTAGCGTAGACTGACTTTTTAAGGTTTAATCGTCACAGAGGCATGAAGCGGAAATGTCATTAGGATGAAATAAGCGTTCTGTACAGCTCAGTGCATAGTATCGGGTGTTTGAAACACCTTCCTCCACAAAAGCTACAGTGATTAAATAAAAATGATTGGTTCACTGGGTGACTTGGGAAGCGAGCGGTGGAGGTTTTTCCTTCTGGCACGTCGCCTCCTGGAAGAGGGGATGCATAATTTATGTCATGGCTGGTGTATGTGTATGTGTGTGTTCATTTTTCTGTGTATACCTCTCTCTCTCTCTCTCTCTCTCTCTCTGTCTTGTTCTCTGTCCCTTTCCCCGCGGTGTAGCCGATCTTAAACCGCCGTCAGAAGCCTGGTAATTGACATGACCGAGTGTGCGTACATCGGATGGGCTTAAGCAGCGTGGAGGTAAAACGTCTGGACCGGGGAAGGAAGAGCCCGCCGCCTACCAGCCGCCACCAGCCGTTACCGTCACTGTCCGTCTCCGCCTCCCATTTGTCTACATCCTGCCCGGGATTCCCAGCTGAACGGACGCGACTGTATTTGCTTTTCATTTAGAAGAGTATTGATTTTGCACTCGGACGGATACAGTAACCGTATCCATCCGTAGGGAAAGATATGTGGATTCATTTACGTGTACGCCATACGGCTGGTTGTCTCTCACAAGGTCACCGTCGGTCCATGTCGCCTGCAACTTCCAGTAAGGGTGAATACATGAATTGTTATTTGGAAAACAGCCCCGTTCGAAGGCCCCCGGGTGCGGAAGAGAGACAAGGACATCAGTCAGAGCCAAGCTAGGGTCGAGCAGGAGGCGGCTGAACACGCAAGGAAATGAAACATCCTCCAACCCCCGGTGTTTCAGACCTCCTTTCAGCGATGGGTGTTCCTTCTCTTCTACCATCTGCTCCTCGCGTGGCTTTCTTCAGAGCCTAGGTGCTGCAGAGAAGTCGCGCTTTCGGGGGAAGTGTGTGGGAAAACGACGAGAACCTCTGGGGAATGAGGGGGAGGGAGCCTTTTAATTATCATGGCTGAGTAGGCAGCACAAACAACAGCACGCCGCCGCCGCCGCCGTACGATACGACACACTCCGTCTCACATCGCCTTTCCCTGCCTCCTCCTCCTCCTCCTCCTCCTCCTCCTCCTCCTGAAATGACACGCAACTGAATGCTCAGCCATTAACACAAACAGTCACAGGCCCTGCGGCGGTAGCCTGATTAGAAATGTGTTGCACGCCTGCACCATGACAGAGTTCAGGCACACTAAACTCTCATGGGTCTGCAGAAGCCTAATCACCCCATGCACCCTCTCTCTCTCTCTCTCTCTCTCTCACTCATCACACTCATCTTTCAAAAATATGGTTTATTTTTTATTTTGTATTTTTTTTTGTGTTTCCCGCACAATTACCGCGACACTACAGGCGAGTAATTCTGATAATTTAGGCGTTCTGGCCCAGGGAGCCCTGCAGTGTGGTAATTAAGCCATCCTGTCACATGATCCCAAGAAACCGTACCTCAACCCCCCCACCCCCCCCACCCTCCCCGGTAGCCCGCGGCGTGCTCGTCAGAGACAAATATTAACGGGTTTTTCCCTGCGGAGCCGCGAGCCAGCATCATTAAATGTTGAAAAAAAAAAAGTGCCATGTTGCCGTTATGGAAGTCTTTGTGTCAGGTGTGATCAGTGCATTAGTGCTGCGTTCATGTTAAAGTTCAGCCCGTTAATGTGTGTCTGTATCTGAAGAGCTCGTTACATGTTGGATATAGAGGGAAGAGTCTCATCAGGTCACTCTGATTCAGTCCTATTTTCACATTTCACTGTGCTGCACTCACAACATCTAGGAGCGTCGTCAGGATTAGAACAGGAGTTATGTAACGCTCTCCATCTGTTCCCGTTATTTTAATTTGGCTAAAACCGTAAAGGTAGCTACGGCGGCTTCCTGTCTTGTGAAGGGAGACGAAAGAAGATAAGGCGAGGAGGAGGAGGAGGAGGAGGAGGAGGAGGAGGAGGAGGAGGCGGGAGCAAAAGTTTCAATTTTCCGCCTCCCTTCTCCTCTCTTTTGATCAGCTCTTCCTCCCTCACCGCTTGGTCACGCTGCGGTTCCGGCGTCAGGCTCGTGTCTCCAGAACTGATGTGATTTATCAAAGCACATCTCTCCAGCAGCCGGCCCACCTCTCCCAGTCACACCTCCGTCTGTGAGCCACTCGCTACTCCTGAACACACGGCAAGGACGGCGAGGGCCACATCTGTCACCGTCCATCTGTACTGGTGGAAACTGTAGAAAACACACATACAGATGCATGAACAGACACATTTGTTATTATTATTATTATTATTATTATTATTATTATTATTATTATTATTATTATCATTATTATTAGGCAGTAGGCATAAGTAGTAGATTTAAAAGAAAAAATAAATACATGAAATAAAAGACATGAGAGACGGGACAGGGTCAAAGTGATCAAGATGAAAACGATTTTTAAAATTCTGGAGTTACAGACATAAACACACACACAATCAAACAGACAGTGTAAAAAAAAAAAAGAAGCTTTATGCCCTCGCCTTTGTTTTGGTTATGTAACCACTCTGTTTTGCTTAGATGCCATCGGGGGAAAGGAAAAGCAACTGTTGCAGAGTTTTGTGTAGGAGATGAGGTGAGAATTTACATGAAAAATTACACATATCCATACAAAGTGCGGGGTGGTGGGGTGGACGGGACGCTGTGTGCAGCTGAAAATCACTGCGCGGCGGATGAATACGTGGTTGCTCACCTGAAATAGTTACAAAAAATAAACCTGGCTTTATCAGAAGCATTAATGGATGAAGTCTTCTAACTGTGCTTGATGCTAGTCCCCTACTATCTCTCAACATAGCGCATGCTAAGGTGTTAGCATGGAGCACTGGAGTGACTGATCTACCGGGGGGGACACATGGATGAGCCTGTTGATCAACTGGCCCATCTCCAAAAACGTATTCCTTTAATCTGCAGGAGACGGAGAGAAAAACAGCCTCCTTTACACTCTGATGAGGTTGTCAGGGAATCGATTGGGTGACGCTTCAGCAGAACGAGACCGCCCCTGCGTCCTCTTCTGCAGCGTTCCAACAATCTGGCCGCGTCACCCAACTACCGCGAAAGAACGCGACGACGATTTTGGGAGGGAAAAATGTGCATTCATGTTCAACAGTGACCAGAATCATGTTATGTGACAGTGCATTCCTGTTGTGGACTTTCCATCCCCTCGCCTCGCCTCGTAATCCATCCGCCGGTGATCAGCTCAGATACAATAGAGAGACGGCCACGGCTATGAAGACGGTTTTCAAGCCTGGCGAATGCCCGCGGTATATCCAATTACCGCGACAGGGATCGGCGCTGGCAGTAGCGTATAGTTAGATTAGTCAGGACCGGAGTCGTTCTCAGATCTCATTATTGTACGGAGGCGCAGACTTAGACCCCCCCGTCTGAGAGACAAGGACCGCCACAGACCCCCCGGCCCCTTCCACCGGCGCGCACAACCAATGTTTATCTGTGCACATATATACTTCCCCTGGGGACGTGTGCATTCCCCCTCTGAGATGATATGTACATTCAATTTTGCAGAAGAGAGAAGTCGTTATTTTTTCGGCGCGCGCCAGCCTCTCTTGTGTAACGAGTGGAGGCCAGAGGTGCTGGGGGTTTTTTTCCCCCCCGACTGGAGTCATGAGGAGGAAAACAATGTTGTGATTATGTTAGCCGAGGGCACTCTCTCTCTCACACGTGTGCAAGCATATACATCACTTCAACAAGCACCCGCGCGCTGCATTGACGCATTGAACACACACACACACACCGCAGATACATGAATGTACAGTGGAACAAAGCGTGGGATCCAGGGTCTGCTCTGACAACTGAACAAGGGGCGAGAGAGGCAAACTCTCGTTTCCCGGCTCCGTGGTGGTGTGGTTTCGTGTCCTGGCAGCAGCCGAGGCTTCCCCTCTTTCGCGGCGAGGCGTTACTAGAGGCGTGCGGGATACAACCTGACCCAGAATCCACTGCGGGGGAGTCGCTGGAGTTCAGACTCCGGGATCGCCTTCTGTTCAGTCTCTGCTTTTTGAGAATGCCGTGGGCGTTCGTCTGTGTTTGGTAACCGGGGTGGGTGTAAAGGCGTGAACGCGATACGATACAGCTACGAGTACAATTGCTGCAGCCACAGCGATGATGCCGCTAACACCTACCTCCCAACTGTGCTCATCTCTTTCTCACTCTTCATTCTCTCTCTTAGCGTTAATTTGCTCCTTTCTCTCGCTCATTCATCCTCCTCCTCATCTCCTCTCCCAGCTTGTCATCGCTATGAGAGCTCTTTCCAGCTCTCCGCTACTGCTACAGGTGGTCGATTCGAGTAAATCGCCTGCAGTTGTCCCGTGATTTACGATCGCGGTTATGAGCTGCACAGACGAAAAAGGACACGGAGGATCGATTCCTCACGTGCTCGCTACGAGAAGAAATACGGAATAAGATTTAGAACGTAGCGGGAGATGAGCGCAATGTGGTCATTTCTTCCCCCGTCCCCTCGCTTATTCTCACCTCTTCTCACCGAGGCCACCTAGTCTCTCTCAGCTACCTGCGACCTCTAGGAATGTCACAGCCAAAACTCGGGGGATCAACCGCTATACAACCAGGTGCCAACATGTCTGGGCGGGTGATAGGATTACATAGGAACACTGACCTTTTCTGCTGTTATACATTGTAAATCACATCCCATAAAATCATGCTACAGCTGATTTATGACCCCAGGTTCCCACAGCTAATTGAACTACTAGGGCCTCTGAAGTGTATGCTTTCTACAACTCGTGAGATGAAGGATTTGTAGAATTGCTTCAGAGAAAGAGGCCTGATTGCAGCCCATGCAGAGTTGGGTGTTCGTGTGTGTGTGTGTGTGTGTGCCTGCGTGCGGCACCGTGACTCACCGGGCCCTGGGAGGCCCTGTCAGGGCTCTCGTGCTGCTGACTGAATGCTGCTGGCTCTGTAAACATAGACAAATGTGCCCTACAGGAGCGCCCGCCGTCCTGCAGCTCCCCCATGCCTCAAACTAATGAATTTTTAAAGACAGCATTAATCAAACCGCAGGCCAGATCAATAGACCGCAGAGTGGATTTCATCAGCGCCGGGGAGCGGGGTTTGGTACACACATCGCTTCCGGCCGAGCCCCTTGTCTGGCGCCCTTTCACCTCATCCAAGCTCGGCCTCTGGCCTCGCTCAAAGCCATGCGGCGCGTTCGACCGAGAGCACAGCTACATAATCAAGGCAGGTGTGTCCAGTAATGGGATCTGATTACAGAGATTAAGGGGTGTTTATGATGGCAGCGTGTCCTCGCTGCAGGACTGACTGACTCTACACGGTTGATTAACATGTGATCTGGTAGTCAGTCAATCAGAGCATCACCATTATGGATCACCATTAATAAACACTGAGGTCATCATGGCCATTAATCTTCATCAGGAACTGACTGTTGATATTACACTTATTACAAGTTTACACGCACACGTGCACGCACATTTTCAGTATATTTGGGATGCAGTTTGAGGCAGATCTCACTGGTTGATGTAAACCTCAGTGGGCGGAGCCATAGAACCACCGCTTTTCAAATTTGCTACCTGACAAACGTAAATGGCAAAGAAAAAAACTCCTTCAAACAAATATGTGTATATGAGTGTGTACTGTATGTGCTTCCTCACATGTTCCCTCCACTCTTACTTAGGCATTTGGGAAGTGTGAAAGTAAATTCGCACACATGCTAGAATTGATCATTTATCATTTATTAGTTATTATTTTGTGTTTGATACTGTGTCGTGTGCCATGAACATGTCTGTGTATTGCACAGTGAGCCAGTGAGGTCATAAATCTGTCATGAATCTGACCTTGACCAGACCACTGCTATGTGGAGATAGTCCATAGGATCAACCATGTTGTCTTAGCATGGGGAGCCAATCATAAGAGACTTCTTTGTTCCCAAAGAAACTATAAAGATTGTAGTTAGCTGATTTTCAGTGAGAGAGACGATGCAGAGGTTCTGACTTACCGTAGGGCCTGGTTCAAAGTATTTCTCTCCAATATATCTGTATACAATATATTTTTATACTTCAACCTATCAATGTTTTGTGTATTATTTCAGGAGTTCTGAGTGCTTACGGGCAATTTCCACGACAGAAGCAAGAAATTAGATTAAAGATTAGGAGCAGAATCTAAAGGGGGAGCAATTTCACCGCTCCACGGTGCAGCGGTAAGAAATTGAGGAGTAATCCGTCAAATCAAATTTGATTCAATTAAATTATAGATGTCGGGAGGAAGACGAAATCGAGGCAATAACATGAACGATGATAAGGGGGCCGAGAAATGCGGTTTGAAGGCAAAAGAGAAATGCCTCTCGCAACTAGAGAAGCAGAACAGATGAGGACAGGGGTGGAAGTGAAGTCGATCGTTTGTCATCTGTGTGATTTCCCGGGTACGCGGCCTGATGTTTGGTTTCGTGCTGTTCTGCTCGTCGACGGGGAGCCGAGACACCCGTAAGGTATCAACACATGTCGTCAGGGGGTGATTGACACGGCAGAAGGATGCCATACGAGAAGAGCAAAAACACAAAAAAATTCCACTTCTGCCTGCAACTAGTATGGTCATGTGAAGTCAGCAGGAACAAAGCACAGGGTGGTGCACACGGACGGCTCAAAACACCCCCCGGGCTTCGTAGGATGCTGAACAAAAGTTCACGTTCAGGGTGATTTCACTCTGTGTGTTCTTCAAAGGCTGTAATTTAAACAAAAAAAACAACAAATAGGATATTTCAAACATTTATAGTAGAATTACACAAGCGTGGATATGGTGCAGTGGGGGTGGCAGTCGGCCCGATGTCAGAAGAAATACAAAGCTTTTGCCGAGGCTGCAGTGCAGCGAGTTCAGTCTTGGTCTAGAGTCCAATCTCAAAACCAAACCACATTTTATTTTCAAAGTCGTGTCTCATTAAAGGCCCGCTGCATTGGGAAAACACAATTTTGCTTTCTGTGTGGTTATGAGGTGCCCGGGCTGTATTGTCATGAATAAATATTGAAAATTGGGGTTTGTGATATTGTGAATAAATATCGTGACCGAAGCCTTCCCGTAGGACAGCAGGATCCAAGACGAGATGTCATATCTACCGTTTATTTCTCCTAGACACAAATGAGACTAACGGCGTTTTCTCCTATTTCCTCCCATGTGTCGATCGCACTGCCTCGATCACCAATCAGACAGCGGCAGATAGTTGTCATTGTATAATACCTGGGTTTCAACCTGCGCAAAGCCCAAGAGGAAAATGTACAGAGAGCGTATTGCGTATTTTACTTTCCTTCACTTACCTCAAATGAGCAGCTATGTGGAAGAAGCCAGCGCTTTACATTCCTAGGTAATGTTAGCTTTCATGTGCTAGCGTCATGCATGGTCACCCAGTGTGTGATTGGCCCGTCAGTTCCAACCTCAGGCGGTAGATGTAGTAAAAATGTGGCTGCGTGAAGCCAGTAGTGAAAAGTGGGTTGTGTCAATGAACGAATTTCTTTTGAGGTGGGTTTGCCTACACACCAACATGGTTCTTGGGTTTGTATTAGTTTCAATGGATTTTCTCTCACCTGTCACTTCTGAGCGCTTTGAATTTTTCATCGGAGCGTGTTTCCCGGAGAACGAGTCGTCAGTGGTAGTCAGACCTTCCCCTGAACATCCCATACCAAGAGAGGCTCGTCCACTGATCAGAGCACAAGGCTGCATGTCTTGCCGGACAAACACAAGGCAAACCTTGACATGCAAGCAGGCCAGCATTAAAAGTAGCTGCACGCTGCACGCTTATCCCTCTGCAGCATCGTTTCCAAAGCCCCGTGTGTGTGTTGCGAATCACTGCTCTGTGTCTCTGAATCAAAACAGATTGGCTACATTAAAGTCGCTGCATGGAAGCGGCTGAGAGGAGAGCTCGGGCTGATGGGAATGCACTGGATTGTTTCAAGGGCCTGAGAAGTGGAATGGATTATATGTAACAGGGTTACAAATACAGATCACCAAAACAAAATGGGGATGCTCTCGTTCTCGTTTGTTTCAGTTTCTGGATCAATATGAGTAATCAAGTGGCAGACACTTTAAACAAAAGGGAATTACATGTTAAATTACTCAGAGACATGTGACACTGTGTTTGTCCAAATGATTACAAAGCATTGGAAAAAAAGAAAAGGGAAGAAATACAAACTGTGCAGGTGATAAATAAATCCCGAGGGGTTTATATAGGTTTTGTCAAAACCTGTAATCACAGTATTCACTAGGCTGTAGTCAATCAATCCACAGCAATCACATTGTGATTTTTCACTAGAAGCACCAATAAACATGTTAAAAGAACTGTACGCACACTCCCCGATCTGCAGACAAATAGCTCCCACCGTACTGTAATCTCTGGGAAAAGCAACAAAAGAAATGTGTTTGTTTTCCCTTTTTCTCGGTTTCCCTCCCAAGCGAGGGATTTCAACCACAGCGAAGACACACAAAACAAGCAAAATCAACAAGCAGAGCTCTTTGGTTAAAAGCCTGCTGGATTCTGGATTCACATTTTCAAGGACATTCCCAAGTCCTATACTTGTTACCCGCCCCCTCCTCCCTCCCACCACCACCACCACCGCATTGTATCTTTCTCACAGAGAGCTCCCTGCAATTCCCACTCAGCCGCTTATGAAACGGGAAGCCGTGTAAGCCTCTGGAGCTGCAGGGATTGGAAAGTCCCCGGGTGTAAAGCAGGGGAAAGAATTCAGGAAAAACTTTTCTATTTTTCTCGTTTTCCGCCGGCCCCCGCGTCCTGAAAGTCAAGAGACTTTTAAGTCGCTCTTCACAGAAAATTGGCTTTTTGAATATTTTGAAAGGCCAAAGCATCCTACTCATAGGGACGCTCGTGAACACGCTCTCATAAAACATTACATTACATCAACTCTATCTAGAACGAGCTACTGGAACTGTTATTTCAGGCAACAAGCAGAGAGGGTTTTCAGAAGGATCATTCATTGGCTTGTCTGCTGACGAACATCCATTTATAAAATGTGCCGGTCCAACCCTGCCATAGTTGACGTCACCCTCTCAAACAGCCAGTGAGGGTTTCTTGTGGGTTTAAGTGCCTACAATTAGAAGTTAAGGACTTGTCTTGGTTACCATAATACCATTGCATCTATTCATGTTCTCCACTTGAGAGGCCCCCTTTCATCCACAGCCCACAGGTAAGATACCTAGCAATAAAGGAAGAAGAGTTGCTGCTATAGCTTCCCCATTACCTCACTTGTCCTCTGCATCCTGATGAAGCCCTCCAGAGAGAGAGAGAGAGAGAGAGAGAGAGAGAGAGAGCAAGATTCCAGTATTCTCAAGGACCATTAGGCAACGCTCGTTGGAAGGGGGCCTCAGATGGTGTTGTCATGGTTTGCCTCTGGCTTCAAAGTGCTGGTAAAAGAGAGAAAACATAGCGTCTTTTTTATCTTGGAAGCAGTACCTCCCCCACAAAAACACATACCACGGGCACAGGGGATGCAATATGAAGCATTTGGGCAACAGCGATCTGGCCGGGGCCGATCAAACTTTCCAATGCCTCAGTGCTGGAGGACGTTTCAACTATTTCTCCGTCTTTATTTCCAGCATTCACATCTTCTGGAGCTAAACATGCCGTTTCAGGTTCCAAGGAAAGCCTTAACCTGATGTGTGAGCATGCAAAGGAGACAATGAGCCAACCGAGGCAAAACAAAACAAAGTCTTTTCTGTAGACCACTAATATTGCATTTATTTATAGCTCTTTATGGAGGCATCAAATACTCTGAATCGCCAACAGTGCGAAATTACAGCAACAAGACACCAGTGTTGATTGATTTTACACCAAATGACCATGCCGGCCCAGGCTGAGGGAAACGTATTTCTATAGCCTGCCACTCTGTCAACGACAGGCGTCGGGCACATCTACACAAGCACAAAGACTGTTGTCAAGCACTGACCGTGATGAATGTTGCCCACTGCTTGTGATGAAGAGACAGAGAGAAATAGATAAATCATGAGAATGCTGCTCTAGATCCACAGCCACTCAAAGCTCAGTCTCAGCCATCTGTTGTGGAGAGACACCCCCCCCCCCCTTCACACACACACACACACACACACACACACAGACACTTCCAGACTTGATGCCCTTCCCTCCCTGCGCCTGCAGAGCTGCACGGGGCCACAGATGTCATCAAAGGCCACAGGGACTGTAAACAAACTCACTTCCTCGCTTCCCCATCAATCAGCAAAAGCCAAGCCGCTCCGAAAACGCCGGTGATCAGCCGCTGCTATTCCAAAGCCCTGGACCAATCATGAATCAGCAAAACAAAACAAAAAATCAGCCGTGATTAATGCGCACTTCTGCTTGGTGTGTGTAAGGGCAAAGGAAAAGATTTGGGCCGACTTGCTCTCTCTCTCTCTCTCTCTCTTGTCATAAACCCTTCCACGCTGTGAGACGCACGGCCACGTCGGGGAAGTGAGAAATGAAATAACAGAGGGCGCGAGAAAGCCGTGAGTCACTTATTACTGCCTGTGGAGTCCAATATGCCGCAGCTGGCACGTAGGTTTGCATTTCAAAGCTTCTCGGGGGAAGACAACAGCTGGCCGCTTCTGTTACTATACAATCCACGGCTCTGATCACCGATGGTATGCCGAGCAGCTAACCCTGCCACACGGCTGGCAGCGGGGGCGCTTCACCTCTACACCTATACACCCTCTTGCAGTAGCACTTTTTTTTTCTTTTTTTTTTTGCAGTTGTCCATGATTTATTGAGCACTATAACTAATTTATAATATTAGTAAAAACGGCTGTGTTTTTTTTGTGCCTTGTACTTTCTTTGTCTGTTCACCCAGTTCTTCTTCTGTTTATACCAAACGTCATTTCCTGTCTCCTTCTCCTTGAAAAGACCTACCTGTCACCGGATGTGTAGAACAACAAACGTAAAAGCTTTCATGAACTGGCTAGAGAGATTGTTATTTTAACCAAGGTTTGAAATCATCGTACGTTAACTTATTTGAAATCATTGCACGTTGGGTAAAGTCGCGGGACATTCCCGTAAGGCCCCTGGAGTCCTGACATCCACCTGGGCAGCATCAAGGACAGCTAATAGTTTGATTACAGCCTGGCAGGTTCTCCCACCGAGGGACTAGACTATTACCAGCTGATTAGCTCTGCTGGTGTTCAGTACAGCTACTAGATAATGCATGGCTGCTTGTTAGCCGGGTGGTGAACTATAAACACCGCGGGGGTGAGAGAGGGGGACCCGGCAAAGCTTTCCTGAACACACAAGACACAGGGGAACTCCACTAACGTGACAGGAAAGATAAAGCACCTTCAGGCTAGATGAATGCATGTGTGTGTGTTTTTGTCTACGTGTGTGTGTGAGAGCGACTGAACATGAAATACTGAGAGGATGCGTTCTATGAAAAACCACAGTGTCCTACGTCTGGCCGTGTTTCTGCTCTCAACCCAAACTGCTGCTGTTCTTCTTTCAGCCTGAGCTGTCCTTCTGTTCTCATCACTCCGGGCTCCATCCTCGCGCTGGAAAGACTTCAAAGTACCTGTACCACAACGCTGCAGAAACACACCTAATGATGCAGTGTTGTGATTGACAGGACCGCACAAACAGTAACCAGCCTCGCATTCTCTGCGGTAGGGGCACCCCCGTTTTTTTTAAAGTTTTTTTTTTATGCCGGCTTCTGGATTCAGACGAAGAGTGTAGAATTATCTCTACTGGTAGTATAGCTGCCATCCACCGCTCTGTAATACTCACAGCAAAGTGGAGCACTCAGGCAAAGTGGATGCAGGGCAATAAGAGGGAACGTAAGCAGAAGTGTAATACTCTCTCCTATGCACATACAGCAACCGGCAGAGGGATAGTGGTCGGTGAGGAGGAGGAGGGTACACTGTGATAGTTAATGGTTTATAGGGGGGCACACGAGTGTGTATGGCACGTAAAGGAGGTGGGTATATCTCTATACATCCACTAGCAGCTTGTCCGTGGTGGGAGAAGAAGCCCTCTGCTCCTCATCTATTTGTGGAATGGAGTTAAGGAATGCCATATTATCACAGGCCTGATAACCTCTCACAGCACATGTATCTCAAGGCTGCTTTGATGGCACACACCGCCTCCTAAAGATCACCTTCTGCACTTTTTCACTTCCTCGACAAGTTCATCTTCTCTTCTCTTACTTGTGATGTGTGTAACGGGAAGCACAAATATTCAAATATTATAGTGGTTTTTCGTCAAGGATTGGAATTTGTAACATCAGAAATTGCAGATGACCGTCACTAAATACACCAAGTTATTAGAGAAACGTTGAAAACTGACACTGCCTTTCCTCCTCAAATGATGTGACCTCCGGAATATAATGAGCAGCGTACGCCACCTAGCGTTACAGCGGTTGGTTTGTGTGGTGTAATTGCCATACAGTGGGGTAGCTTTCCACAAGAAAATGGTAAGAGAGCGCGCGTTACGCACACAGCTCGAATATTTCCATGCGCGCACTCGTAGTAAGTAACGCTCGGGGCGCGCGCAGAGCCGGGCCGGAAAGTTTATCAGGAAAGAAAGAAAAGTTGATCATCAGTCATTCACCGACAGCTCAGTCGGTCACGTAATGGGCTGGTTTTTTTGTGCGCGTTCCCGTCCCAGTTTGGTTTGGAGAGGTCGGTGCCGTCTCCGCGCTCCTGATCGAAAAAGTATTTTGTCTCCTAATAGGAACCCAACCAAAAAGGGAAAAATGTTTAGGTAAGTGATTGAAAAATGATCCACGCATGAGTGTTTATGTGCTTCGTTCAGGTAAAAATTAGGGGTTTGTTTAAAAACACCAACACCAATTGTCACCAAGTTTCGCTCACAACAGGAAAACGAATAGCTTTTGAAATGTTGTGATTGTGATGCTGAAGTCCTTGATGCTGTAATTGCAACAACTAAAAAACGGAACTTATTATTTGTGTTTGCGTGCGTGCTTACGTGCGAATGTGTGTGTGCATGCGTCTTTCTCTATCAACTAAGGTAAAATGAGATAATGAGCAATATAGTTTAAATATTTATGGCTCGGTACTGTAGCACAGGAGTTCCCAAATATTTCCATGTCAGGTGACCCCATATCATATTTGATAAGATGTTTTGTCTGAGGAGCCACATTTGAGGGATTTTTATTGCTGGGTATGATGTGGTACAGAACTGGGCAACTGTTTACACTGCAGGATGGGATGATATTTTATATTTTGATCATGAAAATAGACACTATCATTCTCTCACTTCACCTGCAAAATGAAGCTACTCCTTATTGTGCTGTGGACCCCTTGGAACCTCCAGAATGACTCCTGTAGGTCCTTGGGCCCCATGTTAGGAATTCACAGCCATGGGCCTTTAGCTCTTGGTGTCAGGTCCTCCTGGTCAGGATATAGACTCTATGTGTTTGCTTCCAGTTAGGTAGTTTGGTTCCAGGTTCAGTCTGTGTCTGTTCAGGACCTCAGGTGAACTACAGTGTTACTAGTGCATCACCCACACCCCTCTTAACCCAGGACAAGGTCAGTTTAAGCAGTGCTGTCACTTTGATGCTTGGTTATGGTATAATGTATGTCAGTAACCATGGTGTATCTCTCTTGTGTATATCAGAAACTACCAAAAGCCTTTAATGATTTTTCAGTTAAATGATCTTGAATTAGTGTTGTACTAGCAGCCCCATGTTTAGTTTTGTCTGGGTGATATTAAATATGTTAAATGTGGGTTGAAAATGCCCAAGAACCTCTGTTTTATTGAGCAAAATATACACACATCAAATTGGATGCATGTTCACAGTTTTTTGATTACCTTTTTGGAAAGCCTTGGAGTTACAATTGGCTTTTGATTTTGGCAAAAATTCATGAAATGGTTTTAAAAGGTTTTAAAAGCAGTGAATAGCCAGTAAAACTGGCAGAGAATTATTTGTGCAGCCCAAAATATGAAAAATGCAGTTAAATGACTCATTTCACCTTGACGTGTCAATTGTGCCGTAGGCTTTTAAGAGCCCACTGGCCTGAGAGCAGAAAAGAAAAGCCAGAAAAGCTCCCGGGAGGTAGAGGGACAGGAGAAAGCCCTGTGCGCTACGACCAGCATAACACAAATTAATCAGATTAAAGAATTACGGCATTCCAAGGCAGAATCTCACATAATCATCTGGGCACAAATGTTGGTTTGCAGTGTTCAGTGTTGTAACACCGTAGTTCAGCTGCCTGCGGCGACTGTGGTCAAACAACGGTGTAGAAACAGTGTCTCAGTGCAATGCTTAATTACAAATCAATTACACTCTACCCAGGGAGCTCTTTCTTTCTGCTATCTACTCATTGCTTCCCTCTGGAGAATTTGTCATGTCAAACACACACACACACACACACACTCACGAGGGCGCTCAGGTGGGGCGGGGCTAGTCAATGAGTGACTAGACTGGGCAGAGTTCAGGTAGTTCTTATTAATACATCCAAAGAGAAGCTAGCGCTGGGAAAATCTCAGCTAAAACGATCCTCCAAAAATACCTACAGCCTGAACTCAAAACATCCAGATGGTAAGAGGTCAAAGTTCATAAGGGGTTCACTTGTTTTTTACAACGCTTGCTTACCTTTCCTTTGTTGTTTGTTTCGTCCTGGGACAGCTAATCAGAGTATGTCAAGATATCTTCACAGTTGTGTTTTTATTTACTTCATGTAACAAAGTTATTGAGTATCTGGATTTGAGGGGAACTAATGTTCCGTGTTGCATGTGGTTGTCCCGGTTCAGCAATGGGACTGTACTGTATATCCCAAGGAATGGTTTGGTTCCCATAGTAGGCCGAGCCTGTTTGAAACAAACACTCTGCATTCACAGCACTGGTACGGTGTGTGAAACACAAACAAAGGGCATGGTCACTTTTTATGTACGTAGATAAAGATCTGAGTAATTGTGTGCGTTGTAGGTGCGCCGCATTTAGAAAACACTGTAACTGACATGTTGATTTTGTCGCCAAAATCTGGTTTGATCTCAGATCCAACCAAACTGAAACCATCACTTATTCTTCGCCCCGATAGATGAGTGCTCATCCGTAATCGACCTTGGACAGTCAGCCCGACCCTGATTGGACACCTCCCCCCCCCCTCGACGCGTTGCCGACTGCAGCCGCTACGGGAGCCGGAGTCGCCATGGAGACGGTGGTGATCGTGGCCATCGGGGTGTTGGCCACCATTTTCCTGGCCTCCTTCGTCGCTCTGGTGGTGGTGTGCCGACATCGCTACTGCCACCCCCACGACCTGCTGCACCACTTCGACTCCAAGTCAGTGTCCCAACCAACACAAGGCCCATAACTCTGCACTAGACAGACTTTACTCCTAGAACAGGGCGTTAAAAAGGTCTTATTGGAATTCAAGGTCTTAAAAGTATTAAATTATCTGAAAAAATTATTGTTTTTACATTTTAAATTTGGCTTCCTGAAACCAAATGAAGTTATTCCTTCCAAGTCTCGTCGTCGGTAGCTGATGAACACGATATCGAGCAGAGAGCAACCTCACACCAAACAAGTCAAGACTGCTGAGTGTCTTCACACACCTTTCCTCCTCCTCCTCCTCCTCCACCTCCTCCCGTTGCCCCTCCTCTCTGCCACAGGCCCACTGTAGATCTGATCGGAGCCATGGAGACCCAGAGCGAGCCGTCGGAGCTGGAGCTGGACGACGTGGTCATCACCAACCCTCACATCGAGGCCATCCTAGACAACGAGGACTGGATAGAGGACGCTTCGTACGTCTCAGAAGTGGCCCGTAGATCTGAGCTAGAATCAGCCTCAACATAAAGTTCCAGTTAGCAATAGAATTTTAGATTTGTGACTTTTAGAAGTTTCAGTTGTTACTACTATCAAAGCTCGTAGTCAAAAGTTCACACTCAATTTGTGTCTTTTCCTCCACCAGTGGCTTGGTGTCTCACTGTATCTCCATCCTGAAGGTGACGCCACCGTTCTCGTTGCATTCTTTGAATTAATTTCGCATTTCAGCAATCATATTTGACCGACACACACATATTTCCACATGCAGATCTGCCACACTTTGACTGAAAAGTTGGTTGCCATGACAATGGGCTCAGGGGCAAAGGTCAAAGCACCAGCCAGCCTCAGCGACATTATCACCGTGGCCAAACGCATCAGCCCGAGGTAACACATGCGTACACATGACCCATCTCATGCTGATTGAGCATCTTCCTGCAGTACTGACAGAGTGTGACCTGCCTTCTCTCTCATACGGCTTCCCTCCATCTTGCCTTGCAGGGTGGATGATGTGGTGAGATCTATGTACCCTCCTCTGGATCCCATCCTCCTGGATGCCAGGTAATCACATCTGCTTTTCCATCATTTTCGCTTAATGCAAAGACTCATTGCTCTGCTGATTGATGAGGCGTCTGAAGGAGCTACCCGGGGGGGAATCGTATAACTCCAATGCTGGTGTCATTTATTTTTCTTGAATAAATGAATCCAGTTGAATCAAGTTTACAAGACACTTTATCTGCTGAGTTGGTTCCATAACCCCTCAGCCCTTGAAACCCATTGAAAACCAAAGAATAGACGTGTCTCCGCTGGACAATCAGCAAGGATTTTCCTAACTTTGTGAAAAGCCGTCCTGTTTTTTGTGCTTTTTCACCCAACAGCAACAAAGAAGGTATTTCAATCTCAATAATCTCTCCCGTTCTTTTCTCCCCTCATCAGGGCCACGGCCCTCCTCCTTTCGGTCAGCCACCTAGTGCTGGTCACCCGCAACGCCTGTCACATGTCCGGGAGTATGGACTGGATCGACCAGTCCCTGCATGCAGCTGAAGATCACATGGTGGTCCTGCGGGAGGCGGCGCTGGCTTCTGAACCAGAACGAAACATACCTGGAGTAGACATACAGAGAGAACAGGCCATCTAGAGCACACACACACACACACACACAAACACACCATGCATATGTTCCCATTTTACTGTGTATCTTCAAGCTGCCACTATTGAATCTTCTGTACTCTATACTCTCTATAGCTTTAGTACACAGCCACTGTAAAGGAAATGTTCAGATGTTCAGGCGGCTGTGTTTTTTTTAGAGTGTGTGTTTTGAGGTGTAGCTGTGGGTGACTTGGCTTTTTTGTTAGTCCTCGTGCCCCGTCACCCAGCGGCGGGGCCTGAATCCAATCCTCCGTCAGGACTCGCACAGTCACACGGCGGCTTAGTCAGCTAATCCAATGCTAGCCAGCCCAGAAGGCTCCAGCTCAGCGGACCGGCTCGAAGGCAACGCCGACTTAAACTCACCAAACCTGTGGAGTCGGCGAGTCTCGCGGACGTTCGCGTCAGGAGAAGGATGTCTCACTGTTGAGTGAACGTGTGGTTGTTTTTGTGTATTTGTGCGGTACGAGGTGAAGCAGAATTAGTGTCGTTCTGACCAGAGGGGGTATTACTGGAGCACGTCTGCCTGCCTCTCCATGCGTGGCTAATGCTGAATCCCCAAGGAGCCCTAATAAGGCATCACCCCCAGCCAGAATAAACACATGGCTTCCCGCACAGCTACACACACACACACACACACACACACACACACACAAGCTGGGAGGCAAACGAACGCTGTTGTCATACGACAAATGACAAAATACCCACAGTTACCTTGGACGAGGCTCCGTGAACACACCGGTCATATTTCGGCGACCAATCAGGAGAGCCTCACGAAACGCAGCAGCTCTCTTGTGTCTTTTTCATTCTTTTTAATTGAATTTGAAAATCGAGCGTTAAGTGAAAACCGCCCGCAGGAGATGCTTCGATGGGGTCATATCGATCGAGGAGAAAACATTTAGAAAGCGGTTACCCTTTTATTGTTTTCTTGTTTACATTGTTTATTAGAATTGATCTTTCTTTTTTTTTTGTAAGCACTCCACTGTTTTTTTTTGTTTTCTCATACCTCCCCCCCCCCCCCCCCCCCCAGTTTGTTACTGATGTCCCTCCTTTCCTCCCACAGACCCCTCCTTTTTACTTTCATTGATTTGTACAGATAAAATTAAGTTTCATAGGAAAAAATGTGTTTTGTTTTTGCTTTGAGTAATAGCTCTGAGGAGATGCTTGTTCCGATAAGAAGCCCACACACTCATACAGGTTTTTCAGAAATAACGAAAAATGGGTGCAGGTTTGGGATAGGGATGGTAGCCTTTCTGGTAAAGATGCATAGATGCAGTCCTGGCTCTCTGAGACGAGTGAGAGCATTTGGCTGAGAACACAATAAGGCCCTAAACTTAAATAAGACACACAGATACAAGATGAAAACAGCTACTATGAAAACACTGTACACAGCTGTCATGAACTGACAAGAAAATACTTCTTAAAAATAGAAAATACAAAAAAAACAGTTCCTCCTCAGCCTAAGTCGACATAAATAAAAATGAATTCCTTCTTTCTGTTACGTTGTTGAGCAGTTCTTTGTGCAAAGGCGCGGCGCTAACATCCCCGTGCCGTCGTCTAGCAAAGCAGTCCTTTGCTTTTCTTCAGATCAATTTGCTTCCAGCTCGGGAGGGAGTTGTATTCATCCCTCTTCATTTCCAAAATAGTCTGAAACATAATTGCAGTGATTGATTTAGAAAATAAATGTAAAAGTCAAACCATAAATATCATATAAATGTCCTCTTATAATTTATGATCAGTTTACATTATGAGACTATCAATTTTCATTAGCAGAATCAGGGCAACACTGCAGCCTGGTGGTGGAGAGACGCCATTGCATGCCGTTCTACCTGGAAGTCTTGGTCTGAGAGGTAGATCTCCAGGCGCTGGGGATCCACCCCTTCAGGTAGGGGGCTCTGCAGCAGATCCTCCACGGGGTACTGGGTCTTAGTGAGCTGGGCCAGGGCGTCCTGCACCAAGGTCAGCTTGACCCGCCCCGCATCTCCCTGGTGTGCACACACACACAGATGTAGATATGACTATAGTATAAAAACTATAAAAGCGTTATAAAAACTGATGCAGTTTTTTGTAGCACTTGTGAAAATCATTTCCTACAAATCAGGTCTCTTCTTTATTGATCAGTAAGTCATTCATTAAAAGAAGTATTATTGTGAAAATGTAATTTAATCAACCGGTTTTTGAAAGCTGATGCTGGTACCAGTACTTTTAGATTTCAATGGTAGGTCGGAGATACTTTAGATCTTTAAACAAAGAATTAATTTACAAAAAAACAATGAAATGAACAATGAAATCAAAAAAGTAAAAGAAAAGAAAATCTCATTGCAGGTTTTCGTGTAGCTGTATCAAGGAGGACCAGCTGGACCACATGGCTGGCCGATATCAGTATTTAATAAAAGGCCAATATTGGACAAACCGATACATTAGTCTAACCCTAACGGTAACCTTTCACTATGAAGCTGTGAATCTTCACACAACCCTCTTCTCCACCCTCTGCTCCGCGGTGCTCGTACCTGCAGGTTGGGTCTGGGGCTCCTCTGCCAGCGGGGGAAGACATTAGTGAAGGTGAGGGGTTCTGATCCCTCAAAGATGAGGTAGGCCTGAGGTGGGCGTCTCGGGTTCATCTCTGGGAAACCAATGAGGACCACATATGTTGACGTGGCACGCCAACAACCAACAACATGTTATATATATAAACACACACACACACATACACACCTTTGCAGTACTGGAGCGCAGTCTGCATGGCGCACCTCCTTTCGTTATCCCAGCGGCTCCAGGCTGGACCGGAGCTCGCCGTCTCCTCAGGCTGACCCCTCTGCCACAAGTAGACCTCCAGACGGTTATCCAGCAGGAACAAGGCTGGGGGAGACGCAGAGAAACATTACTGGATGAGACAGAGGAGAAATGAGAGGATAGGGAAGTATTTGACCGGGTCGTGGCAGCAGCAAATATGAGGATACAGCAAAGAAAAAATAGGATATTGATAAGAACATTACGTTGATAGAATGACATAAGTAGAAATACACAGTGGTGGCCAAAATTATTAGAACACTTGGCATACATTTAAGAGGTTTCAGTTGTTTTTGTTCAATTGGCCATTAAAATACCCATAAAACGAATGAAATATATACAAAGTCATCATTATGCTCTATAAACCATAGAATAGAGCCATCATAAGGAGATTTACGTCATTTTCCTTACAAAAAACAAGCTAGGCCTATTTCACTGTCAATGTCACACAATCGTGTTCCTTCACAGAAGAAGCCAAATTACTTGTGTAATCATTGTCAGGTGTGATGGTGGTTAAATTGATGGTGATGCAAGAGTCTTAGGACACAGCTGTGTGATTCTTTTGAATTGCTGCAAAAGGTGGACATACCAAATATTAAAGTTAAAAGTGGATAAAAACAGTAGGACTCACTTCATCTGATATTTGTTGTGCTCAGAGCAACCATCTGCATGTTTCATGAACATTATGAAATGAATTCATGTTTTGGAGGCAAGAAAAGGTCAATATTTTCAGATCTGTCAGGTGTTCTAACAATTTTGGCCACCACTGTATATGATATATACTATATATACTGGGACCTAAGGCTAGCAAAACCTTTAATCTTGAAAAGCAAGAAGTTGCTATACAAATAAAGCTTATTATTATTCCCATGAGGCAGCAAGTAGACGAGGAATCGAAGATGAGTGGCGACAGAAAAAATAGATTTATGTGCGTTGTGTACCTAGACGACCGGGTCTCCCCTCACCTGGCTGGGGTACAGAGTACAGGCTCTCCTGGACGAAGGGCATGGCCATTACGAGCCCCGGCAGCCGGGCAGCACCCTGCAATTCCTCGCCCCGGAAGCTCCCGGAGGAAGCGCTCAGGTGGAAGAGGCGCGGTGTGAAGCTGTACTTCCCCGGATCTGCGAGACACAGATATTGTTCACGATTTCACACGACTATTATTGACGATTCAGTTGAGATGAGTTGGAGAGACGGGATAATTTATGGGATGTAGCCAAAACGCGGGTTTTCGTTGTGTACCTTGTAGCATGCAGTCGTAGGCCTTCCTGTCCATCTGTCCCAGGGCTGTCCAGAATTCTGCAGGCTCTGAACCTTCCTCCACGACCTGCACCTTCACAGGGCTACTGCTGCTGAGGCCCAGCTCTGGTGGGCACCTAACACACACACACACACACACACACAATTTTACAACCTGAAACAAGATCCAAGACTTTGCTGTTTAAGTCAAGCAACACCGTATATGTGTTAGGATTGACTGATATATTGGTTTGCCGACATCCGCCGATGTGATGGAAGTGAGGATATGGTTTTACTCAACAGCTTCAGGAGGGTCCTGCAATGAAAGCTGACCCACCCTGCCGTTAGGAGCTGCTAATTCTTGGGGAAACACTACATATTTCAAAAAGAATACTTCTAAAGATATTGACTATCAGCACAAAACAAAAATAAAAAAAATATCCAAAATAACCAAAAATATCGGTACCAGCCTTCAAAATAAAAAAAAATCACTCAAATCTCTAATATGTATCATTATCACACAACTGTACTTGAATTTTGGAAACATCAACGGTTACTAAAACCACTCAAACGCACATTCAGCACATCAGACTTACACGTGAGTGAGACGTTCCACTGCCCTCTTGCTGACCTCTCTGGAGCTGGCGTGGGCTTTGCAGCCATGCCAGAGGTAGAGCGCCCCCTGCTGGGCGCCGAGCAGCACGACGGAGCCCCTGGAGCGCAGCCCGGCGCAGCAGCGGTCCACTTCCAACAGAGAGCCCTCCTCCGGGAGCTCCCCTCGCACCACCAACAGACGCCACTCTGCTACGACCAGCAGAGAACACGAGGTAATCGCGCGGGTAAAACAACCCGCCTGCACAAAACGACCGAGACACGGGGGGGGGGGAAACCAAACGGGACGGAGCGTTGCGTTTTAGCGTACCTGCGCTGGAGGAGGCGTCCTCTCGTCTGCCCTTGTGAATGACCAGGCCTCCCTGGAAGAGCTGCAGGAAACAGGGAGGTTCCTGTCCCTGAGGCACCGCCACCTTCCAGCAACAACGCAACACGTACGACCATCAGCAATCGGGTTGTAGTTGTGCGTGTGTGTGTGTGTGTGTGTGTGTGTGTGTGTGTGTGCTTACCTGCGTTTCTTCGTGGCTGTTCAGCCCGATGGACAGGAACGTAGCAGTGCCCCGCCCACTGACGCTGGAGTGGCGGCCCTGCCACAGGAAGAAGGCGGTGCTTTCCTTTCCATGACCCGAGTTCTGCTCATCTGGGCTGCTCTGACCTACCGCAGAGGAAAAGATGAATCGTTAGGTTGCGTGAAGGAGAATCCATTTCAAGGAAGAGAAACACAATAAAAGCAATGGAGCGATCTACTTGTGTGTGTGTGTGTGTGTGTGTGTGTGTGTGTGTGTGTGTGTGTGCGTGTTCCTCACCGACAGCGTTGATGCCGTACGTCCAGCGGATGACATACGAGTCTCCCTCGTGGAGCTGCCCCGGGCTCTCCACGGGAACCTCGCTGTCGTCAAACTCCTGGACGTGCCACGTATCCACGGCGACCGTGCTCACCTCCGTCTGCAGGCCGTCGTCCAGCGTGACGATCCCGTGACCCCTCTGGACATCGACCCCGCCCAGCAGGCTGCGGACCGCGGCGTCCCCCGCCGGCCCCTGGCCCGACACTAGAGCCTTGGCATCACAGGGGCGCAGGCACTCGGACTGCGGGGGTGAAACCGGCTGGGGCGACTGGGCGGGGACGGACTGTGGACGAGTGATCTCTATTAGTGACCAGTAGGAATTCCCACAATCCCACATTCCTCCCTCTCATCCCTTCCATCCTCTTAAATTCACATCTTTCCATTAGAAGACAAAAACAGAGTAAACCTGGCCAAGTCATCGATTAGTCACTGGCATCCATCATCCACCTCTCAATATATTGACATAGTGATATTGAATCATCAAGACCTGTGTCTCCTCCTGCGCCGGGGCACCTTCCTCCCTGCTTTCCTCCCCGCCGCCCGTCCAGTCCAGGAACTTCTCCCTGAAGAGAGCCGTCTCGCTGCGCTCCGAGAGGCAGCCGAACAGCGCCCAGCCCGGACGCCCCTCCCCCCGCCTGAGGACGGACGAGAAAATGTGACCGAACGCAATCGACAAAACAAAAAAGTGGCATCCGCGCCCAGGAAGCTGCTCCTCTGGTGCACAAATGTCACTATCGTCTAGACGCGTGATCATCGTAATCAGACAGCCATGAACATTTGCAGGAGCTTTAGAAATCCATTTTTACGCCAGAGCAGGTTTGATCAAACTGGGCCAACTCAACCGTAACAAAACAAGGAATTCATCCGTCTGTGGAGAGGAGATCAAAATATCTAATATGTGTGTTTTTGTACATGATTTCTTTAGTTATACCTGCAGGTGTATTCTGGGGCTACGGTGAGTGTGAGTGTGTAAACAGCTGTATTTTCAGTCACAGTGTGAATGGATGGTTGTACAGCATGCTGCAGCTTCAGTGCGAGTATTGCAGTTATCAGCTAGAGTTGCTGTGCGGGTAGTTTGGTAGCTGTATCCTTTAACTGTGTGTGGTGCAGCGCTACAGCAGTATGCTGGGGTTACAGTGTGTGTAGTGTGGTCTTACAGCTGTATGCTGGGGTTACAGTGGGTGGGATCCAGCGGGTTGACGTTACAGTTGCTGTAGTCATAAGCTCCAACCCACACTTGCTGAGCCAACTGCAGGGCGACCTTCCTGCTGCTCAGGGAAACATCCTGCCCGTGCCACAGGTACACCTCACTGCCAAAGTCGAACACCAGGGTCTGGATACATACACACACACACACACGCAGGCATACATTTGCACGTATATAGAAATCGAGATATGGTCAGACATTTAAAAAAAATAATGAAACTCTTGAATTATACAGACATAGAGAGTGAAGAAGAGCCTGACCTCGCCACTGCCCAGCAGGGAGACGCTGGGTATGGAGGCCCAGGCCTGCTCATGGGGCACCAGCCTGTTCTCCACCAGCCTGTACACACAGTTGGACTCCACCACACCCCTCTCATAGAGCTCATCCTCCTCTGACGCTCCCGCTCCTGCACACAGCAGCATACAGAAACTGTAGTGTCCAAACGTACACGAACACAACAAGCCAATGAGCTTGTGTGGTTTTTTTTTAACCTGGCAATCATAAAACATAACTTTATGACCAGTTTGAACTCTGACCTCTGTACTGTGTCCTTCCTCCCAGAAGGCTCCAGAAGTCGTCCGCCAGGCCGCTGTCAGAGTTCAGCCCTTCCTCCAGGTGGAGGACCTGGGCGGCCTGACAGCCGAGGTCCCTCTGGCTCTGGATGAACGACGCCAGCTCTGAGGCCTGGAGAACGACACACTAACTGGTCAATACCACCGGAAATAACATGTGTGCCATGTGTAATAAAGGTGAATAAAGTGTGTGTGTGTGTGTGTGTTTTATACTGCAGTAACCAATGACTGATGGCTAGCAGCTTGTCAGGGTCAGCGTCTCCAGCGCTACCTTGGCTTTCTCTTGGACGTTGGCGAACTCTCCACTCCACAGGATGCAGTGCTCCGGAGCGACCAGCAGGAAGCAGTCCCCGCTGTTCAGCGACCGCACCGAGGGCTCCACCACCCGAACCTGGACATGCCGCCTACCTGTCACCAGATGACCCACTTAATATAAACACAGAGACCATCATGCATACTCACACACACACACACACACACACACACACACACACAAACCCATCTCTGACCTTTGATGTGAATGAGCGTCAGGCTGCTGGGGGGAGGCTCGGACTCGACGGTCGCCGCATCTGAGGAAGCGATGCTGCCGAAGTCCTCTGATCTGGCAACCCGCGAGTCCACCGCCGAGGAATTCTTAGACTCTGGAGGGAGCGAGACGCGAGAGAGACGGTCTCAGCCAAAAGAGGGTGGGAGAGAGGAAGAAAGAGCGACGAGGAAGAGGAGAGGGAAACGTTCGGACTCACTCTTCTCTGCCTGGACCCTGTTGCTTTCCTCGGTAGCGGTGTTGATCCTTTCCCCCATGTAGTCCTGCCTGATGTCCTCCCTGGCCGCTAGAGCCCGCAGGGGGTTTCTGGAGCCCTGGGTCCGACGGGACGGGCGCACCGCCCGCCTGTGCTCCGCTACTGCCGAGGTCAGTCTGAAACACACAGGCGTTACACCGCGTTTGTATTCACGGGTTTAAGGTATCAGTTCGGTTTCCATCACAACCACCTTAAGATAAACGGATCGACAGCATCCAACCATCCATCCTAACATGGGGTAAACACAGACTCACATGGGTGCGTTGGTCTGGCATAAGATGCTCAGGTCCTGCTCAGCTTCTGTGGCGGCGGCGTCTCCGGCGGGATGGGGGGCGCAAGCCGAGGGGGGGCGACCACTCGCTGTAGAAACAGCCGTCGGACACGCTCGATTCGTCCACGGGCACCGCCTCCTTCACCTCCCGTGGAGCGGGATCTGTTACCGGTGCGTTCAGGGGAACTGCTGGGGGTGGAAATGAAAAAAAGATATATATTATTTCAATCAAGACTTAACAAAAAAAAACACTCAATAAAGCCTTTTGAGGGAGGGGCTCCAGTCTTAAATCTCACCTTCGGACTCCATCCCGGGCTGCACGGAGATCTCTGTTAAGCAAACATCATATTACAGTCATTTAGCAGACGCTTTTATCCAAAGCGACTTACAAAGGTGATAGTTGACCTCATGCTCTACCGACTGAGCTGTCCAAACAGGAAACGAGAGACAAGAGTCTGAGTATAGAGTCGGTATTGAATGGAACAACACTGGGCTAACCTTCATATGAGCATCCTGGGGCTCTGGTGGAGGGTCTCTTGTTGTGAGAGGTATCAGCTCCGTCCGGTTCTGGAGAGCCCAGACCTAATAGGCAAACGCAGACGAAGACAGAAATAGACAGACAGCAAGTGGGAGTCAGAGAGGCAAAGAAGATGCAGAGAATGTGAGAAGTGAGAGTGAAAATCTCACCTCTCTTGGCCATGCGTCCAGCAGACTGGGCTGAGTCATCCCTGGTCTCCCCCGGCTCCTCCTTATGCTGTGGTGTATTGATTTGCTCAGCCACGACTGTCCGAGGCCGCTCATCCTCCGCTCCCTTAGCCTGCACAACCTGGGAGAAACACCTCTGTTAGGATGCCAGGGGGGGACTATCCCGGTGCCGTACGAATTAAGATTGAAACATCTGAATAGGATACCTTCTGTCTCCACTGGGGCTGAGACTGGCTCTGGGTAGGAGAGGAGACTTCCTGTGCCTCGAAGGACTGGTTAGTCTGAGGAGAAAACAGTATGTGGAGGTTGGCATAGCTATAATAAGGAAGCGCTGACAGGCAGGTTCAGTATATGGAGAAGAAGTAGAGCATGGGATTTCGAGGAACAACAAAAAAACTGTGTTCAAGCTGAAATGCACACTTTCAGAAAAGGATTTTCAAACCAGGAACACTCTGCAGATGAGGGTATCCTACAACACACAGAGCATCTCTCAAAACAGCCACCAGAACCTACATGAAGCGTGGCAAGCCCAAATCTTCTAAACTCTTCACAAGACACTGCAGACGCCATAGTTCAACTGAGGCACCATGCATCGGCCCAAACACGTGCACAGCACTCTCACATTTACCTGATTGAAACACATGATATACTGAGGTGTACTGCTAGAATAGACAGAGGCAAAGACGGGCTCCTGAGGAAGAGGAAGTGGAGAGGCAGAGGGAGGGGATAAAGCTACTGCAGAGTAACTCCGACCATATTTACTATTACTTAGATTGTAAATTTGGACACAAAAAAAAAATACATCTATGGTCTTACATTAGGTGGAAGCACTAAAATACAGCAGTCATTGTGGCTTACCCAGCACTCAGGGTGGACAGTCTCATCACGGGAGATTTCATTCTCTTCCTGCAGAGGGCAGTATGGTGGGAAAACAAGGAGATGGATTTTAAAAAAGAAAACATGAATTTGAATGTGAATTTTAAAAATGAAAAAAAGAAATAAACATGGAAAGGAGATTAACATGAATACACACACACACACACACAATCTGTCAACGTGGTGCAGCTGAGAGCAGAAGGGTCAGCAGGGGGTCAGACTCTCTAACCACATCGATGTTTACATTCCATGTCTATCCCGCCTCAGTACATTATTACCAACCATACTGGACACATTCCCGGGTAACATAAGTCTGATCTCAAGACATTTGGCACATGCCGAAAGCAGTGTGCTGTCGCTGGGATGTGCTAGATCTGATTTCAATGGAATGACAATCTAACTGCTCGTCTTTCTCCTTCTGGATTCAAGGATGGGAGGAACGGTGAACCCAACGACCATGAAAATACCACGCACGAGTTTCGGACGTGGTCCTAGATTTTCTAGATTTTAAATTTCTGCAAAAAATTGAACTTTTCTCTCACCCCATTGGCAGAATTGGTCACATGTTTAAGAAAAATAAGATTTCCAGACTTTATATGTCACTAAATGACTTAGATGGAGATGATGGAGGTTATTTGCAGTGGGAACACAACTGTTTTACTGTAGACTCTCTGCTGACTCCAATTCCTCCCCCCTCTCTCTGCTGACAGTCTGAACCCCATTGGCTCCAGACTAGACTCTCTGAGGATTAGAGATTATGGAAGGCGAAAGGCATGGCCTATGCAAACTATTGCCCCCCTACAGACTGGGGGTGAGTCTGCAGCTGTGATTATTTCAGGCTAAGACTGGATTTAGTCCACTGAGATTGTAAAGACAGATGCAGTGTGAAGGAACTATGATGAGCCTATGAGCGTCCCATTCATCTGTCTGTGAGGTGGTACTGACTTCTATAGCGTAGCAGGCGGATGGTGCCTCCTATCGGTCTTACCTTGCTACCACAGGTGCTTTCTGCCTCCTGCAGTGTAGCGCTGCCGTCTACCAGAGTCACCTGAACGCGTCCTCTGGGCGTGGCTTCTCTCTGCATCCTCCTCCCGCTCTCCTCCTCATCCTCTTGCCACCTAGACAGATCAGACAGCGGGGGGGAAATAATGTACAAGCATGACAACGTCAAGGCATTAGCAACAACACTCTGCCATCCAGAGCGGGACGGTCTCTCTGCTTCACTCACAGCTGCTTAGGTCAACATGACTACAGTATTCTAGTTCAACGTTCCACCATGTTGGCCGATATTGGCCAGTTATTTACCGGTCTCTATCAGAGGTGTCTGAGCTGTGCTCCACAGAGGAACCAGGCTGGTCCTGTGGCTCGGCCTGGTGGGGCTTCTCCTCCTGAGGGGAGTCCTGCTCTGACAGGGGTCTTACTGGTGTACAGGCAATGGTCTCCCTCCTGCTTCGACCCCTCTGCCTCCAGGGAGCGGCAGGCAGCGGGCGGCCTTCCACCCCCGACGCCCCACCTCTCTCTCTCTGTGGCGCAGGAGAAGTTTCCGTCTCCTCCGCCTTCTCCTGGACGCCCGCGTCTCCCCAGCCGCCACCGTTCTGCTCCTCCGTCTGGCCGGCGTCCATCCTGCTCCACTCGGGACCCCCGGAGCGACTCTTCTTCAGGATTCCTCTGATTCCTGGCTCTGAGTCCCAGCGCTGCGGGCCCTGCTGGGTAGGGTCGGGCTCCCCGGGCCCGGGACCGGTGTCGGGTCTCGGCTGGGCGAGGCGTACCTCGCTGGGTTTTAGGTTGACAGACAGGGCCTGCTGCCTGTCGGAGAGATGAGGGGACAGACAAAACGCAGGAAGCTGTACGGGGCCTTTCTGGAGCTGAACAGAGACGAAGAGCGAGATGGGAGAGACACAGCGAAAGATAATCCTGTTAAAATTCACTTGTTTAACTTCAGCTGTGTTTAAGTAAAGCATATTGAGTTTATGAGTTTAGGCTCTCCGGTACTCACCAGGCTGACCTCCTCCACGGTGATGGGCTGCGTGCGGTAGCGAGCCGCCTTCTGCCTTCGTCTCTCTGGGGGGACATCGGCGTGGCCGGCCCCCCTGACTCCCTGGCAGGGACAGCTTGTTGAACAGCGCCAGCTTCTCGCTCATGCTCAGCTTGCAGTTCTCATCGTCCTCCACCGGCTCGGCCTGCGGAGCCTGGGCCTCTGCCACTGGTGGCGCTTGTTGGGGGGCGCTGCAAGGGAGAGGTGAGTGGGTACGATATGAATGGCAGGCATTGATTTGGATTGACTGGAAGACAATGCGAGACCTTTCGAGTGCACGGTTGTAAATCAATGTTTTACACTCCTGTCCTCCTGGGCGTTATAATTAGACCAGATGGAATCCCTGCAACTGTCCAAGCTAAGAAAATAGCCTCTGGGATGAATCTCTCGTGGAGGCAACAAGTACTGTCATGCACATTTTAGCTTTCATATACAGCAAAACTGTTCAGAATTCAGCCAAATGACCACTAGCGTCCTACACACCTGATGGCCACCATTTCCTCGGTGGTGATTGGCTGAGTGAGGAAGCGGTGTTCGTTGCCGCGGCGCACCCTGCGTTCGAGACAAACGCTCCCGGAGCGAGGCTTCAGGAAGGCAGACGCCTCGGGGGCAGCGGCCTTCTCCATCTCCTGCGGAGGAGACAGCGAGAGGTCGGCAGCTCAGACGTTAAAGGGTCTCGATAAGTGACTGTAGCGTGTATCGTTGGTGATTGGTTGATGGCATGAATTGTGTAAACCACAATTTGAGGATGTGTTTCATAACATTGATCGCTGAAAAGGTACGTTTAAGGTTTCATACTCTTAATACTGATATGTGACCTCTGACCGTTTGGTTCAACTAAGGCCTTTGCCCAACATTCAGGTCAAATAGCGGATTCAATTGGCTCAACCGGTTAAATAAGTAATAAGAGAGACCACAAAAATGGCAGTGAAAACCCCTCTGCTAATGTCTCTCGTTCTATTCGCGTGGATGGAGGGAGGGGAAGTGGGTCAGATAGCTGGTGAATAAAGCAGCTAGCTGTTAGGTGGAGTGTCTTGGCGACTGACGGGGAAGGGATAGAATGCCGGGCCCACAGGTCACGGTGTAACCAGAGCCCCGCCGGGTCCGGTTACCTCCCCGCCTGCCTCCACAGACCAGCAGGCTAATTTTAACAGCGCTGCCATGGTTTGTGAATGGCACATTTTCACCTGGTTTTGACATATGCTTTGTGACTAAAAACCGCAGAGGAAGTGAAATATTGTCGTGAGGGTTGGTTGATTGTTGCCGTACAGCTTTGGGGGTGAGATTGCATTTCAACACCGACAGGAAGGAAACCCGCAATGGTTTTGTCATCTGTACACAGACTTAAAAAAAAAAACATCAGAAAAAGATGATTTATTTAAGATGATAGAAAGAATCTGTTTTGCAGGTGATAAATTTAGTCTTTCTTTTAATACGTTCAGATACACAGAGCCGTCAAACTAAACCGTGGGTCCGAGGGCAACACCTGTTTGACCATTCATATTCCTCAACGTGATCGGGTTCTGTTCTGCGTGCTCAGCGCTGGCTCACCATGCAGCTCAGACTGTAAGCAGCTGAGGTAAGGGCGACTGGTGACAGACCAGTTTAATATGTTTCTCTACAACCTATCGGCAGCCCGGACCGTCAGAACCTGAATCCTGTTTAAGACATTGGTGCTTCAGTTTGTAGCTGTTAACACCTGTCTGTACCGATTCTTCAATAACTCTTAGGCCTGAGGCATGGGTCCGTCTCCAGGGTCTTCACGGAGATGAAGTTTTACGATCATGGCATTAAGACAGACAGCACAGAACAGAGAGATGGAAGCAGGTCAAGGCCAGCTATAAAAAAAAAAAGGATGACCCCGTTTGACCCCGTTGCAGACGCTAACATCGACTTACTTTAAACAAAGACATCTTGGCTGCCACGCTCATCTTGGCTCTGTCGTCTGTCTTCACATCAGCTGTGAGAGAAGGCACAAAAAAAAAAAAAAAAAAAAAAAACCTTAAAGAAAGGCCTTAATTACAAACGGGGGCATTTTGGCACGTAGCCAGCTTGTCTTCAATAACTCTAAAAAATGACTTTGGCAGCTATGAAATTACGTTTGGTGGTGAAACTCCCAATGCACTTACCAACTGCAGCCAGTTCATAAAAAAAAAGTCAATTTTGGACCATGATTATACAGTAACAAACCAACTTTACCATGATTATACAGTAACAAACCCACTTTACCATGATTATACTGTAACAAACCAACTTTAGACAGCACTTTTTATCCCTTAACATCCCTAAGGAACCTGGGCTGGAGATAACTAGAGCATAGAGCAAAGAGGCTTTCCGTCAGTCATCGGGACACAATGAGACAGATCCCTGAGACTGATCCCTTCGCGTGAGGTCATGGGCCATCTTGCACCTGGCCTACACACACACACACACACACACACACACACTCTCTGTCACATGGCACCACGACCGCTATCTCTCACCTGGCAGCGCCGAGCTTACCAGGCAACACCAGAACTCCCTGCCAAGGTACGTTTTGAGTCAGTCGGCTATCTCCGCCGTACCAAACGCAGATAGTTTTCATCCGATAGCATTATTGTGTCTATTATATAAAAACATGCATCATAAGCTTGTACTGAATTCTCATAAGCTGGGTTCATAATAAAATAGTGTATAACATATGTGACATGTGGCCAGTAACTCGTCTCTGTTATGGTAAGCTGATCTTTGTAAGGAAGTGGCTCTAATCTTTTTATGGTCTGGTTGAGTGTGGGAGTGGTGTTATGATACATAAACATATCGTCACCGAGGAGATTTAAACCTCTGATGTGGGCTTGGAGGGTGAGCCTAAAAATAAAGGCTCTGATTTACTCGGTGAGTGATAAAAAAGGTTAGAGTTTATGGAGAACCCAGTAAAGATACTGACGACGGAAAAGCGGCAACAAAGAGTTTTAACCCAGATCCTTAAAACGTCGAAGGGATGGCGAATGTGTTGTGGTAGTGTGACTCTCTCTCTCTCTCTCTCTCTCTCTCTCTCTCTTTCTCTCTCTCTCTCTCTCTCCCTCCCTCTCTCTCTCTAGTCATTGGACACAGGGTCAGCAGGGTCAGTACAACAGACAATAGGTCAACTGTTTTCAACACAATAACAAACCGAATGATCCGAGCCGGGTGGGCAGAGGGCGTTACCTTTAGAGTTCTCCTCTTCCTCTGCATCGATCAGCCTAGAAGAGAGAGAGAAAGAGAGAGAGAGAGAGAGAGGAGACAAAAAACACCAGGTCACTGAACAAAATCTGAAGACAGGAAGCAGGACAATGACGTGGAGAGTTTTTAATGCTCATTTGCGTTCCCCTGTCGGTTCCTGCCGGAGCTCACAATGCAACGTCTTTGTGCTGTAGTATGCAAGCGCACGCTATCGGGATACCATGTACATATTTATTTACATGCTCGGTAAAGCAACACTGTGGAGGTCATGAAGGCCTCCGGGGCTGCAAACCAATGCAAACACATGCAAACCCAACCAAACCAACTACGCGTATGGCCAGGTGGGGCACTCGGCACTAGCCAGGGAAGCATTCAGGATCCATCTTCCATCTAAGCTACGTGGAAAACATTTACTTAATAATAATATCTCGTCTGTCATCAGCAATTGCTGCACTTTGTCCCCAAAAATGTCCCCAGATATAAAAGGGTTTGTTAGTTTCACTGCTTCCTTCAGGTTTAGTAAACTGACACCCCTGGCACCACACTCTAAAACATATGTTCAATATGGGCTGAAACAGATGCTCCTCCATGGTGACCTGCTTGGAAAGCTTTCACGCTGTCATTCATCTTACTATTATCACACATCATTCAACAAATGTGCCGGCAGAACACCGCAAAGGAAACAGGAACACTGCAAACAACGCCCGCCTTGGGAAGAACCGGACCGGGGCAGGTCAGCTTCCCAGGGCAGACCCGTGCTTCTTCCCTACCCGCTGCTGTCCTGCATCTCATTGACCGTGATCGGCTGAGTCCTGAAGCGCTCGCCGGTCTTGCGCCCCCCGGCCGGCCCGCCGGGGAGGTAGCGGCGGGTGCGTCGCCGGCCCCCCTCGGAGCCCGGCTTCACAGCCAGGTCGAGAGGGCACGCGGCTCGCCCGGCATCGGGGCTACTATCCACACAGACACAGCAGAAGGAAAAGGAAGGAAAAAGACGTTGAGGCATAAAATCGTCGCCACGGGAGACACACAGTCTGATCAGTCTGGATCACGCACAACGCTGCATGCAGGTGACCCTACACTTTCTCGGGCTGTGCTCCAGTCCCGGTCTGCTGCAGGAGGGCACTTCTCAACTGGCCCACCGACACCCGAGTGTGGAGCTGGGGGGCATCGGGTCCAGGGGAGCCATGGGGGACGGGGGGCTCCCCCCCACTCAGCATGCTGGCAGAGTCCTGGCAACCCTGCCTGGAGGGGGGCGGGAGTGAGGGGGAAGCAGGTGAGGATGCAGGAGTGGGGAATATGGGGTAAGGAACACTCTCAGGAAAAAAGCATCTTGAACCTTTTCATGAAAGGTTGTACTTTTTTTCTGAGAGTAAAGAGATGGCCAACGACTGTCCCATGATGTCAGAGTGTCAAGCTGGGAGAATCAGCCTGGTCTTAAGCCTGCTGGGGCCCGCTGATTTAGACCGCTCAGTTCAAATCAGTAACAAACTGGTGCTGGTGAAAAGTCGCTGGTGAGGAGCAGACCTGGGTCAGATAGTATTTGTAAGTCTTCCTGTTTATTGGAACCTTCTAGGAGTGCCAGATGGATCGGGTTCAGAAAAGTTTCAAGTTTCAGTTGTCAGAAAATTATATTAAATGTTCCTTTAAATATTTTCCTGTGAAAGTTCTGGCAGTATTGTCATTCTGTGGCAACAAAAACAGCCACTTTTGACTCAAATACTATTTGACAGATCTGGTGATGATCTACATACAACAGGCATGTTCATTCCCTTTCACACTTCAATTCATTGCCCTGCACCTGTAAAGTACCTATCTATCTACATATACATATACATACACCACAAGCCCAGTTTGATGGAGAGCGATTCATACATACAGGCTAGTTGTTCTACTCCTCTACGGTCTCAAAACAAAGGAAAAGACAGTAATAGGAGAGAACAACCCTCGTGGCTCATGAGCATAGCCTGCATAATTTACGCACAAAAGATCCTGTAGTCGACTCAGAAAAACATACGACATCACACAAACGTGCAAAGTGCGTTGGAGTGAGTGGTGCTCGGTAAGCGTTGGTACGATGCTGCAAAAGGTGATGAGCATTTAACGATACACGGGATGTGATGTTGCTATACCCTCGTGCTATTTTGGGAGAGTACCCCCATGTAGGCGAAAGGGGTGACAGCAGGGATGTCGTTGGGGCACCCTCCTTCACCCATGTTTGATTGAATTAGGCCCATGACACCTCAAGAAGGCTCAACCTTAAGTTCTGGCGTCCAAGGACCACCTATCACAACAATGTCTAACCTCACCACCAGAAGGCTAACAAGTGAGTGCTATCACTTTAAAAAGAACAGATGACTTGCTTTGGTCCCAATATGCAATCCATCAAGCAATCAATCAAGATGACTCATTCACCCCAGGCGGGACTCACCTTCTCAGGTACGTGGCCTCTGCGAGAGCGTCCGCCTCGAAGCCGTTCGCGACCCCGCGCGTCTTTCCGTTGACCGTTTCGACGAGGGCCGGCGGGTCGTCCGAGTTCAGCGTCCCTTTGTGGGCGTGCGAGGCCGGGTCGCAGCCCTCCCTCCCGTCCCTCCTCACCCACTTGGACGGCAGCTCCTCCACGTTGCCGTAGCGCTCCGCCAGTTCCCGTCTCCTCTCGGCCTTGTAGCGGGCGATCCGCTCTGACCTGGGCTCCAGGACCGGGTTCTCCATGGTGTCCATGCCTCCCCCCTTCAGAAGGTCTCAACCGATTCTTCTGCTCCTCTGAGAATGACAAGGCATTTAGGAGTGGGGAAGCAGATGGGGGCTGTTCTTTCTCCGCTTTTCAGCTAAGACACGAAAAAAACGAGAGCCAAGCCTTCTCCCAGTAAACCTCTCAGGTTCCAGCGGGGCTCCAAATGACACCGGGTTCGCTGCCGTCTTCAGCGGTGTGATATCCTGAGAGTCTCCACTAATCACACGTTGCCTACCAATTAGCGCCTAGGTGGGTGAGATGTTCCTCCTTAAATAGAAGGAAGCAAAGACAAATCGATTAACAGAAGTCTAGTCGTCGTAGAAAACACCGCGATGACATCCATCCCTTACATTACAGAAACCCCCATTTTTCTCCAAGTGCATCCTTCATTTACGTCTCTCTCCTCTTTCGTGCCGAAGCCCATGTAAGACGACCTGTTCCAGCCCGCGGTGCCATGGAGGAATCTCCCCTTGCATTGAAACCCAATACCGCAGCAACTCAGCTCCACTCTGGATCCAGGCCTTAATGGCACTGAGTCTGCAGGCTGTCCTGTCTCCTCGGTAAGGGCTTATACCTTCTACAGTAAGTAACTTAGCTTAAGCTGAAAGGAGAGCTGTATGGCTCAACTTTTACCCAGCAAGCTGCAAAGCCAGTCCATCCAAAACACAGGCCAACCCGAATATTTGCTTGAATACTTCTACGTTATCCCGAACAGTTATGAAATGCTACCCAGGGCAACGTGCACACAGACAACTAAGACGGTCCCCGTTGGCTGCATGGTCACCCGGATGTGTTTACACAACACTAACAAGGCCTGAAGCCATGAAACCATATATTAATATTGACATAACCAGATCTGTAGTTTAGGACAGCGTGTAGCCATGAAATGAATCGGCAAATATCTACGTGTGTGATCGCAATTGTGTACAAACATAAATGCGTGTTTGTGTGTGTACATGTGTGTGTGAGTGTGTCTGAGAGAGAGAGAGAGAGAGTTTTCCAACAATTGTGGGTGTCAGCATTCCTGGTGCTTTCCCCTCACAGAGGAAGCAACAATGGAGCCTCCAGAACAAAGAGGCATGAGCCGCGGACTTAGTTCAACAGAGGGAGCTGCTGCAGGGATGAATGCTACTGGTGGCAGTAGAGTTGCACAAACTAATAGACGCAACTTTGCATTTCAACAGGTGGTCGCACTCTTAGACTGTTCGAAAGAAATCTGGAGTGAAGAACGCAACAATGCAGCAATGCAGAAATATTTATGTCAAATTTGTAAGAAACAACTGAAAAGGGAACAGCGGTTCAGTCATGTGGGGTGTGTTCGTATTGAAAGGGCTGCCGGTCACACTTGCAGACAGTGCGCTTGTGTTGTCAGCTGATGAGTGCAGAGCCGAAATGGCCGTAGATGACAGGGACAGGCCACGACACTGAGAGCTTTAATGACTTGAGCTGTCTGGTGCAGTGATCCCTATGAGACAACAAGATCAAGGGTGTGTGTGAGTGCGTCTGCGTGGACGTGGTTTAGACACCAACAGTCTGTTAACTGGACTGAAGACACCCTCCCTCTCCAGACTGCGAGAGAATACGTTGTTTTTATCTGGCCAAGTCAGTAAAGTAAGAGTTGAAACCGTGGCCATGCTTGTGTAAAGAGCAAAGGTCACGTGACGCGCTAGAAGACTGTTGATTGGAGGAGAGACTGTCGTCGGGGCTCAACATGGATCATTGGCTCCTAATCCGGTGACACTAGAGTTGACACTAGCTTGGACTAAAGCCTGCAGATGACAGCTCAGGCCTGTTATTGTACACTTCAATAACGCTGTAATATTCAAACACGAAGGCCCGGAGCAAAGCCGTGAAACACCGTGCAGCACTTATAGGACGGCAATTACCCGCTGAGGTCATAAAATCCAATGTGCCATGCAATTTGACTTCCTTAAACGCCTCACAGCAAACAGACCTTTATGGACTTATCAGGATGAAGCGCTAAAAGGTATACCCCAACGTTTGGTTCTCCACTAGACCGACTCACCTGAGATCAGAAGTGCAGACATGTTAGAAGTTACATAATAAGACAACCACTCCATGACAGCAGCAAGTCAAACTAAAGGGCTGGCCAAGAATTAGCCTCCACCCAGTTTGACCTGTCCTGGTTAGGCTCCCTGCCCTGTATCCCCCCTCCTCCTCCATATTCCCCCTTTCTTTCTAGATAGATTTAAATAGCCTAACTCAAGATGAAAGCCTTGTGTAGCCCAGCAGTAGCTAAGACACAACAATCACCATCAGTAGCTTCGAGCACTGTTGTGCCTCTGTCTGATCTGTCCAGCATGGATTTCTACAGGCCTTATGCCCATAATAACACAGAAATCAGCCATATCCTCTCCCATCAAGTCCAATTTCCATCAAATCAAGAACATTTTGCCACAAGTTCAGCGACTCATACGGAGTCAAATTACTTGGAATTCACTGCCAAGGCAAAAGTCACAACATATAAAGGCCCTGACGTGTGCAGCTCTGAATATCCTAAGGACAAATACATTAGGATCGAGTAAAATAATGAAATTGGTCGGGGAATAATAACTGGTATATGATTAAACCAATTACAAGTCAGTAAAGATTAAGGTTCTTGCATTAAAAGATTATTCTTGTAAAAATTGCCCCCAAGTGACACCATTTCTGGACAAAATCTCGTTGACTTTGGATCATTTTCTAGACATTAGGACAAGCGTTTCATTCAAACGGCGCACAGAGTGACTCGATAACTGAAGTGAAACCAGCGTCCGCTATTCAGCCTCGTTACACTCAATGACAGCTAGAAAATAACAAAACCGATCACTGATCCCGAAATGCGAAATGTCTTGCGGTAATAAAGGTTCATCATCATCATCCAGATCTAAGTTTCACACACGTCTACTTACATGCACTGCGCGGGGGTCGGAGCGCACCGGGTGAAGTGGACATGAGCGCGCCGCTGCGACCGCGGAGAGCGTCAAAGCCCATGTAGGGTGAGCGCTCCTCCGTCCCCGTTAAAAATATAACCCCGTGTACCCCCCGCGCCTCTCCCCCCTCCTCCTCCTGTTTTGGCATTCCTCGCGGAGGGGGGGCAAGGCTGGGATACACGGGGTAGGGGGGGGCAGCAGACAGCCACAAAGGAAATGATCAGTAAATGCCAATGATTAAAAACATTTTTTTGAAGTTGGTGGTGGCACCGGCCCCTGCTGTCTGCGGCTCCACCCCACAGTCAGGGTTGCCCATACTTTTCCATGTCAAGCACACCACAAATAGATACACCTGAGTCCCCTAGGACCCCTATCTGAGGAGATGCGTGTTTGAGCTGACTGTGCACAATGACAGAACTGTCTATATTTTGTGGGAATCTTTGATCAAAATAAACCTTTTTTTTTCCATTGTCTTATTGTGTTAATTTCTAGGAACTGAAATAATACTGAAATTAAATTATTCTTCGTTTTGTTGGGCACCCCCTGGACATCTCTGGGCCCCAATTTGGACACCACTGCTATAAATCATTTGAACAAACTTCCCATCTGAACAATTTGATAGATTTTAATTCCTTTAGATGTAATTACATTTCATCTGTGTTAATTGTGCAATTGGTCTTCCTCTCAAGTGTTTCAACACTGCCTCCCTCTGTTCATACTGTGCAAAGGAAAGGTTTTCTCTTGCCGTTTATGTAGTACTAATATTAACTGTTCACTCCAGCGCAGGACCAGAATACATTGAAAGGGGAAGTACACAGCAGATGCCCTTGTACAAATTAGGCAACTAGTCAGGGGTGAGCTAGCTATGACTGATCCACTGGATGTGAGAAGGCCAAAGATAAAGCTTTCAAAATAACACGTCTGAGCTTGCTCAAAATACCCTCTCTATAGTGCCATATCCAAGAGTAGGCCTGTGATGTGCTCTATATTTTGACACGGGATTGAGGTCTATTCTACAGTAATAAACCCTGCTTGATAGACACACACATACACAGGGTGAACGTGTCTTCCTGACTTTCAGTCGCAGGGCCAAAATCATCCGTCTGACCTACCTAAAGGTGTTTCCACTGGAATAAAGACAGAGAAACTGAGATGTAGAACAGGGAGGTTAACTTGATGAAATATTCCTCATGATTTCAAACTACAGAGAAAATGTTAGCAATGGTGTTGCATTCAAATACAGACACTCGTTTCAAAGAGAAATATTTATGGAAATTCTTAAATGAACAATGTAACTCATGCACAAGTTAATACAAACAGTCAATACAAACAAAAATACAGGTGTCATCTTTTCCACTGACGACACCATAAATACCTACATAGAAAATAGAAAACAAAATCAAGCAATATGTATTACAGATGTGTATAGAACAAACAGCAGATATGGAACAAAAACAACTCAACATAAAAGGTGGACATAATAGCGTTGTCATTAGTTTGCAGCAACCCTATTTTCCAACAGCAACATCCCTAAGTGATAACTGCATGCATGCATTGATTCACACCGTGTACTCTAATGAAATGTTCTTTTACAGATCACATCGGTCTGACGGGATCTGTTGTATGTACAAAGTGGGATCTGGACGCACTAGGATCAAACAGATGGTGCAAACCAAATCCAGGAACAATGCACTTTTTAGTTATTCCGTTCTGATGATTACAGGCATTCGATGGCATTCACTTATTATTTACTATTCATAAGTACTTCATCTAACTAAGTTGCAACGGTTGCACACTATCAATTAAGGTAGGAAGCCTTCAACCCCCGTTTTTCTGTTTTGATACAAAAGGCTGCCATCAACACATACTAAGGGTTTTTGTGCCATAAGAGCCACGTTCTCAGAGTCCAGCTAAACCTTCTTTATTGTTTTATGGATATTCCAATGGTGTTAAAATAATCCATCAAACCTGACCACACAATTCCACATAGATCCAGATTAGGATTTTCATGATGCTGGCGGAACAAATGTTAAAAGCTATTAAAAAAAAATCTATGCTCTGAGCAGAATGTACAATGACTTTTATGGCACAAAACCCTTTAGTATCCTGGACACTAGGGTGGGGTAAGCCCAAGCAAAAGGGATTGAAGTCTTTCTATTTTCTACTCCTTGTTTCGACAAAATCTTCAGTGCATCATGAAGAAAGGGTGGGCCAGGGCTTTGGCAGCTGAGATGCGATGGGTTGGTCTGAACGCTAGACATTGCTGCGGGGAAAGAAAGGTTGCTAAATAAACGACACTTGGTGGAAAATACAGATTTTTTTTTGTCATCTGTCCCTAGGGTCAGAACCGAATTAGTGTCACTACTTCACGCAACTCACTGCAAAATGATCTTGAGCACATAGTGGTTATCAATCAATACATGGCCACAAATGTAAAAGGAAAAATATGGCAACATTTGCCAGCAGTAGAAACAGGCGGGCTGCTCACAGAGAGAAGGCTGTTCTCCACTTGGCCCAAGTTGGGCAGCAGCTGAGTGCAGGGGCCTTTGGGTCCCCAGTTGGCCGAGTAGGAGATCGGGCTCTCCTTGGGCCAGTCCGCCTCACTGGGCAAACCAATCACCCTGACAAACACAAAGCAAGGGACAGCTAAACTGCAGCCATAACCTGTAATGGTCAAAGCATTATATAGCCAGACTGTCAGGTTGGTGAAATAAAATGTATTGGTGGGTGATGACAGGAGCAACACAAAAAGAAAAGAAAACTCACTCAAAGATTTTCTGGAGCTGCTGCACCTCTGTGTATCCACGAAACAGTGGTCTGCGGGATACAAGTGACTTGCTTACAAGCAGGTTAACTCGTTGGAACACCTCTGTGACGAAGCACAAAACATTTGTAATGCGCGTACCTCAAGAGGAAGAGCTCGGCGAAGATGCAGCCAGCGCTCCACATGTCCACAGAGGTCATGTATACCGAGTTCAGCAGCACCTCGGGAGCTCGGTACCAAAGCGTCACCACCTGCGAAGGAGGAGTGAGAGGACAGAACAGAAAACAGAAATAGTTTAGCAACAACACAGATGAATGTGTGAAGACCGTTAACCAGTGAGGGTCATGCCTGTGTGTGCGACAGGTTATTAACAGGTTATGCGCTGCTTCACTTACACCTGGAGTGAGGGCAATATTAAAGGTGTAGATGCGAGCCAGTCCAAAGTCAGCAATCTTGACCTCTCCGTGGCTGCTGACCAGGATATTTTCTGGCTTCAGGTCACGGTGCACGACGATGTTGGTGTGCAGGAAGTCCAACCCCCGCAGCAACTGCATCATCACATCCTGTACAGACAGGAAGCAGCATGGCAGCACTTCCTATTCGGTCTATAAGAGGGCATTTAGTAGGTTTAGACGGATATATCAGTTTGCTGGTGGAGGTTCCTCCCTGACCACAGCTAGTGAATATGTTTTTAACAATTTCATTTCATTAGTCTGTCCAGAGGAACTATTCTACTGTGGTAGTGGAAGGACTTTTGCAGGGGTGTCAGAACCTGCAATGAAACCTGTCTCACCCTGCATCAAAGAGCTGCTGACCCACCTAAAAGAAAAAAACATCAGTATGGGTTTCAATGGAGAATTTCAGTGTTATCATCTATTGGTCGCTTCAAGCCTCAAAAAGACCGAATGGCATGAAATTCAATCTTTCAAATTCAAAGAAAACAAATCTGTAAGCTGGAGTAGTGTCCGTTTCAGTGATTTGTGAGCACTTTTCTTTAATGTGTGCAGCTGTGCAGATGATATATCAGGTGACGAGTTCCCACCTTAATTTTGTCACGGCCCAGCCCAGAAGAGGGAACCTTAGCGAGGTATGCAGACAGGTCCTGATCAATGTACTCAAACACTAGTGTGAAGTCAGTGCTCCAGCCCATCAGTATAGCAGTTGCATCCAACAACCTGGACAGCGGGGTGAGAAAATCCATGCACAAATAAAACTAAAATGCCACGGGCAAATCAACCAACCATGTTCTCCAGTACCACTCAAGACTTCCTGACTTCCTTACTGCACTATGTTGGGATGGTTGAAGTACTGCATTTTACGCAACAGCGCCACCTCGCGGATCATGAAAGGAGGGATCCCCTTCTCTGGGTCCCCGTGGATGTTAAATTTCTTCACCGCTACGAGGCGCTGTGGCTCACCCATCTGCCTGGCCTTGTACACTTTCCCAAAGGCACCTTCGCCTACTTCTGCCAGGATCTCGTAGCGCTGAGCACCGGTGCTGACTTCCATGCCGATCCAAATTCAGACTCTGTTAACCTGGTCATTCGTGGAAAAACATGTCTGCTTGTGAAAATGTGTCGGACACACTTAAATGACAGATAAATAGGATGCATGTCAACGAGAAAGTTTGCTAACGGCGAGCCTCGGGTGCAGCATCATTGCTCCAGCGGCTAGCCCGAGTAACGTTAGGTAATTGACGTTAGCGAGTTAGCTAGCGAGTAATTAGCACTTTTGACAGCACATAACTGTAAAATCAATGTTTTGACATGTCTAACCAGTGTCAAATCCCACAGTGGTGTAGTCATGGTTAACTTACTAGAGCACATTTAGTTTACCTCAGACTACTGACGGCACATTGGTGACCTTGCTGCTGGTCGCAAGGAAAAGATACTACATATTTGTAGCAAGTATAGTAAATTGTGAGAAAATCACACCCCTTCGTTGCCAACTAATCAGAAAGCTCACAATTTGCATCTTTCTTTGCCCACTCGTTATACACGTGTTAAATGCTGCCTTCAGGGCCTGTAGGAAATGCCGCAGTTACGACATAATCGACCAAACAAAGTGGTATTTGTCACTAGGAAAGTAAGTAACTTTTTGACAGTACAAACACTACACCAGTTAATATCACATAATTAACATTAATATTCCTAACTATCACTATATCACCTGGTATAGTGTTAGGTTGAAGTTCAAGGGGGGGGGGGTGTTGCTGCCCATTCTCACTGCCTGCGGCCTGCCCATCAAGAAGTCCAGGAGCCATGGAGGAATTCAGGCCGAGCTTCATGACGACCTTAGAGGGCACTGTAGTGTTGAATGCTAAGCTGTAATCAATAAACAGCAATGAACTGGAATGAAAACCTGACATAAATATTTATGATATAAATCCATTGTTTACATCACATTTTTATGACAATAGGGTATATTAATGAAAAGCAAGCATTAATTAATGCATCTCTGAAAATCCAATTGATTTTTGGTGGTTGTCATCCTTATGATTAATGGCTGGAGGTCATAGTTTACCCACCCTTTTAATTAACACTTCATCACTGGAGGCTGTGTTATATGACAGCCAAGTGGCAGAGGTGTAACGTTTAGGTTGAGGAGAGAATGGGAGCCGTGTCAATAATTGATGGTTAATTTGATTTGTACAACCATGTTTGGCTAACGTAATTAAAACACCAATTACATGCCTGATACTTATTTTCTCCTCTTCATTCTGTTGCTGCAGAATAAAGCAAACTAAACTAAATGTGTTCCAGGTCAATTTTGTTATTTCATTCTTGGATGCAGGAGCAATACATTTTTTTAATGTTTTTTTTTAATTAGGGATCAGAAACCTCCATGGGTGCCTTGCTATGTCTTGGACTGTGTGTACATAAATGGATTGTGTATGTGTAGACAGACAGAATAATCCTAATATTTATAGGAAAGCATTTTCAAAACTACATAAAAGAAATTCAAAACATCCACCCAGTCAGGTTAGGTCAGGTCAGGTGCAGCAGAGGTAGCTGCACTTTTTTTCCCACCACTGTAACAACCTGTACTGCCTGACAGCCGAGGATAACATCTGATAAATAAGTAATAAGGAATGTGGCGAGGAACAGCTTCGACCTGTGGGGCGAGTACATGTTGTATTGTTCAAAATCCATATGGTACATACAGACAATAGCACAGTGCACCAAATGCCAAACGTTTTATTGTTTGCACCCTTTTACAACAGAGGAAGAACCTCTGTAAAGCGGCAAACCAAGCATACTGCATAGTGAAGGGCATAGTCAGGTTTGAGTAAAACATTCCACACGATTTCTATCCTAGTCAATGATTTACAAATGCATTTCAGTGTTAAACAGTTGAGGTCATGATAGTTTGGGATGAGTGCAAAATGACTGTTCAAAGCTCAATGACATCATTAATGTCTTACAATGCTCATGATTAAATAAAACTTACAAACCAAACATGGATAAGTGTAGGTATGCATGTGGCTCACTGCTAGTAGGGAACATTCAACTTTCCCCTTCAGTTGAGCATTAATTCAGCATTAGTTCATTGGTTGGGTAGTTGGACTCGAGCGGCCCCGAGGCCATCCAGGGGCCCGACTTTGCGCTGTGACCCTTTGATCCTCCTTACACAGGGTTTGTGTGAGTTCAAGTCCCTGCACCGGTTAATTGCATAGTTAGTAGAGTGTGGCTTCCTACTGTAGGAGCTGTTACTCCCCCTTCACTTTGGCATTAACACATTTGGTTTTCTTGGCCAAGGCAATGGCATCCAGATGTAGGTTGCGGTTGAGAATGACCGAGCCGCAGGTGAGAGCCCCCGCCAGAGCGCCAGCAAAGCCGCACACAAACACATCCTGGCCTGGAAATTCAAGAACATGTGGCGAACAGCATAAACACTCAATGTCGGCCACGTGAGATAGAAATGTGTCACTACTACTGTGATTGTAATGCGCTGCGTAGACGGACTGACCTGTCAGGTAGAGGTTTTTCAGTGGAGTCTGAGGCCTCACAGTAGCATTGAGTTCAGCACTGAACCGTGCGATGCCGTGGTCAGCGCCGTAGATCTCGCCTTTGGGGGCTCCAATGTAGTGTGTATTTGTGATCGGGGTTCCAGCGTCAATGAACTCAATCTACAGAAAGACAGACGTCTGAACTGTCAAGGAAGGTGTTAAGTAAACTATCAAAGTGCTGTAGGCCTAGCTGCATCTGCCATGTTAGACAGTGGACGGATCCAGAACTGGGGTCCTTACCTTGTCCCTGGTAATCTTGGGGAACACATCCAGGACCACCTCCAGAATAGAGTCGATGAACGTCTGCTTCAGGTCTTTGTAGTCAGGCCCTCGGTTAGCCACTTTGCCATCCTTCCACTCCTCAAACCACTTGTACTTGGCGAAGCTGACCAGACTCACGGTGGATTTACCTGGGAAGATGGAAAAAAGACGGGGAGGATGGTTGATTTGCGCTGCAAACGTTGGAAAACACGCTGTTCTGGAGCAACAAGGCTTTTGTTACTTTATTGCAGACACAAGAAGCTCATAAAACTGAGCATCAAAGTAGGTAATAGTGAGGGGGGGGGGGCGCTGTGTCACATGTTTCTGTACCTGGTGACCGTTGCTCCCAGGTGGGGTCTTTCGCTGATGGAGAGGCTACAAATAGGAGAGGTACATTTTTAGCCGACTCCTCCCTCTCTCCCTGTACATACTTTTCCACCCTGTAAAAGAAAACCAGTCATTTGGGTGAGTAAACAAAAGTTCAGATACAAAACAACTGAGGCAGATATGTTCTGAGTTTACTGCCCATTGCGTAGTTTGTCCATTAAAATACATGGACAAAAAATGACTCAAAGATTTAACACCATTAGTGCTTGTCTGAGGAAACAGAGAACTATGTATAAGAAGATATTCAGAAAGATATTAGACCTAAAAAAACAACGTACAGTTCATCGAAATTGTTCTCGGTAAAGATCCAGTAGTTGTCTGCTTTGAGGCCCAGCTCCTCCTTGGTCCCGTTCAGACCCACAAAAACACTCAGGCCGCCTTCACCGTGCTTCATCATGCTCAGCTGCTTCTGGATAGCTGCATGGTAGGAATGTCACAACTTTACAAATGGGCCACAGACAAAAAAAAAAGTGAAATGAAAACAAATTTGAATGGTATCAATTTATAAAGTCACTGCACTCATAAAAAAAGAAGTAATTCACAACAAACATCAGCATCATTCTATCCCCAAAACCCCTGCCGAGTCCCAGATCCTCCCTAACCTGGCATGGCCTGGAGCTCTTTGGGCAGCAGCTTCTGGTAGGTGTTGAAGATGCCGGCGTCCGTGATGACCATAGGGGCATGGATATGGACTTCCTCCTGTCCCTTCATAACACTCACACCTGAAAACATGGAAAAAAACAACAACAAATAAGCACAGTGAATCCACTCTTGTTTGGTGGCTGCATGCTTTGACTGTGTATACAGAAAAATAAAGCCAATCTCAACACAAGAGTTTTTTTCACCATAAGCCTCCTTGGCATCATTGAACAAGATGCGGTTGACGGGGGCGCGGACTAGAACAGCACCGCCGGCCTTCTCGATGATGGGGATCATGTGGTAGGCGATTTCACTGGCTCCTCCCTTAGGGTACCAGGCGCCGTTCAGGTAGTGACCGACCAGCAAGCTGTGCATAGAGAAACTGGTATCCTTGGGCATGTTACCTGCAGATCACCAGAGAGTTAGACGTACGGACAGCACACTCAACGCGGCTGATCCAGTTGAACCGACGGCCCTGCAGCCCAGCTTACCATAGGTGCCAAAGATGTAGGTGAAGACGGCCCTGAGGTCCTTATTCTCCGTCAGTTCATTGACCACGTCCGTCAGGCTGCGGGATCCGATTTTGAAGAAGAAAGAGAGACGACTGGCCAGGCCAGTGTAGACCAGGAACTTGGCCAGGGGGGCGGGGCAGATCTTCAGCATAGCGAGAAGCCAAATACCCCGTCCGGCTTTCTGAAAACAAAACACACACATGACATGAGAGATGCTAGAGATGACAGACTGACAAAGAGATTAGTACCAACAAAAGCACTGCACCTCCGAGGCTGTGCAAAGAATTTTCCTAACCTAGGAAACCAAACCAAAACATCTGATGCAAAAAAATTGCAAAAGAGACAGCAAAAAAAATGCATTCCTTCTTTTGCAGTTTCAGCAATATAGTCTACCACAGAAAATGTGTTCTCCCTTATCAAAGGTGAACTGCCCTGATCTGAGTGCACTGATGCAACATAGTCTGGGTAGCATTATGTAATCTTTCAACTAATGAGAGCTTGTCGGTGACTGTGTGACCTTTGATTTGCCAACCCTTGTCCTCTACAGGGAATATCAACAACAGCAGCAAAATAAATCTACTTCATGAGGCGTCTCTGCAAAAGTTCACTGGGAGGAAAAGGCATTCACACATTTATGTAACGATATGACAGTGATATGGGGTGTTGAAGGCAGGTACGACATCAACTGGCCGATAACTGATATTCAATAAAAGTCCAATATCGGCCTGATCTATCAATCTGTATAACCCTAGTAACTACACACAATAAATAACACCAACAATCCACCAAATAAACCATTACATTGCAATCTCTCTCGGAAAGGATCCCACCTTGACCAGCCTCATGTACTCGTCGATGGCCTTCTCCTCTCCGGGGAAGCGCTTCTTCAGCTCCTCGGGGAAGCGGGTCCTGCCACTGTAGATGGGGTAGATGCGCCGGTTGTCAGGTGGCCCCAACACCACCTGGTCATAGGGATTCTCCAGGGGCTCCCACTGTAGTTGCCCATTGGTCATCTGGTCCAGCATGCAGCGGAAGGGCTTGTGCTCCAGCAGGTCGCCGATGTAGTGGATCCCTGTGGGAGGACGGCATACGGTTATCAGGACAGGGTTTCATGTTCATCATCATCATCTTGCTTACTCTGTATGACTTAATACACTGTATAACATGTATAACATATGTAGTAGTAGTAGTAGTGGTGGTGAATGCAGTACATATATGCCATGCTGTATCTAGCTCATACAAAGTTCAGGTAGAGGCCTCAATCAATTAATGTTTGTCCCTGGTTCATGCTGAAAGACGACCTACAGCCCAGCACTGAGTGTCTCCTCGGTTATCTACATGACCTTGGGACAGTGAATGTGAATGTGTCTTCCAACACTGGTTTGTCTCTCCTGGTGACCTTACAGGGACCTGTTATAAACCTAACGGGTCTTGTGTAACCTGAAGGTATAAAGATCCTGTTACATAAGTCAAAAAGAGAAAGTATCAAAGTGTTTTAAGCAGGCTGTTTCTAAAGCTGTCATTGGCAGCTGCATGCTAGAAGGGGTTACAGCCAAAGGAAGTGTGAGCTTTGGGGCTGAATATAATGATGAGATTGCTAGAGAATACATTGGAGTAGAGAGCTTAGATGAAGAGGAGTTTTGCCTCAGATGGACTTTGAGATGGTGTATAGCGTGTAAAGAGGGCAAGCTGTTTGAGGAGTAAAGATTGCAGTGATGGTGAATGTTAAAGGAGCTGCGGTAACAAAGCAAACAACAGAGTTGTAAATACCAACTAATTTGATATGGGTGGTTTTGGGAAGTAATCCAGTAGCTTACATCATCATAATGTATCATCATTGTATAAGCATTAAGCAGAGTGAGGGAAAGATGACTGGTTCCTGTAGAGAAAACTGGTTCCAGGACTGGTTTGAGGATTTGACTTTGGACTGGTTATGTGTGCATGGTATGAGAGGGAGGAGTCAAGCAAGATACCGAGGATACCAAGATATTTCTAGGTGCAATGCAATTCAAAACTCCCAAGCCAACAGGATGAAATACACTGCAAGCACCAGCCTTGAACACCCTTTTCCTTATTTTAGTTGAAAGATGTTTCTGACGGGGGGGGGGCATAATCCATGCAATAGGCGGAGGGCCAATCCTCTTACCAACATCAAATTCAAAGCCCTTTTCGGTGAAAGTGTGACAGCAGCCCCCTGCCCGATCATGCTGCTCCAGTACCAGGACTTTCTTCCCAACCTTGGCCAGCAGCACGGCTAATCCGAGCCCACCGATTCCACTGCCAATGACAATGGCATCCAGGTTTTCAGGTACTTTACTCGTCACAAAACCTGAGGAAGTGTTAACGAAACATGGTCAGTAGCATGGTCATGACACCAGTGGCATTGCAACACTGAATTTGAGGTTTCAGACCTCTATATTTATCACCAGCCCCACTAAAAATCCATCAGTGTCATTTTATGTTTATCACATGTTAATAACTGTAATTCAAGTGTGATGCTAGAGGCAACAAGTGATGTAATTGCTGGTAATAAGTATTAACTTTATGGTAAAATAAGAATATTGTGCCATATTTTAGAGTGAAAATACAGTATTACATAAAGCCAAATTGCTTTCAACTCATTTTCATCTCACCACTTGATTCCAATGCAGTCTGTCTCTATACACTTTATACATATTTCTAGTAATATGCTGAATGAAAACTGAAATTCATTTGACAATAAAATCACAATCTACAGTTCAGATACTCTTCCATTATTATACATCATCATCATCATCATCATCTTATTTTGTGGTTATGTTGAAATTTACTTATTTTGGTGTACCCACTTTCCTTCAACCTGCCTTGTCCATTTCTACTTTAGTCACTGATTTCCTACATTTCCCAGAATGCCCTTTGGCAACCCTCGGAGAATAGTTGTGAACTTGTTGCTGCTTCATCCATATCAGACCAAATCAGAGTTGATTGTGGAAAAGCGTACTAATGTAAATACAGCGTTGCTTAGTCATTGCTCATTTCTATTACTGTGGAGAAACTGGAATTACGAAGACAGATTTTTGTATTTCAAGTTTGACCAAGGGAACTCAAATAGGAGTGCAAATTAATTGCTGCAATGTTTCAAAACTTTCGAGTTGTGGCGTGGATATCATTCCATAAAATTTGGTCTATCGAGGATACAGTTGGTGGAGAAATTGCAGTTTTAACCAAATAAAGTCCATAATGACCTACTGTCAACTCACCCTGCTTCAGCACTTTATTTTTCTCTTTCCGGATATGAACCATTGGTTTCAACGGCTCGCGGGTATCGATTTCAAAAGGGTTGGGACCGGGGGTGGTGAAGACATATTTTAGTAGAAATATTACAAAGCCGGCACAGATGACAGCCACGGTGATCCACATTGTGACAGTGTCTGCAGGTAGGTGTTCACTTCCGCGCTTCTGCTGTTTCTTCTTCTCCTTGACTACTTGTTCTTCTTCGCCTTCTTTTCCCTTCTTCTTCGCTTTTAAAAGTCGGCTGGCATCCAACTTTAAGGCGCAGTACCACCACCTATTGCTCCGGAGTGTGGACCAAAGCACATACAATAGAGCCTCAATTAATACTCTAGATCCTCTCAAATAATTAAAGACAGCGAGTTGAGCGGCAATTCTATTCGATTACAAAATGTTTTTCAAAGTGACCTCCTTAATTCCAGCTTCCTGTAGCTCAGCTAGCACTGCCTCCCTCTCTCTCTGATATCTCCTACAGTGCATAACAGCATGTTCAACTGACTCCTCCTCCTGACAGTATTAAACAATATCCCAGCCTCAATCATGTAACATAAATTTCCATTTCCTCTCTCTTAATTTTGCACATGTATCTCCTTGTATTAACCATTGTCTGAATTTGGTATAGATGTCTGCTTTTTGTTTTTCCATTGCCTTCCTCGATACCAAACCTTCTGGGTCTTCCCTAATAAACGTAGCAGATCCCGCTCCTACTGCTTCCTTCCTATCCCAGTGAAACACTATATATCCCTGGACCACAAAGTCTGGCTTTAACCATGTCTCTAGGACACAAAATATTGGGTTTAGTCACTATTCCATCAATTAATTGCTAGAATTCTTGACCATTTGCTAAGAGATTTTGAGCATTTCATTGCAAAAGTACAAGCATGGTTCCTGGCTAGACTGAACCTCAAGGTCATCCCTCACTTCTTGCCATGTCAATTCACTTAAGCCAAGATGATGCTGATTTTACTATCAAATGGATCTGGTGCATTTTGGACTCTACACCAATGGCACTATTGATTACCCCTGCGATAAAGGGAACCAACTTCCTCTTGTCCACATTCAACTTCTCATTTATTTTGTGTCCACCCTAAGAAATCCCCTTTCCTGCTTTCACTTTTTGTAGGCTATCTGACATGGTCCATATTCAAGGCCATGTGCTCCTCCACAATTACTTCCCATACTCATTGTCTGGCCAGTAGTTGCCTGCTTTTAAACTGTACTTTAACTCTTTATTGATTACCCTGAGTGGTGCTCCCCTAATCACTCCTTTGCTCCCTTTAACTTCCATCTCCATAGTCTGGATAACTTTTACTGCTCCCACATCTTTCCTTTCCTCTCCATGCTGTCACTGTCTTCATTCACACAGCAGTAGCACAATCAGTCTCGCATTTATTTATTTATTGAATCACTGCGTCCTCTCTCCGCCATCTTCGTCTTTCCTGCTCCGATTCGCTAGCTTTCCAGACTTCTGTGTTTGAGCGAGGCCTGCATAGAAGTGCCGCCCACCACGCCTGACAGACAGGAATACTGACCAATTGCAGTCGTCCTTTCGCTTGCGTCAGGCCGTTTCACCCAATCAACGCCGAATTCACTGGGAAAGCGACGCTAGACAAAATAAACACGACCCTGCTGTGTGTCATAACGAAAGACAAAAGGTTTGCACAGTCTTGCTGGCCCTTTCTGCAGTTAATATCTACATGTCACATTTTTGTCTGGAGATGGAGCAGATTATACCATGTTTACACATTCACTGCACTGCAAAAACCATGTGGGGTAAAGGTTAAACACATAATAAATCTGGTCCATGCTGAGAGAACAGTCAGAGCTTTAAGTGTCTAGTTCAAACTATCACCAATAAGGGCTCTAAGACTGGTTATATTTTCAGGAAAGCAACATTGGTTTTGTTTATCCAACATTATAGTTAATCTGTTAAAATGTAAACCACAGCCAGAGTTTCATAAAGGAATGTCAAAATTATATTTGCGATCTGTGATTTCTAAGAAGTAAAAATGAAAATAAAAAGCAAACCAACTATGGCCAAAAACAGTGTCACTTCACATGCTATTAGAAAACAGCTTTATTGCAGTCTAGCGAGTTACTTATTGATTTTGAAGTTAATTCAATTTGATTCAGGACCAGTCAAGCAGGATATCCTCAGTGTAAACATGATCAACTTGAACATGGAAACCCCCTTGACACAAAAAAAACGAAAAAAAAAACATGCAAAAACCTCACAGCAACTTCGATATTTTATTTTTGCTCAAAAAAAAAATTCACCTGCAACTTCACATTCGTTTCCTGCATCATAACACCATGAGACCCATGTTTTTTTTTCGTTTTCACATCGGTTTGCATTTCCCACCAAAATTGTACATAAGAAACACTTTAAGTTGGGTATTCCCCCAATCCCACCCGTCCTGCACAAAGTCCTGGAACCCCTGACTATTTTCATATTTAAGAGGTATTATTACAAATCCACTCCCTCCTCACGATCATGATCAAACCCCAACCAGAACCCCTTCTACCTCCCCGTAACAGTCCAACCTAGTCCATACTGATTCTTTTCCTGTGACTGAGCTGCTCCATTTAGCAGTCAACGTTTTATTTTCTTCTGAACAGGGCTTCTTCTGTTAGTGTAGTAAGCTGGAGAGTAGGTCATGAAAGTTAATACAGATGGGAAGAAGTATTCCCAAAGATGAACACCAATTCCGGCATATACATCTTCAGCAAGCAGCAGGGTGTTGAAACGACTCCAAAATGCCTATTAAAACAAGAGGGTTTGATGGCAAATCTGCAGGTTCAAGCGTGAGAAGAAAAATCTTAACAGAAGCCCTTGTCTTGTGTCCACGTTTGGCATTTATTTCCTCATCTTTTTGATATTTTTTCTGTTTTTAAAATATTTCTGACCATTTTGATTTTATCTAAAACTTAAGGATGACAGATTTCTTTTTTTTTTTCATTGCAAAAAAGCACTTCCAACATTTAGGAATAAAATAACACATTAGGTTCTAGTGTGTATGTGTTAGGGCATAATTTGCTGTTATGTTTGTTGATATTATTTACATGTACTGTACGTTTTGTAGGTATGCCAACAGTGAGCGTTTGGTATACAGTAATCTGTGCAAACTGTTCTTGTGTGGGTGTTTGGTTTCAATAGACACAGCCTGAAGATGTAATACAGCTGTCTGGGATGGTAACTACAATGGCTTAAGGTCCATGTGGTGGAGGGAGGAGGAACAGCGGGAAGAAGAACCAACTCTCCCAGCTCCCTGCCTGGCAGCGGTAGTGCAGGTCAATGTTCAAACGGTCAAAAAGTAAAAATGGGCGGTGGGTTTCCGTTCCTGAAGCAGGAAGTCAATCAGTCCATCAGTCAGGTGGTCAGTGCGTTGGTGTTGTCTCCTGGCCTCTTGGCGACACTTCTTGGGGCAAATAGGGGATGTCACTGCAGTACCAAGCCAACCTGAGGAACAAAGGTGGAGTAGTTATGACCACATTTTTTATAATGCAGCGACGACTTTCCAGTATAACATCTTTAAAAACAGATAATACAACAAGTGTTCCTGTAAAATTCACCTTTTCTGACCCCATGCTGGGACACTTCCAATTGTACAGATAATACTGTAGATTCCCATCACCGATGCCAAACTTGAGCTTTTCCAGGAAAGTCTTGTTTTCCATCAGGTCCAGTGCGTTGAAGACATCAAACCCTTTCTGGATACACAAGACGATAAAATGAAATAAAATCTTGTTAGTTGAGAGTAAATATCTAACGGGGCCCTGAGGCACGGATTGAAGAGGTAACGCACCGATTTGGCCAGGATGAGGGCGTCAGACATCAGGTCCAGCAGGGTGGTGGTGGTGTGCACGTTGTAGAAGGAGTAGGCTGCTTTAAGACTGTGGTGCACAGGGTGGTTCATAATGGTAGAGGGCAGTGTGTAGAAACTCAAGAAGTCCGTCACTTTGCCATCGTTCTGTCACGGGGAGACATGAGACACACACACTTCCTGTAAACCTTTTACCGTGCAGCTCGAGCTACAATACACTGAAAGCATTCTGATTTAAAGTGAAGGGAATAATGTGATGACGAGACCATGTGGTGTTCGTTACCTCCACCAGGTAAGTGTCAATAATGTTCTCCTGAGGCAGCAGCCAGTGCGCCACCTCTTCCTGGCTCATCGCGGGTGCCAAGTGGAACTGGCTCAAGTATTCACGGAGAAGACGGTGCACCACTGGCACATCCTTCTTCGTCATCGGCCGCAGGCCCGATGTCTTGGGGGCCTGGAGGAGAGAGGACGGGGGAGGAGGAGGAGGATAGAGGCACGGGTGAGGCAAGTGGTGTTTATAGAACGGAATAGATGACTAGCATGTGCATGCATCACCAACCTCAGGCAGACGGTACAACTTCATGGTGCGCTGCATAGTCATGTTCCGGCTCAGATGGGAGAACTTCACCTCGATCAGCTTGCGTGGGTTCAACGAGCGATGCCAGTACCTGCACAGAAAAGCAGATTCATTCACGTACACCGAGCATGCGCGCGTGTGTGTGTGTGTGTGTGTGTGTGTGTGTGTGTAAATATTCAATGAGAAAAGCAGGAACGGGTATGTATGTGGAAAGCTTTTTCCTCTGTCTGACTCACCTGCACGTGCCCACGGGTTTGGGCAGTACCACACCGGCGGTGTAAACAGCCTGAAAGATGCCCTGCAGGTTGACTCGTCTGGTGATCTCCCTGATCAGAACTGGGGCAACTCTTTTAGCGCGAAGCTTCTTGTGGACGCAGAGGAAATTGATCTCAACCATTTTCTTTTCTCTGAACGACAAGAACGAGAGTCAATAAACACGGCGCGTCTATGCCCAGCATTCTTCATAACAGAACGATAAATAAAAAAATATGTATTTTATAGGAGTAATACTTCTATTAGAATACTGATCTAGATTACATAGTGCACTTTTACAATTTTTACAAAATAAACCCCAAAACAGATTAGATGTGTTCACTTACATGTCATAGATGCGGATGGCGGCAGGAATGGCACTGATGAAGCCCACCAGCTTCTGGTTGGAGTTGACCCTCACCCCACAATGCCACTGGGGCAACCAGCCAGGGGGCCGCAGGGCCCTGAGAAAGAGACAAGGTCAGTAAAATGCAACAGCTTAGTGCCATCACCTGTACTAAAATTCAAAACACAAAGCTTTATCCCAGTGCTTTATAACAAAATGTGCCACAAAGCAAACTACTTGCTGTCCAAATGTACTACACAATGAAATGAACAGAACCAGCATACCAAATATAGCATTTAGATAAAAGACTGTCAGGCGCCAAAATATAGTCAAGGTTAAAACAATTACCAGAGCAGGAATTCAGGGGAGTAGTCAAATCGGAACATGTTGTCATCATCCTCCACATAGTTCTCGTTGAGAAGGGTGTAAAGCTCCTTGAGCTGGTTTTAGAGAAACAGAGAGAGAATTTGTGAGTAAGTCAAAACCATAATTTCAGGTTCTGGCAAAATGACACTGGTTTGTTGAAAACCACAAAACACAAACACAAAAGGAACAGAAAGTAAAAGTAGGGTGAATGAACCGACTATAGCATCAACATCCAGTTTGTGGCAAACAACTCTTTAATTGCCATATTCAATTCTGCAAGTTGTCATAGGCACCAGCGAAAGGTAAACTCGTTAGTTAGGTTGTTTTCTGTAGTCTGTGGGGAGCCGTTTAGAAAAGTATACAACAGTAGAACATACACGCTGCTTGACACAGGCATTATCTCTGCAGACCCCGCCTGCTGCTGAGTTTTTAAAGCACCAATAATGTCTTTTGACTGTATACAGTAAATCCTCTGTATGCACATACACACTGACTGTTGAATGGCCAGGCTTAAAAAAAAGTTGTGTTTTGTTTAAACTTATTCTTCTTGTCATAATAAAATCCAGGACTATTTGAACTTGATGTTTACAAAATGTGTTTTTTTTGTATAAATTAAAGATTGGCATTCTTAGTAACTATAGAGTATGTTTGCCTGGTAGATTTAGCCTGCAAATCAAGTTTGCAGTTCTCAGCAGTGACAAAACCAGTCACCATGTTATCAGCAATAATTCTAACATGCCTTTTACCAAAAGGAAGTGAAGAGCAGCACCAGAGAGACATCGTTCAAGAAATAATCAGTTGGATCAAAGTGTGAGCTAACGGTCCATTTTAACTTAAAAGATGTAATATTCATGTACATCCTTGCTCTGTGTGTGTGTACATATATACACGTCCTTACAACAGCAGAGTTCCCCAAGTCCAGGGCGTCCCAGCTGAAGCCCTGTGGAAGGCTGTAGGGCTCCTCACGAATGTTGTCTTTGTCAGGTTCAATGGAGCCATGTGATGTCACCATCTCCCCTGCAGGAACATAAAATGATGTTTTTGACACCAAGCACTGAAACCTGGGAGCACAGACTATAGCATAGACTAATTTGTAGATGTTTGAGAGAAGAAATTAAAACAAACAACAAAATGACAAAATCTAAATCAAATTCTCTCACCCAAAAATGAGGACTTCGTTCTACATCTCTGTCACATGTCATACCTAGCTTGGGCACAGGCTGCGTGTCCCAGAACTGGTAACTCCTCCGACTTGCCTCCTCCATGGTTTTGGCAGGGCCTTGGCCTACAGAGAACAGTTCAATGGCCTTCTGGATCTCCTGCAGCTTATCAGCTGGCAATGAGTTTACCTGTTAAGAGAGTAAAAAGGAAATACACGGTTAGATCCTCTCTTTCTATAGGTAGCTTTCAGAAGTAAAGAATGAACTGTCAATACATCCATTTCTAGCAACCTCCCTCAGAGGAACAAAAAGAGGAGGAACAAAAAGAGGAATACAAACAGAAAGCAAAACCGTTAAACTCATTTGTTCCTGTCACCCAACACATACCTTGGCAAGGGGGTCCTGTGCTGCTTCCGTGGCACCAGCCTTCTTCTTCTTTTTCTGCTTCTTTTTCTTCTTCTTGGCTCCAGTGTCATCCCCCAGACCCTTGTCACTGACATGGGATAAAAACAGACATCCATTTAAGCATGCCAAACCAGAGGAAAGTCACATACTAGTCAAGAAATCACTGTAGTGAGCAAGTCAAAAAGGCCAGACAGGATAGACAAATAGTGCTAGTAACACACGGGCTATATCCACCATCGGTACAAACAGCTGAGGCAGAAGATGCGGAATATGGGTTGGTAGAATTCACCTTTCACAGGTAGTCCTGTATCCTTATGTCTGCCAACCATAACCCCCTTTTCTGATCAGCGTGGACTAGAGGAGCCACACACCCCCACCCGGCTATCCCAGCTTCTGGGCTGAGATCCTGCATACTTACAGAGGATAATCTCATTACCGTCCAAGAGGGGAGAGAGAGGCCAAGTACTGGCCTGCATTTGTAACACCAGGACAGATGGTGAATCACATGACCCCTGGGGAGGAGTGCATGGTATGCATGTGTGTGTACATATGTATGTACAAGAGGTCAATGAGTGACTAGGACAATAGACAACAAAACATTCAATGGCTTGTTCCACAGGCTTCTATTTCAACAGCCCAGTCCGGTTATCCTCCAGAAACATTCTTTGTTTGTGTGTGTGTGTGTGTGTGTGTGTGTGTGTTGGGTGCAGAGGACCTAACCTAGGTTTATTAAAGAGCATCAGTGAACCGCAATTTTGCTCAATTAATTAATTCATTAACTTGACACTACCCCTCCCTTCATACTTGCAAGCTTAGGCTGGTTTCATGTGTGTCATCAATAACTAAACAGGGACAGAAGCCAATACCAATCAAACGGCGATTTCCATCGAAGCCTGCTTTAAGTAACTGCTACTTGGAGCTAGGCTGCTTGGAGATTTGCCATTATATGAAGCATGTTTCTCTGATACACGGGGAGGAGAGAGTCGATTCTTAAGCTAAACAAGGACAGGCCAGCGGACAGTGACCGACAGCTCGGTGCATGCATGAACATTATACAGATTTTAGTGGGTTTCATTTTTGATGCGGCTAGCGCCTGCACCGAGACACACCCGCAGACAAAAGGGGTTTGACAGCTAGCTAGCAAGCTAACTCTCGCTAAATGTCAATTGGGGGTTGCCATGCACGGCGTTTCTTAACGGCATCGATCAACGAGACGCGAATGATACAGGAACATGTCATCTTAAAAATCAGCTACAATTTTATTAAGCAAATTATAGATGTGCGTGCAAACATCGTGCTTTATTATTAGGCTAGCGATAAAGAGTACTTTGACTTTCTTCTAACCATCCTTCTTTCCCCTACGCCTTGCGATCAAAGGCAAGGCAGACGGAAACTGACGGTAAAGCCCGCCCACATCGGGAAAAGGACGCACACTCAGCCAATCATATGGGACAACGGAACGGCACAAACCTCTTCCAACCAATAGGGTAAAAGCAAGTGGGCGGGACAAGTACAATCAGGGTTGTCGATTCTGACTGAGCTAGCTCGCCTCGGCTTAGGCTTGCACTCGCTTCACAAAAGTGTGCAAGAGCATGACACATTTTACACTGCGTTAGGACTAAGTCTGCGCCCTTACCCATCATCAAAGTGGTGCTCTTCATTTTCACAGTCGCTGCAATGTCCGTGGTCTTCTATATCTTCTTTCTCCGGCATCGGTGCTGTCTCATTCTCATCCGCCATCTTCAACCAGGAAGTGAGAAGGCACCGCGTGCCCCCGACGGCTTTAAACATCCATGAATGCTATTGGCTCAGAGCTGTGATGAAACGTCTTCACTGTTTTCGTTATGGTAGATTTTTAATAGATAAGTAGGCTATTACAAGAACAGAAAAGTTAAAAATAAATACGTGCAAATAATCTGTGTTCTTTTATTTTTGAATTTTGAGTCTTAAAATTCTCTCTCTCTCTCTCTCACGCACGCACGCACGCACGCACGCACACATGCATACACACAGTTTTTTGTGTGTGGGGGTTTTGGCAGGGCCTTGACCTACAGAGAACAGTTCATTGGCTTTCTGGATCTCCTGTGGCTTATCAGCTTGTAATGCGTTTAACTGTTCGAGGGTAAAGAGGAAACTAAATCTGCATATATACCATGACATTTATATTACATTACAGTCATTTAGCAGACGCTTTTGTCCAAAGTGACTTACAATAAGTGCATTAAACTGATTGTTGAATGCCAGTCACCAAAAATCTTTAGTGCATCTACTCCCCAAACAAGCATCTAAGAGCATAACCAGTGCTAAAGTGCTATGAGAAAGGGTCAGAAATTTTTTTTTCTAGAATGATCAAGTCAGGGGGCACCCAGATTTGAACTGGGGACCTCTTGATCTGCAGTCAAATGCTCTACCACTGAGCTATACCCCCTTCTCTTCATTTAAATTTGCTTCCTTCCTATATTCCTATATTTCATATGTACATGCAAAAGAAAAGTTTGCACAGCAATGTGTTATTAGTGCTTTTATTAGTGTTTTTATGAAAACAGTAGTTTCTCTTACATTTTATAACATACGTAATACCAACTGCCATTGACATAACACTGATTATTATTATTATTATTATTATTACAGGGAACAAACCAGGTCTCAATTCCGAAAAAAAATGTTAAGAAATGTAATCAGATCTGTTTATAGAACAAGTTCTCAGCTATCTAGCAATATTTTGGTGCAGCCTAATGATTTTACCATTTTTCACAAAATCATTACAAAATGCTTTTCATGTCAATACTGTCAGACACAGTAAAAAGCATGACTGACTTTGACTAACAGATTTAGAGCCTCAGAATCTTCCTTTCTGCCCCATAGTTACACAGTTTGAAGATCCAAACTAAAGTCTGTCTGACAGAGGGCTGTTACAACACATAATTTAATTATTCTAACCACCAATGAGATTTTGATGACAGCCCTTACTATGTAATTGCATACTATTAGTATGAAAGTCATGTCTGATTTAAAACGTAATATCTGAGAGGATAAAGTCCATATTTACAAAGCAAACACAAATCTAGAGGCCTACAATATAATTAAAGTGAAGTAATGAACTGAAAAATGACTTTTTCACCTTGTTAGATAATTTTCCATGTCATAATATACACCTACTTTTAGTTTTCGTTTAAATCCAATTACATTTACCTACTGTGTATTTTTAGTGGTTACTTCATGGTGTAAGCGTACATAATTTAACCAGTATAATTTACAAAAAATACAAACTATTATAAAATGAATAGTGGATATGTGCAAAGGGCCTTCAGATGACCACCTCTGATTGGTTTTAACATTCAAATTGAATACATTTTCAACAAAAGCAGAGCTTTTATTTGTGGGACACGTTTTGTCCCAGGTCTCAAGAATCAGTAATAACATAAACAGTAACACTGCGTAGGTAAGGACTGGATTCCTCCACTGGGACTCCATGATTTAAGTGCTTGAATCTGGAGACCTATCCTGATCCAATATAATAACAGTAATCTAGCTAACACTATGTGATACCTTTTCATTAAATATTACAGCAAAAATACACCCATTTATCATCTAGGGATTTCCTTAAGGCTTTGAAATAACTCTTATTGTATCCAAAATACTGACTGGATTAGATTATTACAGTTCAACCAGCATTTCATAGTTGTGAATGTAAGATATCAGTGGTAGCAGATTGGCAACTAAACAGAAAACACTCATGATTTTCAATACAAATGAGGCACGTAGCTCTCATGCAAATATATTAAATAGTCAAACAAACCTTTGACTGAATAGTTCACATTAGCGTGTGTGAAATGATGCCAAGGCAAAGCACGGACAACATAGTCTTTTTTCATACTTTGAAATGAAAGAGGATAATAAAACATTGTTTCTATTAATAACATGTATATTTAAGATTGGTTAGTTGAACTATTTCAAGTATTTTCATATTTTGTGGAAATGTTCAAGCCAATTGTCTCAAAATGAAAAGTATCTAGAGTATCAAATTAGATTGATTGCGGAAACACTTTGATAATTCAATCATTTGATCAGCCTTCATGTATAGAAACTGCGTCAAACACTCCAACCATACTGAAACATACTCATTTGTAGCAACAGTAAATGTTCATTTTACATCTTTCCTGTAACAAACCAACACAACCCTAGTCCATAGACGCGATTGGCCTCCCAGCCATAACACTTCTGACACAGCGTAAGTCAAGTAAGAACTTTTTTTGAAATACTGATACCATTCTATAAGTTAAAACCCAATACTGAAGTATAAAAATGTTAAATATATCTGAAACTAAAAAAAATATATATGAAAGAACATGTCTTCATTCTCTCTCCCAAAGATTTGCGATAACCTCCTACGGATGAATGACAATTTTGGAGACAGTCCCATGTTAGTGTTACACAATCCATAACCGCTAATCTCCAACCCCCCCGTTTAAATGGAGGATGAGACAGCCCTGACAAGAAATGACTAAAAACTCCCACATTCTACCAGGGAATTCTTTACCAGCCCCAGGCAATTTATTTCCCAACAGCCAAGGCTCTTCTTCTTCTTCTTTGACTGATAAACAACGTCTTTCTTCGTCCAGACAGGACTCGGTGTAAATTGGACACTTGAAGTTTTGGGACTGGGAGACTGACTGGCAGCAGCAATGTCTCTCCACACAGCCAGAGCTCCTTTTTGTTGTCAAACCTCTTTGTTGTCAGAAAGGCAGTTTTTCCAGGCGGCTTCAGATGCATGTCATGCCTTGCCCTTGGCCAAGCCCACACGCTCTGAAACCGTTTTGATGGGAACTCCTTTGCGGGACACTTTCACGTGGATAAAGAGTGTGGCGGGGGACAGACTGGAACCATCTGCCTTCAGTAAGTGGACGTGACGATAACCTGGGGAGAAAGAGGAGTACAGGGCATTACAAACAACAACACAAAGACTTATCACTTCTTAGCGAGAGAGCGGGTGTGCTTACCCATGCGCAGGCTTGTGAACGGTATTGTGAGCTGGCCCACAAAGTCATTCTTGGCAGTGTGGTCGTGGTCCTCCACTACAAAACGCACCAGGACCAGTTCGGGGACCTGCAGCTGGAAGCTCAGAGTGCAGTCCCAACGTGGGTTAAAACCTGTAGAGGGCGCAAGAGAGCTGTGAAAAAAAAAAACCCAACACCTCATCTACTACTGGATCGTTCAAACAAACAAGTAATGGCGTTGGACAGAAACGGCTCTTACACAAACACCTCAGAGATCTCCACCGTGCAGTCAGGTATCCAAATGATTCATGTTATTTTCTGACTATAAAGCCTCATTGCATCTTATGCCATCCCATCATAACCAGGGGTGTAGTGGTAAAAAAAAAGGGGGGGGGGGGTAAACTATGAATTCTGTGATCAAGGTAAGGCGGACCTTTTGAAATTGTTGGTGTTGTTTTTCGGTCCAAACGTGTGGGTGGCATCTCCTCTCTCTTTTTCTCCTCTCTCTGTTCCTCCTCTCTAGTAAATCATAATCAGGCATGTATGAAAAAAGGGAGTACTAGCTACCTACTGGAAGCTTCACTATATCCAGTGCAGCTAATCCAAGCTTTAGGGTTGATGCTTCATGGTTCAGTGTGAGTAATGAAATGGTTACCGTTGTTGTCAATGCGGTGGGTTTTGTCTCTGGAATTATCAATGGCCACCCCATGAATTTCCACCCACACTTGCGGGTCCACAATGGAGCTGGCCTTCTCTGTGTTGATTTTTGGCAGCTGCTGTGCGGATATTATCTGAAAGCAAAATGTCTGCAGTCAGTCTTGCTGCATATCAATTTCTCATATGAAAATTATTGACATTATCTTAAAATATCCAATCAGGCTGAGAAGCGTCCATCTAAGAAAGATGTGCGTCAATCACTCAAAATTGTCATGAATTCATCAGTAAGTCACCACTCACTCGTATAGTGAGCTGGGTGGGGATGTGGCCGGGGCCTCCTCCCGTGTTCTCTGGGTTGAAGTTGGACGTGGGGCTGCACATGAAGCTGGGTTTGAGGATGTATCCACAGCGGCCGTTGGGAAGGAAGCGACCCTGGTTCAGGTCCATCTGCTCCCCGGGTGTCTGGAAGTTCAGGGCCACTGGAGAGCGGAGGCAACGACACAACAACAAACATAATCGCACCACATGCTAACAGTAAACATTTCGGCGACAGTGAACGAACGCTGAATTGAGTGAATCGGGGGAAAAGCCAGTGACATCAGTGCGTGTTGGCATAACACATGGTTTCCGGGAAAGTCAGTACAATATTTCACTCTGTCTACTATCGGCCGTATTCTGTTGGCAGTTACTGACTACATGGTGTTTTTCAGATGAATTGACCAAATTAGCTGCCATCGTAACAGCATCCCAGAAACCTTCTGGTCTGGAGTACTAACCCATCTGGCAGCCACAATTCCACATTTCCTGGGGATCATAGTTGGAAGACTGGAGGCGCTGGCCAGAGGGATAGATCCGGCTCAGCTGCCTGCTGTTGTGTCTCACGAACAGCTTCCCTGCAAGAATGCAAAGACAGAAAAACAAATGCTAGAATGATGAGGATGATTATATTTTCTGTAGAACCAGTTACAATAAAGCGACGTTACAAAATCTTATAATGTCAGAATGCAGAATTATTGCCGCCGCTGTACCCGAGTCTTTGATGTGTCTGAGGGCGTCGCTCTCAGAGAAGGAGGACATATCACTGGGCGATTTTCCGGATGTGTTTTCAAACCCACGGAAGGAAACGCTCCTGCAGTACACCACCAGCTCCGATAGCTCTGGACTCAGTTTACAACAGACCACCTTGGAAGGGCAAAGCAGCGCTTAACATCAAAAACGGTCAATGAAACATTCTTTAACAGCTTTAACTTCTTTAACAGCTTCTCAGTCAGATTGCACCGGTGTAGCGATAGATCTTCCTGAGCTGACCTTTGCGGGGTCCTTCTTGGTCGTGCTCTTATTGCTGCCTGCTAACTCATCTTCAGAGCTAGAGGAGAAGCTGGCGTAGCTGCTGGTCTTCCCCAGCTGACCCAGGTGAGGAATCTCTTTCTTCCCTTTCACCAGAATACGGCCCCTCAGTTCCTGCAAGGAGAGCCACGGGAACAAATTACTTCGTTAGGGAAGCTTTTGTCGCATTAACACCCACACAGGCTGTAGAACAGGATAGGCAGACGTCCTAGGGAAAGGGAACAGGTGTGTGTGTGTGTGTGTGTGTGTGTGTGTGTGTGTGTGTGTGTGTGTGTGTGTGTGTGTGTCCTACCTCAGGAGAAGGCAGATCTTTCAGGGTCTGGTCGCTGAGGGGCTTGGTGAGCAGCTTGCTGCCCAGGATGGTGCGGAGGTGTTTGGCCATGACGGCCTGCTGCTCCACAGAACAGTGGTTCTCCAAGGACAGGATCAGGGGATATGGAGACGCCTGTGGACACAAACACAGGGAAACTGTTACATCAAGCCATTAAGGTGCAATTGGACCACAATGTATAAACGCAGGACCTGACACTGTATTGGTATACTGTGTCAAAGCCAAGATATTGCAGTGCCAAGAATGCAACTGTAACCACAAGGGCTTCAGCAGTAATTCTGCAGAGGCAAGATGTCAAGAATCTGCCTTACTGCTGCAGTAGGGACAGAAATATAGTGTCAAAACTGACATTTCTACCAGAAAAAAGTAATAAATCCAGCTTCTGTCACCTTGAAAGCATACTGGGCGATGGTGTCAATGACTTCCTTGAAGGGCACCTTGGAGGTGAGAGTGTGCCCGTGGTATATGACAGGTTCTCCTTTATCTCCGTCCCAGCAGTCCAGTTCCACACATCGGCACCCCTGATTCAGAGCCCTGCGAGTGACAGCCGGCATAACTAACATCATCAGTCTGTGATGTTCAATGCATTCCAGGAGTTATTTTTGTGTTGCAATTTCCTTTTTTTTTTATTGCATCCACTTTTCCTTTTGTTGCTGCTTTTGAGTACGTTTACACATTTCTATGTGCGGTCTGATGCTCTGTAGTGATCAAAAAAGGCTCAAGGGTCTCTTGTCTGAATACCTGATGTATGGCTCGGTGCTGCTGGCGCTGGTGACTTGGTCCTTGGTAAGGTAGGTGTTGTGTGAGGAGGAGATGAAGTAGAGGGCCAAGGGGCGGGTCATGTCTTGGTGGACTCTGGCATGGTCGGGGTTAAACACATCGTTCTCCAGGGACAGCATGTACATGGTGAAACCGTTCTGGGTCATGAACTGGTTCTTCTGGGCTGCAGTGAACAACAATGCATGTTCATCAAACAAGACAAGACAAGACAAGACAGACAAGACAAGACAAGGTTTAGACTAAATCACACATTCCTATCACAGGGATTACACTAATCACAGTCTAGGAAACAATCTCATACTTAAAGTGGTAATCTGTGATTTCCTTGTTATTTATTTTATTTTGGTGACATCTTTGGGGCTCAGCGCTCATCGTTTCCAACTGCACTTCCCAGAGATCACCTGTCAATCAAACCATGTTCCTTGGATTTTCTGTTGACGTTTCTGTAGGTGGCGCTCTTTTCTTGATCTGCTCAGCCGCGGTGGCTATCACTGCTCATGCTAACTACCCAGTTCTTCCTCTGTTTACTCCTAACAAAACTTAAAATGCATCACTTCTTGTGTGCCAGAGGATTTTTCCCAGGAAAGACACCGGGTGTTTAGAGCAGCTTTGAGGACCTACCCCAGTCATTGAGCTCATAGGTGAGTATGAGGGTCTGAGCGTGAAGCAGCGAGGCGTCCTCCCCCTGGTCTCCGAGGAAGTCCCGGAGCTCGGCGGTGGAGAGCACACAGCCATTGCTGGAGTAGTGTCTGAACACGGCATCCAGCTCCGGCCGCCGCAGCAGCTCCCTGCAGAACTCCTCGATCTCTATGTGATCCAGGCGGCCATCGCAGGATCGGTCACACTTCTGGGATGCAGAGGAAGCAAGAGAAACAGAAAGGATTAATGCAAGAAATAACCAGCCAAACAAGACAAAGAGACGGGTGGACGTGCGCCAAAATGTGGTATGCTTTTGTTTTGGGAGCGCTCCAGATTCCCCCGTGGGAGGCAGGACCCCCATAACTCAAACCAGCCATTCATCCTTACATAATGCCCCAATGTTATTCTCTGGGGAGGGGTAGTATTGGAGAAGGAGCATGAAAACAACAATTAAACTGTAGTGGAGAGCTGAGGGGCATAGCGGGCAGTAATCCTCCACAATAAAGAAATAACTGGCTTGTGATTTGTTGCGGGGGAGATGTGAGGGAACGTCTCGAGAGTTGGAGGTGGGGGGTTGGCGGTTGGCTTGCCACTGGTTTGGTAATTGAACACAGACTCTCCACTGCAGGCCGTCTGGGGAAACTGATACGACCCTAACTAGCAAAAACATCAGCGACTCTCCATTTCAACGCTTCTATTCCCTCTCTCCGCTCCGCTCCTCATGTGAACGAACATGTACAGGACATCACACGCACACATCACCCTGACCTTGAATAGACAGCGGGCGTACTGTTCGCTCAGGTCGATGTTGATCATCTGCAGCAGTCGTTTGACCTCGTCGTAGCTCATCTTGCCGTCCTGGTTCTGATCGGCCCGCCTCAGGTAGCCACGGATCCAAGTGCAGGGGGTTAAGGAATAAAACCGGACTGCACCTAAACAAATTGATACTGTGCGGCGATACACTTAGATCAGATGTATTCCACACTAATTAAAAAGAAATGAGTTTTACTTGCAGTGAAGATGGCTCAACATCTGTATGAAGTAACTGAAAATGAAGTCCAAATGTTTAGCCACGCTGGAGGCATTTTGTTGACGGCACTGACTTGACATTGTTTCACATGGATGCCAGTAAAGCTAACAGTCAATATTCATCTTTTGATGTGCACAAAATACACTGCAAAAAAAAAAAGACTCAACCTCAACCTTCAACCTGAAGACAAACCCACGCCTTATTCTCACAGAGGAGCAGTCCTGTGCCACCTGTCCTGTCTGGACTTGCCCTTTTTTCTGCGCTCTCAAAACTAGAAAAGCGTCAACAGAAAATCAGGGAGTTACAAAGAGAACCAGAGGACGATCGTCGTGTCGCGGGCTGTGAGCTATCAGCACCCATGACACCCAGTGGCTATGAGGGATTATAACTGACAAGGCTATTCAGACTATATTTAGACAGTGTTTTCATTGCTGCACACCTTAGCTATGCCATGGATGTGGGATGCACATGTGACACCGCTATGCTCAGACAGTCACCATAGCGATTGTGTCTCAGCCGCACTATATTTATTCTATGTGGGAGCCCGTCGTGTGGAAACAGGGAGGGATATTGGTCCAGCTTCTCCTTCTGGGTCATGCTGGCCACGCGCTCTTTCAAGGTGCGGATCCCGCGGACCCAGCGCCGGGCTTCGTCCTCGCACGGGCACAGCAGGTCCAGGCTCTTCCGGGCTCCTCGGAAAACCACCGTGAAGCACTGGCTCTCCGGCACCGACCCGGACAGCCGCCGCAGGGCCTCGGACTGACAGCCTTCGCGCACGCACTCCACCTCCGTCACCGAGACTGGGAAAGGAGAGGGGGGGGGGGGGGGGGGGTATAAATGACGAGAGTAAACAGAGCTGGACACCAAACAGGAGCACATGAAGTTGAAGCGAACTAGCTGAAGGTCAAGGGGTGAAGTGTTTTGGGGGAATCATAAATCTTGCCTAGGAGAGTGACACAGCAACGCCTGGGTACAAACATGGCTCTTGTAAAATATGACCTGTACGGGCCTGAGTGCAGTGAATGTCCACCACGCTCTCCAGCAGGATAAATTTAACCTGCAACAGCCACACCGCACACAAACTGACACTCAAGTGTGAGCTGGGCCCTCGGTTAAATCCCAGGAGATGCTCCCTCTGCAGCCGCGTCATCTCACAGGCTAAATGATCTTTTTTTAACCTCTTATATCCAATGCCATGGCAGAGCTACGCACATTCATTGACTTGCTGCCCAGAAAATACAACCCCACTACTAGCCCGTCCAAATAAAGTATAGAGGGAAAGGCACCAGCTGATCCCATCACAACAACTTTACTGAGTACAGGGGTTTGTCCGTCTCTGCTCTGGAGAGAAAGGCGCTGTGTGAGTGATTGCTTGCACTGTTTGCTCAGATGGGCACTAGTAGGCAGTGTCTGTCCGGACAATAGCCCCATTCTCTTGGAGGTTGTAAACGTCCACGCCTTACACCTCTTCAAAATTGCTGATACATTCCCTTTTCTTAGTCCGCCCATATGCATGGAAAGTGTGACATGTATGTGTGTGTGTGTGTGTGTGTGTGTGTGTGTGTGTGTGTGTGTGTGTGTGTGGTGCCCCGGCGTCTGCCATCAGACCTCTGGAGCTTGTTCAGAAAGCTGCAGCTCGTCTGGTGTCAAGTTCTCCCACACAACTACCCACTTATTTGTCTTCACTTTTTTGTCTCAGCTCTTTATTTGATTTACTTTGTCTCATTTGTTTGATTAAAAAGTAGGTAGCTAACTTATTGCACTTCTACCTCAGCACTGGTTCTGCTCTTAGTTGCTTGTTCAGGAAGGAAATGCACTTACGATTTCTGGTAACTAGTAGTTCTCTTGCCTACCTATGTTGAATGCACTCATTGTAAGTCGCTTTGGATAAAAGCGTGTGCTAAATGACTGTAAAGTAATGTAATGTATGTGTGTGTGTGTGTGTGTGTGTGTGTGTATGCCATGTGTGCCAATAAAGCATGTATGGTGTGGCATGGCACAGCAAAGGTGTTAAGTGGTGTATTCAGTCTTAAGTCTTATGTAAAGGCACAATAACACTGAACTGCAGGCGCCATCACACTGGACCTGGAAGACCGCCTGAAGCCAGGAACAGCTTCCAACTTGGGCACACACACACACACACACACACACACACACACACACGGTTCTCAGTGGCCTGCCGGTGTGGCGATATCAGTGTCTGTCTGCTGAAGTTGTCATCCTGCTCTAGCATTGTGTGTTGGCATCACCGTATGGTGCTACATAGTGATTTAGAGGGTTACACTCTGCAAACGCCGCCACTCTGTCTCTATTTCTGGCATGGCTGCAGCACAATCAAGACTGCCTTCAACACCCACTGACCCACAAACCCACTACCTGCCCCCCCGCTCTGTGCAGGGCTGCATGTAAACAGTGTGCAGGGCTGCATGCAAACAGTGTGCAGAGTGGCGGTGAGAGGTGGCACGAGGGAGAACAAACTGCATTCCATAATCGGGAGGAGAGACACTGCCGAAGTGACGCCAGCACAGTGGAGGTGGGAGAGGTAAAGGTCACGCAACAAAGAGCAAAATGAAGAGAGAGAAAGAGAGAGAGAGAGGAAATGTGAATTTCCCCACCACCACCATCTTTAGCGCTCCATACAGATCTCATTCCCACCTTAAGGATGGGGGTTGTTGAGGGAACGAGGGCTCATGTGTTCTGAAATGCTCTATACAGTCTAATTCATAGTTAATCGAAATATGGAAGTGGTGAATTGTGAAAGCAATTACGCACAGGAAACAGTATACATGTCACGAGGTAAAAAACCGAAGCTCGGAAGAAAAATGAAGTTCCACTGCATTCTAAAACAACCCTGTCAGGTGGTTGAGTGACACATGTTTTAAAGGACCGCTGCACGCTCTCCGAACATGAAGAACATGAACCTTTGTGCAAAACGCCTACCCAGCATTTACATCATTAAGATCATTAACACCCCAGTGAGGCATAAAGTCTCTCTCTCTCTCTCTCTCTCTCTCTCTCTCTCTCTCTCTCTCTCTCTCTCTCTCTCTCTCTCTCTCTCTTATTTACCCTCTGGCTACGTGTCCTACATACACACTCCTTTAACTCGATTCGCTGCATAATGTCATCAAAGATAGCAGCAGCGTGACCATGGATAATTGGACACAAACTGTGGCTATATGAAGAGGAATGCTCATGCAGTTGGGTCAGCTGGCCATGTGTCTGATCACAACTGTTGACCACCGGCTGGTCTAACATAAAAAAGCCAAAAATCTCAAACTACAAAGGAATTTACAGCTTCCCATGAAGTGTACAACGTGTGTGTGTGTGTGTGTGTGTGTGTGTGTGTGTGTGTGTGTGTGTGTGTGTGTGTGTGTGTGTTTGACATTCCCACAATGAAATGAGCCAAAACCCTATAGGATCTCTGCATCAGGCTCATATACCAGCTTTCCCTTCCTCATCCATCCTTCACACCAGCTCAGCAAGGTAAACGCTACATGTATAAAGAAACCTGATATTTCTTTGCGTCGCTTTACATTCCCGGCGATCATTAATTAGCCAGTTGTCGGAACCTGAAACGAGACCTCGCTTTGCCCTACGGTCTCTTTAATAAGGCAAAGGTAGAGCGGCGGGTGTGAGATCCAACCGAGATATAAAAGCCTAAACAAGTCCGGACAACGAGCCGGCTGAATGAGCGCACTGAAGCACAGCCGAGTCCTGAACTGACTGACCGAAGTGGGGCATGTGCTAGTGGAAATCCTGTTGGCCTGTTTCTACATTACCCCCCTTCAGGCGGAGACCCTCTTTCCCTGATCTGATATTGTTTCAGTTTCCTCTCTGGCAGCTGAAAACCTTTCATCATAGAAAACCAATTCCTACTGGCCCGTTCGCCTCATGTGACCACCTCATAACAAACCTCCTCCCTTTTCCTCTTCATCCCCTGCCTTCCTCTGTTTCCACTTTAACTCCATGGGAATAGTCTGCACACACACACACACACACACACACACACACACACACACACTCTGTCCTCTCCTTACCTTCCCTCCCCCCTGGCCCCCAGGCCTCAGGGATACTTACATGTCTGCTGGGCTTTGGCCTTGCGGGAGCTCTTGGTGGATTCGCACCACACGGTGACCCCGTCCTCCAGCAGCCTCAGGTCTCGGCTCTTCTGCCACCTCTGGGAGCGAACCTTCACCATGCTGGAGCCCTTCATCATCACGCGTACGTCCTCGTTGTCTTGCATCCCTGGAGAAAACACACAGACGTTTGAGTGTGGAAGGATGTGTGTGTCCGTGTGTGTCAGTGTGTCATGTTCAGGGTGACGAGTGGGTTTTCTGTGACATTTTCTCTTTCATTTTCTTGAAGAGTCTCACTTCTTATTAGTTTCATAGAAAAAATAATGTGTGTTTGTGCATGTCTGGCTGTTCCTCCCTGCCTTTCTTTCACAATGGCTATGAAGTCTATACCACAGAATAGATAGATCAGATGTAGATAGACAGACATCAGACGTCTAGAAGTGTCTAGAAGTATGTCTAGAAGATGTCATCAGATGTCTAGAAGTATTATTTAAGAAAAATACTATATAAATATCACAGCAAAACTATAAGCCCCAGTAGGAATATTACATTAATACCATAAAGGTCTCTATAGGAATATTATGTTATGGTGATTTCTTTTCTTTTTGATCCACCTTATTGTAGTACCACTTAGCCAAACATCACAGTGTACTTTTTTCTCTTTCGAGAGCTTGGCAGTGGGCGTTGCTTTTCAAAGCGACTAACCCCTCACACAGCAGCAGCAATATTCCTCTGGAACCACACCTCGCTGACTGTACTTGTCAAACCCTGCATCACAAATACAGTCAACACTTGCACTGCTTACACCCTAAACGCAAGATTATGTTTCCTATACAAACCTTAGAGCGAATAACCACAGAGACGAGGTTTCAATGTGCTGAATGAAGCTGTCATGGACTCTCACTGTTCTACATTGTACAGATATACACGGAGGAGTTACCAAACGTGCTACTGCTTGTTTTCCTCTTTTTTTTTTGGCATCTTCTGCCAAGGTAGACTTCATATGGTTAAGAGGAAGTGAATGCTGAGATGTGAATCAGCCGTCGATAAATTTGAGATTTATTGCTCCCGTGGGCCAGGAGCAGTCCAAGGCACCGCGGAGAAGGAGTCTGTTATAACGGTTACAGCACGGAAAGTTGCAAAGCAGCCTGTCTGGACGTACAGTTCATACTAGTCTGGCTATTACTAGTGATGGAAATCTAATCGAAAATGAGTTTGACACAACCACCCGACAACAGTGGAGCCTGGGCTGTGAATTAATACATGTATCATTTGTTGTGTATAAGGAAATGTTGGGGGGCGTCAATACAACGAGCAGGAATACTGTGTGACAAGAGGAAGAGCATTACATTACATTACATTACATTACAGGCATTTAGCAGATGCTTTTATCCATAGCAACTCAATGAGCAACAGGACCAGCTGTCTGTCTGTCTGTCTGTCTGTCTATATATATAGATAGATACTTTATTGAGGGGGAAATTCTGGGGTTACGCAGCATAACAGTATCAACAATAAACAGAGGGTACAGAATACACAGGCAGGGTACAAAATACAAAATACAAAGGTCTAAATGCTATATACATTTATATGTATGTCTATATACATATATATAATTATTTGAATCAGTGAACATATAGTTGTAAACAAAATGTTGTGGAGTATTTTACACATTTTTGCCAAAGAAATCCTCCTTTGTGAGATTGGGTTTAAAAGCATAGGGCCATTTGAACCTACAGTATGAGCTGGTTTTGATCTGATCATGATTAAATGAGCTGCTGTCTCTCATGATTTTGGACTGCAATGTTGCAGTTACCAAAGGGACATATAGATCATGTTGACTCACCAGTGACGCTCGTTCCAACAGTTCAAACACCACATGGCCAATAGTGGGAATCCAATAGTGTGGACCAGCAACTTCTCTTTTTTTAAACTGTACTGAAACTAAAGTAAAGGGCAAATTGACTTATGTTGAAAATGTTCCATGTGCTTTATCATTAGCACACATTGATTCTACTTTGGTTAAATATTAAGATATGGAGGACTGAAGGTTAATCATTCCATGAAAATTAAACATACCAGACCACAATGATCACAAAAGTCATTTTTAAAATGAAATGACAATCCTACTCCAAGTTTCAGGAAGAGGTCTACCCCATGGACAAACCATTACCATTCAGCTGGAGACTGCTGGAAGTTACCTGACATATACATATGTGCCTTACCCATCTGTTGTTGAGATATGGAACAAGATAGGCAAAAGACAATTAGACAAACTGATGTGTTTCTACAGCTTCACTGTGGAGCTGCTAGGAGATTCTGTCACTGAGCTTCACTCAACAAGCTCTCTCTCACAAATCACCCTTCAGTCCTGAGTCTCTCAACCACACCTCCAAAGATAGGTCCGAAAACAGTTGGCATGCTTTCCCCTCTTTCCCTTAAACCAGTTGGACCCCCCTCTCAGTGTAATGCTTCATACTGCCAATAGTGCCAAATGGCTCCTCACAAGGCCCCCAGAGCTGCAGCGCGGGGCAAAACTGCTCTCGGCCCCTCCCCCTGAGTAGAAACAAACTGGGAAGCAGTCATGTGTTTCTCCCCGTCCCGGGGTCAAGCACAAAAAGGTCCCCCTACCAGCCGCTCCACCATAACAACCCTGTTTTTCACCACATGCGACGCATTCCTGCAGGCAGAGCACAAGGACCCCATTAAGAGCAGGCCACTGACCACGCTAAGCTGCCCGAACAGCCCTTGAATGCCTCTGCCCCGGCACTCACCGCTTCACCTTTTATTATCGCCTCCCTAACCTCGACCTCGTTCGGGTCGGTTTACCTGCACCGTCCCAATGGCTGTGGATTACAATGAACGATGATGGAGCGAATACAGATGGCGAGACACAAAGACTGCAAAGGGGGTTGCCCCGGGAGACTCTAAGTGCTCGACACAATTCACCCAGAAGAACGCTCTGCGGGCCTCTCGGCGAGCCACAGTGCCTGTCCCGAAGTAATGGGAGGATGGCAACGAGAGCAGAATCCTGCTTTCTTTTCAGCGGAGCGAGCCGCAGAGAATCTCGTTGACATCCACGTCATCGGATGCTCAAAGCCCCGCATCGCTGAACGGCTAGCAACCACAATGAGGTGTGCGAGAGCAAGCGATCCAACAACGTGGGGAACGATTAGAGAAACCATTAGAAGGAGCGATGGCACGAGGGAGGGAACATTCCTTTCAACCCAAAATGTTGAAAGGAAAAATGAAAGGAACCCGTGTGAGAAAACAACAAACAAATTCACGAGTTCAAATGAATGCCATGAGAGATATCAGCTCGGTGACCAGCGGGGGCGCCGCCAAGCTGAGACGAGGACCGGAGACCAAACCGCTGCATCGGCCCATCTGCAATAGCCTGTTGCTTGCATGAGAGTCCTCCTCACACAGGCCCACATACCAGCATCCCATGGGGTACGGTTCAGGTTTCCCTCAGCATAACAACTGTCACGAGAAATAGCTATAGCTTTGATTCTCCACTCGTGTAAAGATAGAGAGTCAGGGTGTTGCAGATATGATACGGGAGAATGGCCAATTAAATCTCTCATCATCACGCTGTCCCCGTAAGACAGGTCCCGGCGGGAAGTAGGTCAGCTCCGTCTGCGTCACGCCAGGATCAGGCTCAAAAGCAAATACTGAGGTCCCAACCTCGGGGGTTGCGGGGAAAAAACATTAATCAAGCCACAGTTGACTGGGAGATGATCCAAGGAAAACTCACTGCGGCGAGAGAGAGAGACCCGAGCAGGGTGTTAAACACAGAATGAGAGAGGATCTTGCGGTCAGTGGGGTCGCCTAAAACCGGGATCCCTAGAATACAACACTGATCTGGCTGAGAAGAATAAGATTCAACTTTTTCCAACTTCATAAGACAGATTTCTATCCTCGTTATATGTCCGCTGTTACTCAGAGCAAACACTCAACCATAGTTGCAATCTGTGAGCTCATAACTCCAAACCCATAAACCCCTCCCCCCCGGCATCCACAGGCTAGGTGCTACTTCTCCATGGAGCTCCAGGGTTAATGACACCGGCGACGACCTTGGACTCCCTCTGAAATCAAACACACAGTCCCGCTGGACCCCGGGGTCTATGGCAACACACAGCCATCATGGAGAAATGATGTTTGACGAACATGTATTCAGCCACCGGTCTCAACACTACCAAGCTATTTCAGCTGTAGGGGGAAAGCATGCAGCATGTGGGGTGAACTGAACTGGTCTGATCAGACAAACAAGCGAGGAAGTGTTATATGGCACTGGATGTACCACCACTGAACTGCCTGTAACTGATAAAACCATGTGCTAGTGTTAGTTTGATGTCCGTCTGGATCAGGAGCTGGGAGGGGGGGTGGGGTGGGGTGGGGTTGAAGGCTATGTTACTGATTTATGATGGCACATGTTGCTACGGGGTCGGGAACTGACCTAATTGCCTTTGTTATTTAGCATTAGTGAGACACTCAAATATAGCGTTGACAGTTATCCGTTACGTTTTCAGACACGGACGCGATTTCATAACTCAGTGATGCTTACACGTCTGCTTAGCGTTGAGGTTGAACATAGAGTGCCGTTTCAGTGCCATCCTGGCAGCACACCCAAGGTCTGCATTCCAACAGGCATAGTTCTGTAAAACAGTATTAAATCAAGTGTAGACCTCAACTGACCGCCAGTATTAACCAATTATATGGAACGTGACGGCAGTAATCTGAATGGAAACATTTTGTATCGGACAGAAAAACATAACAAGTTACGTTACAGATACTTCAAAATAAAATGGGGCAAAAATAGTTGGGCTGCAAACTAAATTCAGATGTCAGCAACCAGCAACCAGAGTACATTTGGAAAGCAACTTTGCAAATCCTGTTCAAATCCTGCTCCAGACCACATTGCATCGCGTTATCTGTCAACTTAGTATTGCAAACCTGCTGAAGAACACGAAAAAGATAAATGAAGCAAAATAGAATAGAGTGGAGGTGCAATTCATAACTGGCTGCAAGCATATTTTCCATATACAAAGAGAATAGGGAAAATGACAAACAGAATAGAGATGAGCACACACACACGCACACACACACACACACAGTGGCATAACACATAGTGGTCAGGTTTTTCAGACATCCAGGGGCTTTTCAGGGCGTCTTGACAGGTGCTCTGACCCTACTCAGCGCTTTTCTATTTTAGGCGAGCTGTGGTGAGTTGAGAGGGTTGGTGGGGCAGTAGGAGTCATGATGAGAGGGAGTAGGCTGGGACAGTGAGGAGCCTGAATCACACCAGTGGACTAATGAACCGTTTAGACTCTTCACAAACACATGATCACTTTTCTACGCCCACACACACACACACACACACACACACACACTGTCCATTTGAGCTCTGCCTTGCACCGTCACTGCCTTCTAGCAATAATGGAGATTTTTAGCAAATACTTAATAGACTCAATATTAACTGCAAGCTATTAGAAAGCAGTCACAATACTTTTTCTTTCATAAAAGTCCATCACATGTCGTCAAATAATGATTTGAAGCATAACAATACCACTAATTACAATCTATTCAACCTTCTGTCATAATTATAATAATAATAATAATAATAATAATAATAATAATAATAATAATAATAATAATAATAATAATAATAATAATAATAAGCTACTACCAGTTAGTTCCATTTGTGTTCCAGTTTACTTGATCACTAGACCTGGGGTCCAGTGATGGCTATCAACAGTAAATAAATAAATTGGAATAAATAAGAAACTTGCCTGTAGAAAAATAGCTCGAGTAATGCTAGAATACATTTTAGAAGGATACTACACAAATCACAGGGTGAAAATATATATATATATATACCATAAAGTGCGATAAAGCCACTGTAAACGTACTACTCAGTTCCACAGACACACTATAGGTCCCTATAGGAATATTACAGTGATACCATAGGAGAAAAAAGTACCATAAAGAGGGGTTGTAGTCACTATAAACTCGCTACTGAATACCACAGACACTATTAGTCCCTACAGGAATAACGCAGTGGCCGTGTGGCGACAGTCTGGAGGTTTTCGCTCCCTCAGTGGATTCCTTACCGAGCCTCCTGAGAGGGTCCTGCGTCCTCTCCGCCACCTTCTTCCTCTGTTCACCGGGACCGGTGGCTGGTGTCCTGCCCTTGCCTAACATTATAGCGCGTGAGGACGCCGGAGAAGTGATTGTCCCGCTTTAATAAACTGATGCCCGTCCGTTAACTCGGTGCGAAATCTGAAAGGGGTGCAGGTGTCTTCCCGCAAGCGATGATTTCCGTTGCTCCAGAAGTTACCCCGAGGAGAGAGAGAGAGAAAAGGAGAGAGAGAGTAAGAGAGAGAGAAAGAGAGAGAGAGAAAGGGAGTAAGATGGAGCGAGAGAGGGAGAGGAGCGCAACAGCTAGTCTCTTTCCACAAGTAAAAGTCCCTCCCCGGTGCAGCCATGCCTGTGCGCACCCCCCTCCTTACATCCCACATCCCCTCCCACCCAACAAACACAGATACAAAACTATAGACGACAAGTGGCAGGGGCGCGTGGGCGAGTGGGAGTGTGTGTGTGTGTGTGTGTGTGTGTGTGGTGTGTGTGTGTGTGTGTGTGTGGGGGGGGGGGGGGGGGGGGGGCAAAGTGGAGACAAGGAATTATTGTTTGGTCAATGTGCTGAATAGTTAGACACAGGTCACCATATGCACTCAGCTTATAGAGGGAAAACATTGATCCTGGATGCTCCCCTGAAGAGATTTTCTTTTTTTCTTTTTACTTAAAAAATATATCATCCAGTGCTCCTTCTTTGCTCAAGGTTGCAATGATAAAAACAATAAACACAATCACATTTGGACTCACTAAGGCTGTATGGTATGGCCGGTGCCTCACACTGCCTTGCTCAACTGTCACACTACTTTGCTCAAATGATGCCCTTAAGGTGAGTCACAGTCCCAGTGTGGCATCTTAGCAGGGGAGGCACATTTTTTCAGCATGGCCGCTGACCAGTGTGTCCCAAATTGGGGTCCTTGAGAGAGCTTCACAAGGTCCCCAGCAAAATAGTTTAATTGTATTATTATTTCATTCATAATACGTTTGCACAATGAAAGACACAATAAAATGACTGCTTTGATCAGAGGTTTCACTATCCCCACTATAAAATTGTTTTGTTTTGGTTTTTTTCATAGAAAGGATGGACCCAAGACAATAAAATAATAAGCAGCAATAAGCCTCACTATCGCCCACAAAAATAGGAACATCTGCCTGATTCTTCTTGCCAATCAATGATGAAGCAGCGACCCCTGCCGGTTATTAAAAGTAACTGCAACGTCTCCATAACGTCAGATTACTCGATCATTTGAAGCGTATCTGATCAAGTCAAATTCGTTAAATTCATCATCGACACCGAGACTTACCGACATATCCTCTACGTGAATCAAAAGGGATTTGGATTTGGCGTTTTGGATGATGCTCATGTGCTCGATTGGAGAAAGCCTAGAACTAAATCTTTTGTAGTGTAAATGGATAGGTGCCCACAGTCCAGGACCACTGGGTGGAAACTTAATTAAGTCTTTATAATGGAGTTATAACTGAGTGAGGAAGGTGATTTGGAGAGGGACAGAGCTGATCCTGCCAGTAAGGGTATAAGATGTGTTTCCCTGTATCCACAGCCACCCTCCAGCTAACATGGACTTGCACACAGAGGCGGGGGGGGGGGGCTTATTCTGACATAGTCTTATAGTGATTCATTTTATTTATGCATTTATTGCAACTGATGTGGATGAACTCTGTCTCTCTCCGCCTCTCTTTCACACACACACACACACACACACACACACGCACACAACACACACACACACACACAACAACAACAGTGTGTGCAGAAACACAAATCTGGACGTGTTGTCTTAATTCTAGACATTGCGGATCTGAAATCGTAGACCTCTTGTGCTTGAATAGACGTCTTCTGCTGCTTAAATTTCAGTGCTAGAGGTAGGCCTGGATAACAATGTGTATCTTACATTTCCTCTCAATTGCAGGAACAACCACGTTAAACGGGGTGAGAGATTAAGTCATGTCTGCTAATCCTCTCAAACTGTGATCTGTGCAGGAGCAGCTACGGGGCTGTAGCTGCACTGCTCCTTGGTTTGAGAGTCTGGGAACACCCTTGGTATGATTACCCATTGCCCATGGTCATAAGGTTTCATATTAACTGGAACATGTCACCTCTTCCTCAATGGATTCCAAGCTCAGTTTGCTATTTGGCAGAGCCGTGCCTAACTCTGCCTGCCTCTATTAGTGGAAACAGTAAGCCTATGTTGTTTGTAGCCATTAGACTCACTGTGGCCAAAATTTCCAGGCAGTGTAGGACCATTCGCCCACCATAAGAGGTCACAGACTGCATAACTAATTTCTTCACTTCAGAATTGCTTTGCCAATCTAAGGGCAACCTATAGACTGGTGTGTAATTGGTGACAAGGCATACACAGTGGATAAGATAAGGTCAGTGTATTAACACTTGACAGAATGGTCTTCAACTCTGCTTTTACAATGAAGGGCAGAGAAGGCAGTTAGTGTGCCAGCAGTCCTGCAAGCATATGTGTGTCCAAAGCAGGTGATATGGCACAAATCAATACAAACCACTGTTAAGATATTTGTTTCAGGAACAGAGTTGTTATACTTTTTTTTCAGTCAGTAGTTCTTTATTTCAGCAACTGATTTCAAACAATCGGACAATAGTTGTAGATAATATATGGCTAGGCTGTTAGTTTACTGTACAAAGCCAAACTATGTTTTACCAACCATCAACAAACTAATGAGAGCACACACAGCTACAGCAATGGCTTGCAAGATCAGCCACAGTCTATTTCCCAGAACAAAAACAGCTCACGAGCGCTCTATGCCCTAATTACAATGCGAACTGAAAATCCATTTAGATATATTTTGATAGGATGTTTCGTACAGCGTGCCAACATAATGTATGTATGGCACATTTCTAAATGCACTACAAATTTTACAACTATCCAGTAAAACATAACATTCCAGGAAATAGGCTGACCCTGTATAAACACTACGGCCTGGTTAGCAGCTAGCTAGCAACTAACATATTGTTTTTGTAGCTATAGGCGGGAGCTTGTTTATTGTCGTGTTTAATATCCACGCTATTCGATAAAATTGGTGCAAATGTTCGAAAATGACTTGATACATGGATTCATATGCCAATGTGTTAATGTTAGTATCGGACATAATCACGTAATGTGGGCTAGCTGGAGTTAGCTAGCCTAGCTTCATGTACATTATGTCGGCTAACGTTAAGACTGGTCTTGGTCACAGCTCGTTGTGAATTGAATACAAGGCGTTCTCAAATATCACACTTTTATTTCGATTATGATGCGTTTGTTTTTACAATTTCATTTTTTCTTTACACTTGAAGGATTTATAAGTTTGTTCTGGGGCTAGCGCCATCGTAAGATTACTTGCTAACCAACGTTTGGCTAACGTTAGCTAGCTAGCTTATCCCTAACAGACGACACAACAGTGTAAAGCTATCACTGTACATTTTTCAGAAACTGGGTTGCGCAGTAATGTTCAAAATTGAGCTACAACCACTCAGTCGACTAATAATAAAACGATTGAGCAAATGTGAGATCGCCTGACCCACCCTTTTTAAACGAGGGGCTGGTAGTTGCGCTTGCACAGGCAGCTTGACAATAAATGTCGTTTGTTTACGCTGGGTTCAGGGTTCCCTCAACCCCCTGCCTTACAACATATCACTCCGCATAAGACACAAAATACCCATAATGACACATTTAATTGGTTGATGTTTACCCAAACAACACATATTGTGCGGGTATTTGATGAGGAATACTTGACTGCGAATATAGAGCTGTATGTGTTTATTTTCTTATATGTGCAGCCAAAACGGACTACTTTCCGTGAGAGGTGTGTTTCATTTTGTTCAAAACGCAGGAGGGTTTTGATTGTTCTGGGTTTGGCGTTGGGTTGTAATGCCATGAATTCTGAATAAAATCTGTAATCTGAAGTAGAAAATCATCCAGTTGGCTCCAGTTGACATTTAGTATCGTCTTAAACAATTTACGTGAATTTTCATTGAGTACCTTTTTTTATTTGTCCCCTTAATATGTGTATAGTAGCGTCCTTAAAATGCTCCGGACTGCTTTCCTCATGTGGTTTACGTACGTTTGATGGACTACTGGACTAACCAATAAGAAAATACTTTAAGCGTAGCAACAGTAAAGTTACCTTCTTGTCCAATTACCAGAGAGAGGGGTGGGCTATAGTCCTAACATATGATTGGTTTGTAAGTTAGTCAGTTATCCTTGTTTTGTGGGCTATGTAGTTTAGCGTGGAGGCCATGCCTAGTTCTTCATTGAAATTAAAACTACACGCCCCACATCCCAGCTGGTGTTGTATGCAGCGGCATGCGCACCACAAGAGGCGGAGCTACTATATAAACACGAGCTCCTTCTTCTTGAGTAGCACACTGGACGCTGTTGTAGGGACGAAACGTTGTCTCTGGGTGAACGACAGCGCCGGCAGCACCGAAACAGTTAACGGTAGTTAGCAACAGTAGCTCTGACGAACCCTTTGAGGAGTAACAAGTGTTTACTACTCAGAACTTTACTTTAGAAATAGCGACAGTGCGCTTTTAAAAGTTGAACTCAACTTTCATCAGAAAGTAATTGTGGCTGATCTTAAAGAAAAAAAACAATATATTTTTTGTCAAATTAAGTTTAACGTGTTTTAAGGACTTTAAAGCTGGGATTGGGCAGGAGCATCATCTGAGATGTGGTAAGGGAAAGCAGCCCGTCAACACAACACCAGGATGACAGAACCGAGCACTGAGCAGACACATCACCTGAAAACTTCAGCCGCCCCATCAGGTGGGAGCGGAGCCGTTGAGGAGCATCTCTCAGCCAACGACCATGGTGCTCCAGAGAATGGCGATAGGGGGCGACAGAGAGACCAGCAGCAGCAGGCGGAAAACGGTGGAAGGGATATCAACACAGACAAGTTATGGCAAATGCAGGGCGGCCAGAGGGAGGTGTGCCCTGCCTTAGCATCCGGAAACTCACTCCCCAAGTGCCCAGTTGCAGCTCAGCCTCGCCAGGAGCCTGCAGTCGATGCATCAGGGGAAGGCAATCTTGCGGCACACGGTAACAGCGGAGATGGACCGCTGGAAGAGACTTTAAGCCAAGTGCAAGGGGAGAGCGGCAGGCACATCGACTCTGACACCGCCACCGATGCGCGTCAGGGCAAGAAAAAGCACAGACGTCGGCCGTCTAAGAGGAAGCGCCGCTGGAAGCCTTATTTCAAACTTTCCTGGGAGGAAAAGAAAGCCCTCGATGAGAGAGAGACTGCGAGGGCTTCGCGGGTGAGAGAGGAGATGTTCGCCAAAGGGCTCCCAGTGGCCCCCTACAACACCACCCAGTTCCTGATGGATGAGCACGACAGAGAGGAGCCAGATCTGAACACCGAGACCGGGGTCAGGCGGCTCACCGGACCCAGTGGCATCGGCTTCGGTGGCCGTACGGAAGACACTGCCAGCGAGGAAGACATAAACGACAACGAGGATGATGAGGATGATGGTAGCGGCGGAGGCAGCGACGGCATCGGGAGGCCCGGGAATGCAGGTGGGGAGTTTCTCCAGAGGGACTTTTCCGAGACCTACGAGAAGTACCACGTCGAGAGTCTGCAGAACATGACCAAGCAGGAGCTGGTCCAGGAGTACCTGGAGCTGGAGAAGTGCATGTCCCGGTTGGAGGAGGAGAACAACCGCCTGAGGCGCGCCGTGGAGCCGGGGGGTCTGACCGTGGAGAGCCCGCTGGTCCGGCTCGGCGAGATGGAGACAGAAGTGGAGAGACTGAGGGCCCAAAACACGGAGCTCCGTCTGCAGAACCAGCTGAGCAAGGAGAAGGGCCAGGTCGCTACCAACTGAGGGACAAACATTAATTTGGAAAAACCCATTGAAATAGGTAAACACATGGGACTTTAACAGGATTTTTTAAAATAAAAATTGTCATCAGTTTTCTGTAATTGGTTTGTCACCTGGACGGTTCAGTCCTTGCATTGCAATGCAATACTTGATATGTTTCTTTTTCTATTTGGACTGTAAGGGTGTCCTATTCAAACTTTTTTTCCAAGAAGGAATGTAAATATTAAAAAAAGATTCTTTTTATAAAGAGAATGTATTTGAGGATATGAGAATATTTTTTGTTTGTTTTTGTTTTTTCCTGGTCAACTTAGTAAGTATGAATATATTGTTCCATTTTTGAATCAACAAAACGTATGTTGCATTTTCCCAAAATTATATTGTCAAAGTATAGCTAATTGGGCCAGCTTGCAAATACATTTTTGCAGACATAAATAATAAATTCCTGAGTGAACATTTTAACAGTTGTGTTTCAACAAAAGGGCAAATAAAATTTTGAAATTCTGATTAAAGTACTTGTGTCATGTCGCCTGTTCTGTTAGGCATGAAACATTGTAAAGTATAAAGCTACAGGATGAAGGGCTTTTGTCAGGGTAATGAATAACACATATTCACAAAGGTTTTTTTTGTAAAGGCCACACATCAGAGCAGGCTCTGAGTAACAAGAATACACTGACTGGCCCTAGTGGCAGAGGGGGATGGGCCATGATACTGATGTTCCTCATGAAGGTTAACCCACTCTTAAAGCAGTCTCTTCAGTGTAGTTAATTTTTGATGTAAGAAGAAACGCAATTGTGATTTATTCTCTTTCTAAATGTTCAGCTGCAAGTTGTGTTTGTCAAACACTCTACAGTTAGTTGGGAGGATTATCAGTTTCATACGGTTATTCTCAGCAATATTGAATAAATTAAAAGAGAATGCTTAAATATTTTACTGTGCAAGTAATGGGTTAGTAGATGAAACCCCAATAGTAGTTATTTCAAGATCAAGTTGTCTATGTGCAGAGGCAATCTGTGCCAGAGTGCCTGGAGAGACCTTACTGATCTGCAGCCTCTAGAGGGCATTATTCATCTTCCATTTTAAGTTTGCTGCACTGCCAAACATAAGCCTCATCTGCCATTGTTAGGGCCCCACCTCATATCAAAACTATCCACCGAGGCTTTTGGAATGGAAAATGTTTGCCTGACCTTTTTGAAACAAATTAGCACTACATATGATAAATACGATGTCATGTCTTGCAAATTCCCACGGACGCCAAAGCATACGCACACAAAACCATCTCTTTTTTTTTTTTAAACATAGTTCTGTTTATTTACATCATCATATAACCTTGCTTTAAAGCACACAGCCAAGAGGGAAATGGTTTCAGGTTGGACAACCTTCAGTCCAGTCGTTTTCATATTAGATAGTTTTTACTCAAAGCAATTCCAAATGTACACAATACAATATGTTACATATTCAGACAGTATGTACAAAAAAGATATTCAAATACAATAACAAAACATTAGGTAAATCACATTTCAGACAACTGACACAAGTGTTGAGTTTCTCTTTTCCTCTTGATGAAGGCATGGGCAGTTTTTGACTCTCATGCAGAGTAACAGTTTGAATTTGCACAGTTCATCGTAGGAGATCTACCATTGTCTGGTATGACCTAATGCTGTCTTAGAGTAGGGCTTGCTAGGTGTACCATAATCATATACTGTTAATCACTAGGCAGGAAAGATGACCTCAGTTTCTTAACAAAAGCAGCTGAGAGAATACTATGCCTTTTCCCTCTTAGCAGCGTCGGTAATAGCTGTTAGTGCCCGTATTAAAGGCAAAGAGAGTGCATAGACATGTCCTTGGCTTGAGTGTGCTTTCAACAGCCTCTCTGACAGACCGCTTGTATATAATGTACACATCTTTGGGTCAGCGCCTTAGATATAACAGCCAGCACAATGAGGGGGAGGGAGAGACATGTTACAGGCCCGGAGACCCAGAAACAACAAAAGGGAAATGGAAAGATGAGAACTGACCATGGCACTGCAGAACAAAACAAAAACAAAAAAACACATTCCGGAAATCAGGCACTTGTAGGACAAATCTTGAGGTAAGACAAGACTAGAACTTAAATTGTTTTTTTGTTTTTTTTCTCAATGGTTTATTTGGTCAGACCCACGCGGTGGGCGAGGACGAACAACAAGCCAGTCTCCCGTGACGTTGAGAGATGGATTCTTCTGCACCTTGTGTTGTTATTTGCTGTGGCAAATGTAGCTCCATGGTCGAGATGAGCGATGAAAAAAAACAAAAACGATTCACGTTAGTGGGGATTTGCGTTCGACTTCCTGTAATGTACCACAACATGATTCGTACAGGATTCACTCGAGCCCGGCCTTATGGGAAAACTCCAACCGCCAAGGTAGTAAAAACGTGCAGATAGAGATGAACACGTGGGAGCGGCGGCACGATGGAAACAGATCACAACCGACAGTATTGCAGAGTGTAGCGGGGTTTATGTACACTACACAATATACTAACAATCCTTTTAAACACTGTCAGCGTGGCACGTTCTCCGCCAACCCCCCCCCCCTCGTACATAAAAGGACATTCTGGTTAGTTTTTCTGGTGTCGGTGTGAGAAGATCGGTACAGGCAGCGCTCAGTCAGATAGTGTGGCACTGAGTCGCCTCCTTCCTTGCCTATAATATACCCTAATGTCATAATTACTGAGGTAACATTCTTCTCTCATCTTGTTCCATGTAATAACTTTTTGTACATGATGATGCTATATTGTTGAAAGCATAGTTCCCACTGTGCTAGGTAAAGGTCATCTTGTTAATAGGTGTTGGACGAGACTATATGTGATGAGATAAAGGATTTCTGCATAGAAAGGCAATCTATGAGGAAATAAGGAACAGGCTGAGTCATGTTTAGCTTTTTTTACCTTATCTGCTTTGAACAGGTACACCCACGAAAGGTGAAATCACAATAAAAGTACTTATTATTTTTTTTCCATACAAAATATATATAATATATATTGAATATAAAACAAAAAAACAAAAACAAAAAAGAATATATTAAGGGAAACATTTCAAGTAACCTCTTGAAAGCAATGACCGTGCACTGGTACGCACTTTTGTAAACCGTAAAAAAAGAACTGGAAAAAAAAAAGTAAAAACAAATATGATAACGTAATATTTATATTTACAAGGTTAACTTAACAAAACGCTTTGTACAAATGTTACAAAATAGTTTTTCGACGCAAAAACACCTGCACGCTCGGACGTGACGTAGCTGGGCAAATACACAAACGCACAGACGGACATTATTAACAAAGTAGAGACAGACAGTCTGTATTGTGTGTGTGTGTGTGTGTGTGTGTGTATTCTATTGTTTTGAGCACTAATGACAATATTACAGTGTCTGTGGTCTGAGGAGTAGCAGATTAGGAAGACTGATATCCAAAAATCAGCTCTGGCCTTAAAAGCTGAGATCCCTCGTAAAAATGGATCCAACCTCAGCAATTACTTTTTGTTATCATTTTATGCACTTTGTTAGTTTATAAGTGTGTGTGTGTGTGTGTGTGTGTGTGTGTGTGTCTGCGTTGCCCTGTTCTGGCTCATCGAAGTAGGTTTGGAGATATACGGTAATTGTTAAAATCCACGTTGCCGAGAAGCACCATTCTCTCAAGAACCAGTGGAAGGCTGCGTTCAGGGTCGTCCTCCAGTCACTCGAAGGGACACACCCCTTAATTTGTTTCCACTGTCCGACCAGGGAGGAAGGGAGAGAGGATAGGAAGGACCGGGGGGGGTGGGGGTCAGGGGGGAGGATTCTTGGCTGCAACGTTGACTGTGATGAGGTCTGCCGGTGACTCTGTCCCGTTTCTGTAGTATCTCTATAAAAGCACGCACAAAGAAAAAAAGAAGCTTTGGCAACACTGGAACGCCCCTCGCCACGCAAACGGAGCTTATCGAAAAGAAACGGGCCGGGGTGGGGGGGGTGGGGGTGCTGAGACCGGTCATCTGGCCCGCTGGTGCTTCTATCTACTGCCCTATCTACTGGAGGGAGTCAGTAGCGATGCCTGGACACCCGCCCCCCCCCCAGAGACAAGCAGCTTCAGCCTCAGGGCCTCAACGCAGAATAAGGAGGGGAGGGGAGGGTGGGAATAAACGCCGGGCCGAGGCTCACAGGTACTGGTGGAACCTCGAGGCCGGGGCTCGACGCGTAGCCGGTCCCGGGTCGAGTCCCCGGGCGTCGTGGGGCAGCTGCCCCGTCGGTTTGGCCTGGTTGGTGACGGGGGACCGGGGGAACTCGTCCACGGTCAGCGGGGGTCTCTTGTCGCCGGACGCCTCGGTGGGGGAGACCACCACGGTGTGCCTGCGCCAGGCCCGCCTCTTCCTCCGCGTCTCGGGCGACAGCGGCTTGCGCAGCCCGACGCCGCGCAGGTCGTCGGCCGAGCCCAGGAGGCGAGCCCGCACCTGCTCCGCCAGGGACCCGCGCCCCGTCGGGGCGAAGGAGGCAGCCTCCTCGCCGGGCGGCGGCGGGGACGACGCCTCGGGCCGGGCCGGGCGCGGGCTCTCCCGGCCGCCGCCCGAGGAGGAGGGGTCGGTCCCGGAGGCGGCGTCCCTCCTCGCCCTCGACGCTCCCTCCTCCGCCCCGGTCGCCCCGCCCCCCTCGCCCCGAGCCCCCGACGGCCCCGACAGCTCCGACAGGTCCAGGGAGCGAGCCTTGGCCTTCTCTCCCTTCAGCTTCTTCCTGGCTAGGGTGTCGCACTGGATCAGCTTGTGGGAGTTGAAGGAGGGCCGCGAGTGCAGCCTGTGGGCGGCGGAGGAGGAGGAGGAGGACGAGGGCGTGGCGGAGCGCGCCCCTCCCTCGCTCCTCTCCCCGGGGTCCTGGGTGGTGGTGTGGTGCGCGAGGGGTGCGGGCGGGGCGAGAAGGGACGACGTGGGTGAGAGGAGATGGGGTTTGTAGTGCGTGTAGAGGAAGCTGCGCGGCGCCGCTGGCGTTTGTGCGCTGGCGGGTGCCGGCGGGTGTTGGTGGGTGCCGGTGGGTGCCGGCGGGTGCTTCTCGGGTCTCTCCTGGGTGAGGGAGCGCGAGGCGAAGCCGCTCTCGTTGTCCGTCTCGCTCACCAGCTCGCTGTGCTCGTCGTCGGCGTCGTCGCCCCGCCCCTCCGACACCAGGCTCCGCCCCAGCGTGGAGAGGGTGGAGTAACCGGAGACGATGGAGCGCGCGTCCTCCGGCGGCCCCTTCACCCCCGCCCGCACCTCCTCCTCCTCGTGGAGCAGCATGGCCGCCCGCCCTCCTCCTCCTCCTCCTCTTCCTCTTTCCGTCTGGGAACGACCGCCGCCACCTCCTCTTCTACCTCCTCTTTTAATCGTACTCCTCTTTCTACAACTTCCTCCTCCTCTTCCTCCTCCTCCTCTTCTTCCTCGTCATCCTCCTCTCCCTCCGCTCGAGGAGCGGTGTCTCCCACCGGCGACTCCGCCTCCTCTCCCTCTTCGGTCCCTAGGTGGCCGGCTTTGATCGGCTCGTGCTCGGAGTCGTCGTCGGTGCTGCTGCCCAGGAGGCGGCCGTTGCGGCGCTTCCTGCGCTTGCGGCCGGTGACCGCCGACATGATGGACAGAGTCAGGAAGTCCTTGGCCGTGAGGTCTCGCTTTGACCCCCACGACCCCTGAGAGAGGAACAGCCACAAGATGAGAAGTCACACAGCTGCAAAACGAACCTTTACTGCGACCGTGCCGCGTTCCGCTCTACGATATGAAGCCCGGCCTAGACTATCACCGTGTGTGGACCTTACCTTTGATTTAGCTGAGTCACTGTTGGTTGAGTCTGGAGGGGAGGGGGGGGGGGGGAGAAGAAAGAGATCAGAGGGTCAGATCCACTGTAGTTAACAAAAGGCCAGGCAGGGGGCGTTGAGCGGTCAGGGTAGAGGGCACAGAGGCAGTCGGCGTGTTCAGCACTTTTTTTAAGGTCTTATGTTTTTTTTCCCCCAAAATCACTAACCTGCGAGAACCTCCGCTGACTCTGTGCCGTCTGACTTCGACCAGCCCCCCCCTTTACCAAAACACAACGTAATCACACAGCACAGTATGTGGAGGAGAACGATGACTGGCATGGGATCAGGTTGTCGGGAGGACAAAAAAAAAAAAAAAACGGCATTAGGAAACCACAGCACACACAGTGATGACATCACGGGGAAAAAAGGTGGATGACATCAATCGGTGAACGTGAAGCGTCGGGAGGGGAGCGTGAAAGCGGGGGGGCGGTGGGGGGGGGGGAACGGCTCGGAGTCGAGGGGCCTCGAAAAAGCTGCACACTCCCTCACAAACATCTGTATACATACATGCTCTTTCTTTATCGTCGGCATCCACACATACACAACCGAATGCCTTGAGTAACCTGGGTGGGGGTGTGGGGGTGGTGGTGGGTGGGGGCAGCCTGAGGAGTGACACTGAGTGAAAGGGCCCGTAGGGGATGAGTGGAGCGTCGTGCCGGACAACAAGACAACGCCACCGTAATGGAGGGACTTTGCCTTCGCTCCCAGTGACAGACCGCGGTTTTTACACCGGCGTCGGATAACAGACGCTTTCAAGAGCACACCGGGGGGGGGGGGATGCAGAGCCAGTCAATCCGTTAATTCATTAGTCAGACCGGGGTGACGTCGGAGAGGCGTGCTGCTCACACACACCTCTGGTAAGCTTTAGTCAGTCTGACACTGAGAGGGAGACACTGACTTCTGGTGACGAGGACAATGGAGACACACCACCACCATCCTCTCTCTCTCTCACACACACACACACACATTAATTCACTTTCACAACACTGTGCACACGCAATTGCACACACACACACACACACACACACACACACACACACATATTGCCAGGGGAAATCCCATCCTACCGCAGTGGCTGCTCCACAGGCTCAGCTAAGAGAAGGAAATGCAGAGATGTACACAGAAAGTGAAAGATGAGCAACAAGGAAAGGGGCAGCAGAGAGGAGAGAAGTAGAGGCTATGATACGCTATGATACAGTCAGAAGAATCGGAAGAAACACAGCGAGTGCTCGTGGATCTAATCGCGCTTGTTTTCTCATGTTGCGTTCCATTCATCGTCGAAGAGCTGGAAATTCCCCGTTTCCTACTCCTACAATGCCGCGGAACGGCCTTGGAAATCCAAGTAGGAAGCTGGCAAGATTTCTCCAACCTTTCTCAAGTTTTTTTTTCGAGACACGGTTATCTGATGTGACATCGGCCTGACATGTTCCGCACCGCGTGACCTCAAATCCATCAAAACACCAGTGTGGTAAATATCAGTTGCACTTCCAGCTGCTAACATTCTATACTAACTGTGTAGCTAATGTTGCCAAATAACACTGACACTTTAAAAACACGACCTACCCGCTGGGGATTTCCAACTTTGAATGGAACGCAGGATTAGCTTTAGCGACACCAAATCCTATCGGTCGGCTAGGTCAGAGCTAGCACAGCGACCGGCTGAGAGCGGTAAAAGCTTCGTGCTCACCTGAGGCCTCCCCGAGCAGACCGGTCCTGCCGATGTTGGACAGCAGGTGGTCGATGTTGGGGGCCGGCTGCACGTCCTCTGTGTCGACTGGCGTCTGGACGGACAAACACAGGACCGGCGTCATTTCAGACTCAACAGTATTTTAGAACCGCTAAGAGCCTAATATCATTTGCCACCAAAACCTTTATCGGCTAAATTTCCTGGGGACAAAGTGGAGCCACGACAAGATATTACTACTAAACCAATTTTAAAAACATTTGTTTGCAGCAACACAGGTTGTAAATAAACCCTGATCACCATCCACATGAGAAACGAACCTTTTCATCCATGTCTAGCTCTTCATTGAAAAACCAGATGTACTACGAAAAACAAGACAGAGAGAGAAACAAACTGTAAGACGACGTTCATACAGGAAAATGAACTTTATTACTGATTATTAGGTGTGTGTGTGTGTGTGTGTGTGTGTGTGTGTGTGTGTGTGTATGAAGCAGTTCTCACATGCTGGATGAGCGTCTCTACTATCTTGTAGCGGTCAGGCATGTGTGTCACCATGTCTGTCATGTTATCCTCAGATGTTCGCACCAGAGTAGGTCCAAACACCAGCGCCAGGTTACGAGGCTCCATCTACACACACACAGACAGACAGACATGATAAAGACCGTCGTTAAAACCCAGGATGTAACCGTCACCGGTGGGTGTGACGCACGATAAAACGGGCTTCCTTCTCCACGGACCTTATTCTTGTCCGAGTTGTCGGCTACAGTCTTCAGGTGGCCAATCAGGAACTTCAGAGTGTGGTAGTAGTGATCTGGGAGGTCACGGATCTAAGAAAGATAAAGAGAGAAATGTTAATACTGAGAAAACCTGCCGAACCTGTCAGACGTCTGTCACGCGCGCACACACACACACACACACACACACACACACACACACAATGTGCCCACTGGGAATATTATCCTGTTGAAATCCATTTAGGAAAAAGGCGGTTACCAGTTTGTTCATGGTCTTGAGCCTGTCTGATGCACTTTCCATTCGGTTGGCGTCTATGAAGTCGTTGTACTTGTCTGTAAGGAGGTGAGAAAAAAATGAACAGAAGATAATAATAATAATAATAAGCGCTTGTTTCAACATGATGGGGAACGCACAGGCGGGCAACTCCGGACTCACCGTCAGTGAACAGGGGCTCTGGAAGTTTCCGGAAGAAGGATTTGAGTAGACTGCTGACCACGTTGAGGTCTTGCCACTTCTGTTGACAGGATAAAGATCAAGAGTCAGTGAGTATCAATCATCTAGAAGCATCTAAATATACCAGTGACAGTTTCACTATTACTGTACCTCAACCTCCCACAGATACAGTTTCGGTTGAGTCAAGCTACATGAAACCTTCCAGTCCAAAGTGGGAGATTTTATTTCATTTCATTTCCCAAATGTAATGGAAACAGCACTTAAGATGAAGCAGAAATGAAATAAAGTCAAGTCAAGTCAAGTCAAGTCAAGTCAAGTCAAGTCAAGTCAAGTCAAGTCAAATTTAGCTTAATCTTTCATATCATATCATTCACATCTGAAGTGCTGTTTCCATGTCCCTGTGTGTAGGTGTTGAGTGTTCACTTCCTCACCTCTTCTGTGGGGTTGATGTCGACACCCTTGTTGAGCTGGTCCTGCAGGGCGGACACCATGGCGTTGTTCCCCGGGACCCGGTAGATGCCGGTGTACTCCAGGCCCATCTCCTCCACCAGGCCGCAGCAGATCTCCACGATCATGGGGATGAACTGGGACGGAGGACAGGCGCCAGTCAGACACAAGTACAGCGTTCACCGCGTGTGTAGGAAACCTATTTCATTGCCTCCGGGTAGAGGCGGGGGGGTATTGTGACTAACCTTGTTATTGGCGCCCGGTTGACATTCCTCCAACCTCACCCCGAAAGCCTTAGGCCCCGCCTTCTTAGATTTCTTAATGATGTTGATTCCCCACGGAGACTTCGGGGGGCTGCTCTCATCTGGACACACAGGACAGACAGAAAAACCTTCATACTAGGCAGTGACACATTACAGTAATACTATTACTTTTCTCAATAATGAGTAGTGTAATGAATTACTATTTTGATTTCAGTAATAATATTACAGTAACAATCAAGGGAAATAGTTACTTGAGTATTACCCTCTGAAGTTGAATTATTTCAAAACTATATCCCAGAAAAGTTTTCTTTCTGCATTCAGTTACTCCCAGGGAGTAATAAGTAAATCAATACCACTACTACTACTACTACTCCACATACAGTGGATCTTGCATGACTAGGTGTTTGCTGTCCCTGACACTGACCTTTGCCCTCGGACTTGGGGGAGCGTGGCGCCCCGGCGGCGTTCTCCATCTTGGCCAGCAGGAAGGGAGGCTTCATCCGGGACACCCTGGGAGAGGAGTCGGGCTTGCTGCCCGTCGGACTGCAGGGGGCGACAGAGAGACGGGTTGAACACAAGCGCTTGTTCTTGTTAAACAGAACAAGAACAGCCTCGTTTCCCTTCAAGTACAATGCCTCGCCACGTTTCTCACCTCTGTTTTCTGTAGTCGTTCAGCTTCTTGCTGATCAGGGCCTGTCTGGAAAAGCCGAGCTCCTGCAACACAACAGACATAAGCATCAGCATCGCAACTCTGTTTCTTTAATTAAAAAAAACACACAACAGAGTCAGAGGTGACAGGTGACAGGTGACGAGGTTTCGCCCTCTGACCTCGCTATCCGTCTTGCTGTTCTCCCTGATGACCTTTATCCAGTCCAGCATGTCCTCCCTGTCCTCCGCCTGCAGCAGGTACTCGCAGAAGTCCTGGGTGGTCAGTCGCAGGGCGTGCTTACGCTTGGTCTCGCTGTACGCTATGTCCACCAGGCAGCCGCGGATGCTGACGGGCTGGTCGTCGTCGGCGCTGCCTCCGATCGTGGCCCCGCGAAGCACCGCCTCCCGCTTGTCCTTGTAGAGGAACAGCGAATGGGAGCGGAGCACCGAAAACACCCGCTTCCACGGACGCATGCCGCTGCCCACCTTCTGTCAACGCCAAAACGCAAAGAGAAGGACGGAGAGTTAAGAGGTGAAATAAGGAAGATTTATACATGTTGTTGCATTTCGTGCTTTTCCGGGTCTTTTCTACCCACCTTGCCCTTCTCCGTGAGAATCTGCTTGTAGTGCAGCCATCCTTCTCGGCGTACGTCGCTGTAGGTGATGCTGCCCAGCTCCGAGGTGGAATGGCGTTTGGAGCGCACCTCCTCCGCCGTCCCAAGGTTATCCAGCGACTGCAACACACACACACACAGGACAACTTCCAGCTCTAGTTTCAGTTATACGATACACAGTGCATGATAAAGCTACAGAGGATATCAAAAGTCTACACACTGCTTCAGATTATCTAGTTTTCGCTGCCTTGAGGCCTGAATTGAAAACACATTAAATCCGCCTTGTTGCACTTTCATTTGGATATGGAAACCTGAAAAATCAAGGTAGAAGAACGTGTAGACTTCTGACGTCCACTGTTTGCCAGTCAAAGGACGAGAACTCACCCCATCGGTGAAGAAACTCTTCACTCTCTTCGGCAGCCTCCTGTGGAGAAGAAGAACACAGGTAAGGGGGATTGTCCGAACGGCTGGTTGGCCGGCCAGCGAGATGTCATGTCACTCCCCCGTGGACAGTCCCCCCCGGCATACTCACGAGAAGACACGCCCCTCCTCTCTGAAAGTGTTGAGTCCCTCGTCGCATGACTTGGAGCGCTCCGTGGTGATGGCTAGAAGATAGGAGGAACGGCGACTGGATTTAATACTGCCTGCTCAGTGACAGGGTGAATGAGTGAGAGAGAGAGAGAGAGAGAGAGACACACACAGAAAGAGAGAAATAGAGAGACAGAAAAAGAGAGAGAGAAAGAAAGAAAGAAAGAAAGAAATGTTGATGTAATGCCAATCACCCCGAGTGGATGGTGTTGGGATTATCGGACAGGGTTGTGAGGGAGCGAGCGAATGGGTGAATGGGTGGTAAAGGATGGGAGGTGGAGAGAAGGTGGCCGTGGCTGGATGGGTTAGATTAGGTCATCGTCACTTCGCTCACCGCTGGCATGCAGGTGCAGCCTCTGAAAGGACAGACCGCCGTGCATTCTGGGCCGTCTGAGGACAAACTGGCATGCAGGTTTAGCTGTGTCTAATGAAAACCCAGCCTGGGAAATGACCAACGCTTGCACAATCAACGCCTTCTGTACAAACTGGGGCATGCAATTTACAAATCCAACGTGCAAAAAAAAAGAATCAACCAAAGGAGACTAGATCGTTCTTTACACCGTCTTGCAATAACAACCAATCACAGCAGGAGATTGCATGCAATAACCCCCCCCCACACACACACACACACAGGGAGGGAGCATCTACGTCACGGGTAAACACCATACATCGGATGCTTTTGTGGTCGAGCTGCATGCAGTGGGCAGTGGGGAGGAGGAGGAGGAGGAGGAGGAGGAGGAGGGGAGTTGGGGGGGCGGGGTCACTCACTGCAGTCATGTGAGAAGAGCCTAGTGAGGGGGAAGGTGAAGGTGGGGGAGGCGGGGCTGGTGACCACGACGGGCGCCGAACTCATGCCGCTGGACACCACGGAGGACGCCGGCACGTGGCGGGCGCACAAATCAGCGCTGGGGCTGGTAGGCTCATCTGTGGGAGGGGAGGAGGAGGAGGGAGGGGGGGGGGGGGGGGTGGAGGGATTAGGAGGAGGAAAAGCGAGAGAGAAAAAAGGAGGAGGAGGAGGTGGGAGAGAGGATAGGAACGGGTGTTAAAAAAAAAAAAAGGGTAGAAGGGAATCAGAGAGAGAGGGAGCAGAGGGTAAAGGGGAAAGAGGGTTAGATTAAGAGAGGGTGTAAAGGAGGAGGAGGAGGAGCGATGAGGCACCGCTGGATTACCGTCAGAGACAAAGCATCTCTGCCGAGACACATTTCAACATCTCTCAACCCTCAAATGGACGCACATGCACCGTCGTCGTCATGGTTGTGGTCGTGTACTGGAAGACACAGACCACGAAAAACACACGAAGCATCCGCCGCCATTCACACCGAAGAAGCTGAAACAGGTCTTGTGAAATGATAAAAATACAACGGCACAATACACGGAAAACAGACAAAAGATACTAGATAAAATACTTTCCGGCCAGCGCGGTACCTGCATCTCCCGTAGCCATAAGAAGAGCTCTTCGATTGCAAGCAACAAAAAAAAAAAAGGGGGGTTTTGTAACAGAGATTTGGTCGCGCTGGGTTTCAGTTCTTTATGAAATCTAGTGGATCATTTGTTATGTGGGAGAGTCTGTGTGTGAGACAGAAACGCCAACGAGTAGAAAAAGTAGAATATCGTTTGTTGGTGGTGCATAGTAGCGTTCAGAGGTTGGTATGCTTTGAAGGAAGCCTGCAACCTTCAATATTAAAGCCGAGTTACAGCTCACATGCTAATATTTTAACTGTTTGAACTGATGCAAAGGGATATGAAACTGTCAAGTACACACACACACACACGTACACACACACACACACTTCCTGACTGACAGAGCGGATTTGAGACCAGCCCAATATTTGCGTAGAGCGAGGAGAAGCAGGATTTGCTGGTGACTTTTTTTTTCAAACTGTCAGGACGTTTCTGCTGCTGCTGCTGCTGCTGCTGCCCCGGCCCTGCTCTCTCTCTCAACAACAGAGGGCAGCACAGCTTCACTCAACAAAAACCCAACAACAACAACATAAACAACAACACACTTCTGAGACTCAAAAAAGGGACATCCGCTCGGTTCCAGATCCGTCCCACGCAGACCAGCGTACAGACCGAATCACGCCTTCTCGCGGTTTCTCGTTTCGTTACGCGGTTTTCCCTTTTCACGTTTCACACCCTTTCTCTCTTTACCTCTCTGCCCCCGTGCATCACTTGTATTCTTCCCCTTTCTCTTTCCCCCCTTTTTTCCTCCCTCTTTTCCTTTCCTCTCTGGCTTTCCTCCAAATCTCCCACCCTCGTCGTTCTAACCGGCCTGCCTTTTTTCGCTCCTGTAGCGTTCCGGGCCCGACATGAGGCGGAAAACATCCTCAATCTGGGATGAGGAATCTGCCTGTTTACAGCAGGGCCCAGAAATAGCCGGGCTGTGGGTTTAACAAAGGCCGTCATTAACAGGCAGCCAGAGAGTGAGCTCAGAGCCACAAGACAGGGACAGGCCTGCAGAGAGGAGCTACATACTGCAGCGCACTGTTATTCACTATCTCTGCTCCATATCATTCATCATATAGAGACACTATGAGAGACAGGAGATGGAGAGAGAGGGAGAGAGAGAGAGAGGGAAAGAGAGACTCAATGTCATGGTCTTGAAACATATCGCTGCAAAACGGAGGAGAAAGGACACAACAGCAATATATGCAGTTACTGAGAGAGAGAGAGAGAGATGGAGAGAGAGAGAGAGGAAGAAGGAGAGGACTGATGCCTAAAATAAGAGGGGATGGGATGACAGGCCTTGGAGGGAAGACAGAAATCATTGAGAACATTACAGTAGGCCTTGGTCCTGGTCTTGTTGTGTGAAGGGTCCAGCTGGTAAAGACAGTAATGGACTGGGACCCCCCGACCGCCAGCCCTTCATCTCCCAGATGAGGCACAATAGCACCATTGAGGGCGAGGGGAGTTGAGTGTATGGGCCCCTACTGTTTGCCCCCCCCCCCCCCCCCCCCCCCCGCAAGAACCACCACAAAAACCTCCGGGGCAATTTACAGCTCAGACTCATGTTGAAAGACTCTAAGTGGGTATGGAGCAACTTGTTCGGCGGAAAGAAAATATTGGATGTGTTTTTTGCCTGTTTCTGCTTCCTGTGTGCTGTCAAACAGAAGCTTGCTAAATCATTGATCGTAGAGAGGACAAAGTCGGGAGGGAACAACTTTTTTAATATCTGCACGCGAGAAGAGAAGGGACAGGAGAGCGTCTTCGCCAGCAGACACAGCCGGCCTTTGTGCTGCTCGGCTCGCTACCTCAGAGACATCCATCCGTGCTTCGCCAGACAACAGGAACAACAACAGCCTATTAAATCGCATGTTTCCCCCGAACGGAGCCCAGATCATATCAGCATCTCTGTCAGGGAGATAACAGACAGACAGAGAGAGAGAGAGAGAGAGAGAGAGAGAGAGAGAGAGAGAGAGAGAGAGAGAGAAGCCAGTCCCCCTGTAGCCTGGTTTCAGTTTTTGGTCATTAAACGTGCCCCGGCCTGCAGCTCCGGCTGTCTAGTTTCGCTTAAATTCAGCTGAAGCTACGAGGCAAGAATGCGCCCTGCCGCCTGGCTCTGCTGATCCAGTAGATTCCCCTCTTTCTCGTTCCTTTCTCTAGTTTGTTTCTGGCTCGGCTCGCGTATCGGTCGGCTGATTTGAGTCTATCTGGCATCAGGGCGAGCGTTGGTCGTTTTTTCTGCGAGAGGGGCATCAGAAGCGCAGCAATGCCTCCCTGACTTAACTCTGCCTTGGGTTTGACTACACGGCTGCTGTCACTGTTGAGCGATACAAGCTGCCGGCCTCCAGAGCCCCTTCTTCTTCTTCTTCTTCTTCTTCTTCTTCTGCTCTTTGCAGAACGGGCGGAAACAAGCCGGGACATGAGCGCAGTTCCCAACATACCTGGCATACTGTTAAACGTTCAAACGACCGCACATCAGGCGGGCGGCGGCAGATACTGTACGTACAGTAAAGGCGCTTTAACGGGATTATAGCGAGATCAGGCTCGAACCCGGGGCAGTGTTGTGTTTACCACTTGGGTTATCCTCCACTTGCGGTTCCCATTTTATCTGAGTCAATAGGTCCGACTGTTGTTGAGTGAATTTCGACTCAAACGTTTGGAATGTTAGAAATGTGAATTAGCCGCGTTTGCATCAGCTGAGTCGACGTCCTGAACGTCAGAAAACATGGAAAGAACTGACTGGCATTCGTCATGTTGTTGTTGTTTAGACAGATATGTTACAGGCAATATTTAAGAAAGCTCAACGCCGTTTTTTGAACTGAAAATCAAACAATTCCTTCAAGCCGAGGCATTTCCATTTATCACGTCATTTCTTTTTTGAACAAAAACATTTTTTAAGGGAATGTTTTTTTGCGATACTGAGGAAATACTATCTGATTTTTGATACTGAAATAGAAAACGGGTACATCTCGAAAATGCTCGCACACACACACACACACACACACACACACACACACACACACACACACACACACACAAGGACAGGAAGTCAGACTCCACCTCATTTCCTCGGCATGGTGAGGTGACCCCGAGGGGAGGAGAGCAGTGGACTCCCAACAAATATGATTCGATCAAACTGCTAATACTGTCTGCACAACTGAGGGGAGTGCCAGTATTACCCAACACAAACACAGACGTAAACACACACACACACACACACACACACACACACACACAAACACACACATTCTCAATGAGAGACTGGAAACTGAATCTGAGAGGAGCCTGGAGCCTGTGCAGACAGACATGGAGGAAATTAAGGGCACACACACACACACACACACACACACACACACACACACACACACATTCCCCAAACTCTCATAATTGTGTCTGAATTATAGCCTTGCATTTCCTTCCAGTTAAGCTTTCACTAACATTCAATAAGCACAACGGCGTGGATTACAATGTCAGAATGGAAGCGATGAGATCTGAAGGTCAGCCGGCGGAGAGGCGATGAAGGTGTAGGAGAAGGGAAGACGAAGGTGAGGGCGCTCCGTGCTTACCTATGAAGGGTATGGAGGCCAGCGAGTCGTCCTCTACGGGAAGGGGGGCCAGGTTGCCGTTCGGCTTGCGCGGGGTCCCGTCTCCCGCGGGCCGGAGGGCGGGCGCCGAGTCCTGCGGCTCCGGGGAGAACAGGGGGGGCTCCAGGCCGTCCATGGGCAGGGCGTAGTGCGGGTGGCGCATGCCGTGGGCGTTCCTCCGCCCCGTCGGCGGCTTCTGCCTCAGCACCACTTCCTGGGTTTGCGCCTCCGCCTCCGCCTCCGCCTGCCCCTCCACGGACCCTCGTTCCCTCTCGTGGTTGGTGGGCCTGTACGCTCTGTCTTGGGGTTCGGGTGTGGCGGAGGCCAGCGGGGACGCGGTAGAGGCGGCGGGGCGAGCGGGGCCGGGGCCGGGGCGGCCTCCGGCGGGCTGGTTTTGGGGGTCGGGTTCCAGTTGAGATGAGGGCCGGAGTACGAAGGGTCCCTGAAAGAGTGAGCCTGCTGCATGATGCGGCCCGTCTTGCGGTAAAAAGAGGGGCTGTAGCTGCGGTAGCCCACGGGCTGGTCGTCCATGCTCTGTCCCGGGGGCAGCCGCCTGCTCTGGGGGGCCGCCTGCTGGGGCTGGGGCTGGGGCTGGGGGTGGGGCTGGGCGTGGGGCTGGGGGTGGGGCTGGGCGTGGGTTTGGGGGTGGAGTTTGTGATGGGGCTGCGTGTGTCGGGACATGGGAGGAGCCTGCGCCGCGCCGTAGAGGCTCCCCTGCCGCGGGTACGCGTCGGTCCTGGGCGGCGGCGGGCGGCGGCGGCGGGCCCTGCTGGAGCCAGGACGGCCTCTCGAAGTGCGGGGAGACCAGCCCGGCGAACGTCTGGTCCAGCGTCTCCAACGAGCGGCCGTAGCGGTCGTACTGGGCCAGCAGGTTCTCCGAGCGCGTCTGGGCGTACTGGGACGCCGGGTGGCCTCGGCCCGGCGCCCCTTCCCACTCCCCGTAGGACCAGTACGGGTCTCCGCGGGGCCCCGGCCCCGACTGCTGCAGGAGCAACAGCGTGTCCTGGGAGGCGCTGTGGGGCCAGCCGCCCGTGCGCTGCTGCTGCCTCCTGGTCTCGCCCAGCCGGTCCTGAGAGTAGCTGCGGTGGCGGGTCTGCATGCTGCGTCCCGAGCGCTCCGGCAGCTGGCTGTAGTACCAGTCGGAGAGCGCCTGCTGGCGGCGCCCGGTGCGGCCGTGGCCGGGCTGGGGCTGGGGAGGCCCGGTCCAGGCCTGGCCGGACTTCCTCGGCGGGGCCTGGGAGGAGCCGGCGGCGTTGTGGTTGGGGTAGTGGACCTGCAGCGGGCTGGACAGGGGGCCTCCCGAAGAGGAAGACGAAGAGTAGGAGCGCCCCCTGGTCTGGCCCTGGGGCTGCTGGCCGGTCATACCGTACTGGATCTCCTCCGTGCGGTGGGCGGGGCTGCTGTGACCCACGCCCCCCGGCTCGCCAGCCCGCCCCTCCTGCCAGCTGGCCGGGCTGCCCACGGCGGAGCGGTTGTCCAGGGGCGAAGAGGGGCTGGAGGAGCCCGGCCAGCGGCTCCAGTTGTCCAGCTGGTTCTGGCCCATGGGGGCAGACGGAGAGGCTCCAGCAGGGGGCTGGGTCTTGGTGCGCGGGTAGCAGAGGGGAGGCGGCGCCGGGAGGTTCTGGGCTCCCCCCGAGTACGACTCGTTGCCCTTCAGGTAGGCATCCTGGGAGTACGCCTGAGGGGGAGAGAGAGAGAGAGAGAGAGAGAGAGGTGAGACAATGACATGGCAGTAAGAAATGGGAGTGTCTGGGTGCTTGGCAGTAGAGAGAGAAATTAAATCAAAACATGCTCTGGCTGTCTAAAATAAGTCAGAGAACACAGGTGACAGCACGGACCAGAACCACGACTCGACACAGCTCGACACACTGCGCTACATTACACAACAAGCCTTACTGTGGGTCTGTCTCCCTCAGCTCAGCCCCTCAGCCACAGTTTGTCCCCTAGGGCCTCAGCGCTCAACACAAACACAGCTAGCTAGCAAACTGCATGAAGAAGCATGCCTTGAGCAAACGCCACGGCACTGCACAGCACCCAGCTGCAGACGCAGTATGTCTACAGCAATGTCCTATATACATATGTAAGCAACTCGTGCAGCTCAACACTATCCACTCTGAACACCCGGCACATGATTAACTGACTATTGCGCCAATCTGCACATCTACAGCGACTCCACCTTCCACTTCAAAAGACGACAAAAAAGTAACGATCCTTTCTCCGCTAAATGAAGGCGGTTCGCAAAGACAGCTTCAAAAAGTTTTTACCTTGAATCAGTAATACGCTTGTAGTCACCACAAACCAGACAGAGGAAGAGAGGAGAGGACAGGACAGGAGACGTATCCTCAAAACACTGTTCAGCCAACAGCGACTCTCCTGTTGCTAGGACCCGGCACTTCCTTGATTCCACTCTCCCCCCTCTCTCAGGTACACCCGATATCCTTCCTTTTCCCTTCTTCCTTCTCCTGCCTTTCTCCTGTCCCTCGCTATCTGTCGATCCTCTTGTTTTCTCCTTTCTCCGATTCCTTCCCGAACTCCCTCTGTCCTCCCTCTCTCTCTCTCTCTCTCTCTCTCTCTCCCTCACTCCACCCTGTGGGAGGGTGGAAGGAGGCCTAGCACTGGTGATGTCATGCTAGGAATGCAGCAGATACAGGCGTAGCAGCGAGGGGAGGAGTGTGAGGACAGAGCAGTGGGTATAGTGTTAAAAGCATGGCAGCATATTTGAATTGGGAGAGTTTCAGTTCGGGCTCCCTTTGTCAGGGGGTGAGACAGATCGCTGAAAAATCCGGCGATCCGGTCTAGGAGTTTGCAGTTTGGAGACACTGCTGCGCGGCCCCCGTCTTGCTCCGGGGATCATGGGAGAGGCAAAAGGGGGTGAGCTGTGCATGTCTGATCATGTGAGCGAGCGTGGAGCAATCTGTGGACTGCCGACAATGTGTTGTACACCGGGGCGTGTGAGTGAGTTTCCAGCTTAAGCCTCGAACAGCCAAGGTAGCGGCTTCTAGTGGAACGCAGAGCGCAGAGCCTCTGAGTCATTCCCCAGTTATTCTCTCAAAATCGCCACATTCCTGGAGAGTGACAGGGAGAATCCTGGTTGAACTGGAAGTGGTGGAATAGACCGTTTTCTCCCCCCGCGCCTGCGCTGAGACTATTTTGTGTCGGTGGGGTTAAGGTGTGTGAAAAGTCGCACGGTCACACTTACCAGCTGCAGCACATCTTCATCTTTTGGCATAATGGAAAGCTCCAACACACTCTCACTGGTGGGATAAAGGAGGGAAGGAGAGAAAGAGTAGAGTCGAATGAGACAGAGAGAGAGAGAGAGAGAGAGAGAGAGAGAGAGATATTAGATGGAGGTGAAGAACTGATTGGATGGGGAGAAGTGTATACACATCCGAAATCCCCAACAGGTGCTTGGTAAAAAAGAAACATTGAAACAGAAAAAATATCTCCACAAGCTTCATCCTCTCTTTTTATTCAGCAGCGCTTTGACTTCAGCAAGCATCTATCTACCAAGCTGAAGTGCCCATGAGCAAGACATTGGCTGGATCCCAAAGTCACACAAATGCTGAGCGTGTAAAGAAAAAACACACAGAAACACAGCGAAGGACAGGCAGCGGGTCTCACCTATTCTGGATGAGGGCGATCACCTGGGAGTACGTCTTTCCCAGAACACTCTCCCCGTTCACTTTCACCAGACGATCCCCTGCAAACGCAGACGCGCATTATCGCACACGCACGTATCGAGCGGCACACTTTGACAACAATGCACACAAACTTAATTGATCCCATCCCTCCCCCGCCGTGTTGACCCCATGCCCCCGCCGTCCAGACACAGGCCTCCAGCAGAGGATTAGCCCCAGCGAGCCACGCCAGGACAGCCCAGGCCAGACCAGACTAAGCCAGGCCGGGGCGATGCCAGCAGACACACACTTCCTATTGAGAGAGTGCGGCTCGGGATAAGAAGGACGGCAGGACGGACAATGGCGTCCTATCAAAATAAAACTATAAAACTAAATAAAAGTATATTTTCATTTACAGATTGCTACTTGATTGTTTATTTTTGCTTTGATGCCCGAGGCGTGTTCACATTTCAACAACTCACTGTTACTTGGGTATGGAAAGGTGTGGCACTTGCCATACCTCAGCCTAAGTGAGTCCAAATGATCTTGTCGTTTTTTAACATTATAATGGAGAGAAATGTATTTAGACGCCATTTTTTTTTTTTTAAATCAGAAAAGGAAAGCCTCCAGGACCAAATAAGCTATGTGCCAGTTTAATAATCCATCATTCTGTCTTGTCAGTCATCAGTAATTTGTCCCCAAAGGTTTCAAAGTTTTGGTGGCCGATGAGGGTTATGTGAACTGACAGCCCTGGAGGAGTTATTTGAGCATGTGTTCAAAGGACCTCATGCAAGCTGAAACCAATGTGTGTGTACAGTATGTACAGTGTGTGTGTGTGTGTGTGTGTGTGTGTGTGTGCGCCTGTGTGCGTGCTGGCATGTGATATTCTGGATGTGACAGCTTGTGTTTAACTGTGTTGTTGCTTTGCACGGAGCGCTGCTCTGTCTCGGCCGGGCTGTCGGGAGTGGAATGCTGACTTGCTAAGGCGGCAAGACACGACAGGACGACTTCACTAGGTCTGTCACGTTCATACGCACTTGAGAGTTTGATCTGTCACGCTGGTATGATAGCGCCACCTGTGTCGGTATCGTCAACAGAAAACATGGAAAACGATGATACGTGAGTTACGGAGAGAGAGATTATCCTTGGCTCGCTCTTCCCCATTCATTTCCATTGCAAATCAGCATGTGTGCACTGCTGCGCCTATTCTCAAGTCCTGTTCACAACACACTCCCTTTACCTGTGCACAGGCCCGCCTGATGGGCCGGACCTCTCTCTCTCACATTCTTGACAAATATGGTGTCCATCGGCTCCAGTCGACTTCTCTGATACCCTGAGTGGACAAAAGACAGAAAGATCACTCAGGGATACAACATGAGGAAATGTAAAAGAACACGAGTGTAGACGAAACCCTGTACAGTTTCCTGTCTCTTCCACTTTTATTTTAGTTTTTATTTCTACTTGCTTTTCATTCCTTTGACTAGGTTTTATCCTCGCATGTGTGATTGTGTGTGTGCATGTCAGCGTTCTTCTCTATGTGATACTTCTGTACTATTTTGCTTTTTATTGTTTTTATGTAAAGCACAATGAGTTCTCTTCTACATGCAAAGCGCCATGTAAACGAAGCTCGACTCGAAGCGGGTACATTGGGTGCAGTGCCACACGGCGTCCTGCAGGGGGCTCAGTGTGGCTGCAGAGCGGAGGTGACAGGAGGGAACAGAGGAGATCCCAGTCCATTACATCACTGTTAACCAGTTAGGTGACTAATGAGAGAGAGGGGGGGGGGGGGGCAAGAGAGTACACTTACCCTTTCCATTCCCGTTCTCCTCATCCTGCAAAGACAGAGACAGAGTTATTACTGATATCATCATCGAAAGCAAATGTGTTTACACTCCAGACATCCAGTAACACTGAACTCTTGCGGAGCTCTTGCGGAGCTTGACCCAGGCCTCAACCCTGACCTTGACCGGGCTCGGTTTGCTGGGTCCACCCTCTCACAACAGGGTTCACCAGTCGGGTGTGAAAAGGGGTAGATCTGAGGTGGTAGGGGGTGTGGTGAGTAGGGTGAGGAGGACTGACTCGATAACTAGATCCTCAAAATGTCATTGTAACCCTGCAGCTATTCGTTTTTTACAAGCTTCCTCGAATGCCACCGCCGCTATCTCAAGCCGAGACAGACTTGTTTGGTTTTTATGAGCTTTTAATGTCGGAGTACGGTTCAACACGGAGACTGACTTTCAGGTTCGACGGTCTGCAGGTGGTAATGATGTCACATGACATGGACTGAAGCTAACGCATGGAGTTGCAGCGGAGTAAATGTCCTATAGGGGTGATAATACAGTTATAGATCACCTCCACACACCCAACCACACACACACACACACACACACACACACACACACTAAGCTGAGTGGACAGTTTGGGGTTCGGGGCATGGTGGGCTGACTGCTGCCTGGCTTTAGGCTGCGCTGAGTGGGCTCATTCCTGGCTCTGTAGACAATGGTGGGGGGTTTAGAGGCAGAGAAAGGAGAGAGCCGCCGACCCCAGAATAGAGCGAGGAGCTCGGGACACTCCCCACCGGACCGGCCCCGGTCTGGCCACATCCGGGACCGGAGAGGAGACGGTGGGTGTAGGGGGGGGGGGTTAGACTATCTGGGTCAAGTTTTGTGCACAGGTCAGTGGGCCACAGTGGATACCTGCTGCGCAGTTTGAAGCAGCCGGTGAGAAGTGACACCTACAAACCTCACCGTCTGCACAATACCTGATGATAATAAAAACGACCGTTGTATTTATGACTAGTGGGAATATAGTTCTCAACTGTCTGCAAGTTTTACGATTCTGCAGACCTTTTTAACAGCAGTGAAAATGAAAAAAAGCCTAGACCCGTCACAATCTAATCCAAGAAACTCAATTTAAGTCTTTTAAAACGTTATATTTAGTTTATATAATATAATTTAAAAGAGTTTACGACTGATTCGGGACCTGCAGACACCCTGGAACGAGTGTCCAGTTGAGTCATGCACACCGCAGGTCTCTAATAAATGGGATCACTATGAGGAGCAATTTGGGATATTTCCACGAAGCCTCTTCAGATTAGGAGGGCGGCTCTGTGGCTCCGATTGTCCCGCCGCGCCACGTGACCCCCGGGGCAGAGGAGACGAGGGCAGAACCCGGGGCCAGAGGCCAGCAGTGGGCCTATTGTTCCCGGGGCCCGGCCTGGTACCGCCGGGCTGCCGGGGAGTGGTACCGGGCTAAAACAACAGATCTCATTGAATCTGTTCCCATCTGCAGCTGCTGCTGGGTTGGGGGGGGGGGTGAGGGTGAGGATGGTGGGGTGGTATAATAATAATAGGGGCCTTGTTTCAGCTGTCTCACCCCCCACCCCCCACGTCCCTCAATTTCACATCTGTAGCCATTTGCCCCCACACCTCAAAGAGCTCAATAATCTCTCGCTGACATGGAGGCTCGTTCCAAGACTGCAGAACAATCCTGAATTCAACCGAGACTAAAACCTCGGTATTACCAGTTGGGTAATAGCAAGGCTAAAAGACAAGTAGGATTCTCTCTCCATAGACAACGATGTACCGTTAGCCCAGGTCTTTTCCTTCTCGTTCAACCAGTCTGTCCAGCAGGGTGCATGTGCATCACTTTAACCTACCGATGAGGAGTACAGGTGGTCCGTGTCTTTATTTCCCCTCTTTTAACAGGCTTGGTTTGGCTCAGTGCTTTTCTATGTGTTCATTTTGCCCATCTCAACCTCACCGACCCTCGGCTACAACACGACTGGCTCCATCCCAGAGCTCTGCTGCTGTAACACGATACCCGCAGGTTTCATGCAAGCTCGATTCGAGACATTTTTAATGCACGCTAAAAGAAGCGACACACTGACAAGACCTAAAGGTTTTTGAGACCTTTCAAGGCCTTGAATTTAGATGTTTTAAGGACCTGCAGACGCCCCCGTGTAACTGACTGACTGGCTTCGGGGCTTGCCGGTCTCACCTTGAGGCTGGTGTGCAGGGCGGACTCTGGAGGGTAGACGATAAAGTGGCGCAGGGTGAAGCCGAAACCCTTTGAGTTCTTATGGAGGACCAGCGTCCGGGGACCCTGCCAGCCCACGCCGACCCCCTCCCTTCCCGGCCCGGCCGCCATCGCCGGCCGAGGGGTTGTCGCCGGCTGAGGAGAGACCATCCCTCCTCCCCTTACCCTGCGGACAGACAGAGAGAGGGAGAGAGAGAGAGAGAGAGAGAGAGAGAGAGAGAGAGAGAGAGAGAGAGGTGAGATTCAGGTCATTTCATATAACTTCTAGATTAGATTAGATCAAACTTTGGGTGAAAAGGGTCAACGCAGGAGGATAGAGCTTCAAATAAAGACAAATAAAAGCACTGAGGATGATGCCACCACCTGAACACGCTGGAAATATTACAGAGAATAAAGAAAGAAAGATAAAACTTCATTTACAGATTTTAAGTTTTTTTTTAAGGTGCAAGTGTGCATCTCTAGCTGTTCCCACAGTAGGAGAACAATAATGCTTTCAATAGGTTTTCACATGACAACAGCATCATGTACATTTGACCTATTCACATGATCTGATATGACATATTGCATATTCCCGTTGTAAACAACAACAACAGCGCTGAAGGAATATTTCACTTTTCCAGATGCAACACTGATTTCCTGGAGTAGCAAATCGCGGGTAAAGAATATTCCACACTCGGCCAGTGACATAAACCCTGGACCGCAACATCACCATGAAGGTATTTCATGAAGCTTATTTCTGTCCTGAATGTAGCTAGCAGACCCAGGCCACCCCTTGCATGGCACCCTGCACCAGAACAATGGCCCATAAACATACTTGTGGGGGGGGGGGGGGGGGTCCATTATCAGGAAGGGCCCGTGTCTAGACAGGGCCAAGGGGTACCTGGGAGGGGGGGGGGGGGGTAGTCGTGACCGCAGTGACCTTGGCTTCACCGCTGTGAAGGGGCCGGGAGGGGATTTGAACCCAGCGAGAGTAAAGAATGAAGGCAGATTTCCACCCTGCTCTCTAAATATCTCGTTCCTGAGTAAATAAGCCCCGGTTAGCTCACCTGACGGACACACGTGAGAACTATCACCCTCGTGCTGCCCCGACGACCCACATCTGTCAGTCAAACACAACCACCTGACCAAACAGGCGGGAAAGAGGAGGAGGAGGAGGAGGGGGAGGAGGAGGAGGGTAAAATCCTCAAGAGGTCAAGTCTGGTCTGTCTGAGCACCTTCAGCATGTGGCGTAATTATACAGCGCTTTTATTTTGGGCGATGCTAGTCCCCTACTATCACTCAACATAGTGCATGCTAACGTGTTAGCATGGAGCACCGGAGCGAGCGATCTACCGGGGACACATGAATGATTTTGGTGTCTGTGTTCTCATTACTTTGGTAACTTTGTAATGACTAAAAACTGTGTGTGTGTGTGTGTGTGTGTGTGTGTATGTGTGTGTGTTTCATGCTAGTGGGTCAGAGGTGAACATGTCTAGCCAAACCCCAAAACCCCATATAACCCCTCAAACACACAAATGTTTCACTTCCTGTTCCCCCACATGCACGCGCACACACACACACACACACACACACACACACACACACACACACACACACTTGACCTGGCAGACACATACGTGGCCACACAACAACAGGAAGTGGCAGGCTGGAGGCAGGAAGTGTGGTAGCGTTGCGGGGTGGGAGAACCAGATGCTCCGAGCTCCTATAAATAACTCCACAGAGGTTGAGCTCTCCCTCTCCGGCGTGGAGGTGCTTCCACTCCCTTTACTCCTCTCTCTTTCCTTCCATTCTGCTTCACTCACCTCTCCTCCCTTCCACCTCTTCTTCCTCCATCACCACCATGTATTCTTCCAATGGAAATCCGGCTGCTTTGACTTTTACCACACACTTCCTCCTTCATATTTGCCGTCCCATCCACGAAAAAAATGTTTTACTTTCACTTCAGACTATGTTTAGAGAAATGGGCCAACAAAATTGAGTGGCTAAAATATATTTTGGATATACCTGCTAATATATGTTCTCAAGAGGACAAAACACTGGAAATACATTCTTCTACATGTACAAATACACTTTTTGGCCATTTTTGAAACACGTCACTGAGCATATTCTGAAGGATTTTTTTTCCCAGACTGGGATCCATAAATCTCTGTGAAGCTCCGAGCCTGACGATGTAGCCTGACAGCCAACACAATGTAAAATAACCCCTTTAGTATTTTCTCAGAGGCAAAGCAGAAGGGCCTGTAATGTGGGATGAGGGCAGTGAAAAGACGTGGAGAAGGAGAAGTGTTTGGCTTGTCAAATTTAAACCGATGAAGAAAAAGAAAGGCAGAGAAGAAGAGAGAGAGGAAATGAAAGAGCGAGAGGGTGAAAGGAGGAAGAGACAAGAGTGAATTCCTCAGAGGGAGCGGTTTGGCTTAGGCATGTTGAAACATACACTTTGTAACTGGCAAAGGAGGAGGAGGGGGGGGGTATAGGGAGCGAACGAGTGAATGAGAGGAGATGGAGGAGGAGGAGGAGGAGGAGGAGGAGGAGCGTCGGGCCCCAGCGAGGGACAGGCTCCAGCACGCCGGTTTCGACCGCATGGCCCCTCCCGGCGCTGGGAATACCAAACCCTGTGATTACCCAAAACACACAGGGTCTGACTGGGCTCCTGAGCCAGCGCCGTTTCCCACTCGGCCCGGTCTGGAGTGTCCGCTCAACCTCCTTCCTCCGAAACCCCAGACAAAACCCTCCCCTCTGATACCTGTAGCCTCCAAATCCACATCTGTCACCATCACCTGATCTATCCATCTGTCCGTTTTGAGGTTTTTTTTTCCCGCTCCCCCCCGAGCTTCAAATTTGCTGACGTGCGCTGGCCTCTCCAGCCAGTTGGTCACTCAGTTTAACCAACAAGGCACTTGGAAAATTCTTTCTGTGGCTTACGGTCTAAACTCGACTTCCTATGGAGGCTTACCAGTTCTCTTAAGACAGAGTCAGGGGGGAAACCTCTCTCTCTCTCTCTCTCGCTATACTGAGAAAGGAAGACATTCGGCGTTTCCTTCGACTGATGGAATTTCTAGTGCGAGTCCCTTGACACTCATACCAGCCTGAAATCTGGAGACGCCGTCACATGAAGGCGATTATAAGCGTGATTCAGCTCTGATTATCTTTCAGACATCACGGAGCCCTGATGGGGAAACCAATAACATCTAAAGATAATTCCATTAAAACGCCACGCGGGGGGGAAACAGTTGCCTTTGACGAGGCAGAATAGCCCGTGAGACGGCACGACGGCTTCCGGGTGTTTGGCGGGTGATGCGGTGAACACATGCACACGCGCAGCGGCGAGCTCTTCTTCCCTGTGGATATATTTTCTCTTCCTGATTTCAATTAGAGAGCGTATGCTTAAGACGCATGACGGAAAGAAAAAAGGCAAAATAAAAGCCCATGATGTAATGGTGCCACCTCACCAAAGCTGGCAGGATTACAGCGCGTTATCATCGGTGTCTTGTGAGAAAGTCATATCTCCCACATGGCAATTTTGTTTTCACTCCTTTAGACTTCAAAAGATAGCTGGGACAAGTGTGTTAAAATAGAAAAAATCATCTTTAATATCTTTTAAATCCAGCAAAATCGATTTTGTGGACGTAAGGAGCTTTTCCTGCACATAACAGTGTCACGCAGTAGTGATCCTAATGATCAGCGACAGCACATCCACAGTACGTGTCAATTAGCACGGTTACATGTGGCTCCTCACCCTGTCCACCACACAGAGGTGCAGGAATGCAACGGCTGTCGGGACCCCGGGCCGCCGCTAAACCCCAGCGGGGCCGAACAATGCTCTTTCAAACAGCTGAGAGCTGCAACCTGTTTGAAAAGTGGAGCTTTACAGAGGTTGCAAATGCTGACGAGCCTTTAATCCGGGGAGACCCTGTCTGCACCAGCAGAGAGAGAGAGAGAGAGAGAGAGAGAGAGAGAGAGAGGAGGGGATGGTGAAAATCAAAATAGTCTCACGTATGACCCTCGGTTCCTAGATCCATCTGACTCACCGGCCTCATCGTGCAGGGCGCCCTCCACCCCCTTTGCTGCACGTCTAAATGCGTCTTATCTCAGATGAGGCCTGATCTCTGCCTCAGCACCAGACCGCCGCTGCACTATCAGAGTCATCGCGCACAAAAAAACAAAACGCCTTAAACACATCCGGGCTTGCACGCCGGTAGAGGAGAGCACACATTCAGCACAAACAGCAGCACGCGGGTCTGACATAACCGGTACCCTTTACTGCAGCGCATCTCTTGAGTCTATACGAATACGTGTGTACTCAAAAACCAGTTCAACTCATTTGTCAGATCAGCCCCAACAGTTGATGATGTAATGTCAGTTAAACAGGGTTTTCTACTTGAGTACACTACACTGCAAAACAAACTGCTTCCTCCTTGTGTGTGACAGAAACCTAGCCTACAGCTAGTGTTTCCTGTAACGAGGCTTCGTCGATACTGGGGGGGGCGGGGTGGGGGGGGGTAATTTGCGGCGGGGAGACCCCCACTTCCACCCCGGGCTCATTCCAGGATCGGTCCCGGTAGATGCCGTCGTTTTAAGTCTTATTCGGGTATTTATATCGTGATACGTCGGCATCATCAGTTATGAATAGTGTCAACCAACAGGCAGAGCGGGAGATTAGTTGGAAGTGAGGGAGAGTAGCAGGTCCTCCCTCACTTCCAACTAATCTCTCACTCTCTATAACAAACAAAACTCCCCCCACTGCAAAAAAAAAAAAAAAAAGCCCAACTGTGTACAGTGTATGTTTGCCCCAGCTGTGTACAGCCTATCTCGCTCCTCTGCCTCCCCCCCCCCCCCAACGCTCACATTCCTGATTGTGGCATTTCTTAACTGTGTCAATAAGAAAACACAGAGAAGGGGGTCGGTGAGGACTGGGGGAGCTGGGGGAGCTGGGGGGGGAGGGGGGTTACTACACCACATAAACACACACACACTAAAATGACAGCATACGGGTGAGCCATGCCCTGGATTCTCGGGGGCCATGGGGAATGCACAATGCACACACACACACACACACACACACACACATTCCCGCATCTTGCCATCCCCCCCCGCCCCACCTGAAGACTTGACGGCCCCCCTTCATCTGTCTTTAGCCACTAATTAGAACCCCCCCCCCCCCGAGGAAGAAAGAGTCAATATGCCACAACATACCCCGCAGAGGGAAAACAGTTTCTCAACCGTTGCTGCTTCAACATTCCTCGAAGCGCTGGCACAGAAAAAAACACAAGCACGGATGCAGCAGACGGTCACACCACCTCAGCTCAGTTTGCCCACTTTTAAAGGGTCATCTTTATCAATTCACAGTATACATCAGAATAAAAGTTAAGAAATGTTTTTTCTGACAAGGTAATTGATTTTTGTTTATATTGGGGGTTGTGCGGTCAAAGTTTACCCACACCTTTTTTTTATTCACCACTACATCACTGAATATAATAAACCCGTAGATGCCCTGATGCTGACATGAGAAAAGGCACCTCTCCCATCAAACAGAAAACATCCAGTATCCTTGAGCCGTACGTGAAATAAGTGACAGCAGTTTACACAAAGACAAACAGTCTGGTGACAGTCAGCTCAAACAGGATAGACTGTCCAATTCTGAATGAACCTTTGTTCGGTGTGAAACCTTTGATACTCCACTCAGCAGAGGAATATAACCTCCTAATCGCCATAGTAACACTGAAACTGACTCGATTTTTTTAGTTTGGAAAACATCCAATTGTGTTCGTCCACTTACAGTAAGCGATGTTAACGAGTACATAGCAAGTGTACAAGTGCAGACCAGATCTGGTCTCCGGACCTCGTGACTTTCTGCTGGGAAACTTTGAAATGTTTAAAAGTAAGAGGTTGAAATGGTTGAAAGGATTAAAACAATGACTAAGTTACATAAATGCTTTTTTTGACACCTATCCATCTTGGTATGCCACAATTCAACAACTCATGTCAAGAAACTTTAATTCTGAAAAGTCATTTTTGGTAATATAAACACACTGATGAAATATTCTGAATGTAACTGAAGCCGACGACTACAGGACAGGTGCTAGAGGCCACGTAACTGGGACACCCCCCCCCCCACTTGTCCAGTGACATGGCAAGGGGGGGATGACGGGTGACCTCTCCTTACCCTGGGCTGGTGAGAGCGCTGGCTGGGCACGGCGGGAGGCGTGGGCGTGGCGGCGGGGCCGGCGGCACCGCGGAGCACCGCCAGCCAGATGCAGCGGGGTTCGGGGGAGCTGCAGTCCACCCCCACCGGGTTCTGGAAGCACCAGTCGGACGCCGCCGTCGGCACCGGCGCCGCGGGGCACGGGAGCATGGCGGCGGGCATGGGGGCGCGGAGTTCGCTCAGATCCGCATCGCTCACCGCCCACATGGGGCACCGGCGCGCTCAGGTACCCCGGATAACGGCTTTGACACAAACAAAAACAAAAAAACACGATAAAAGCTGAAAAATGATGATTGCGGGCGTCACTGGAGGACGCGGATCCTCCTCGGGGGTCCTGGGGTCACGCGGTCAGAGTCCGGGGGCACGACGCGGCCGAACCTCCCCTCCATCGTCTCCCGACAAGGTATCCGTGATTATTATTTTGTTTTTTTTTTTTAAAATCCCACAAAGTTCCGCGTCCAAAAGTCTGTCGCTCGTCCAAGTCCCGCTGACCTCGGAGGACGCAGAGGGAACCGGCCCCTCCAAGGCTGTTACACACACACTCTCACACACACACACACCACAGGAAGCAGAGGGCAGGCAGATGGAGGTGTGTGTGTGTGCGTGTGCGTGCGTGCGTGTGTGTGTGTGTGTGTGAGGAGCACGGGGAGGAGGTAGGGCTGGTCTCACTACAGACAAGACACGGAGCACAACTGACAGCGTCTCTCCTGGCGGTGTCCGGTGATGTTCTGCATACAAAAGCCACTCTGTCCCAAAACACACACACACACCGCAGTCCCAGGGGGCTGGATCCTCTGTCTCTCCTCCCTCTCTCTCTCTCTCTCTCTCTCTCTCTCTCTTTCTCTTTCTTCTGCCACTCTCTCTAACCCTCCCTCTGTTTCTCTCGTGCCAAATACTTCCCTGTGTCTCTCTCTCTCTCTCTCTCTCTCCAAACCTCCGCTCTCTCTCTCTCTCTCTCTCTCTCTCAAGCGTCAACTATTCACGCTCTTGCTTTCCTCTTCTTGCCTTGGTTTTTTCTCCCTCTCTTCCTCAGTCCTTTTCCAAATGAATCAGTCGCAGCAACATTCCAGTCGATCCCTCCGAAATGAACAGGTCTGACGAAACCCGCGCGCCGTACGGTACAGTGGACGCCGGCGGTCTGATCCAGCAGCGGGGGCCCCCCCCCCCTCAGCTGTAGTGGTGATAGGGTCCTCTAGGCTGCCGCTGACAGGCTGAATCCACTGTAGGTCTCTCCTGTGTGTGTGTGTGTGTGTGGAGGAAGCCTGGTGGTGGCACATGTGCTGCATGTGTGTGAAACACAGTGACTAAACTCCACACAAAAGCCACCCTCCCCTCCTACCCTCCACCTCCCCGCCAAACAGAGGGGGGGGGGGGGGGCAAATAAAGAGAAACACAAAGAGAAAAGAAAACATTTGCCTCACTGCTGTCTTTTTTTTTTCCCTTTCTCCGCCTCTCCTTTGCTCGACTTAAGAGGAAAAATATAGAGGAGAGAAGATGATAGCGAGGGAAACAAAATGGGGAAAAAAAAAACTGGAGAGGAGAGAGAGAGAGAGAGAGAGAGAGAGAGAGAGAGAGAGAGAGAGAGAGAGAAATGACCGGAAAAATAAAAGGAGAGCAACAGGCGTCCACCTCGCTGGAAATGCTCTACCGGCCTTGGTGGCTCAAAATAAAACGGCTGCTGTTGGGATGTCAGCGTGACCTCTGCACCGCACACACACTCTCACACACACACACACACATAGAATCCCACAACCACGCCCGTCCAGAGAAACGACCCCCCCGGTGACCCCCCCCCCCCCCCCAAGTTCTCACCAAGCAGCCGGGGTACGTCCGGAGTAGGCGTGAGAGCGGCAGGCAGGTGACCATGTTGTTGACTGGCTCTCCTCCCCCGGCGCTTCACTCATCACTTTCGCACATCCGTTACCAATGAGGTTAGACGGGTTTCACCTGCCGCGCGAACCCGGGACAACCGGGACAACCGGGGGCGAGTTACGACTCGCCTCGACTCAACTCGGAGAGAGACACGCTGACCGTGGATACGCACCGCCGCTGAAGTCAGTGAGGAGGAAGGTACACAGAAAAAAGGTGAAGCGATGAAGAGTCAAGCTGAGTAAACTCCACTACATCCCTGGTGGAAGGATGGGCTTTCACTAACACACACACACACACACAATCAGCGTGTGAATGTGTTCCTTCCACGCACGCACACACACACACACACACACACACCACATGTCCCATTGAGTCACAGATGAGTATAAATACACCCGGCTATGTAATTAGGTTTCTCATAAAGTCAGTGTAGGCTGTGGCTGTGGGGGGTTCTGCTCAGTCTGTGGTTCAGACCAGAGCTTCGGGTTCGACACACCGCCAAGCGGAGCCGCCCTGCTGGAGGACGGAGCAGAGGGGGGGGGGGGGGGGGGGGTCCGACTCTCCTCCGGAGGGGGGGGGGGGGAGGTGTAAACGAAGAAGACCACACCCGTGTAGGGGAAATCATAGATGACGGTGCAAAGTGTCGCGGTTGGATCACAGAGCATCTCTTGACACCGAGGGGAGATTTCATATCGCATTGTTCACAGTAACAGTTAGTGTTGGCCCGGGACCGAGCCCAAGCCTAATTTGGCCAACAAAAGACCTCTGTCTCTCCCCGCCCGCCCCTCCCTCCCCTCCCTCCAATCTCCCTTTCTCTCTCTCGTGAACCATGGAGGCATTTACAGAGAGAGGAGGACGAGCATGAAGCGGTACAAAAAAAAGTGGCAACAAAAGAGAAACGAGCAGAGAGGCGTTGAGTTACAGTTTACACGGAGGACACGCGGTCACACATGAGGGGTTGTGACAATAGCGGCCCTCCCACCGGTGACCCGCGCTGTATACGGCTGTGGCTGAAGCATGCCCACGCAGGCAGATAGGTGCACATCCATTGTCTGCATGGATTGGATGTGAGCCTGATGTGAGCCCCCCTCCCCTCCCTCCCTCTCCCTCTCTCTTATCTCGCAACAATTTGATTGCCAAAACGGCGCCTGGAGGCGGCACAGACTCGTGCCTTTATGAAATTGATTTGTATCATCGGGATAACCTGCCAGCGCGCAGCTCTTGAAGTCAGGAAATCAAAGGGGAGAGCCGTTGCACGCCCGCTAATCTCTGAGGTGAGATGCTTCGTTGCCTCCCATCTCCCGCCCCTCACCCTCGGCCCCGGGGCCCCTAACAAACACATCACCGGGAAAGTGAAAGGGGGGGTGCGGGGGAGAAGCGGGCCAGGAGCGCGCCGATTAGTTCGGCGATATGTTTTAATCCCCTTCATGCTCATGACACGACCACGAGCCGACAGATTAGCACACACACACACACACACACACACACAGGCACAAGGCCTTCCTCCTCCTTTTTTTTTTTTCCCACCGCTGGTCGGCGAGACAAAACAAAGCTCTTTCTCCTCGTCCACCTTCGCCTACACACCAAAACACCGAGAGAGAGATCAGAGAAAGAGAAATAAGCAGAAAGGAGGACAGGAAATACACATGAAAGAGAGGGACTGAACTAACAGCCGGGGACTGCTGAGGGAGCCTTAGTTAGCGTGTCTCAAACAAACCAGGGCACCAGACACAACGATGGCGTGTTTTCCGCTAAACACAGACCGTGACAATGGAGATGAAGGGGGTCACCGAAGGACGGGCTGCTGCGGGACACGAGGGCTGCAATCAAACACTCAGACCTTTCAAACAGAAAAAGTCTGTCCCCTACTGGTGAGGAAAACACTCGAAACGACTCCTGACTCAACACGTGGGGACGGGACATTCACATCTGCTTTGTAATAACATCGACGGCGCATGCCATCGCGTCTGCTGGGCACAAACAAACAGAGGAATGATTGAGACCGTAGGCCCCCGAAAAAATTGTGCGCACGGTGTGAAGCTCAAGTGACGGAGTGGCGCTCGCCGTTTAGCCGTCGTCAGATAGCGCACCGCCGTCTAGACACACGTTACACAAGTAATCTGGGCGGAGAAAAAAGGAAGCCGCTCTTTTTTTAAGCAGGTTAATTTTAACTTTAATCTCTGGTAAATCCCCCCCATGCCACAGAACGTGTCGGCTAGAGTGCAGTTGCAGCGCGCCGGCCACTAGAGGGCAGCTGCAACATGCAGTCTAATGGCAGATGGGTGGGGGGAAAAAAAGCCCAGAGGGCACTGGGACACAGGGGACAGAGAATAGGGTGGAGACTCAACATGCAGCCGCATTCAATTGCAGCTTTTACCGCAACGGCCGTCGTTGGATGTGTGTGTGTGTGTGTAGAATGAGAGCGAGAACACAGCGCTGACCCAGAACCAGCTATCTGTTCTCTTGTGTTACCTGCTAATTGTTAACATCAGAGTCGGGGGTGGGGGGGGGGGGGGGGGAAACTCTGGCAGGAGATCAATGAGGTCACACCTGTTGCGGGGTTTTTAAGGTGGAAACGGTGTTGGGAAGCCAAGGGGATGGTAGCAGGTGGAGTTGAAGACGAGACCCCCAACAACCCCCCCCTCCCTGCACCCCGTCAACCAATAGCTGGAGAGGATCTGGGTGGTCCGTCCCGCCCCTCCCTCCCCGGCCATGAATGACACGACAGCAACAACACACGCCTGTCTCCTGCTGCCTGGAAGCACTAAAGCATTAAAGCGGCCCACTTGACCCTCTGGTTCCCCCCCCTCAGAAAGGCATCGCATTATGCACGCACTCGTCAGATGTGCCTCTTGACATGCCTTTATGTGTGTGTGTGTGTGTGTGTGTGTGTGTGTGTGTGTGCGTGTGTTGTGACAATGCAACCACGTGAGATCACACCATGTGAATTCTATCAGCGTGGAAAACACCCAATGTTTCTGAAACAAATCTCTCGCTTCACCTTTTCGTCACCCCAGCACTCAAATACCACGCGCGCACACACACACACACACACACACACACACACACACACACACACACACACACACACACACACACACACACACACACACACAATAATTGGCTTAGAAACACACAAATGGAAAATGTTCTTAGGTAGTGCTAGGCATGTATTCATAAACAGAGGCCGGCGGCACTCACACACACACTGGTATGCACCCATGACCACACATATACTGTACATGTTGACTCCCATTGCACAACCAGCCTTGAGGGGGGAGGGAAAAAAAACGAGGTTGACAACGGTAGAAGACGATTGGCCGAATCAGGGTGTCAGTCAGATGTAGGGGTGTGGGTGTGTCCAGCAGGCCCTTCACTGCGCATCCGTCACTCCACATATGCCACAAGGGAATGTGGGATACATGAGTCAGCGAGCCAGCCAGTGAATACGCAGGAGAGAGAGAGAGAGAGAGAGGAGAGAGAGAGAGAGAGAGAGAGGGAGGGGAGGGTAACAGATGTTGGAAAGGGAACACCAACGGGGAAAAACTTGCTGAGGATAAAAATGCGGGCAGAGAGTGATCTAAAGCAGAAACAAGAATCGGGAAGTTGGAGAGAGCAGATGGTGAGGAGCATGAAAAGGAGGTTTTGCACACTTAGGCTTGGATAGTAATGACCACATGCATACACACACACACACACACAGATACACACTGATTACCCTCTAGACTATAGTACTGCAACACACGGATGCTGAGGGATAAGGGGGTTGCATGATTGTGCAACTGAAGGCGATGGCTACATGAGAAGACGTCGACACACAGTTCCTACGCTGCGTTTCTGTTGGTCACGTCGGGGGTCGATCTCAAGTGAGGCTTCTGACCCCGTTTCATCAGGTCCTATCCTCGGCTGAGCAACATGTCAGTGTCACACGGGACTGGCGGGACGCATCGTACGCTATCATTTGTTACGTGCGCACACCAACCGTGACGATGAAGGAAGGACAGGGAGTGTGTTTGTGTGGTGAGAGAGAGAGAGAGAGAGAGAGAGAGAGAGGTAAGGCCAGAGACATACATACTCCATGTTTCCCAGCGGACCCGTCACTAAGTGGAGCGATGGCAGTCCACTTTAACCTACTTAGCAGGGAGTGTCTCCTCCACTAGAGAGGCTCCTTTATGCTTGGGTCACATCTGCAGCGAAACCGTCAGGACTGAAACGAAGAGCTGATAGTGTAGAGACGCACGAGGACAAATCCACACTGACCCTTTCTACTCCACTGTGAAACCATTCTGCTAAGGTACTCTGGAGTAACATCGCTCTCCATGTCACACGCTCTTGTTTTGAGTTTCAACTATTAACCTTGGCCTGCTATTACCACCACTATTACTACTACTACTACTACTACTACAACTACTACTACCACTACAACCACTACCACTACTACTAGTACTACTACAACTACAACCACTACCACTACTACCACTACTACTAGTACTACTACTACTACTACTACTGCTACTATCACTACCACTACCGCTACTACTACTAGACTAATACTATTACCACTACTACTACAACTACTACTAATACTACTACGACTACTAGTACTTCTAGTACTACTACTAATGCTGCTTATCTCCAGAGCGACCCTGACACACTGTCTTCGCTGTAACCGCACTCACCCATCATCTCCATGCTGCTAAGTCGCCATGACAACCACCAATACACCCCTGTCCTTTTAGGCTGATTCTAGCCACGAATTTGGCCATCGCCACAAGATCGGACCGACTCAAGCTCAAGTTTGGGGATCACTACTGATGACCCCGTAGTGTGTGATGGTTCAGGACTGTAATCTCTTGCCTCCCGGTCCAGTCGGCACCATCACGTCAGCAGCAATCAGTAAAAACTGATATTTACAACTTCAATCTGACGTTTTGAGGTACTCCTGGAGTGTGACACAAAAATAGACGCAAAAAAGTGTGTGATATCCCATCTTTACACAATCAGCCTGAGGCAAAAACATGGCCGAGGAGGTGGAGCTGGAATGAACGAATCCCAAAATAAACTACGTTGAGCCCCCGGACCTTCACACCGGCTTCCATCAGCCACATCCTGCCTTCTCTAATAGTGGTTTGCCTCGCGGCTGGGTTTCGTCAGGTAACCCCAGGCTGAGCGTTCTTTTGGCCCGGGACATCTGTCTCCCTGTGTGTATACCGTATACCATGGGGCCCTAGCAACATCAGGGCCAATGACGACATCTGGCAAAGAGCTAACCCTACACTCTCCTCACACTGTACCCCCCCCCCCTCCTCTCCCCTGTACTGACCACAACCGCTGGGAGCAATCAGAGCGTCATGTCTGAGCTGCACTGCAACGAGAGCCCCCCCTCCCTCCCCCCCTTTTCCTCTTTTCTTCCTCTCGCTCCTCTCTTCTTTCTTTCCTGGTTGTTTTCAGAAGCAGCCTCTCTGCAATGTGGAGCTCCAGAAACCACAGGGCTCCAGCAGGCTCCTCTGCCCTCCATCCATCCCCCGCCTACGTCTGGGCAGAGGACTGCGATGCTTGGAGCCCCTCTGCCTCCCTCCCTCCCTCCCTCCTCCTCCTCCTCCTCCTCCTCCTCCTCCTCCTCCTCCTCCTCCTCCCCCCCCTACAGGCCGAGATGTGTATATTTAGCCCATCTCTGCCTCTGTGTAATTAACAGATGAAAATTATAACTCTGGGGCTGGAGGATGACGTCTTCGTTCCCCTCGGCTGCGCTGGAACCGGACCCAAGGGCGCATCTCGGCCTGACGGGGCCTCCGGCACACCGAGGCGGCGGTCCAACGGCCGGGGCGTGGCGGAGCCGATACCGAGCCCGGGGGCTGCCAGGCTCACGGGGGGAGAGAGAGCGCTCTGAGTCACGGAGAGAGAGAGAGAGAGAGAGAGAGGGCTGAATGTTTAATAGACCGAGCGAGATGGCCCGCCTGCCTCCGATACTCCTGGAGTTTCCATTTGAGGTCATCTGGTTTTTACATTCCTACCATGCACCGATGCTCGCGCCGACTTCTCCAGCGCGCCCCGTTCACACGGGCGGGATCACACGGTCCAGTGATCCTCAGTGTGGGAGCCCCCCCCCCCCCCCCCCCCCCAGGCACAGCGAGGGATAGTTTCAATTTCAATACGATTTAGTTCACTAAACATTATCCCAATTAGAGAATGTGTAAGAATGAGTACTCTACTGCTCTGTGGTGCCTGCTGGCCCGTCTGTCTGGGGGTCCTTGACATAACAACATTTGGGAACCCCCTGATATACGTATACACACTGCTTTTGCACATGTACTCAGGGTCACACACACACACCATCACGCACCATTTGAGGAAAATGGGAAAATACAACTCCAGCTCTTCACCCATGCTCTCATTCTCTGTCGACTGTTCCCCCCCCCAAATTCACGAGCAGAGCTTTCACGTCCTCCCACTGTTTCTCATAAACCATCCCGCTTTTTCATTCTCGGGGTCCTAGTTTTCCATCTCAACACTCACAACTCTGCAGGCTTATAGCGACCTCTTTAAGTGCTGCGAAAAAACATGGAACAGACGGTGCCACGGAGAGGGAGAAAAAAAAGAAAACACACACAACCCACATGACTACAGTACGAGCCTGACAAATTAAGATCTCCTCCCCTGTAAACACTCCAATTTTCTCTAATCTAGTCACATGTCGACTCCCTCGCCGTCTCACGTGATGCCCGACCCGACAAAAACACTGACCTGAAAACTTGCTGGGCATCGCCCTGCCCTCCTGCCCCCCTGCCCCCCTAACCGCTCTCTCTCTCTCTCTCTCTCTCTCCATCCCCCAGTGGCACAGAGATGACTCACAGATACTGGAAGGTCCTCCTGGCCATGTTTTGAATACAGGAGGAACAGACCTCGCTATCGTCTCATCTCCTTCCTGTTGTTACACTGCAGATTGTACAGCCCGGCAGCGCAGGGGGACTGCAGAGGACAGAGATACTGATGTGTGTGTGTGTGTGTGTGTGTGTGTGTGTCTGGATCTATGTTTTCACTATTTCTCTTTGCCCTTTCTGTGTGTAATGTGATGATGAGATCCATACGCCAAACCGATGCCAATGGCGTTTCTGTGTCTTTAGCCTCTGTCACTCTGCATTAGTTCATCAGCTGTGGGCGCAAGACGGAGGCTGGCTTGGGTGGGGTGAGATGTACGGCCTTAAGGGGTGATGGGTCTCTCTCTGGTCTCTCTCTGGTCTCTCTCTAGTCTCTCTCTAGTCTCTCTGTCTAGGCCTCTCATCAGGAAGAGAGCCAAGGGACTGTGACTGTTGACATGGGAGTCACACACACACATATGGTCTCACTCTGTTCCTCAGATGAAAGGCAAACTGGCGCTGCTGAGAGCAAAGAGAGTCATAAATATAAACACGCCGTTTCACCCATTTCATTTTCAAGTGTACGCTGTAAACTCTGATAGAGAGGGAGAGTGCATATGTGTGTGTGTGTGTGTGTGTGTGTGTGTGTGTGTTCTTGAAAACTCGGCCCTGAGCATATAGAGGAATCATACCAGAACGGACCTTTTATGGCACAAATCTCCGCTTATCTGCACAGACTAAACCTGCTGACGTTTCACAAATGAAGACCGGCGGACGTCTGAGCACCGGGCGGGGGGGGGAAAGAGTAAGTAAAATGTCTACGGGTGTACATTCAGACGAGGCGAGACACACACACACAAAAAAAAAAACGCCCACATGAAAACACACCGGCCTGAAACATGTGGGTATGCGGCGATTTCTGAAGGGAGATGACCAAAGAAGGCAGGAATGAGGAGATCAAAGCGGATAGCTGAAGCGCTCCTCTCCCGAGTCGGAGGGGGGGGGGGGGGAAGAAGAGGAAGAGAAAATACACAGAGAGAAAAGGGGAAAACGGGAGAGGCAAGAACGCTGGATTGGGGCAGATTAGGGAGGACGTTTTTTTTAGAGAGAGATGTTGACACGCAGAGGAAATGGAGCAGGGGGAAAGCAGAAAGAGGAAGAGAAAGACTGATAGAGAGATAGGGAGATAGACAGCAGCTCGATGTGCCCACGGTGTCAACACCTCCATGTGCACAGTCATCTGGTTATATCCTGGTTAAAGGTGATATTCAGGGGGGAAAAGCTGTTTATACGCAAACCTCCGGAATATCCATGAAACACGTGCACGGGAATGACGCGTTTACATGCGCCCGTATCCCGGATAATATCGGAATATCGGCGCCTTATCCGGGATAAGAGCTTATTCGGGTTGTTGTAGACGTCGTGGGTAGTTTACCAGTTTACCAAAACATGAAAACTTGAGTTTCCCGAACGCCCGCGGCCCCCCGGGGCGGCCATCACAGCCACAGCGGCCCTATCTCTTCCCAGCATCCATAGCTCCTCGTTAACTTCCTTGATAATCTCGGCCCTGTTCCTGTCAAAACAACCCCCCCCCCCCCCCCCCCCTTTCCCCAGATAGAAAGAAAGTCATGGTGGATGGTGGCGGCACAAGTGTTTGTGTGTGTTGTGGTTGCACACGTGTACGTCCCGCATCCTGGTGGGGGGGGGGTGGGGGGGTGGGGGGGGGTCAGTCGGTTCACTGCGTCGATACCGTTCATCGACTTTCACCCGGCGCTCTGATGGGGGTTGGCTGGTCTGCTGCCATACAGACAAGCCAAGACGAACCTCCCTGATGTGGCTTGTGCAGCGGTGCTGGAACATCTCCTTATCAAAACCAGAATTTACGTCCAATTGAAATCCGAAACGACACCGGGGGAGACGTGTATATTTTGATTTTGCGATGTTATTAAATGGAATGTCATTTCCTGTTGGTTGCCCTGACGACTCATGCTGCAAATCACAGTTTACAGTATCTGTGCGTCTGTTTGATTTAGGAACACACGCTGACGTTCGACTTTGAGGCTTGGCCAGGGAGTGAAAACGTCTGCTGTATATAACCAGGGGGGTTATATACAGGGGGGGGGGGGGGTTGCGTAATGCTGAATCCTAGCTGGAGGGTGTGTTTTAGCGCTGTCAGGATCTTCTGGTTATCCAAGAACAAGATGCAAATAAACACTCCACGTCCATGTGTCTGCGGTGGAAATTGGCAGCTTTTCGATTGCCGGTTGTGACGGGTTGAGCCGAGTCGCACCTGCCGTCTTTTTTTTTTTGGCTCTCTGCTCGCTCTTGATTGCTCCCAGTGTTTTTGGCTGTCACTCCGACATCATTCTCTCCCCGTGACTCATCGGGGCTTTTTTTTCTTCTTCTGTTTTGTTATCTCCCAGCCTCCTTATTCTCCTCACCCCCCCCCCCCTCCTTCTCTCTTTCTCCTTTATCTTCTTACATTCCAGTGGATTCCCCGCTGTTCAACAAAAGCCTGTGCAGGAGGCGGCCTGCACATCTGACTGGAGCAGCAGACAGCCGTGCACCACACACACGCACACACACACACACACACATAAACACCCCAAAGGTACACATTCTCCTGCACACTCCTCTGCACACAAAAGACAAAAAAAAATGTGTACAGTTGCTGTCACACACGTGAGGCAGACAAAACAAGCATAATCCCGTCATCTGAAAGGGGATCACTCAAATGGCTGGCCCTACTTAACCCCCGTGGCCCCCGTGGCCCCCGTGGCCCCTGCTGCACACAGTGACAGGGGTTCCCTCCTGCCTCTTTAGTCTCGCTTTATTGGGGACCAAGTGTGTGACGAGGGGGGCCCCTAACCTTTGAACCTTGACCCTTGAATCAGACCCGCCCCCCACCCCCCTTGGCTTCGGACCGATCCCGCAGACTGATACAGCCCGACAGAGTCAGACAAGATGCGGCCCGTTCGCCATTCCTCAAACTCGCTCGCATACCGTGTATCGGTACACATCCACACACACACACACACACACACACACACACACACAGGCACAAAATACAAAGAGGCAGTGACGCCGGCCAGACCATCAACAGGCTGAATCTAATTAGCTCTCATCTGCTTCTGAGAGAGGCTTTGTTTCACACCAAACCACCCAGTGCCTGGGAATCAGACGCCACGTGAAAAAACTGGGCCACAACAGTGGGTGTGTGTGTGTGTGTGTGTGTGTGTGTGCTTCCTGCACAGGAGGGGAAATTAATGGGTAATAGATCCCGTCTCTCTGGGCAGACAAAGTTCAAGGGCAGCCGACGTATAAGGATCAACTCCATGTGTCCAATAAGCACACCTTGAGTGGTACAGAGAAAGAGAGAGAGAGAGAGAGAGAGAGAGAGAGACAAAACAAGAGAGGCCGACTGACCGACTGACTAGGGGGGATCAATAAAGAACCATTAGCAGGATGAACACGCCTGCTTTAGGTTGCAGAGCTGCATCACAGCCACCGCGCCCCTCTCACCGCGGTAAACAAGGTCAATGATGACTGATGTCCTTCGTCCCACCTGCACTGTGTTTGCACAGCATCAAGGACTTCCTCATGCAAAAACGTGGAGGGGTAGTCCAGATCATAACGCTCCCGCAGTGACAACCACAGCGCCGTCACACTGAAATAGTCACACAGAAAATACAGCAACTGTGTGGATGTGGTGAATGACGCCGCGTCTGAATGCAAATGTGTGTATGTGTGCGCCTGCATGCACTGAGCTGTCAGCGTGTGCAACTCTGACCGTTTCTGCACGATGTAAACAGGGCTGGAGTGCCTATATATGTGAACACCTGTGCTGGGCTATGTGTGTGTGTGTGTGTGTGAGAGTGATTAAAGTGTGTCAACACACACACACACACACACACACACACACACACACTCTGCAGGTTAATGATTGCGGAGGCGAGGTGTGAGCGGCTGTGCAGCGGGGCGCAGCTGTCGTCTGGAGGCCCAGAGTTCAGGAATGCAACAGGGGTGGCGGTGGTGGTGTTGAGACGAGGAGGGGGGGTGTTAAGGTGTGAGAGACATTGTAACGGTGTTAACGGACTGATGCAGGACACTCTGTAACGAAGACTTTACTGCCACTCTCTCCGTCCGCCCCGTAGCCTCTGACCCCTTCGACAGACATGTGCACCACACAGGATGCTTTCCCTCTTGCAGCGGTTTTCATTTCACATTGCCTCGAACCAGGAAGTGATCCCGGACCACGTGCTGCAGGAACACCAGAGGAGCCCATGCAGTCGACCGGCTCGTGCTCCGGTTTTCATAAAAGCGCTCTCGTATTTCTCCATCATCAATATCTGATGCACAATGCAGCCTCGGACATTAACGGCGCTGCTCGGCCCGCCCTGCTGCCCTGCCCTGCCGTCCATCTCCTCTCTGCAGACACATCTCTATTGATCTCGCCCACAAGCGCTGCACTGCAACACTGGAGCAGCCCCCGCTAACGACATTAAACTGGTCCCAGCGGACAGCGTCGCAACGGCCCTCCTCGAACAGCCGTCCCTCTCCACGGTAAAGGCACCGTACCGACGCGGGAGGAAAGGTCTGGCTATATTAGAGAAGGGTGTTGGCTGACACGTGTTGGCGCAAAAGGTCAGGTATGAAGTGGTTCAGGGGGCGAGAGAAGAGCAAGGGGTTGGGGTCAGCATAGGGGTTGAAACAAGAGGAGCCCGTCCTGCAACCAGAGACACGTGCTAACTGTTAAACCGGAGAGGCGAATTATCGCAGACGCTTCACGTCGATTCGAACGGGTTATTGTTCATTAAAAAGACAAGAGGTTCTGTGGGTGCACACAGCAGTTGTTACACATTTACTACAGGGTGGTTGGTTTTTCTTAACTACATTGCTATACTTTACAAAAGTGGAAATCTGAAGATGAAAGTGAATTCAGTGTTTTTTTGAAGGGTCACACACAGTTCCATTACACCAACACACAACCGGCTTCAATTAGAGTGCGACCGCAGAGGAGGAAAAGCTGTTCTCTGCTGGAGGGAGTGAGCGCAGCCACCGCAGATACAGAGAGCAGCTCTGCAAAAGAAACCTGGGGGGGGGGGGGGTAGCTAGTCTTGGTAGCTGGGAACATGTTGACAATGCATGCAAAAAAAAAAAATACAAATTCATAATTACGCTGCGTGTACTGCAGTGTAGTACACGCAGCGTACTGCAAAGTGACATTGCAACACGCCGATACAAACACACAGGAGAGACCACACAAACAGGAGAGACTCAGGCAAACATAACCTCATAACCCTGTTAAACACACACACACACACACACACACACACACACACATACAAAGAGGAGCCGATCAGAGCCGAGGACCGTCTGAGGTTAAATCAAAGCAGATCCAGACCTCCGTAGAGACGGCTGCTAACAGCACCAGACCAGTACCAATCCAGATGCCTCCTCCAAACACACAAGCAGACCAACCTGCAGGCCAACGGGGGGGAAACCTGTCGCACTTCCTCTTACAAGAAAACTAAATGTACTGTGCACACCTTTTTTTTTAACAAGGCTTTCTGCAAAGCAAATAACAGTCTATGTGCTTTTGGTATTGTTGTGAATCATAAAAGCCTTTAACAGGCTCGGCTACACTTCTCTTTCTGTTCTGTTTGCCTTAAGAGCAAAGAGGTAGAGGGTAAATCCACCTTTTCATTTGTAGAATAAAGTTTATCTACCCTTTTAGATGACATAAATCTTTACAATCATAGTATACTATCATAGTAAGGCATATCAAACTTATGTAAGTTAAGATCTACTGGGGGAGAAAGCATGAATTAATGCTTTTCTGAAAATACAACTGATTTTTTTCTATATTAGTGCTTGTTTGCCTTTGATGATAACCACTACATCCCTGCCAAAGAGACCTCCATACATTGAAGACAAGCGGCAGGCAGCCAAGTGACGGGAGTCTGTCAGCAAGATGTGAGCTCAGTGGATCTCTTTAACCGGTGCAGATCAGCCAATTGATTCAGTCAGCGAATCTCTCATTTGCCCGACTAATACTTAAAAACTAAAGGAATAGTGGCAGAAGATGCAAACAAAAGTGCCATCCCTGTTTGGGACGTCCCGTCCAATTTGACAGCCCGTCCACCTACCGATGAGGAGAGAGGCGGACAAAAGACTGAAACGATCCGGGCGTAAAATGTGACTTGGGATCAGTTTTGAAAAGAAGCGACTACATTCATCTGGCCGCGCATTGCGTGGCGTCCACAAAAAAAACAACAACGAACAAAGCTGCAGAAAACAATGAGAAACCGCTTGATTTCTGTACTGTACGTCGGTGTGTGTGTACACAGTAGCTACGTAAACTAGTGTTAATCCTCTTAGGAAATCACGCTCTCTGACCAGCAGCATAGCGCAGTTCAAACTCCCCCATAAAAATAAAGGTCCGCTGCTGTCCAGGTATCACGGATAATAAAACACATAAGCAGCCAGCTCATCGGTGTCAACCCGGCGAGGTACTTACTTGGTTCTCAGAGTAGGGTGGTATTCCAACAAGGCAAAAAGCAACTCCATTCATTGGACAGCTGAGATTGTTTAGCTGCAACAAGGAGAGGGGGATTTGTTGCTGCGGGGCGGCAAGACAGGCAGGCGGGGAGGTCTATGAATAAAAAGTGCTCTGCCCGAAGACAAACTTATATATTCTACACTCATCCAGCTTCCTTCCTCCTCTTTTCCCGTTGTTTCGGGCTGTTCGGTGCGCTCCCCCCTCCTCCTCTTCCGCCACACCGCATCAGTTGTGTGTAACTAAATCCCTCTGGTCGGCCTGCCTGGAAAGTCTACAGCAGCTTCAAGCCCCGAAGAGACAATCGAGAAAAGACCGGAAGTTGAGGGTGTGTTGGCCTTCAAAATAAAAACGTAAACTGTGTCACAAAAAAACGGAATTTTCCCAATTATTGGTTATGGCAAGATGTGCGTATTTGCCATATCTCAAACTAAGTGAGTCCGAAAAGTATTTGATCTTTATTATAATAGAGAGTAAAGATCAAGAACAAATCACCAGAAATATCTTCAGAAGTTGTATCTAAAAAACACCTGTCAGTATTAGTCAGTATTCGTGGGTTTCAATAAGATTTTTTTTCCATTTACTTACTTTAAATATGTTATGGATATATTTTCACTTTGGTACTTTGTAGTACTCAAAATAATTGCAACGCGTTTGTCAAGAAGAGCTTTATTTTGAAATAGCTGACCGGAAGTACTGATTTTATGCTGTTTATCTTGACATAGTGCAGAAACTGAACGGAGTCGAACTGGATGAGGGTGCGTTGGGTAAATGTCTGCGCTCCGCCCTGCGAGCTCACAGCCTGCCCTCCATACCGGTGCACTGTGCCTGCTGCACAGGAGCGTACGGGCTCCCTCTGGCTGTGCCAGAAAGGTCAGGTTGTGTCTGAGGGGCGATTAATGCCACAGAGAAGCATCTCCTAACAGAGGGAAGGAAAAAGTAACAGAGTTTCTAAGTAAGTAAAAGTGAGTTAAAGATAAGATTGTAGCAAATACAGTCTACATCAGAGTGTAATACAGGATATGAGTCCATGTGTAGAGCGGCAGGCTGGCAGGTTTCCAACTCTGGCTGGTGTAATGATGTGACAATGAATCAGCAGCACTGTTCTCCTGATCTGGAAACTTTTTTCATGAACTGCAAACCTTTTTACTCCCCCCGTAAAGGTTTGTTTGCTTCATTCATTCTGGTCGGCATTTATATTCTACCGCAGGCTGATGTGCTGGAGGCACAGCGCACGCTTGCCAACCAGATACTGAATGAGGAGCGGACAAACCTGGACTCCTTAGTTATTGTCCTCGGTGACTTTAACAAGGGAAATTTCGCCCACCAACATCCAAAATACAGACTGTTACACTACAGTAAGTAATGCCTATCACGCCGTCCCCTCTGACCACGTCATGGTCCACCTGATTCCTACATACAGGCAGAAATTAAAACTCTCTAAACCCGTCTTGAGGAAATCTAAGAACTCAAAGAGTTTGTGTCCAGGGTGGGAGGGGCACCAAAACACCAAGTCAAATTCCTTGTTTGCGAAAACATACTTGCCAATAAACTGCTCCTGCTCCTGCTCCTCCTCCTCTGTGGCATCAATCACCCCTCATACAGGTGTAAACGCCTATGACGGGCCACCAAGCCTATACCATACACATCTTCGTTTGGAAACTATGATGCGAGGGCGCGGAGGAGGCTGGGGGCGCATACCTCAGCATGCCCAAGGACGTTAAAACAAAGGCTTTTTGTGCCCCTGATAAACTGGCAGCAAAGACTAAACAGGCGGGAGGTAACGTAGTCGTTCGTAAGAAGGTGAGAAAGCACAGGGCGTAAGTTAGTGATGTATTGGGGACAATTTCCCAACTCTGAATTCCTTCCCGACGGAGCCAGATAATAATTCATGCATGCTCGGAAATTGAATCGAATTGTATTTTTAGCCCGTCATGTTTGGCAAATAAACACATACATAGTCAGGGGAAGCTTACGCATCAGTCTAGCAGGAAGCTCAGTCAGCTGCCAAGAAATGACACTGCAAAAAATAAGCCACGCCTACGGCATGAATACGGCATGGTACGATGGTACGATGGTACGATGTGAGAAGGGGGGGAAGAGGAAGAGGAGAAAAAGGTGATAGGTGTGGGAACATGGTAGACGTGGCATTCGCTGCAGCCACATGCGACGGCTTAGATCCGGGGGCCCATGTGGCTACTATTACTGTGGAGTGTGGAGAGAAGGGGAGAGGGCTTGCGAGTAGCGGCGCAGGGAAGGAGAGCCACTTCAAAGCCTGTCTGCCCACGGGGGAAGCAGACCGGAGTCGCAGGGAGGGGGAAAAAAAAGGAGGCTCGCGGGGAGGCTTCCCACGCCGAGAGCTGCAGCTGCCAACTCAGCCTTCATCTCTCGATGTCGCCTGTGTCGGCTCACTCTCTCTCCGCGTGGCCTCAACTCCCCCCCGCCGATTGGCCCGCTCTGAGATACACCATCCCTAACACCCCTAACACCCCTGACACCCCTCCCCCCCCCCCCAGGTTGCAAGTACCGGGCCAGTTTAAAATCCAACCATGGCCGAGTGAGAGCCCAGAGACTTAGCCTCAGTATCCCGGTCTTAAGGTGGGAGAGCTGGGGCAGATGGTGCTGTCTGGGAGGGGTCCGTCACGTGGTCCAGGGCGAGGGGAGGGCAGTGAGGCTGAGGGTGGGGTTCATGGAGGGAGAGAGGGGGGGAGGTCGGGGGGGGGGGGGGGTCAAGGAGCGTGAGGGCTGTCGCAGCTGGTGAGCCGAGATGTTGTCTGTCCTCTCTGACCTGACCAGGATCCTCTCCTCTTTCTCCTGCTCTCTCTCTCTCTCTCTCTCTCTCTCTCTCTCTCTCCTGTCTCCTGCGGTCCATGTGTTTTCTATTCCTCCAGACACGGAGATAAATCACGCTCTCGCTTTTGGACGCTCGGGGAAGAACGGTCCTATGTTTGAGAGTTGCACCCCAGCTGCGTTTGGGCTTCTCTGCCTCTTCTACACCGCTTCCACGCAGACACACACACATTACAAATCCACTTGCCTCGCAGAACGGTTCGTTCGCCGAGACTAAAGTGTGTGTGTGTGTGTGTGTGTGTGTGTGTGTGTGTCTGGGGACTACCCTGCCCTATCATCCTCCTTCTTGCGCTGTTTCTCCGGTTGCGTCGTTTTAGTCAGTGACACACAGCCCGGGGCGCTGTGGTGCGTACGTCCCCTGTGAGTGACCGAGTACGACCCGGCGTGACGCTGATGTGACGCGACGCTCCCCTATCTCCCCTATCTCTGTCCCTCGAGGGTTACGAGGGTTACGAGCGTGAGAGGCCTCCCTCCCCGGCCGTTACATAACAGCACACAGCCTAGCGCCTTGCGGGACAAAACCCATAAACAACCATCAGCCCATTTACTCACTGGACCGTGCCCTCCCCCCTCCCCCCTCATCCCACCCTGTCCCACCCGGCCCCGACTGGCTCAGCAAGTGGTCCTGCCCGGGACTAACGAGATTCCCGCTCTGTTCGTTAAGACTGTGTGTGTGTGTGTGTGTGTGTGTGTGTGTGTGTGTGTGTTGTCCCTTGCCATCCTACATACCATTCTAGGCCACGGTGCTAAGCATGCGTGTGCACTGGTACGCTACAATTAATCCTGGTTACTCCACTTATCCTGATATCTACACTCCAGTTCCCCACTTCAGCTTCGCACCTCGGAGGTTTCTCCCCCCACCCTCCTCCATCTCCTCCGTCTCGCTCCACTTCCCCCAAGTTATTGAGTCTGCCCTTTTCAGTAGATGTCCAAACGCGTACCCCTTGCACGCGCGTGCTTTTTTCGGTCGGAGGAGCTCTCGCGTTGCCAAATCTTTTCAACATCATTCACTTTTGAGCCTCCGCCGAGTCTGGACCCGTCGGGACACACAAGCCCCTCTGTCCGGCCGGTCACACCATCCCCCCATTTGATACGGCTACATTTAATGTGCCATATCTCCCACTGCTGAGATCTAAATGGACACAATGTGCACAAGTCTTGCCGGGCTACCTCCCTCCCTCCCGCCCCCTCTCTCAGCTGATGAACTATACGGAGTCACCTTCTCTCTGACCTCGTCTCAGATGTGATGGCAGCGGCCGATTAGCGCCGTCTTGGCCTGACGGCGTGAAATGTGTCCGGGAGGAGACAGGAGAAATGTGTAGTAGGAGCTTATGGGAATATCTGTTAATGCAAGCATGATAACATATGTTCAGGTTTAACGCGTAATGCTCAGCTGCTTACTGTTGAGCACGTACACACACACACACACAGGACTGTATGCATACAGTTGAGAAGTGCAGATTATTGATGAGTGGTGAGGTGTGGATATTTCTGAATGTGAGGGAGATGTAGATATCTGAGTGAGCGCGGCTGTACGCCGGTCATCCCCGGCTGCCTGTTGACACAGAGGCTCCTGTGGCACTCCTTTGAAGGGGGTTGTGGGAAGGCCGGGGGGAGGGAGGGAGGGAGGGAGGGAGGGGGGTTGACCCCAGCCTGCATAGATTCCAGCGAGAGCCGTAAATTCCCCCTCTCGGCGTGAGGGGAGCAGCCCTCTTTGTCTGCCTGGACAACTGGCATGGAGAGGGGGAAACAGCTGACCAGTCAACACAGGCAGACAGACAGACAGGCAGGCAGACAGGCAGGCAGACAGACATGATGCCTCACTGTGCGTGTAGATGTTTAGTCCTTCATCTCCTGTTTCTCCGCCCCACCGCTGCCACTCCCCATCCCCACTACGGTTCGACCGAAATGGGCTCCTGAAGGCCGATGCTGCAGCGATGCTGATATTTTGTCCTGATATTCAGTATCTTCAAATGTTTTCACGTTTTTATTTTATTGCAGGTTGTACAGGCCGATCGTACGCGGCTGTATCAGGGAGGATCCTCCATCATAATGGAGACGGACAACATGACCGGCCTAATATATCACCCTACATAACCCTAATCCCTCCGTCTTTTCTTTTCTTTTCTGTCTTCAGTCCTCCACCCCCCCCCCCCCCACCCCTCTTCTCCTTGCACCACATATTATTGTAATCCCCCTTCCCTCTTGCAGCTGCCTCGCTCATTCTTCTGCTGGCACGTTAATTCAGACACAACACAACAGAGACCTGCGGACGTGACCGAGGCCGCAGAGACGGACGGGTCGAGGAGGACATGGGGGCTGCTGCAGGCGCTGGGCTGGGCAGGATCACGGAGAGAGAATGACTCACCGAGGTCAACGAGCACACACACACACACACACACACACACACAGTCAGTCATGGACCCCAGCTGTGCCACCGGCTTGCACTCTTGACTGGGCGTGCCGGTTTGCCACGGTGCTGACAGGTATAGAGGGGAAGCACTGAGGCGTGTATGTATTCTGTTCACTTCTTCACAATTGTCCGCAGTATTTCGGCCAAATTGTAAGAATTTGATAGATCTCATTTCAGGAAGATCGCGGTTTCGCAAATCGATACAACCCTAGGACGACTACGGGTATCTCATTTTTGCCGCTATATTTAAACTTCATTGTTGCCGCGTTGCCGCCGTATCAACGTCTCTCCAAAACGCCTGTTGTCAAACGTCTCTCAGGACAATTAAACTCCTATTTGACTGTACGAGCTGATACACTTATCTCATCCACAAACACACATGAGCTGCTGTTCCTGCACACACACACACACACACACACACACACACACACACACACACCCTAACAAGGCGAGTACTGATTAGAGGGACCATGTGGTCGCGTTTGAGATAAAGGAACAAAGGGAAGGAAACACCCCCCCCCCCCCCCCCCCCCCCCAGTCTAACTGTAAAGGGTAGTGGGTGTTCAGGTGTCGCAATCTGTACGACTGACCACTGATTCACCCCCTAGTCTCCAGTCTGTCCCGTACCTCCCAATCGGGGTTTCCCCCCAGTACAGTGGATCACATCCAGGTTGTTCCACTGTTACTATAAATGTTCGCTGTTACTACACTGTAATAAATTTCAAGTAGGTTAAACTTAGAAACGAAAGTTCACCTGCTGCCTTAAAAACGTGAGTAAACTCAACTTGAAGATAAGCTTTGCTTCAACTCACAAAGTTAAGTCATATAAGTTGTTTAACGAATGGTCATTTGTTGTTTAAACTTGATACTCTGAGTTAAAACAACTAACTATGTTACATTACCCATTCAAGAAAACTTGCTTTATCTTGTCAAGAGTGAGTGAATGCAATACTTAAACTAAAGACCTTTATTTTTGTACACATTGATTTTTGTACACATTGATAGTGTGGTGAGCTGAGGTTACTTCACTCACAGATGACACACTAGAATCAGCTTTAAGTTAACCCTGAATCTGTTTTTAGTGTGTCATCTGTGAGTGACGTAGCCTCACAACTACACAGCCAGCTTTAATAGCAGCAAGCCACAATTGTGATACCAACATCTGAAATGAAATGGTAGGCAAGTCAGCTCCCCCACTATGAACCACACCCATGGTGTCAACCACCACCAACCAACAAGCTTTCCAACTAAAGTAAAGAACATAAAGGAACAAATCCCTGCAAAACATTATCTCCCTGAACATGAATTATTTGCATGAACAAGAACAACAACAGACAATGGCAAAGTCAACATTCTCCCAATGCATGCTGGGAAACAAAAGGCATTCCCATTTCCCTTTTTTCAATTTATAAATTACAGACATGACTTAAATGAACGTTGACAACCCGGACAAAACTCACAACTAGTCAAATCAATGGATAACTTCAAGTTTAACATTTGAAAACTTATAAACTTGAGTTCAATATCCCAAACTTGTCATGACAAGTGGAATTAAAGAGGAGAAATAAGTTCACATAACTTAATGGGGCTATCATATTTTACAGTGTAGAAACTCTTGGCAACACATTCTCCAAAGGACATCCCTGTGGTACCCACCCCCCTCCTCCTCCGCCACCTCTCCTTTTCCCCGAACGCTCATCAAAAGAGACAGAGGTGGAAAATAAACACAGGCTCATAGTTCCAGTATAGTACCGCTGCCCGTTTCCTTCCCCGCCGGCCCGTCACTTCACAGGACCCCGTGTGTGTGTGTGTGTGTGTGTGTGTCTGCCACCTCTTCTTCACCTTCACAGCTCCGCTTCCTGTCTCTAGCATCACTTCCTGTGGCCGCGGAGACAATGGAAATGAGCAGCGCGTATGAAATGCATCTTTCCCGGAGTCACATTCGGGGAAGGAGGCGCGGTGCGACCAGGTTATCGGCTGAGGTATTTATTGTGTGTCTGGGTCGGATTTCTCTGCTGGTCGCTGATGAGTCAGCGGCTTCCTAAAATATCTCGATGCCATGGATCCCAAACACACAGTGGAAAAAACAATTTATACAAAAAAAAACACCTGATGTTCATTGGTCAATATATAAATAACACAACAGATGATTGCATGACCTAAAGTGTTACTATGTTAGTTTAAAATGATTAAACTTTCATGCTGGCAATGGTATCTTTATGACCGTGGGTCTTAAGGGACACTGGTGAAAAAACACAAAGCCTACATCCTGTATATGACTTAAAGAAAAGCACCGTCTGGCCGAAGAAAGATCCCCTGGTCGTTTGTGGTACAACAAAAGCCTTAAGCCTGCACTTCTTGCAGTATATACAGTAAACTGAATAATCCTGTATGTCCAAAGGGGGATCATATCCTAATCCAAGCGTTTCCCCCCCCTGGCCTACAAACTCAGAGATAAGTTAGTCTAGACATGGCCTTATAGGAGGGCGGCCTCCTTTGGGGTTTTGAGGAGAGAAGGCCACACGGGAGGATTGGGGGGGGGGGGGGGTTCCTCATTCTCATCCATCACATATCCGAAGCCTTAGACGCTCAACTCTACGCTCAACTCTAAAACCTTTAAATACAGACACACATATGGACAATAGTGCCTCAAAACCCAACGTCTACACTCTGAAATGCTGACCAAGTGTTGAAACCTGCTCATTTTATTGACTGCAGCCATGCATTTAAAAAAGCTCCCAATAACATTCCTGTGAACGAGCACGTTCTTTTTTAATCATTCAACTGGGATCCATTTACACACCACACAATATCACATTTTTTTCTATAGCGGGAGAAAAACCCGTCACGTTATAAGAACATTCACACATTTCTCGCTTGGAATGAACACGGATGTGCATCGACGTCAACAACAAAGCAAATAAACATCTGCTTATTCTGGACTGAACTGTGCAGAGGGATGACCATCTGTTCCCCCGCTGCAGTGGGCAGAGATTTCCCTAAATAAATAATCTGCACTCCCGCCCTCAACACATTAATTGGGCTGCAATTGCACGTGGGGGCCACAAGGGGGCTCAATACTTGCAGGGAATAGCAGAGTACGGGGCGGGGAATGAAAGATGAAGTTGTCCTTGGTCCGTTTTTTCATCTAACCCCGCCATCAGTGGGACTGATCAGGAGTTACAGGAGTGCTGATACCGATGCAACCTGAGCCTGAGACGTGGCGGAAAGCTGACTCGGCGGTGCATGTCAAGGAATAGTAACGTCGTGTTCCGGACCGGAGCGCAAAACTATCGCCGTGATTAAACGAGAGGGGGGGAAAAGGCAGGAGAAGAGCGGCGGTCCTCAAAAGCAAGATGAAATCGACTGAAAATCACTTCTGATCTCTCGTCTAGACGCGCCACATTTGTAGTTTCGTCACTTTCTGATTGAAAGTGATCTCTTTTGAAACGGGAGCGCGTCGTGAAGAAGTCTTTGGGCGGGTTAAGGAAAGAGGCCAGGGAGGTTAGTGGCTCACGTAGCCTGCAGAACATTAGGGATATGCAGCTGTGGCAGATCAAAGTAATGACAGTAACCCAGCTGCTCATTCCAGACTGACGTCCTCAGACAGCACCTGGACACTGCTGACGGCTAGCGCTGAGGCAGAGGAGAGGCGAACCGCTACAGAAACGAGACGGCCGAGGTCACGGGTTGATCCACAAACGAGCTGAACCGGCCCATTAGCCTAAATTGGCTCGGTAGCCGACGGCCTGCGAGCCTCCTAATTGGACGGCTGCCTCGCGCTGCTGATAAAACTCATCCCTCCGCTCAGCTGCTCTCGTCCCGTTTCATCATCCTGCAGCGTATCACTGATGTGATTGGGACTGATGCAAAACCCCCGCTGACAGGTAAGGCCTAAGCTCACCTTTGACCCCTTTGAAGGAGCACCACCCCCCCCCCCCCCCCCCCCCCCACCCCTCCACCCACCCAAGTGCGTTGCGGTCCAAAGCAGTCCTCCTGAGCTGAGCAGGAGCTGTTTACTTCCTAGAGATGAGTGTCCTACTTTCTTTCCCAGGACAATCTGTCCATTGTCTCCCTTCAGGCTTTCGGTTATTGCCTGACAGGCTAAGAGACGACCTCTAGTAACATCCCTCACACGCAACCATCTTCACTACCTACAGTACATGACCTACATCCCCAAACTGCTTTCACATTTATTTCGGAATATGTTCGGAGCTGCTGTCCAACTGTGGACGACACGCAAACGTATTTAGACGCAAACTTTAAGCTCCGTTCTGTTAGAGCAGCAAAAGTCCGTCTTTCTCTACCGCTCAGGAAAAAAGGCGTGAGAAATTCCTAAGAGTCCAAAGATCGGAGGGCCGTAGGCCGGGGGGCCCCCGGGGTGCCATGGGTGGGGCGTCAGATTAGGCCACCTGTTCCACTACGAGGCACACACACACACACACACACACACACACACACACACACTCACACTCATACCATCCCTTTATCCTTCCCGCTCTCTTATACCCGTTCTCTCTTCTCTCTCCCTCCCTCTCTCTTTTTCTCTCTCTCTCTCACACACACAGACACACACACACTTTCTGTCACACACAGTCTCACCCCCTGATTCTTTATGGCCGCCTCGCCTCTGAGCTAATTTTGACTGAATTCCATTTCAGTCACATCTATGGGAAACAGACAAAACAATTTGCCAGATAACTCTGGCTGAGAGCCACAGGGGCCCACGCACACGCACACACACACACACACACACACACACACACACACAGTTACACATATACGTCGCCTTGCCTCCCAAACCAGGCCTCCAGGGAGTCGTGTATAAACACAGCGGCATTACAGTGTCCACATCACCAAGGTCCTCCGAGAGCATCAGGAACTCCCTCCCCCCCCGTCGCGACATACTTTTAGTTTGCCTCCACAGAACATCTGAGGGGTCATTACTCTGAGCCACAGACATAAAAACAGCGAGAGCTTCACATCATGTCCTTATCCCTGAACGTTTGTCCCCGTGAACAATTTTTTTTTCCTTCTACATGAAAGTTGGTCCTGGTCCTTTCACGTGGCCTTTTTCCACCCACAGCTGTGACCCGGGCTCTCGGGCCCATACACCAGAGACAGGATAGCATGCATCCCGTCTGATGGATCGTGGCCAGCGCAGTGCCAGCGCCAGCGCCGGCCCCCGGTCCCGCCTGAGTCCTGCCTTAATGACTATCGACTGGATGACCCAGACTGCTTTTGCAGCTAAGGGCCCTCAGGCAAGGGCTTCGTAACGAGAGCGGAGGGTGGGAATCTGTGCTTTTACGCGTTCAGATGAAGCCGGACTCCTCCGGGCCGAAGAAGAGCGCTCGCACCATGTGCAGAGCGTGGAGCGTAGTAGTGTTGTTACTGGGGGGTTGCAGGAGAGTGAAAGCGCAGACAGACGGTGAGAGAGCTGGCCCACACAGACGCTTTATATAACCAGCCTCTTCCTGTTCCTTACTGAGCCACTGCCCTCCTTATCACTGGGCCTGTGTGTGTGTGTGTGTGTGTGTGTGTGTGTGTGTGGAAAAGAGAGCACAGATGCTTCATGGTGATGTACTGTATACTTTGCGAGCCTTTCCCTCACGATAGTAAACACCGTACGCTCCTGTTTACACACAGGCGCAGCAACGCTAGCGTGTGTTTACATTGCCGAGCGACAGCACATCCTTTCGCCGTGACTCTGGCGGCGTACGCGGATCGTCTCGCGGGGGAGCGGGGAGACACACAGAGAGGCTTGCGAGCAGGAAACGCCAGAGGAGATAAAGCTCCTCTATCACGCCGCTAAAGGACAATAACGCGCGGTCACGTGGCCGACAGGAAACGCTATAATCATATTTGGCCGTTGCGTCACAGCGCGGCCCATCTATTCTAGTGACACTGCCCTCGCCCTGCACCGAGGCCACACGCCATGTCAGCATTTCTCAGCGGCAGTTTTTTAAATAGTGTGTGTTTCCTGTTGGCTGCATTGTGCTGCTGAGCTGCGCCAGACGTCCCTCCTTGCATGCAGATTGTGAATCGCTGCTGTGCGTGTTTGCACAATTGAGGGCACGACCCGTACATGTGGCATTTTCATGTTCTGAAGAACGCTGCAGGCAGAAAGGAGGTTAACAAACAAACATACACACATACAGTATACACACACACACACACACAGGCCACAAGTCTGGCTGGCAGCAGCGATGACATCACCTCTGCTGTACTAGGGGTCTAACGTCACCTCGACCTGAGAGGACGGACACAGACATTACATGTGCCCCCCCCCCCCCCCAGGACCACATGCATAATTCACCCCTCGAGGGCTGGGCTGGGGTGTGACAGTCCCCACCCAACCCCAAAAAAAATAAAAACCTGCTGCTCACACCACTTCCACTTCAGGAGAGGAGAGGACGAGAGGCAACAGCACAGAAAGAGGGAGGGAGCGTGGGGGGGATGAGGTAATCAATGTCCAGGAGATACACTGCCAAAGTGTTGGGGGGGTGAGGAGGGAAGATATGGGGTTGCGGGGGGGGGGGCTGGGCTGCCTGGTGTCTCCGAGCTCTCCTCCCCGACCCATCCATCACCCGCTCAACTACTAGCAGCCTGCAGCCTCCAGCCAGGCTGACACCCGATAACAGCTGCAAACAACCACACACACACACACACACACACACACACACAACACTGGCAAGCATCACACAGACTAGAGGAGCTGAGCTGAGCCCACTCACACTGACTGGGCTTTGGAAAGCAGAAGGAGGAAAACTCATGGAGGAGTAGCGTCACTGATGCATGGGCAACTTAAGGAGCTCCACACACTGTTCCTGCTCTCATAAGTAAACAGGTGGATACAGGTGGTACAGCGGCAGGTGATGACACTCTCTCTCTCTCTCGAGCCGCTGACATGAGCACACACTGTGATAGTGCAGCGGATGCACTCATAAGCCTCTATGAATGAGCACTCAGACCCCGGAGGACCCCTTGTTGCACGGACCTGTGCAGCGAGGCCCCCCCGGTTCACACCGACGCCTCCTCCCTCGGTGCTGACAGCGGGCCGGCGCGCTAATTGCTACGTTGCGTAGGACCGGGTTGAGAGGGACCGTCACTCGAGGACGCCCGTTTCAGCCACACCCCTCTTTTCACGCATTTTCCTTTTTCCGTCCCTCCCTCCAATCCCTCCATCCTAAGTGTGGATCTAGCGTCAGAGATAAACCGGTGATGTTCAGCTGTGTCATCCCTCCAGAGGCCTGTGGCACTTGCCGGTGGCTGTTCGATGGCAGGCAACACACCCCGCGCCCCCTCCCCTGCCCTCCCCGAGAAAAAGCCCTGCCCGCCGGGGAGAGCAGAAGCAGAAAACACATCACAGGAGAAGCGGCATGCTGTGCCGTTTGTTTTTGCCCGGCGGGGGTGTGGTGGTGGTGGTGGTGGTGGTGGTCGGGTAAAGTGTGATGATGGATGTAGCGAATGCATCAGGAGCTGCTCTGTGTGTTACGGTGGATATGTGACGTGTACTACGTGGTGGTCCCCTTCACTTCCCCCCTTCCTCTCCTCCTCTCCATCCTCACCTGGTCCATGATTTCAGCGAGCCTCCTCCCTCCTCCTGGTCCCGGTCATGGCACAATATCACCGGCCGCCTCGCCCCCCCCCCACCCCGCTTCTGCTTCTTCGCGGCGCTCCTGGCTCGGTATTCCCAATCCCGGTCCTCCTCTCCTCACACAGGCGAGGCAGCCTGGCAGCCAACCGCTGCGCCTCTCCGGAGAGGCATGATTCTCTCTCTCTCTCTCTCTCTCTCTCTCTCTCTCTCTCTCTCTCTCTCTCTCTCTCTCTCTCTCTCTCTCTCTCTCCCCCGTTACACCTCTGTCTCTGAGTCTGACAGTCTGTTACATCCAGCCAAACACTCCTCTTTTGTCCTTCCTCTGTCTTCTGCCTTTCTCCCGCGGGTGTGGGTGGAGGCTGGAGGGCAAAAGGGCGCGTGCGGAGTCCTCACCTATCCCAGTGATAACCACGATCATCCAGAGAGAGATACTCCCGCTCTCCGCTCGCGCCGTCTAGCTCGCTTCACTCGCTCACTGTGTAAGCTGGCCCCTTGCCTCGCCTCCCCTCTCCTCTCCCTTGGCCGCACCCCCCCCCCCCCCCCCCCCCCCCCCCCTCCTCAATCCCCTCCCTCCCTCTCTCTGGCTCTCTCTCTCTCTCTCTCTCTCTCTCTCCACTTCCCTCCCCTCTTTCCATTTCCCCTCCCCCCCTTTCTGTAGCTGAAGAGAGCCAGAATGAGCAAATGGGAGAGCAGGAGGGAGGGGGGGGCGAAGGGCGAAGGGCTGGGATTGGTCAGGGTAGACCTTGTGACTCCCGGCAGAGGTCTAAGGGACCCTCTACCAGCTGTCCAACTCATGCTTGCCTGAAAACCTCTGTTGCCATTGACGACAGCTGCCGTGCAACACACCAACCATAGGTCCCCAGACACAAAGCCATTGGCGGACAGGATTTATGGCCCCCGCCCCTATTTGGGGGGGAGCATGTTGGGACGTGTAGTCCTGGCAATCTGAATAAGGGAAAAGGAAGGGGGGGGGGGGGTTGCAGGAGCAGGCATCCCTGTGCCCCTGTGAGGAATGTTTTTCACAGTGCTCGCCTCTCTCCAGAAAGGCTGTTCGTGCTGATGCATCAGTCTCAGGGAGAAAGGGACAGCAGATCATCATCTCATGAACATAAAAACTCATGTGCAGAAATGTAAAGCACCAACACGCACATCCACACACACACACACACACACACACACGCACGAAAAGAGGAAAGCGAGCCGGGCATTCTTGGTCAGTCAGGAAAAAGACATCCTCTGTCGTTTCCCTCGGCCCGTATGGAGGGGAAACTCCCACCCCAAAACAACAGGAACTCAACAACCGAAGGCCATGGTTAAGCACAGAGGCACCCCCCCCACCCACCCCCACCCCCACAACACCCCACTCTCTTCTCATTCATTGCCTCCGTTTTCTTTATTTGCTCTGTCTCTGTCCTCGCTCGCCCTCCTCCCCTCCCTCTGCACCTATTGTATTGTTACACTCCATTCCTTGCTGCTCTGTCCTCTCCGTCTCCACCCCACCACCCCTGTCTCACTGGCATTGCAGAAAAAAAAAAAACAGGGTTGCGAGAAGTTACAGGTGTGTCAAAGGTAACGCTGACGAATCTAGTCATAACGCTTTGAAAAGCCCCCCCCCCCCCGTAACTCCCAAACGCACTCACACCAAAAATACCGCTCTGCTCATGCTTCCAGGGGAAGCCCAAGGCCTGCGCCGTCGCGAAACAAAAGAGCACCTGTTCTGGCTTATTTTGATTCAATGGACACATAACATAGCTGTGACGTGAGGGTCTAATATCTGATACGTTAGCTAGGAGGAGTGGGACGGGGCGGTGAGTGAAGCGGGCAAGAATGCAGGTCTAAGTTACAGTGTGTGTGTGTGTGTGGGGCGGGGGGACAACAAAGTCACGCAACACGGGGAGCACCGAGCACTTCTACCAACCCTGTTGCTGCTGCAGCCCAACATCAATGCATCCTTCTCTTTTCTTACCCTAATGAACACCCACTGCTGGAGACATGCCGCTGTGTCATTTGATCCAGTTGTGCCAATAATGCTGTTTGAAGTGGGATGACTGTGTGTGTGTGTGTGTGTGGGTGCGTGCACGCTCTAAAATAGAACAACGGGTGTATTGTAGCGGTGAGAGTGGTAGATTATACTATCAGCAGAGGAATTCTGATTATTTCCCAGAGTGGATCCATCTGGACACATGTGGGGGAAACTTTAGCTAAGTGGCAGGTGGGTGGGGTGGGGGGGGGGGTGCCACACACACACACAGGAAGCACTGTAGTGGGGTTTTAATGATACAGTTAGCCGTCAACCGTCAGGTGGGGTGGGGGGGGGTGCCACCCACAAGCACTGTAGTGGGGTTTTAATGATACAGTTAGCCGTCAAAACCCCCAAGAGAAGGTTCAAAGGAATGACCAAGATTGTTTTACTACTTTGGGTTACAAAGGGAACGTGGTTGTGTAAAATCCTTAAAACGTGTGATTAGTGTTAGAGTGATTAGAGAAATAACAAATTAGAAATAAATCATATTGATTCCATCAACATGGATACAATAACCAGGTCTCGTGAGTATGGTATCATGAGCATCAGGAGTATCATGGCCATGAGTATCATGTTTACCTGTTTATCAAGTATAGATCCTACGATTGTTGCTATTCAGCTGCAATTACCGTTTAATGTGATCACATTGCCGCCATCCCGTCTGCTGTAACCTGTTCGATTCTGGTCGGAGCTGGGTTTACTTCATCAACACGTTGAACTGGCTACAGCTAATTCTCCACAGCGCAAGTAAACAGCGCCATCTACAGGACCAGAAGCAGACTGCAGTACATCTGACACCCGCCACCATGAAGCACGCCTCGTTTGAAAACAACTATGGCCTGAGCAGAGCGTGCATTGGTGTACAAAGAGTACGGCATTTGTATACTACGTATTTAGAATAAACTATCGCCATGCAATATTGTTTAAAAAGCCCTGAAAGTGACGTTAGATCGACAATGGTAAATATGGACCTGGACTGGTTGAAACTGACCACAAGGTGTCGCCAGAAATTAATTTATAGTCCTGCCTACGTGGCAAGGCCTTGGGTAGGCCTTAATAATAATAATAATTATAACAATAATAATAATAATAATAATAATAATAATAATAATAATACATGTTAAGATACTGTTAAGATATTGATTATTATTATTATTATTATTAGTAGTAGTAGTAGTAGTAGTAGTAGCAGTAGTAGTAGTAGTATTGTTATTATGTGATGCTTTATTGATCCTGGTAGGAAAACTCTTTTGGCTAACCCCCTTCACAGAGGGGTCAGAGGTCAGGGTAAACAACAAAATATATCCCTGGAGCAGGAAGGGATTCAGCTGAGCAGGGTGGTTGTTTGCTGACACAAGGCTTGAAGCTGAGTTGTCCTTTTCTCTTCCCTTGACCCTGCTGCCCCACATGTAGACAACACCGTTATACATTGATGTATACAATACGAACAAATACTCATTGTGTGCCTTTTTTCAGATGACATTGAGAGGTCATCAATGTTATCATCATATCCATATCTACAGCCCCTAAATAGACATGCATTAGACCACAGGTGCCTGTTTGATAAGACTTTGTCCCAGGGAAATCCCTCTGAGAAGATTCTTGTACACTTCCCCCTTGCTAGGTAGGAAGTGAGAAGTGAAACCTACACCATGATCAAAACAGTTATCCCAAAACATTCACTCAGTGTCATAACTTCTAGTTTATGAAGCAAAAGGTAAATCTTGACTATTTCACATTTTACTGCAGACCACGTGGAACCCTGGTGGTCCCCGGACTCCACTTTGGGAACCACTGGACTAGAGTACATCATGTTTTTATATTTGTGTTGTATAGGTAAGTAGCCTATAGTATGATTGCTAAAATCTCACACTAAAAATATATAATAATGATCATCATAAATCTTTTGTGAAATGCCGCAGACCTTTTAAGAAAATCAGAGGCATTAGCACAGTGCATGACGCTCAGAAAGCTGATGATGAGGCACCATTTGACTATAACATGCAATGTAATTCTATTGAACAGAATAGGCTTTCTGAGTTTCATTTACAGTCCGCACCTAAAATAATGTTGATTTTCATACCATTTATCTGCACTGCTTTTCCTTTGAAAGTTACAATAAATCATATCCAGGGTACAAGGAGGACAGACTTGTCTGTTGAGTTGAAGAGGAAGCAAATGGGTTATAGTGAAATCATCTTTATTTGACATATCATGTGAAATCCTGCCATTATCAATGGCACAAGAAAACTGAACACTTGTTTGTAAACAACAACAAAAAATAATACATAAGATTAGGTGGTAAAACCAAGATGCATATGCTTTTTTGCAAACTAAAGCATTGCTCTTCAGATACTGCATGTTTTTCAAAACTAAAAATAATTAATGTGACAAATGTGAGTGAAATATATCTCCAGTCATATCAGTCCAGTTATTATACTGTCAATTAACACAATTGATGACTAACGTTCATGACATCACATCTAGTGAGTTCATGAGGAGAGCTACAACCTCTCACCTCCATCATTATGGCAGAGATGCTCACTTATTGTCCTGACACCTTCCCATTTGACCTGGAATTTGATTGCAGTGGCAAGATATTCTGGCAAAACTTCAATATTAACACTGAGGTCAAAACGAGAGCCAAACAAGACATCTCTGACAAGGGCAAATATGAAAACTGTCCGGGATTGTCAAGTTTTCTACCTATTTGATGCAACAATCTAACATAAAATTGAAAAAACAACAACAGACGGTTTGGCCACAAACTCCTATGGATGATATTGTCAAACTGCACACTGCACAGCTCAGTTTGAGCCAGCCATTAACTCACAGTGCAATTAAAGGCAAATTCTACCACAATACACACAACCCTATAAATCCTGTCTGTTTCCATCTCTACAGATTGATTGATAAGATTTCTCCTCTTCTATAGAGAAACACAGGCAGGTAAGGTCTTGAGCAGACTAGAAAATGCACAGGTTAGCTCAGGGTACATGTGTGAGTGCGGGGACTAGGAACAGACTAGTAGTGTTCAGAGAACCCTAATAACGTGTCGACCATGGTGGGTTGACACGAGCTAGACTAGAGACAGAGAGACAGGAAATTAACAAAGAGAGAGAGAGGGAGAGAGAGGGGGAGGAAGAGACAGGCTTCCACTTGTCCAGTCGTCTTCCCTCTCCGCTGGGTAGCTCTTCACGTCCCTCTCGATGTCCTGCAATGGGAAGCCATTGTGGTCCAGCTCTCCTCTCTGAAACAGACAGTTGGTCTCTAACACGTCACATCATCGTGCAGGGAGGGGATGCACTGTTTCCTTTTAGGCTGTGTGGTGTTGTGGATAATGTACCTTTGATACATGAAAGGAGCTGTGATCTACCCCTGAAGCATACTTATACATGGCTCAGCAACTGACAGGCCTCCTTCACTCATGACGTATCATTTACTCGTTACCACCACAACATGGTATAATGTATTCATTCAATTATCTGTGCAAAATAAGCTCATTTTATAAGCGCATCCTTACCATGGATAGGAACCAGGGATGCCGGAGAGGTAAACCATGCATCCTCTTTACATCCGCGTCTCTGAGCAGAGCGCCCATCACAACATGTAGATGATGTAGGACAGAAAGACGAGTCCCATGATGGCGAAGAACATCAACACCAAAATGTCAAACATGATGGCAAATGTCAGAAATGGATGATGCTGATGCAAGAAGAATACGCAGCGCAAAAAACACACACACACACACACACCACCGCCGGTGCAGCAGCTCGGAATAGATCGGACAAGATCGGCAGTCAGCGGAGTGGAATGAGTCACCGCTCGCCCTCCCCAAACAGACGTGTACGATCCTGATAGACAGACACGGAGGGGAGATTCAACCCGGAAGTGAGGGGACGAAAGGGGTTCTCATTGCCAGAAAAATCCACCTTACAGTTTAATACTGTTAAAAGCAGAAACCGGCGATGTACCTGTTCATGTTCGTAGTTTTTGGTGGCGTATTTGTGTTATTCCCGTGACTAACCGGCCAAATATAGATGCTGTGACGTCACTCAACATAGTTCCAGCCCAGCCACTATGGAGTTTAATATGGTACATGTATGGTACAACAGTCATACAGAGAGAGACCCATGGTAGAGAAAGCGGATACCAATTTCTGCACCGACAGTAGCCTCAGTAGACCGGAATGCTAGACGTTGCAAGTGTTGCACTTTGATTAAGGGGCGCAACTCTATTTTTTTCCCACCGGAAAAGCCCTTCACTGGGGGTTGTCAAAAGGAATTCTGGGAAATGTAGGAGATTGCTAAGAGAATTAGAACAACAAAAAAGTAAATTAAAACACTTCATCACAACATCACAGATTAAAATAACAGTATCAGAGGGAAGAATTTTCCTTTGAGAAGCCCACTTTCCATCACCTCCACCTATAACATAATACTCATGTTGTCATTGACACATATTTCTGTTCCTGTTGTCAGACAACCGCATGAGCATAACAAGTGACTTGATTTATGGTTACAAGATGCTAACTAACCAGGAATTATGTTACATATGCTTAATTCAGGTCAAAATGACAAAATTGATATGTCAATTAGTTGCTATGCACCTTCCTATTCCTATTCCTATTCTATTATATTTCTTGTGTTTTTTTAAAATTATGTCTGTTATGTCCTTAGCATTAGCGTTAGGTGTCGGAGAGACACAAGAATTTCATTGCATACTTTTGCTTCTTGTGAACGTTGTGCATATGACAATAAAAAACCTTGAACGTTGAACCTTCCTGCTTATGCTTGTATCACGACATGTGACTGGCTTTTGTTTGCCAGTTAGCATTTTAGTGATTTAAGACAAGTGGATTTTAATGGTCATGCTATGCCAGGGCTAGTTGTAGGTCATCAAACGGTTTATCAAGGTCTTAGAACATTTTATATCTTGGTAGTGAGATTATTGTTTACATTATCTGTAGGCCCCATAGGCTAACAGCACATCTGTGCCTGGATGACTTTCATCTCTACCAGAATTCTCTTTGGCACAAGGGCCAGTCGTTGTGACGGGTCTACGTTGTGTAGGAGGTAACAAAAACAACAGTCTGAGAAAAAAAAATGACATTTTATTGAATCTGCAGAATCATAAGTACAATTCGAAGTGCTGTAACAGGGCAACGAGAGATGATATCAGGTCCTTAAATTTGACTGTAATCTGATTTTGGAATATATGAAAATGTCATTATGTATATGGCATCTTTATTTGTGTTTAAAAAAACTAACAAAATGACAACAAAAAACAAAACAATTTACGATGGAATGCACAAAATTGATCTGAATGCTAAATCAATGATTGTGGATTACATGATTTCACTCTGCACTGTCATATATAACCAGTATCATAGCAGGAAATGATTCATCAGAAGCGCAGGAGGCTATGATGAAGGCTGAGGGTAAGAGGGAGAAGGACGGGCAGGATACTAGATAGAAACTGAGTAGAAACAGGGTTATGATATGACATTATGGTACAGTAGATGAGTGAGTCCATAGCAGAAGAGTGTATTTGGCGCAAAGAGGTTAACTCCTGACTAATATCCAGGTCGGACTACAACTCGCCCCGTCTCAGGCTGGGAGACTAAATGACCGTCCTCTATGCCCCCCCCACAAGCCCCACACACTTACATCACCTTATGCTCATGTTTGACTTGCCTTGCCATAGTGGTCTACAACCCATCTTGAACCACACTTCACACAACACTGGCTGTCTTTGGGCGCGTTTTCTTTTCCAAAACACCACCACCAACTGACAACCACTTCAAGACAAAAGAAAGGTTTTTTCTGTTTGTTTGTTTTTTTAACCAAAACTGTCTTGGATTTTGCTCGTCTGAAAAGAAAGACAATGAAATGTACGGAGTAGCCAAGGATACCGGTTCGTGTAGCTTTTGTTTGAGGAAAATTGGAGGAAATGACATCAGAAGCCAGGAACAGCACACAATTCAGTTGAAGCCAAACCACCTACTTTTCAGTTCACCCAAGAGAAACACAAGAGTTTTCCAATCTAGCATCTGCTTTGCAAACAAAGTAGTTTGTTGTCAAGTAAGAGATGAATACAGGTATATGTTAAATCTTTTGTCTGGCAGCCTTTACTTAGCCAGTTTGAGGTGTGTTGTGTTTTTCTTTATACTGATTCTGTGATCATCTTCATCAGCACTGTCACAAGTCATCACATTACAAATTTGCAAAAAAGTTTATGAATGTTCAACACCAACCTACACCACAACTTGCAACTTGCATCACACTGGATTTTCCATGAGTCAATTTTCAAAACTACATCATTTCCCCTCAGCCACATTTACAAAAATCTGAACCATGACAGAGCTTTTTATCTGCAGGCAAAGCCACTTCCCAAAGCACCATGACCTGTAAAAACTTATCTTTATGATACATATACAATTGTACGTCATCTAGCTACATAGTGAGAGCCTTGTTTCTTTTGATAAAGCTGAAGATTTTGACCCCCAGCCCAAATAATACCACCCTGGCCCCTCATGTCTGTGGCAGTCACAGTGCATCACAGGAGAATGAAACAGCAAGAAAAGGGGAAGTATGAACAGGGGCCGATGATTATTTACACCACTGAGAAATGGTCAAATATCACTTTCTAAGCCTGATAATGTCCTTGTAAAGCTACAGTATACAGTGAAGGGAGGATACAGCGTTGCCGTTACGGCAGCCAGGCAGCAACTTCACTGCTTCATTGTCACTGATCAGTGCAGCGTGGGAAATTGCCACTAGCCAAATATTGGTACATTTTGGCTGTGGCTGGTAGGTTTGTCTACTATCCACTTTGGCAGGTAGCCAACTATTGTTAGAGGTCCTGAAAAAAGTAATTCACAGGTGAAATAGCGAACATGGCTGTCAATTTGGGGATTTACCAGCCATTTGGGTGGTGGACTGAAAAAAATAACTTTCCTGCCCTGTCCTCGACATACCACCTTCACGTTGCAGGTGACAGGGCTGACTTGCTTTATTCCATGACCAGAGCACACAACCCATAAAATCATTTAGGAGGTCCATAACACGGCTCTCTTCTAGAGACTCAAGGACAAGAGATGATAAAATAGAGATACTCTGGTCATGGACTGGCCTGACTCAGCAGGCACTGGGCTGATTCATCCTACAGGTAGTCAGCAGGTTGATTCCTTTACCCCACAACAGATCTAGTTCTGCCTTGTTTCACAAATTGAGTTGCTGATTTATTTATTTAATACATTGACATTTGTTTGAAAATAAGCCTCTTACAATAACGAGACAAAGCAGAGGAGAAAACAGCATGAGAAATGACAACAACATTTAACCACAGCCATAGTTTGACCTCAGATACATGGTTCAACAGTTTCACTCACATCTCATGGAAAGACAGACTGGAATGTTCAATCACAAAAACAACAGAATGACTTAAAAATAAAAGAAACACAATATCGAGTTGTGCTTGGCCTTCTCTTTTCTAATTGGTCATACTGTAGCAATGGGGAGGGACTTGACCTGTTCCCATCTCCTGTCTCCTCACAGTTCAACCTTGATCACCATAACTTTATGATCCTCTCAACACTGAAGGCATCCAGGCTGCAAAAGCAGGAATGAGGATATATATATATATTTCACACCAGCTGAGGTGATGTAGTGAGTGTGATCATAAGTGGGTTAGAGGGCCATAAGCTAATCATGTCCCCTAACTTGTCCCTGATCCCTCCTGTATTTGACACGCCTGTGAAAGGCAAGGTCAGGAGGTGCACTTCAGTTAGGCTAAGATTCCAGTTTCGTAACAATACCCACAATGCAGAGCTCATTCAGTGAGGGCACCTATATGAGCATGAAACGGAGACATGTGTGTGTCAATATATAAATATATAAAACCTATCTATTAAGACTGATAACTGGCTGACTGATGCAACAGCAATGGGGTATTGAGGTTAAAGGAATGTACACAAGTCAAAATATTCAAGCTCAGTTCTGACTGCTCTAAAACAGTGACACGCTTAACACTGCGGTTTCCAGTCTGGCCAAGATCACGCTGCAAAATTAAAAAGACAAAAAACAAAAAAACAGGCCTCTGAAAATGCCACGCCCACAGTCCAAACTTATTTTCTCTGCAGCACAGTGACTGCAGTTGTCTGCTGCCATGGCAACCACGTGTTGACTGACTTGTGGGGGGGAAAGGGCTTTACTTTTTTTTTGCTTTTTTTTTTTTTGCAGTGCTTTAGTGCTATTGCTAGGATGGAGCTGTGTGACACGGCATGACCCCTGACATACTGCAATGACTAGTGTGTTTATCTTTTAAGACTTTTCAATTTCCACTTGTGACGGCACGAGAGTGGAGCTAGGACTGGGAACAGAGCGAAAGATAAGAGGATGACGAGCGTCCAAACAGAGACGGACAAGACATCAGCACAGACACACGGACAGAAAAGAAGGCAGGCAGGCAGACAGAAGGACAGACAGGGGGGGGTGGGGGGGGGTCTGTGGTTGGAGAGCTGAACAGTGAGAGCGGGGGGGGGGGGGGGGGGGTTCGGGGTCTCACAGGACAGATTATAGAACAAAAGTAAAATCAAGAGAAAGCGACATTAAGATGAGATGGCACTGGGCTTTTCATTTCCTTCTTTCCCTCCCTTTCTCTCCCTCCTACTTTTTCCTCTCCCTCTCTTTTTCTATCACTCTCTCTCAGATGGACTCCACGTAGTTGGCGGGCAGCATGCCATGCTGACCGGTGCGCTCCACGCGGCCATACATCCAGCCCTCGTCGATCTGCTGAACGTCTAAGATCACGTCCCCGTCCACGAAGGACACCTCGTCCTCGTCGGCGGCAGAGTAATCATACACTGCCTTGTACCGCTTCTGTGGGCAGACAAAAACGAGAAGTAGTACACAGTTAGTTCCTGTCTGCATCAGCCAGACATGATTTTCTAACTAAGTAGTGGTTGTGGTCTTCATTTGCCATGTTTCCTTCCAACGATCAAGAGGCAAACTTTAAGCAAACTTTTAAGACGTCATAAAATAAAATATGAAATGCAAACTGGGTGCATTTCCATTAGGCTTCCTGTACGCAGCATGGATCCATGTCAGAAAACACACCCCTGAATGAAATGGAAAGTGTTTTTCAAGACTTTTAGTCTTCAAGTCTATTTATTGGGAAATTTGATATTGGCATTTCATGCTGTCCAAAGAACAAAAAAGTATTGTCAATACTCTCATCATACAACCATAACCAGCACCTTATACATGGTAGGGACAGAGTCTCCGGGGGCTCGTGGTGGACAGATATTTTAGGGACAACATTTGGCTGCAAATATTGCTATGTTAGTAGTTATCAAACAAATGTAATAACTTCTTCACATAATTATAAAGCCTAGTACAAACTTTTTGGCATATTGAGGAAATTAATTTTTTTTGCCGTTTCCAATTCAGCATTTCTAATTCAATACATAACAATTTGCATAAGAAATGCTTGGGTGGAAACATATCTGCTGACACAGTGGAGTCCACCTGTAGGGAAACCAGAGGAGAACAGAGGACCTACCCCGGCACTGGGAGGGGGGGCGGCAGCTGCAGGGGGCTGGTACGGTGCTGAGAAAACAACAACACAGTAAGTCAGTAAGACAGAGGAGTGGAAGGCAGATGAATTGCTACTCTATTGCTATTCACTCTGAGAGACTATACTCTCCGGGGTTCGCAGAAGCAATCTGTGCGCAGCGACCTGCATTTTGGTGAGGGAAAGTTAAATCTGTCGATGTGTGTACTGCGGATGCATGTTAATGTCATTTGTAAATGGGGTCACAGAGGCCAAAGATAACATCGAACTCTGTGTATACGTATTAGCTAAGCAGGTGAAACACAAAGCGCAAGTACACAGCTCACGCAACTACCTGAGGAAGGCGCAAAGATGATATTTGCTATTGGTTTAGTTTAAAAACGTAGCCAAAAGCTGTTTCAGTTCAAATGCTTTGACCTACACAGTAATGAGTTGAAAGTAAACAGTAAAAAGTAAAAAGTAAACTCTTTTGGCTTTAGTAACGTCCTGGTCCTTCCATGTAATGAGAAATTGCTGCTTTGTCCACGAATTTACGCACTTTTGTTTTAGCCATTTAATTTCAGTTAGTTAAGAAATTGACCTGATCTAATACTTTCCTCAGACAACAGTCACATCTGAAAACACGACAACCATAAATGTCAGATAATAAATTCATGTTATACACCAGTTTCCTGGCTCTCAGAACAGTGGTCATGCGCCGTGAAGTTAGGGATCACTTTCATTCCCTGTTGGGCTTGCGTTCTCTAAACCTTCCCCTTCCCCCGCCCGCTACACATTGTTGATATGTGTAGAACTAGTGACGTGTGTGTGTATGTGTCAGTACCTGAAGTGGGGTTGCTGGGCATATGGGGTGGGGCTTCTCCTGCCATCTTGTTCTTCCCAGGATCCTCATGGTACTTAACCTGCAAAGAGACAAAACACTTTCTATATACACAATAAACGTAAAAGTTCCAGCACCTTAATCCAAGAGCTACACATCTTAAGGGAAAAACTCAGAGGGATCCAGTTTACTCTTCAGGAAGGCTGAGCAGCGTGTAGTTCATTTTATATCCACCAGGTGTCTCCCATTTGCACGCCTGCACGCTAGGCTTTGTGGTGATAGGTGGGGCGCTCTACGTGCACCAATGCTTCTGGAAGCCGTTTGACGCTGAGAGGAAATGACATGTTGGCCGGAAGTAGTGTGAGATCAGAGTCGCATAGCAACCCTCGCTGACACATCAGGAAGAGCAGGTGAAGTGAAAAAAAGGGAAGGAAGCGAGGCCTTAATGCTTGGGGTAAGAATGAGCCAGCTAGATTCAAGAGGAAACACTGAGGGGGAAGGCCAAACGTGTGACTAAGCACGCACATTCAAAATGTAGCCCGCGTTTATTATTTTTTTAGGTGTAACTGAACGACAAAAGCCCCAGAGCTACAGATGCAGGTGAATAAAAGTTGTGATCCAGCCCCTAACCCAATCCAGTCAGCAAGACAAAGGCAGCATTCAAGTGGTAAAAACCTAAAAAAAAGGACCACACATGAACCTGAAACAGAGAGGCCGCTCTATGACTGCACTGAACAACCCCTCCCCTTACTTCCAGGCTGATAACAGACTGACTCACATCGCCTTGGTCAAGATTTACAGGCCCCGATTCTGTCCTCGCTCGCGCCCTCGCTGAAAGAGGCCACTGTGCCGGCGGCATTAGCGAGGAGTGTATTCACAGACTGGATGGGATGACAGAGTGTTGAGTGTTTGTGTAAGGACAGTGAAGTCAGGGGCTGGGAGAAGACAGTGACTGTTTTGAAGTGCAATATGTTAAGTGAGAAGTGTGTGAGGGAGATTATTTTTGTTTGTTTCAAGGAGCAAGTTGAACAGATGGTGTGTGTCTGTCAGTGTGTGTATTCAGAGGAAGCGCCCAGTCTGCTGCTGGACACAAACGAAACCCCCTGCTACTTCTCAATCTTTGCTGCATGACAAGAGGAAAGTGAAGGATGATGGATCTGTTAGAGGAGAGAGAGAGAAAGACAGGAGCGAGAGATACCAAGAATGACAGGGCTGACAGAGACGAGTCTAGACGGACACTACTGAATGTGAAAGGGCTTTCCATTGCTGGCATTCTGGGGAGAGTGCTGAGCAAACGAGTATGTTACTCAGGACAGTGTCCAGAGGAAAATGCTAGAATAAAAGAAAGCTGATCATTTGGAGTGGTGCCCTAAGGCCTGTCTGTGAACAACACACACTAATTGCAAGCAGATGTAATGTTTATCAGCTCTGACTAAAGACGCTTCATGAAGCGCCCAAGTCCATCATGTCGTACTGTGCTTGTTATTTTTGATGTGGCTTGCATAAATGTGTGTAATGTGTGTGTTTTGCAAATTTTCCTGATCTCAGACACGCAGGATCTTGCATCAAATGAAAGCAGCAATTACCCATCAAGCACCACACTAATTATGCCATTAGAGGAGCCAGTGCAGAACATGCATGTGTACGGACGGAGAGAGTGTGTATCTTAGGGGAAGTAAAGGCCTTCAACAGCGGACCTGGGGAGGCAAGGTAAACACCGCATGCATTTCTACATCGCTATCCTGTATTTACAGAGAAATGGTAAATCAATACCTTGAGCTGAGGGAGCGAGGAGAGTGGAGAGGAATAGTCAGCGTGGAAAGTGATTTGAGGAATTCCATTACTATACACGAGGAGCTGTGTGGGCAGGAGGGGGGGCTTTGCTGAAGCCTGGCATTTACTGATGTCAGAGACTAAGTGAGATGAGTGAAGCTAAAAAAAGAAAGAAGAGGGGGTAGGGGTTTTGGGGATGACTTTGTTGCTGAAACTTACGTTGCTGATTTGGCCCTGTGTTCTAATGACTCTCTGCATCTCTGGCGTGTCTGCGACCGCACTGAAACCTTTCCCTTTATTCTTCTCAAACTCCTCCTTGTACAGAACCTGCAGAAAACACAATCAGAATCAAAAGACAGTCAGACGACATTATCCACACTGAAGATTGTTTATTTTAACACATTAGGGATGGAAGGCTTTCTGGACTGTACCATGCATGCTGAATTCATGCTGAATGGTACAGTCACATAAACAGGTCAAATGGGTTTGAGTCAACAAGGAAATTCCAGGAACTGCCATACAAATCATTTAAAGACGCTCCAATCGGAATTTCAACCTACACAGATCACCAATCTCACCCAAGAAAACTGAAGTAATCTGATACAGATTTATGAATGTGTAGGATGTCTTTGATATTTAGAATTGAAAAAAGTGATTAAATATGATCATTAAGTTCAAAAGAAAGAATGCTGAAGATGTTTTTTCACTAGTGGAAGAACACAACAAACTGCTTGGTAGCTACCAACCAGGGGCCAGATGCATAAATCTTTGTGTGTACACAGATTTCTACTCTTAAATGTACACAAAGTCTTTTCATCAGATTTCTAAAACCCTGTGTATGCATGGTTTTTCCCCATGCACAAGCCTTATGGCCATACCCGCAATTTTACCATAACCTGTTTCCAACACAAGCCCCAATTAACCTGGTTTGCATATAAATTGTTATTTTATTTTGGAGAGGAAACGGCATGAAGCATTGGTGAAGAGTGCGAAGAAGAAGCATCATTTCACAGAAGTGAAGTGGAAGTAATAGTTGGGAGAAATTGAAAAAAGAAAAAGCCTATTATGTGGAGGCTTTCACGCTGGCGTTACAAACATTACAAAAGATAAAATATATTGAATGGCAAAAGGAAACTGCAGCAGTAAATGTTGTTAGTTCAGCGCCTTAGACCCTGGACGACGTTAAGAGGAAGTGGTGTGACTTCAAGAAGCGCATTACTGTGCACAGAGTGCACAAATGTGTGGACAGGAGAGGGGACCCCCAGTGGAGGAGTGGAGGAGGAGAGGGGACCCCCAGTGGAGGAGAGGGGACCCCCAGTGGAGGAGAGGGGACCCCCAGTGTAACTCAAATTTACACTTTACACTTACACTTTTTTCCAACTCACAATAGCGCACTAATCGGACTGAGGGTTGAGACAATCAACATATGAGCTAAACTATGAGTGAGGAAAGCATTGTGTGTGTCTGTGTGCCAGGTAGTCTCTTCCCTTTGCATGTGTCTTTTTCTTTTGTGGTGAGATTCACTTCCTGTTTGCTGGGGAGTGGAGGCCTTACATACAGGATGTGCTTGCAGCCTTATACGGTCAGACTGAGGGTAGATGTACAACAAATGGAGTCTGTGTCTATGTGTGTCTACCCTCCCCACCCCATCCTGACCCTTAGTGCAGGGGAGGAAGTGGCCAGCCCATGGAGTGTAAGATGAGTATCAGAAATTGCAGTAAACGGAGTTGTCCCTCAGCGCTGGCCCGACGTCTTCATACCCACAACAATCTACAATACTGTCCACACCCCATACAGAAACAACGAGTATACACATTCAGGAAGAGAAACAGGCTAGAATACACATTCAGGCTCTTGGGGTGCCCTCTCCAAAAGGCTAGGCAGGCTCACTGGCATTTCAACAATGACAAATCACTTAATTCCACCACCCCACACCAAACCCTTATTCTAGCCTCCATGGTGACTGCACCAATTTCCTGCTGCCTTCTTCCAAGAATGGAGCCTGATTGCACAATCCATTACCAAGCTGCCCCCCCCGCCCCCCACCCCCCACATCCACATAATGTCTGACACTGCCAAACAAGAGTGCTGACCAATCCTCCTCCCATCTCTCAAACACCTTGTGGTGGTATGACTTTGTCATGATTCACAGCAAGTGTGTGTGTGTGCCGTGTCCATGTCTGACACCACCCTGCCGTGAAGTCCACAGAGAAATTAAATGGAAACTATGGCTGATCCTCATTCCACGGGAAATTATCTACAGCTGGACAGAAGGCCTGGTCACAAAGATAACTTGTGAGGAATATTAATGTGGCCTCGACCCATCTTTGTCCTTCATTCTCTTTCTGCTCCTATTTGTCAACATATGATCCCCCTCCCTCTTTTCATTTCTCCTTTGTCTGTTTGGGTCTATGCAAAAGCTTTCTCTCCTCCTATCATGTCTCTCCTTTCCTTCCCCACCCACACTCCCTCCGTCTCTGTTCGCTCCTTTTTCATTCATTCATATTTTACTGCCTCAATAGCAGCCGACAGAAGCCTCCATAGAGTCGCAGCTCTTCCTCATTATAATCTCTCTCTCCCTCTCCATTTGCATTCCTCTAGCTTTCCTTCCTCTAGGGATTTTACTTTTATCTCTTCCTCCTTCACCCTGCACTCCTCCCTACTGCCTCCCTCTCTCTGTATCGGTGCTTTCCTGTCTCCTCCTTCCTTTCCTCCCTCATGTGTGCCTCATTGGCCTTCCTCTCCTCCGCCCCAATTCACTCTATTTTCTTTATCTCTCTCTCTCTCTCTCTCTCTCTCTCTCTCAGTTTCTCCCCTGTAAAGTCTTGTAATGAGGTGTGACAAACCTCTCTACCCTGCTACCATAGCAATAGCACCACCGTTGCGTTCCCGTGGCAACGCAGCGGTGGTGAGGGGTTAGATGGCCCCAGTTCTCCACACACCCTCAACTTCCTTACACTGAATCGTATCTGACACAGATACAAACTGAACAGCCCGATCTGAATACTACAGGGCACTGCTGTAATGATCAGAAGGCCAGAGGCGTATTTCTCAGTATTTGAACATGATATCACACACATAAGCACAAGTATGTGTGGGCTAGTGTGTGCAAGGGTGCCTGTACACAAACACACAGTATTCAAATACAGTTTCCTGTCTTCGCGCTATGACAGGGCCTCCGTGCTGCAACCCCACACAACTGCTATAGGTAGAGTTGCACAAAAGACCCTAGGCTAGCCTTCAAAAGACACACAAACACATCTTCTGTGTGTTAATCATCCAATACTCAGGTTTGTGACTATGCTAAACCGTTAGCATAATGATGGTTTCTTGGAGTCTGGTTCAGGGTTTGTTGGGTTTTGCTAGGACTACCAATCCATGTAGAAAAACACCATCTGTGCTTGTGTCCCTCTGTGATCCCCACTCCCCATGTGACCCTTCCAATACTCCACAAACCCCCTACTCACACACACAGACCCCGTCTCATCTGTAGAGTCTGATATTGACACTCTGATTAGTCGAGGGATGCGTCTGCTGAACAGAGCATCTCTCTGATATGGCCTGCTTACTCCTCTCTCCTCGACTAAACTATCTACTGTTGATGAGACACTTCTTTCTTTCTGTGGATCCCATCCCCCTCTTCTCTGTCTTTCTGAACAGGAAGTGAGAGTATATGAAGAGAAAAGGCCACTACGGTCCAGATTAATAACACCGGATTAGATGTAGAGTGGGGGTTGGGGGGCTGCAGAGTGGCATGGGTAAGGAAATTTAGTCTTCTGACGGGCTTAACATTGGATTAAAGCCGGTGCTGGATCTAGGGAGGCTTTCTGTGGTCAGCCTAGCTAGCTCCTGCTGGAATCAATGTATCATTCAATCAATGTAGATGAGATCCTAGAAGACTAGGAACTAGCCCCAAACAACAAGGGGAAAGGGGAACTCTCATAAGAAAGGTAGCTTCCAAGGAAGATGACTGCCAATAGCATTTTGCCACAAACAGAGCTGCTAGAGATGTCACTAAATGTAACAACATGGTAACACCTACACATTAGAGGATTTTTACACTAGACAACCATAAGCTCAGGCAAAGTCTATTGGCGAGAACAGTGCAAATCTCTCTCACTCCCTTTAAGTGTCTTCGTTATTACAGCAATAACACATGACCCAGTTCAGATGGATATTTTGGTCTGATGAGGGTTTTTTTTTTTTCAAGAATATATTTGGGTCCTTTGTTATTTTAGTTTCTGCAGGAACAGCCGCAGTAGTTTTTTCTGTGGTTAGAAAATAGACAGGGCTATGATTGGAGAAACACCGATGAAGAGATTATTTGGCCGATTGTTTTGGTGATGCACTTTGGGGCCACTTCAAAATAGATACAGCCGAGTATACTATATCGATCAAAGAATAGTGCAACATTACTATGCCACACAACAGTGGTAGCAACATTGAGTTGAGATGATATGGTGTAAAAAAAAAAAGATTTGGCTATATAGAAACACAGAAGAAAGCAGCCCAGTGTGAACAAGATGTGAACAAGATGTGTGTTTGTGTCTCACAGCTGGACTTTGGTCAGTTGTGAGTCCTGTGGGTAGCTGCTGGCCTGAAGTGTTACCTGGCTCTGCATTTTGCTCTGCTCTTTGAGGCGGCGGTTCTCCAGAGTGTCAGCCACGCAGGTGAAGCTTGTCTTGGGGTAGTGTCTGTAAAATAAACACACAACGCAGCAAGGCCGTTACTTCACAGTAAACGCACACAAGCATACTCTAACTTTCAACAAGGCCCACTGCGTGATGCACAAGCCTAGATTTTAAGAGAGAAAAAACAGCAGAGCTCAAACAGTGTGCAGTCTCAGGCCCCACAGAGGGTGCATTTGTTATTCAAGGTGGTCCTCAGGTTGAGTTAGGAGGCCCTGTAGACAAACGGCATGTCAGTTAAAAAACCACACAATGCTCTGTGTCAGTAGGGGCCAAAACAGTCTGAAAAGAGAGGTGCAGGCAGGGGCTGTGTGGGGGACGAGAGCTTCAAGGTTGTAGAACTTTGGAGGTGAGCCATGGCAGGTGTGGACAAAACACCAACACACACACACACACACACCAACACACACAGAGCCCTATGGTGAATAACAGAAAGAGGAACAACATGCAACAGACAGTGAAAGAGGTGTGTGTGTGGGAGAGAGAATGATGTCATGGGCACCTCCTTTAGCAGAGCGTGAACACAAACGCCTTTTCTGAATGAATTTGGGGAATTTTCTGGACAGCCGCAGACCCGTAACAAGTCCACCTCCTACTGCCTTTGAGAAAAAACACTCTGCCTGAAACAAATCCACACACAAACAGGCATAAACATGCAGCTTTCCAGCAGACCACGCCACATTCCAAAAGCCCTTCACTGCAGACTTGCTTATTGATTTTTTTAAACTGCTGTCAGTGGTTTGTGTGTGCCTGGTATAAGTCAGTGTTTTATACCCTGGAGGCCCCTCTGCACTAGCAGCCTTCAGATCCACAATTAATGGTGCCTGCCAGTTCTGTGGCGTCCTTAAAGACAGTGAAAACAAGTGGCTCAAATTCAGACGGAGGGGTAGCGCCCTCACAGCTTTATCTAACGGCTCATATGGACTCCAGTACCCAGCCTGCCTCAGGGTGGAGGACGACCTCAAAAATCTCCAACCGCTACCCCTGCCTCTGGGTAACCTATTTAGGCAATATGTTTATCGTTTCCATCACAAAATGGTAAACACACTGAGTTAGTATTTTCTGACGTGAACTGCAGGACTGTCAAAACAATTTAAAGGAATGTGGTTAAATTATCTTAGATGGAGGACTACACAAACAAACAAATTAGCAGCCACTTTAAAGAAACCCCACAGATAATTGCAAACGGTGGAAAAGGGGGGCATCAATGTAATTGGACCTGAATGACGACTGAACGTTTTGGTTTTTCAAGCTCTTTGATATACAAACCAAGCATTGGATCCCTGTGTGCATCCAACCAACCATTGCAAACACATGCAGGTCTATGCACGCTCACTCTCCGCTTTTAGCAGTGCTAGCACTCATTTTCCTGAACAGGCTGCTATCAGATCTATTCAAATTCTGGCAGGCAGAAGAGAAGCTGCTCAAACAATGCCATGGGAACCGTTCTGTAAGAAGCAACATGCCCTGCCGTTCTTATAAAATATCTCAAAGTTAATCATAAAAGTTAGGAAACTAATAATATTTATTTCTGGAGCTGGGTGTGTCTGGTTTGTGGTGGTGTGGTTGCACACACTGTTGCACAGAGCACCGCTGTGCCCGAAGAGTCCTGCTGGTCTGAGGCAGAGACAGGGTGTGTATTCAGAGAAACCTGATAGTTACAGCATTCCTATCATTCATATTATATCATTGTGAATGCGTCATCAGGAATGGTCTTTACACGTTTCTGTCTAAACTGCTATACCAAATATACAACTGTGTTGCCTGTTAGTGACTCAGAAGGAGTTTGTAAGCTGTGTGATTGTGTGTGTGTAATCATGCTTGTGTTCGCTTGCCTGTTTGAGGGTATGGGTGAATCAGAACACCCATCTAGCTGTCAGGCTGCACAGTGTTTCCCATGAATAGGCTCATCTGTGGTGCATCACCACAAAATAAAAAGTTGGTCAATGTATAGAAACCGATCTAACTGACTAACACATCACGTTATGTTCTCTGTCACACCAGAGAATAATCTCACTCGGCTTGTAAGCACACCGCATGCACCAGCCTTTTTACCTCATCCACTTGTGTGAGACAGACACCTGCTAGACGGACAAGGGCGCAGTCTGACCTCAAAAAAAGCTGTCTGACAAAAACGTGATATCGACTGGACAACGCAAGGTAATTTTATCCGATATTGTTTCCATTGCTGCTAGCGGAGTCTATATATATATTCAACAAGTCACAGACATAACAAATAAAGTGAGCTAAGGGAAACATGTATAACTGTATAACAAGATAATAAGTCGCACACAGGAATCAGTAACACATGCACAAACTCAGTTAGCCCTGTGAGCAATATAAGGAGGGAGTGATCAAAATGGTGATGAGGGGTAGGGGGGCAAGCGTCACACACACACACACACACACACACACACACACACACACACAGAGCCTACTGTGGAGGAGGAGAGAGGCCTGTTTTCATAGTGGAACCAGGAGATGTTTCTGGCCAGCTCCACCCTCTGAGACCTGGAAAGGTTGTAATGCATCATTCAGCAGACAGGAACTTTTCATTACATTCAGGCCGTGCATGTATCCATCATCAAACTCACTAGGGTCACTGACTGGCTGAATGATCAACTGCTAACTGTAAAATGTTGATATCAGTCACAATACACATCACAGCAGAGGAGCTGTAGTTGGTAGAGATAGCATTGATGTGGGCATAGAGCAGGTGAATGGTAAAATGTCAGAGTGGAAGCAAAGTCAAGTCGGACACACATCCACTGTACAGGACTGGCAGAATCCATCATATAGTGAAGCTAATATTTTGAAGCTCACCCGAGATAGTCCCCTGGCTGAGCCTCTCTCCTTATCAGCTTCCAGTAACAGCAAGAGCACTTGCCGAGACTAATATGTAAAGCTGCAATATCAGAAAGCAGCCTGCAAAGTCATTCTGCCTTGTGAAAGGTGCTTTAATCATGTTGGTTACTCATTAACAACACCAAAGGTCCCCTAACATGATTCAAAATAGTCAAAGGAAGGAAACTGGCATGGGACTGTAAGGACAGTAAATCAGTACACGTCTGATAAGCACTTATGTGTGTGATTCCTCATACCCAAATTAATCATGTCAAATAGTCACTAAGATCCTACCAGTGGCTCCCACATTCTCCAGAGGAAGTAAAGAATTTTCCAATCTATTTATCTGCCCTCCTAAATGTCCCACAATCCCCCTTGTGACGCTAGTGTCTAATCAGAGATTCTCAGGGAGGAGGTTGGGTGGGCATTCAGTGAAAACAAACAACGGCTATATCATTTACCAAGGACAGATATAGAAGAGTAATGATAAAGTAGTTACCCCACAGAATAATAAGAGAGCACGGCCTGCATTCCTCCCCTGAAGCAGGAGGCTCTTCCACTGATGATGTTTACTCTAACGAGGCTTGTTTTAAACAAACGGGAAGAGGCATAATAAACATGCTCTGAAGGGCCTTGCTCCTGCTGTACCCTCATACAGGGGATGGAGCATGGGAAGCAGGAAAGGTAAAGGATGCTGGCTGGAGGACACCTGCTATAAGGCAATAACGCCTTGACCTAGATGGGAAAGATTGGCGGTAGGGAGCATCTGGACAAATTAGGCTACCAATTAACTATAAAACACAACTAAAACTGATTAAGTCTCACCCAAGATTCGGTTCATAACGCCGTGTTTCTATTTTCAGATTGAAAAATGAATGCTAGATTCTGACAGATAGATGGAGAAACATTATATCATGAAATATCATTGACTACCTTATAAGTACCCAATTTTGCACAAAAATGTATCAACAAAAATTTCAAGACTTTCAACAAAATCTATTTGGCGTCTATGGAAAATTGCGCTAGCCACCTAGCCGCTAGTAAACCAGTGGGCCGTCTTGGTTAGCTTCCGCTTCCGCTCCCTATAGAGTCTCCATCGGGGGTGCTAATAACAATGCTAGCATGCCGTTTCTTGGTTGACTGCTGGCAATGACAAAAGTGGTGCAGAAAAAGCAAAAGAGCATGTCAGAGCATGAAGCAACACCGTCCCTCTGCATTCCCTCTCAGAACATGGATGCGTGCACACACTCACTCACTCTCACACACTAGGAGTACCAGGAAAGGGAGATTCCAGGAATTCCTGATCAGACTTTGGCGTGTGGGAGTATGTGAGTGTGTGTTGAGGCGTGAGTGGGCATGCTGGATTTCAGTGTGAGCGACTGTGTCACTGCAGAGGAACTTTAGGAATTTCCTTTGTTGACCCCCCCCCCAGTGGGGAATTAAGATTGAAGGAGGGCGAGTGCACTTTCCCACACTACATACAGACCCTTTCTCTGAGGGGGAGCTGGTACAGCCACAGATACACAGCACAGAAGTGGGAGTGGGGCCTTACCCAAGCTGCAACATGTACAGTATGTGTACACACACACACAGAGAAGGAGAGAGCGAGAGCGAGATGGTGTCAGGTGTCAGTCTCTGGACAGATTAAACACTTCTGTCAATGTCTTTGGCATGTGGATTGATCCAGCTGAGTATAATGTGCGTATTGCATAACTATCATAACTGCACACACTCACACAAAATGATGATTTGGGGACAACTTACGCATTGCAGTATGGTCTCTTTTCGAAGCCTTTGTAATTCTTCATGTTTAGAGCCATTTTGCAGGTCTCGCAGCTGAAGCATCCTTTGTGCCAGTACTGTCAGAGGGAGAGAAGAAAGAGAGAGAGAAAGTGAATGAGGGAGATTAGAGACATTTGCTCCATTGTTTTGTGCATCCAGAAGGAGCTACAACCACACACACACACAAGCTGGCAGACAACGGGCATCCGAATGAGTAAGGCCAGAACTACTTTCTTTTTCCCATGAGCCTTCCCTGGGACAAGAGTTGGATACAGACAGAAAGAACAGCGAGTATTACGAGAGTTTGCGAGGGAGAATAGAGACATGTGGAGAGACAGAGGTTTGTGTGTCCTGGCAGTGAAGGGTTACAGGGAGCGCCAGATTTCCTCTTTTGCTCTTGAAATCTATGGCTGTTATTTATAACGCAACTTCTCGAGAGTACGCTAGCTGCGCCGCTGCGAGAGGGACAGACTGAGCGCGTGGTCGAAAAGTATGCATCATTGTTGTCGCTAGTTTTCCCCACACCTTTATTATTATTTGGCTATACACACAGATGTACGTGCAGAAACAAGTACCGGTTTGTCATCTGGCCCATATACACTCCAACTAGATAGAACAACAGTTTCTTCTCTGTGGGCACTACTAGAGACCCTTCCTATGCTCAGCTTGGTCTGAGGGCCACTTTCTGTCCATCTGTTTATCTCTGCAGGCTTGCATCTGTCTTTCTGTAGCTCCCCGTCCCTCTATCCATCCTCATAAAGAGCCTTGCCTCTATCTTCGTCAACACCCTCCCTCTCGCCTCCTTTCCTTTTCTCTCTCTTGGCACTGAGCTGATCTGCGGCCTGAGGGTTCAGAGAAGGATCGAGGGAGGGAGGATTGGAGAAAACTGGAAGGAGGGACGAAACATGAAAGGAAGGAGAGAGAGAGAGAGAGAAAGACAGGAAGAGAGAGAGCAGGGGAGGGGTGGGAGAGAGAGAGAGAGAGAGAGAGAGAGAAAGCGCCAGAGAGTGAAGCAATGATCTGGCTGCTTCTGCTATCACCGAGGGAAGGGAGGGAGGAGTGCAAAGAGACACAAAGAGAGAGAAAGAAAGAAAGAAAGAGGGAGTCCTTATTAACATGGCCTCGGGGTGTTCTGCCATCTCTCTCATTCTTTCTCCCACTCTTTCACTTTCTACACCAATTGCCCACACACAAAAAACTCATCTTCCAACCAAATAGCCCAGAAAACAAGATTCAAAACAGAGAATAAAACTGCAGAAACACAGCAAAGTACAAAGTCACTTTCTCTACGTCTCTCACACACCCACATGTACACACAATCTGACCGGGGCAAGAAGGAGGAGGCGTTACTGACGGACAGTTCCATAGTGCAGCGATACAGGTTGATTGTAAAGCATTACATTAGCATTGTAAAGTATTATAGCACTGATACAGAGCTGTTAATAAATCTCCAGGATGGGCCTTGCTGAAGTTTACTGTCTGTGAAAGCTGCAGATAGTCACAACCATGGCAATCAGTTATGGATGAAATTACAATTTGACAACATAGCAAAATGAGCATTTCACTTTGGGTGACGGGCGCCCATTCATTATTAAACATTCAAGAACATGGTTTTGGGCTGGCCTGTCTGGTCTGTTCTCTCTGGATGTAATGGACCACCCAGGATGGTATGTGTCGACAATGGGTAAGCTTATGTGTGTGTATGAGCCAGCGGATGTGTGTGTGTATAGCTGTGGACCAGCAATATTGTCCTGTGGCAGACAAAGGGAGTGGCTCATACTGGACACTGGCCCTGAGCTCTGCTCAATAGAGCTGTGATCCACAGCCAAACACATTGGGCCAAACCCTAGAATGTAAACTCTTATCCTGCTACAACCCAATCAAGGCCCGGGGGAGTCACAGATGGACACATCATGTTATTCTTTCCATCTCTCTCCCTCGCTGTGGTTCTGGCTAGTACTGCAATGGCAAATCTGTTTTCAAACAACAGCACAGTGCAGACAAATTTCATTTCCTCTAGCCTTGGTTGATTTATAGCTGTAGCGGCAGACATCTTTGGAGGCACATTAGTTGATCAAGTTGTAGTGCAGCAGCCAGTGTAATATTTGGCTATTGTTATCCCCTGCTCAATTCCCCTGAGCAGCCAAATCTATAATAGTAATAGATTTAATAGTTTAATAGTAATAAACTAGGGATAATGCTAACAGAAGTGTGAATGCCAATGCCAGGGGGGGGAAGGGTGAGCTGATTGGACTTTGATCCTCCTGTTGTTTCCCGGGGTAAATATTGACCTTGGGTTGCTTCCAGACAGCAAGCCTGTTGAACTCAATTATTTAACAAACAACTCCTGAACCTCGCCCAACCTGCTAACCCACATTCCACCAGGACAACCCACACCTCCCTCCCACCTTCATAAGGAGCCCATGACCCTCTCAGGTGAACAGGGATGCCAAAGGCAGAGAGAGAGAGAAGGGAGAAAGAGAGACATGGGGGTGAGATAAAGATCCCAAATGAGAGGGAGAGAGGCTACTGAGTGACCGGCCTTATCCAGCTCCAGGAAAACCTGGCCTTTTGGGTGCTGAGGCAGGATCTGGCAGTCAGCTGGAAAATGAGGACACTGCAGAGATGGAGCCCTCGAAATAAAACACCCATAAAAAAATGAGGCTGTCTCTCTGCATCAGTGCAGCCCCAGGGCACGTGTGCATGTGTGTGCATGTGAACGATGTGTGTACATGTGTGTAGCACAGTATGTAGGCTATGTGTCTCGGTGTGTGATGCATGTGTGTCAGCAGGGATCCGAGGCGCCACTCAAGAGCAAACATGCTCAGTCAGCCTCACAACCTCTTCTCGGTGAGAATGATGTACACGTTAGCCCGGACAAAAACCCTACAGCTATATGAGGCCGACAACTTCAGACAAATCAGACATCAGAGACAGAGAGACTGTTAATGAGTGTCTGACCAGGAGCGTGCACTCACATACTAACTACAGAGACTGATAGGAGACAAATAAGTGCCTGTCTAAAGGCGTTACAATGCTGTGGGTCTGTGGAACACTTCCTATGTTACTCTGTGTGTATTTTAAACAGGATGGGAAACCACCAACCACAGTGGCAACATTCACCAGCCACCATGATTTTACCAACCAGCTACATTGTTATACCCGAACAGAATCTAGTTAAACCTGGTATAACGATAATTCCTGATGATATAGAGTGATACTGAGATGAAAATATTAATACCCAGTTGCATGGTTCAGTTCTCTGGTAATCACCAACTGAAGAATTGAATGCCTGCTAATGCTAAAAGACAGTGGGACCCCCCATGACATGTTTCATACCTCTTGGTCTGATTAGCTTTAATTAACTTCAATGATCAACGCTTTGTTTTATGCCATTATAGGATGATATTGCCCAAAATGTGAAAGATGTTGCAGTGTCCCTATGACTTAAGATTCACTTTTAATTTAGTGGCCAATTTGTTTTAAATCCACACAGCAGGACATTATGGGAGCTTTCTCTGTGTGTATGTGAGAGGTAGAAGACATTCCTGTGTAAGACAGCACATGCCTAAGGACACAGAGCCCACATCTGGCTGGGACTAATAGAGGAAACTCAAAGTCATTAATGCACACTGGTTAATTATTGGCCTACCTGATGCCATTAGTTCTTAGTTTTTGTTGTTTGCCAGCAGGCAAACAGTGATTTGATAGGACATACCAAGCTAGAGTAGGCACTTAACACACCACTCCAATATGTGATGTGCACTTAGTAGCTTACACATACTGCCGACCCGCCACCAAGCCATTCAAAAAAGAAAATCCTAGCTGAGAGGATCTGAGATAAGCATTGTTATGTTACGGTGGGATGCTGAACCACTAGTGCTTTGTCATACATCCTCTGCAAAAAAAAAATCACTTCACATCTCTGTTGAAAGGTCCCATCATGTCACGACGTCATGCTGTTTGGTCTGAAAAGGGTACAACTGTCTCTGTGCCTTCCATTTCATATCTTCTGACTTCTGGAGGGAGACGAGACGGAATAAACTCTGTGCCGTTACAAATAGAGCTGTCGTATTGTGAGAAAACAAACTGTACATGTGTCTTAGTTCCTTTTTCTGACAAAATGTGCAGAGAAGTACCTGAGGATTCATTGTAGAGTCATTTCCTCAGGTGATTCTGACTGTTTTAGTGACTGTGAGTCATTAGGGGGAAGTGACTCGTGGTGGCTGGACTGATTCCTCACCTCTTGTGGCATTTGGACAACATGAATCAGCTCTCAAAATAATCTGTCTAAATATAGACTGTCTAAAACCGTCTTTATAAAGAAAATCTGGGGTCAGAGGAAAAGCATCCACATTGACAACGTATTTTAATGGGTCTGAATTATAACCAGTGAAGACAAATCTAGTGCTGTCACATAGTGTGTTGCGCTAGGCCTCGGCAGCTTTGATACATCACAGTTGAGAGCTAGAAAAGAGCATCAGTGTTTCCTGATAAGACCAATGTTGAGAATGATTCCTCATGACTTTCAAAAACACTGACCTTTTGAAATCCCACACCAAATCAAAACGACGATACCATTTGAATAAAAAATGGACACAATTCAGTGGCAACAGTGCAAGCTCGAGTACACAACTGTGTATATGACAAATCTTGCAATTGATTATTCTATGAGTGCAAGTACTAGGAACAACACCAAGATCAGTGTAATTTCTTGTCTGTGCTGTAAAGGCCTTCACTGACATGCTGATAAGGGGGGAATCATCTCCCACTGGTAGTTTTCCTGTATTCCTTTTTACTTTCTTTTCTACCAATGGACTGGTTTGCTTTCAGTCAGGTGGTGGCTTATCCATGAGGCTTTGTTTTACTTGGAATAAAGTTTGGTGCATGCAAGCTGCTTTTTTAAACAACCTAAAATGTCTTTCTTCAAAAATATTTTCCCAATATAATATAAAGACTAAAGGTGACCTATTTACAATTCAAATTTGCTTAAGATGACTGCTTCATTCCTTTAAAACAATTGCCAGAAATAAAACTGTCAGTACACAAAAACCTGATTAAATATTGTGCATATACATTAAAAACGAAACACAGTGGCTGCTTTACTGCCCTCATAGATACAGATTAAATTACTGTACAGCATATAGTGGAATGGATGTCATAATTAAATATTAATAAAGCTTATGAAATAATGTAGGGCTACTCCATCTCTTCGCCTGCAGGGAGAAACCAGCCCACTGATTCAGACAGCACGTCGAGTTAAGGGATATACAGTGGAGAGGAGATTGTTTCAGTGAGACACAGCTTCCCTTTCTAAAAACAAGAACTTAATGATGATTATGTTTTATTAGTATGGTTTGCATATAATGCAATGCCAACAGTAAATAAAAGTACTGAAATACCTCATCCTTTAAAGTTTGATTGGCCCAATTTCAACAACTGTCCTCAGTTTAGGCTACAAAGAGCTATTTTGATGGTACTGAGTCTAACATTGTGTTAAATCTGAGCCAACAAATGTGCAGCTCTTTACCTCTTAACTGTTGAAGGGAAGCAAGATAAATAGGCATATCCTTCACTATCGAGTCGCGACTAAAATTCACTTCCTGCCTTTACACATCCTCTGCCCCCGCCCTCTGCTCGGCCCTGCCCTGCTGTACTGGAATGCGGGTTAACAGACAAGCATGCCTCTGTGGCACAGGCCATCACAGAAGAAGACCATCAGGTAAAGCCACTGCAGCAGCAGCAGCAGCAGCCTAGACTCCCCTCCTGCCTTTACCTGAGCTAGCACATGGAAAAAATCCCAGCCAATGTGACCTCGCCTGCTTGAAACAAACGAGAAGGGCAGCCGGTGCCACGGAGAGGTAAAAGAGGAGGTTGTTTTGGTGCGTCTCAGCGGGTGAGCACTGACGCGGAATGGCAGCAAAGACAGACGGCAGGCCTCTGACAGAGCACGTTTTATGGGAGTGTCTGTCTGCTGGAATGCACACTGCTTCAGGCAGATTTCAAAGAGACAATCGGGATCTACTTGTGGCAGATAGGTTTTTATCAATGCCCTCCCCCTGATATACTACAACGTTAATTCATTTTATGCTTGCTTGTATCATTTCTGCATTTAGAGGCATGTAGAAATATACAAATGGATTCCATTCCATTGCAGTTTGGGTGAACATTATTCATAGTGCATCAAAAACACGTGCATGCAGCAGAGCACAAACACATCCAATCAAGTGCTGATGTTACTTTAGATAACCACTTTCCTGTCTCACCACCGTCTCCATAAATCCACCCCAATAGATAAGAACCTCATGACAGGGATTGATTCTCATTGGCTATGTGGATGTCCATTAGACGAATTATCTACTTGCCCTCAGCACTGCTTCGTGAATAACATACAAAAAAAAGTATATTCATATACCAACAAAGGGAGACCCCACCCACCTTTTAGGAAAAAAAGGGGTCCATGATGCCCAGTTAAGTGTACTGCATCACGGTTATTACAAACGTTACAGTGCGACTGATTACACACACACAGCCACTACATCTTCACCTTTACCTACGAGCTATGGGAGGTCCACTGGGGAATAAGATGTGCTGTCAACCACTGACTCAAATGGTCGCTACCATGTGAATTAGTGACCTCAACAGAGTGAGTATGTATCAAATTGCTGAGATTAGGCGACTACTTTGACTGAAATCAAATAGAGACATATCTGCTAATCATCTCTACCTCGGATTAGTGAATTGGACACAGGTATGTCCAAAATCAGTGCACGTTGTCCCACTCAATGTTTTAGATTAAAAGAGTGGTTATGGGACGCAGATGCATCTACTATGGGAATTACCAAGTCCTACATCATTTGAGGTCCTACACCTGCAATAAGTTTCTCAGGAAGGGGTTAGCTAACGTTTACTAATCAATTCACTTGCAAGCAGCAGTGCCAGTCCATACAGGCCCAGACCAGGCTCGGCTTCCGCAAGCCTTGTGGAGCGTGTGTTTAAACTGTTGTAATGTAATGACATATAACGCATTCCGTTGACTAAAATGTACTGGTATCCGGCGTTACAGTCAGTGTACAGCATGGGGACGATTTGGTTTCCAGCCCGCGCGGTTGTGCTAACGCCTGTAAAACGTTAGCTAGCGTTTAACGTTAGCTGTAACCTCTGCTAGCTCGCCCAGCTAGCGGAATACCTGTTCTGTATGGTGTTCAATTCATTCACAAAAATGTGTCAAGGTGTCATTTTCGGAGTATAAAAATAGGTAAAGTTACATTGCAATGGAAACAACGTTACAAACACGTATTTCCAAATGCGGGAGTCCGAAGTAAGGGGGTGTTCTCATCTTCTTACCTTGTCCAGACAATTCACTTTTTCCGTGGGGTAAACGACTCGATTACATCTGCTACACAGCGGATTCATGTTTGAGGAATGCTCTTCTAGCTAGCTAGCACAGGAACAGGAACGGGCGATGGAAATGATACTCGTGATATATGCTGTCGAGTATTTTATTTAAATAAAAAAAAACTACCTATGGAGAACGATTGCGATAAGTAGCAGAGTAACACTAATCTAGTTGTAGGTATCAAATCCGAAAGGTTGTTGTTGTCGTTGTAACCGCACAGCTGGCTGTCAGTCTACTAACCAGACACGGAAAGCGCGACCCCGCTGCCCCTCTCTCTCGCCCTCCCTCCTCCCCTCCAGCTGCGCGCTCCCGAGGAGAAAGGAAGAGTCAGTGTGGGAGGTTCGTTTTTCTCTGGGTAGAGTATTTGATGGTTTGGGAGGAGGGGATTTGAACATTTACATTTTACACATTTGATTGAGCTTCTGCTGCATAACTTGAACTATTTATCAGACGCAAAGTTTCAATTTTGTGTAATGGAATCCAAGTGGATGCCCACATTATCTGTGCGCTTTGTCTGCAATCATCTATGATTGGCTCATTACAGTTTGGATGTTTTTAATGTAAATGAACCAAAATTGTGTTCTCAAATCACATTTTACACATCGTTTTCCATCTGCCACGTTCACGGCGTGTCCTACTTGATGTCCTGAAGTCATGCATTTGGTTAGGGTGACATCTGCTGGCAAAAGAGTTGCACTGCACCTCTATGTCGCATTTCTGTTGTGTTCTCTCATTGGGGGATAACATGTCAGGTCTGCCTATATCCAAATCATGTGGCTGCAAATCCAATATACTATGCACAGCTCCCAATTACTCACTCCCTCAATGAACACTTTAATTAAAGTTGCACATAACATAGACACACAAACATAAGCCTTGCAAGCTAGAGCACCAAAGCACTATCATTACATCAAAATTCCCAGTAGGATCTGGATAGGCAAGTACATAGTATATTATTGGAAAAGAAAAAGTACATCTTAAAAGACCAACCGCACCATAAAAAACACCAGGAATCTAAAGTGAAGCACAGTCACCTCTTTACTTGTATGATATGACACAATATAGCTAACGTATTTTCCAAGATTGTCCAGATATGTGTGCATTTCACAGTTTATTCTAGTTGCATTTGCCTTATTTACTAATTGAAAAGGTTAAAAAGGTGGAATGCAACCACCACTTAATCCAGCAGAAATAGGGACTTAAATTAAATAAATGATAAAAATAACATTCTACTGTAATCTACCCAAACAGACAATTGAATGTAAAAGTTTCATTAGTTTGGGAATGGGAATGTTTTAAGGGGTTTGGGAGGTCTGTGGTAAGCAGCCAGTTCAATGCAAATATCTTCTCTTCTTTTGTTTGACATCCATCTCTTCAGCATGGCCCGGCTTCGACGATGCTCTCTTTCTCGTGACCCTCTCCTTCCACTTCGGTGTATCCAGACTGGAACCCTTGCTTTTGGAACTTCCAGGATGGCCAGTAGTTCTTGCGTCGCTGAATAAATGAAGCACAGAGAAAATCTGCTTGACAAAAGGTAGGTTGTTGTCAGGGCAGGTGAGGTGGTAGGACAAAGCAGTGCTCACCTGGACGAGGTAAAGGGGCGACGCGGCAGTAGGATGGTAGTTGATGTAAAGAGCCAGCAGTATCAGAGCCAAGAGTAACACCATAGCAGCAACTACACCCGCTATAATTCCTGTATTAGCCAACGTATGACTCTGCCGTGGAGAATCTGTCTTCTGATCTGTGGGCAAGACAAAGGCAGATCGTGAAAATCCCATCACGTAGCTCCATCTTAATGTTTCAGACAAGAATTAACTCACCATTGCCATTCAAGAGGATATGACGTTTGGTGTCATCTGGAGGCAGACAGAAGAAAAACAAACACAGGAACTTTATATTGTATTTTTATTGAGTATCAAAATTGACCACCGTGCAAAAGTTGTCACTGAATGATACGACAACTCGGGATATTAACACAATAATGACTTGCAGTGGCACAATTATGGATGTAATTCTGGAGTTCATTAGTACATTGTGCGGATAATATAGACACACAACTCAACAAAGGACCTCACCATCAATTTCGCAGCCATTTTGTCGGGGAGTCAAAGGGGTTACGGCCTCAAAGTCTGATGCGATAGAGGGATCGATGGAGCTGTCAGGTCCACCCCTGGAGTAATCCTCACAGATGACATCTTTGCTCTGTCCATATACAACAGAGCAGAGGAATGGGCGTACATTTCTGACACATTTGAAATAGTAACAGCTCATTCATAATGTCCAGCTTTACCTCTTCTGAGCAGGCGTAGTCCAACCACTCCTGCCTGTGTCTGTCCATGCCATCTGAACATCTGAAAAACGCACAAGATGTACAGTAATTCAAACACTGTCCTCTCTCACATTAAGACACGGGTCTGCAGACTGCCCTACTCACCTCTGGAGCACATTACACCAGCTACAGCCAGAGGTTTGGTTGGATGAGAGGCAGAGCTCACAGCTGTCATGCTGCAGACAGGCTGTGCCAGGGGAACAGAGATTTGATTCTTGTCTGTTAAAACGATCCTTTTGAACATCCCTCTATTCATGAAATATGAAACAGGACCGCTTACTAGGCAGTGGAGTGAACTCAAAAGCAGAGTGGTTGGTGATCTTTGTAGTGTCTATCTCAACCCGGTGGTACTCATAAATCGTCCGTGGTTGGGCATCTATACCAGAGACAACTGATAGAAGAGTTTTACAAAAGTCTCTGAAGATTATAACGGAGCTGTTAAAGGATGAACAACACTACTACTCACCCGGTGATTCAGGAGAAGGCGACGTGACCATGAAGGCGTCAGACAAACCTGCCTTCACAGGATGCTGAGTTGAACTGATCACTTCCATTGACAGAGGTATCTGATGAGCAGAAGACAGACACGGGGGAAAAAAACAGACAGAGAGACCAATTATGCCTAAAGCTATGAGAAAGAAAACGATGTGAATGATGCAGCGAGCACAGGGTGGAAGTGTGTCTCACATCTCGGTAGCTGAACGTGACGGTTCCTGTTTTGTAAAGGGCAGGCCTGGAAGGTGAAGGCCCCTTCTGACTCTTTACCTTGCAGTCTGACCTGCTCCCATTGGACCACAAACACCTCACCTGAGGGAGGCGAACGTCAGAGAAACGTTGTGACAGACAATGTCAGACAAACGCTCGGACAATTGGAGAAGCAACGGCATGTCTAAGCGTCAACCGATGGCTTACCGTTGTCCAGGTATTGCACAGTGGAGTCTTTGGAGTAACTGGGGTCAAAATTTGCCATCAGGGGGGCAATGTACTGTGTCGCTGTCAGCATACGGTGAGTGACGTCCCCCATGAAAATAAACCCTGAAAATGGCCAGATGGAAGAAGGTATAAGACCTGTAGAGGTGAGTCTACCTCACGTATGAAATTCACAACACTGCGAATGTGTGCAGAAAAGATCAATGTCTGAAAATATGAAAGGAAATGTACCTCCTGTTGCTATGGTAATCTGCCTCAGGTAATGTCCATAGAACGGAAAGTCAAATGACAGGGCAACCCTCTGAAGGGAGAGAGAGAGAGAGAGAGAGAGAGAGAGAGAGAGATTTCAATATATTTATACTTCACTGTCTGTAATAATGTAGAGAATTGAGCTTACTTATTCAATAAAATACCTTTGGTGCTGTGAAATATGGTATTGGCATTACAGTTACTACAGTTTATCTGATATGAATTGTCCATTACTAATAGGCTCCAAAGTTTTTGCCACCCCACCATGCTAAGAGTCCTAATGGTCAACACTTGTTCTTGTCAGCTTACAAGGAGAACACAAACATTGTTTTGTCTATATAAACCCAAATCTTGTCCATTGGTTTAGTATCAACCTTACCTCTCTTACCTGACAATTAAGTTATTATTTTTGACATAAAGTAGGGGGCATCCGGATTTGAACCGGGGACCTCTTGATCTGCAGTCAAATGCTCTACCACTGAGCTATACCCCCACACAACAACTACCTCACCGCTACTACCTTACAACTACAACTACCTTATCTTTGTGTATACAACACTCCACCCTCTTCCTCTGTTTGCATATAACTTCTGAGAGTCTGTGTGTGTTTGTGTAAGCGCTTTCTCTGTCACTGTTTAGCCTTGGCTGCTTTATCAGAGTATAAGAGTCTTCCTTTCCTATGTCTGATCCTTTCCATGACAAAGTGAGCTTTTTTTTCTTCAAATTAGACAGCCTGAGAACAGTGCAAGGTCAGGTCTTGGTGCTGACCTGCTGACAATCAGTCAGAACTGTTGATCCTGGCCTATATCTTCTATCCCCAGTTCTTTGGCTCCCCTAGCTGTATTAACTACTGTTTCAGTGTGAATTATTCCCCCCTAGTTTGTTCTCCTTCACATAAAATATAAAGACAAAGTGACAGGCTTCTGACAAGTAAAGAATCAATAGCTGTCTGTGCACTCCTGATTGCTGCTGTGAGGCACTCTCGAGGTGATGTTGCCAAGCATACGGTCCTTGAGAAAGATTCATTTTGCTACCCAACAAAAATATCTCTGAATGCTGGTGTGCCTGGCGTTTTCACCTAGTCATGTGTTTGTTTGAAATTTTGTAGCGACAGGTTCTGATGATGAAGCTGTATCAGGTTTTTCTCCACACGTATATCCACATTGTTTCTGGCTTAAGAACGTGTTTTGCTACCTCATAGCAGTATCTGATTCATTTTCTGGCCTCTGACCTATATCATACAGTTTCACCGACGCATAACCCTGCTGCAGTTGTCCTTCAATATCTAATTTGGTACATCACATCATGTTGATCTCATTTCCTTCCTATTGGTCTAGCACTTTCAATATAAAATCAGGGGGCACCCAGATTTGAACTGGGGACCTCTTGATCTGCAGTCAAATGCTCTACCACTGAGCTATACCCCCTGTTCTGATAAGCCATTAAAATTTGAGAGAGATAGAGAGAGAGAGGGAGGGGGGGGTGGGGGAGGCTACTCACCGCAGCCTGTCTATGTGTATTGGACAGAATGCCATGCACTCTGACTTGGCCATGTTGGAGGTCACTCAAGTCAACCCACAGTTCACGTGTGCGCTGGTCATCAGGGCCAAAACTACGCCATGTGTAATATCTGCCAGAATCCTCCTTACAGACAGAAAAATATACAATAAGGAAAAGACACAAGGGTTCACTCTGCACAAGGCAAAACCACTCCAAGAGAGTCCAAGGGAGTAAATTTGACTCTTCAAAAGAGGGCAGTGTTTACCTCCAACAAAAACAAATCCAGCATGTCAAAGAAAAAAGGGGGGAAAATGCCACAAACCATTACAGTCATGCAGAGCCTCTGGTGCCGCACTCACCACTAAGTGTGTCATGTTGTCTGGCAGGGTGTCGATGGTCAGTCCTCCACTCAGGACCGCCCTGTTTATCCTGGTGTGGCCTACAGATGACCTCTGGGCTCTGTGGGCACGGCTGTCAGCTCCAGATGAGTCCTCATCGTGGACCACACTGTACCGGTTACCTGTCCGAACAATTATAGCACACGTCTGGTTATTGATTATGCTTTCCTGATCACCACCTAGACACATAGAAGACGTATCGGGCGCTTCATAACGAGTGTGCGACAGGAAGTCTAGCATGTGATGTATAACCACTCATATCTGCCAACTGTGAGCAACTCCTACACCCTTTTGAAGATGTAGAAAAGAAAGCATGCAGCAGACAGCAGTAATGACTGCAGACTAATGCAGGAAACAATGCAAATGCCAATTCTCATACAGACACTAGGAAAGATGTTTACCGCTGTGGCTCAATAGTCAGTCGACCAAATGAGAACAAACCATCTGCTTTCAAAATTGTCAGTTTTAGCTATGTCAATTGAAGCTTGTATTGAATGCAGCTTAAAAACAACGTTAATGGCTTTTACTAATGCTTGGAAGAAACAGTGAAATCCAAACATTGTAATCACACATGGTAAACAATTTGAGGTAGGTAGGATTTGTTATAAAGTTTGGGGTATTTTAATGGATGGTCTTTCTCTTAAGCCACGTATTGAAAGCGACATACTGAAAGAGTTATGCTGCCATGCTGAAAGAGTCAAGATTTTGATTTAGAAACAAATTGTCATTTTCAACTGAGTATGCTACGTTTTTACATGCACTTGATTATACGGATTTGTTGTATATGACCAACTGCAGCAGCAGTGTCTGTGCATGTTGGGTACGGTTTATCATACTGTAGTGAAGTTAACCTTACCATCCATATTCCATCTATTTATTTATAAGGCCATACCCGGGAGGATTCCACACTATTTAGGTATTTATATTACTCAAAAAAATGAGAGTATAGACTGAGCTCCCAAGATTCATTTCTGCTGAGCTAAATCACAAAGCTGGGTAAAAACGCTTTCATGATTACTACACCTCTGCATGGGGTAATCTGCTGAAAGATGGAAATCTAAGGCGGAGGTTACTCTAAGTGAGTTTAAAGCAGTTTTTTGGTCTATGTATTGCAATTTGAATGTTTTTGGACTGTGCCACTGTTTCTTCTTTCTCTGCTTTCTGTCTCTCCACACCTCTTAGTCTTACTTTATCTTAGATTGCCCAATACATATTATTAAATGTTTTCCTTTTTGTTTTAAGCTGTTATGGTCTATATTTGTATAGCACTTTAAGCACACCATGCTTAACAAACATACAGTATTCTGTATAATAAAAGGAAGGATCAAAGCACTCATAAATAAGCAGTAGATTATTAGGGAAGATTGACTTCATTAATGCCTAGAGGTTGTTAGAGCTGACTTAGTGAAATTCAGAAACACATTCAGCTTCCAAGAAATTAATTAGCCCCAATATTACATTGTATGACAGCAAAAAAACAAGTTTGCATTTAAAAGCAAGTTTAAAAAACGCTTCAGTTGTGCTTTAATAGAAGATACAGAGTTTTCCAATCATTTTTCCTTTATTTCCATAGGTAGATTGTTACAAAAGCTTAGGGACCCTGTTAACAAATGAGTGATCAAAAGCTTTATAAGCTTGGACCAAGCCATTTATTGTTTGAAACCAATGTAAGGAATTATCTTATCCCTCCACTTTTAGTTAAAGGCCTGGTTGTTACATTCTGAAGTACTTCCACATGAGACAGATCTTCATAATTGAGGCTGAAACACACAAAAAAACCAATTTGTCAATACATGATGAAATAAAGGGATGAATAACTTAATCAAAGCCAGAAAAGATCCCCATGTGGGAGACATTTCAGATGATGCAAACAATACTGAACAATTTTTGGACTTGATTCTCGTAATTTAGACCATAGTGTCAAAAGTGGCCCTGTATTACTGGCAGCCTGCTCGATAGATATTAGTTTCCACATTGCCAAGATTATCATAAATTCAATATCATATCATACATTTTAAAAGATGCATTTGGCAGGTCAAATATGACGCCCTCAGAGTTAACTTCACTCAGCTGAAGGATGTTCTGAAATATATAATTTATATAATTTATAATTTATATAATTTATATAATTTATAATAGTTTTATAATTCTTTGTATAGCTCGTTTTGCACAGTAAATATCCTGGTACGTTTTTTAAACGTAATCTCAGTATATTTTAATGCTTTTTATTTATTATTTTGAATGATCAAAACACCTACGTAGGAAATAACCACACGCGCAGCAGTGTATTCAGACAACAAACATGAATGGGTGTCATGTTGGCTGAGGAACAGGAACCCGATGGCTTGGTGTTGCGGCCTTTTTAGGAATATTACGATGATTGCTGTTGCGGGCTTTTAGAATTTTTACGGGTCGATGACGTCACACCACGAGACTATATATACCCTACAGCTGCGGGTCCCCAGATTCACGGGGTGTCTCATCTAACCCTAAGTGAGGGCGGCTTTCTGTACACTAAACGTTTGCTGTTTTTTGTCTCTGGCTTTCAGTAAACTACAGGAGGTTTTTGGAATGGCTCTAGGACCGGTTGCGAACTTTAAAAAAGCGTAGAGAATCACTCCGTGATGCTCAATTTTCTCGCTAGAAACACCGTAAATGTCTTGCCGTGGTCAGCATGGCTGCCGCGAAGAGTTGGTCTCTGCTGCGCCGGTGTTTTCTGCCGGGATTGTCTTCTGTTGAGCAGATTAACCTGAGCAGGGTGAAGTCCACCAGACCTCCCCACTGGTCCGTTTGGGAAGCCCACGCTCAAACACCTGTAAAGTTTCCCTTGTTAGCCGTTCTGTGTATCAAGGGGTTTTTATTGTTTATTAATGTGTGCTAAACCTAACTGATGTTTTGCTCCATACTCCCAGCCCGCCCACCTTAGATGAACTTTCTACCTTCCAGCTTACCTCCCTGTAGGGAAAACCGCAAGTATGGTTAACGTAACACATGGACGACCCAACAAAGTGGTAAAGGCGGCGAAGAAAGTCCCATTTTCTGTTACCCGGATTACCGAGGTGTGGAGTTTTGGAGGCAGTATTAGTTTTTGGTGAAAGTGCTATATACTACTTTTAGCTAAGCAGTTATAATATGAACGTGTTTTTCCCCTTCGTTCTGCCATTACAGTGCGAGAGAGCCATGTCCTGTATTATTTCAAAAATAAACTAGCCACCACAACACTTTGTACAGGGTCCATTTAGTTTATTTCCAACCAAAATCCTATGACTGAACACGCAATTAGTAGGTTATGAAGAACACCTGGCAGCATACACACAACTTGGGGGGTTGGGCGACTTTCCCTAGTCGAGTTGTGACTTCTAGAGGCGAGGACCACAGCCATGTCAACTGATTGTAAATGTAATTCGACACCAAACTGTCTTTTTACTCATGTTTCACGCCTAGTTGTCGCAGGCCTGAGGCGAATTTCCCCGCTTTATTTGCAAAGCTATGGGGTGAGCGACACATCCTAGTATTTTGAACTTTCAGTAGGAGTTTAAGGGGAGCACATGAAGGTAGCAAAAAGCGAGGTGAGTTTTAGACCCTAGAGTTGCAGTTTACCTATGTTGGCCGCTGTGCCACTCGTTTTCCAGTCAGGAAGCGGATGCAGCATTTTCGTCTTTTTGCTGGCCCTTGGTTTAGTTGAAGCTCACATTCCAGTCCTACGGAATGCATTTATGTTGTGTGTCTTCAGGCTTAGCTTGTGAAATAATCGACTAAAAATAAACTTCTTGGCCTGCACAACGCCATTTTTTCAAGTGTAAAACTGACTAAGAAGCTTTATTGTAGACATTCACGTTTAATTTCGATTCATACGTTACAATCAGAGGCTTCATGCTGTTTGTCCTGAGTCAAATAACTCCAGCCCTGCTCGAAACTATGTGCAAATTTGAAACTGAAAACACGCCAATGAAGACTGACTAGTCTGACTAGGTCATTAAAGTGCAGTTTACAGGTCTCATGTCTTAAGTGTCTGCCAATTTCAATAAAATGTGACAAAACTGGTTCTTGTGGCTTGCAAAACTGAAATACCTTCTTATAGGGCACAAGGGTGGAGCTCACTGGGGTGCAAGAAATTATGGTATGAATGTGAACCCCCACCCATCCCCTCTACCACCATCAAACACATTGTGCATAAGGAGTTGCACCTAGCTGGTATCAAAAAGGGCAGGAGTAGCCGAGGAGATGTCCAAAGCAGCATGTAGTGCTTGGTTTTCAGATTGTCTAGAAAACAGACTGACTGACCTGCAATCTGAACAAAGCTGCTGTAAGAGACACGTTTCAAATTGAGTCATTTTATGCACTGTAAAACATTAATTGACAACAGAGAACTTTCTCGCGTGCAGACATTATATCTCCTAATTTAAACTGCTCCATTCCCAACTTTTACTATCCAGTGTTAATGAAACAAGAACTCACTCCTTACTGCATTTTTGCAGATGTTCATCTAGTAGGGTGAAGCTCAAATGTGCAGTCTCAATTCAGAGCTTTTCCCTCAACAGAAAAGCTGGATAAAAAAAACATAAATCAACAAGAAGATCTGGCATATTTAAAACTGCTACATTTCAAAGAGTCGCTAGATGCATTCTTATTGGTGCAATCCAGCCACTGCAGCTCCACTTATACCAGTGTGGGAGGGGAAAATAGGCCTGTTGGTCACTCAGCTATGTAGGGTGCCAAACCCTGAGAGTGCAGGCTGTGTGGGACATTGGTTGGCGAGTCCTGCTATAAACATTAAAGTGAATTCAAACAATACCATAATACTAATGTCTTCCACAGCGATCAAAATTGCAACACGTCATTTAACCAGTGCCCGGGGTGACAACTCAGAATGCATTGGACTCACAGAGAGCTTATATTTGTTTATGAGTATCTCTCTCCACCCTTTGATTCACTTGGTGCGTCAATGCATTCGTGACAGTTAATATATTAGACCTAGATGTGTGATTGTTGAGTTACGAATCCACCCTGTTATGGCATCTATGAGGTAAGGCTGTTGAGGTCTGGAGCCTAGCAGATAAACATATAGTTAATCAAATCAGGGAGGGGTGCAGAATGAATGTGAAGTTGGGGCTTATCAAGTCTGCTCAGGTCACTGGACCCTAGGGCCAGCTGTAATGAAATCACTGACACATCTCCAAAATGAGGAGAGAGAAGTCTGTCTAGGTTGTCTGCTAGAAGATTGATAGAAACGCCCCCTCTCCATTCAGAATCCTTTAAACTAGAGGTCAAAATGGTCAAGGGAGGACAGGTGGAAAGCGAACCAACCAGGGTCCAACCAGTCTTTCAATCATATAAGGTAGAGACCTCAAATTGACCATGAAGGTACATGGTGTTGATAAAATAATGCTTTTCCCTTTTGAGTTTGACTCATGGGACGTCTTGTCTAAGGAGTGCTCCTCTGGCTGGGTATCTTCAGAAATTTCTTGGAACCAATACCCTGATTCCTTGAATCTATTTATCAATGTTATTTTAAAGGGAGAACATATGCAGCCATCAGTTCCTATTATTGTCCACGCCGAGCACATTGATTCAAACATGACTTCTCCTATCATTTTTTACACTCTAGTGTGTACCATAAAATTAAAATCAGAAATTCCATAAAATACTGCAAAAGGAGAAAGGATTGCAGCAGTTCATGTCTGAGTGGTGAATGGTTTGTTTTGTATGCCTGCTCTTCTCTACTTTGGCTAGAAGATAATATCTAATAATAGATAATTGCCTCTATCCTATTTGAGAGCATGTATAAGCCATGTATATTTTAAGGGTGTAAAAGTATAACAAAAAAAATAAGGCAATGAGTGCAATACTGATACAATGGATAAGAAATCTTTTGAAAACTAAATTCGAAATCTAACAGCCAGTACGATAAAAGAGAAACCATGCTCTCAGGTATAGGCAACAAAAGAGCAGACAGTTTTGTAGAAACTGACTTCTGTCCAGTTGCTTAAGTAAGTACCCAACCACGACATTTCCATGCCTTTTTCTGTGAGCGGTCAGCTCAGAGCGGGGGTAAGAGGGCACACCCTTTCCTGAGGAGAGGCTGCAGGAGCTGGCATGGATTCCTGCACTTCAACCACATTAAACACAAATAGTCCATTTCAAGGCGTCAAATTACAACATGCAATACCTCAACTTCATTCATTTATTTATGTTTCATTGTAGATAATAAAGTGTAAATACACACAGTGACACCTCTGTGTGGGAGAGTCACAGAATGGTTTGTATTTGACAGTAGAAACATAACATATCCGCTTATCCACTCTAAAATAGTAAGACACAGTAAGTGTTATCTCTCTCGTTTGTATGTGTATTTTGGCCAGTAAAGGAGCTCCCATGGGATTAGTACTTTGACAGGAGTCTCCTTAAACAATGCAATACGGCTGAGATTCTTAAAAATGACAAATATAATCTTCAGAGTGTGACACCGAGTTAGTGACATTTCAAAATGCAACACATATGATGAAGATAAAAGACACCCTTGTTATGAAAACAAGAGTGCAGCGATTACCTCACTTTTCATCTGAAATGGCGAAACACAATCTCTGCAATGGATGAGGTAAAGGAGATCATTTCTGCTTTTCACTGTCTGATAAGAAAAATGAGTTAAGGAGTCACAACCCGCTCCAAAACCATTCCTATACAAGCGCTGTTCCAAATTTCAACATAATTCATGATCTTCCGAAGAAAAAGTTGCTTCAACCTTGGCAGAGGACCGTTGAAGCTGTTGACTTCAGTTTTCCTTCTTGCCACTTTATTTTTCCTAAAACATTTCAGAAGTATCCATGGCCATCACAAATCCATGAAACACTTTTACAAACTTTTACTTTTACTGGATCAGCTTCAAGCTATTTGCTAAGCAAACGTCTCAGCAGGACAAGGGACAGGAAGCCAACACCGAGGTCATCACCTGCCATCACACTTCATTTTCATCCCAGGGTACTGTGTTTTTATAATCTGGTTTACATGATCTAGATGGCTCTCTAAGGATTTTTTTTAATTTAACAGTTTATAATGGAGAGTGACAAGATAGATAAGAGAGAGAATAAGGCAATGGAAGGGAGGGGTCAGTACAGTTGAACCCACTATGTTGCAAGCTCAAAACACTGTACTTTGTGATCCTGTTTCATATGCAACACATTTCTTCATGTAATATTTCTCCATCACTCACTAGGAGTGATGAAGTAATAAAAGAAAGTGTTACTAGATTTTATCAGGAACAATGATTAGATGTATTTCCTGTACTCAAGAATCATGCCTGCAGAACTAGCTGATATGTGATATGGGGAAACAAAGTACCGATAAAGTTTTGGTTGAAATATATCTCTTTAATCGTAGACAGTCTAAAGCTGGAGCAAGTGATAAGAGGACCGGGAGCAGCGATGGGACTGATATCAGCGGTGTGATTTATGGGAAGGTAAGAGAGGACTCTGCAGGAGGTGACCAATCAAATTCCTCAGAGCAGACACTATATTCAGGACACACATATGATGAATGTCCCAAACAGTCTGCACCCCTCCACTCCCAATCCAGCCACATAGGGCACACTTGCACCACACATAAATATACAACAAGGTCCTGTTCTTTCGAAAAGTGACTAAATTTAATTCAATTTCTCTTCATTCTGACAATTCAGCTGACAAAACCTCCTAGGATTGTTCCAGAGTCTAAGCTAGCAGGGAGGCGAGAAGAAAAAAAAAAAGTCCAAATCTAATTTTAAACCTGAGCGAGGCTGTTTGCGGGTTGTTGTTTAGACTCAGTCACATGCTTGCGGAATAGGGTATTTTTATGGTAGACTTTATTGTAAACTAGGTCGCTCACTGTTCTGCATAAAACAAAAAGGGCATGGCATGCCCATTTGCCACTCCATAAAGATTCCAGAGGATTTCTCCAAGAATCCCAAACACCTAGGAGAGGAATAGGCTTTAGATTTAGAGACGCTGTGTGGTTTACAGTAAGTTATAACAGCAACGGAAGCACACATCCAAAAGCTCAATACTACAATAAGAACGTCAATTATTTGGTCAAGTTCAAGACAAACAGGCTTAAATCTGTGGTCACCAATCAAACCAAACTGTGCTCGTGCAAAGTTTCACTGCAGGGTGAAAATGTAAATGCAAGACGTTGGCTATACCTGTGCAGGCTTAAGAGGCTGCGTGACCTGAAAGACCTCAGAGTTGTTCCCATGCATTGAAGAGGCAACAGGAGTACAGGACAATTAAAGCAATATGAAAATATGAACAGGGAGGAGGGGTCAAGTGAAGCTCACCTGTTTGTTGTTGAGCCCAAACTCTTCCCAACTCCGTTTGGGCGAGACAGAGGAATAGCATCACCAAATTGAAACACATGTTCAGCAGCAAAAAAAAAAAGTAAAGACCTCTTCTCTTCTCTCTTCTTCCTCTTCTCTTTCCAAAACTGTTTTCCCTGACTTCCCCGCTCACCCTGCTCTCTTCCTTCCTCCCTCAAAATCTCTCTCCTCTCTACACACCCTCTTTCTGTCTACACCCTCTCTCTCTCTCTCCTCCTCAGTGCTGTTCTTCCGTTGCCATGGTGACTACAGAGACACAAGGATCAACTGATGAGGCTCTGCAGCCGAGATGAGAAAGTGTTTCCTTTTCATGCTTCGCAGGCCCGGCCGTCGAATTATCCCCTTTGTTTCACTTCTCCAAATCTAAAGCCTTTTCCCTTCTGTTTGGGATTCTGGAGGAATCCTCTGGAATATCAGCTGACTCTCTCCTCATTCTGAGTGATAACCATGAGAATAGGAGTCGACGGACTGGAGTTTCACTGGACAGCAGTACGGCGCCTCCTTGTGTCCAACGCTTAGAGCCAGCTGCAAGGACAGTGAGAAGTTGTTGGAGGCAAACACTTTTGAAAATCCAACACACACACACATCAGTTAGACACATCAGACATAACACCATGGAGTACTGACACATGTAACAGCTTAGACTGGATGTGGAGAGCATGCTTACTGCCAGCTCCAAAATCAATCAAATCATTTACACATTCCAAGCTACGTCTTATTTATTATTCTTTGAAACATTGTGTCTACAGTCTAAAAACAACAGTCTTTTTTGGCCATGAAACAGAGAAATGGTTTTGTTACAATTTAATTCCCAGCGATTATGTAAAAGCCTCAGTAAGTAAACAAACAAAAAAAAACTATCTTGCTTTGAAAGCAAACATGAAATCCTTGGCAAGAAAATGACAGCTAAGCCTTTATTAGATTCACAGCTGGAGGGACTATCAGCACCTTATCTCATAATCTAGACCATGAACACAGTATACAGTTTCTGCAGCAGCAGGTGTGAAGTTTCACTCAGAATACTGTGGCTTTAAACAAACAAATGACACACAGAAACTGAAATTGCCACTAATTTTACAATACATTTCCATCGTGTTTTCAACATTCCTACTTCCTGACCAAGATATCAGTCAACAGTGATAACAAAATCTATGCTATTCCCTAAAATTTCATTATATAGAAAGTACATTTATTATTTTCTACAGACTCTATGTTGATTGCATTCATTTAGTTAATATTTTTGTATTTCTTTTACATTTTCATAACATCTGATTCCTGCACCCGGATTGGTGCATGTGACCTGTTGGTTACCATAATAACCAGAGGACGTGTTATTCTTACAGCTCTGTAATGTGCGTATGAAAACTGCTTAAAGGGAATTCATCTCCCTCCAGTGCCTGTTCTTATTAAAAAAACACTAAACACTAGCCAACCTCCTGAATCCTTACCGTGGGTAATCTGTGTTACCATAGCAACATACGGTGTTTAGTCCTGAGAACAGAACGCAGAAATCAGCTGGATGATGCTTTCAACTTCCACTGTGGGGGTATAGCTCAGTGGTAGAGCATTTGACTGCAGATCAAGAGGTCCCCAGTTCAAATCTGGGTGCCCCCTGTTTTTCTGGAAAGTATTGATGAGTCAGACATGATCACTTCCACATCCAGAACTGAAAAAACCAACAACGTACCATACAATATGACATGGTCTGCATAGCGTGTTGCGTTGCACAGACAACACGAGGACTTAAGATACAAATGTGAGATATTGCTATGTGGAAACTTCCACCTGCAACACAGTTCATAAATGAAAGAAGGAACGGGGGATGAATTCAAGTGATGTTCCAATGAGATGAAACGACCTTCACGAATGGCACGATGAAGAAGTGATTCCAGTAAGTGTGTTTTCTGAATCTGTCGACGTCAACGTGATCTTACCAAGAGACAGATAGTGTTTTTTGGGGACATTAAAACAAGATGTATGAGTTTAAAACAAGCAGTGGTTCCCATGCTGTGTATGATGTGTGCAGAAGTGTATGACGATCTCTGCAGTCTTTACAGCACTGAGCTCCAGGTCACCAGCCGATCAACCTCCCATCTGTACGCTGTCGTCTTGAAATCTCAGGATCTTAACAGAGTTGCAGTTGTTGGTGTAGAGAGAGTAGAGGAGACGAGTGAGCACACAACCCTGTGGTGCTACAGTGCAGAGGGTGAGAATGTGTGTTTTTCCAGCCTCACCTGCTCTCCCCTGTCTGTCAGGACGTCAGTGATCCACTGGCAAATGGGGTCAGACACGGTCAGCTGGGAGAGCTTTGCTTGTAAGAGCTCTGGTATGATGATGTTAAACGCATAGCTGAAGTCCACAAACAAAATCCTGGCATAGGTCCCTGAGAAGTCCAGATGCTGAAGGATGAAGTGCAGGCCCATGTTGACCGCATCATCTGCGGATCTGTTGGCCCTCTAGGCGAACTGCAGGGGGTCCAGCAAGGGGTCTGTGATGGTTTTGAGATAGGCCAGCACTAGTCTCTCAAAGGCCTTCATGACCACAGAGGTCAGAGCGGCAGGTCTGTATATGTTTAGGCCTGTAATCCTTGGCTTCTTGGGGGCCGGGGCCATTTGTTAAAAATGTGAAATGTGAAAATTGGTGCCAGCTGATCAGCACAGTGTTTTAGGGTGGAGGGTCAGACCCAGGTGTTTTCCTGCGCTGTCTATTTGGGGTGACTGTCTGATGGAGGTAGAACTCACTGATTGTTGGTCAATTAGAGGTCGTCCATGGAGTGTGTGTGTGCGTGTGTGTGGGGGCGGGGGGGGTCTTCCTCTTCTTTGATGATTGTCTGCAGGCCTTTCCAGACTGATGAGGGGTCGTTAACTAAAAACTGTTGAGAGTGCCCCTTTTTTGGCAGCTCTGATCCCCCTCTCTAGTATAGTTTTGTCTGGTGAGCCAGCACAACAGTTAAATAGTTGTTTAACCTTTGATGGACTAAATCAACACAACATATCTCACAACAATATGAGTCTTCCATTTTTACTGTTGTAATTACTCTTACATGCTCAATGCTCAATCTTTCAATGGAAGATCTGTATACAATATTATATTGTACTAGCATACTATAATAATAGTGTTGAGGGGTGGTTTAGTGAGATAGTCACAACCAAAACATGTTACGTGTCTACTCTCAGTGGGTTATTTTGCTAGCTTAATCTAAGAACAGTTGCTTTTCAGTGTGTTTTGCTTACCAGTCAACGAGGGAGGAAAACGGACAAAGAATGATACAGTGATAAACGTATATATATTATTAGGGCTTATTTCTAGTGACTTTAAATCGTGTGGGAAGCCCTGCGTGTTATCAGCTTCTGTCTCTCCCTGGCGGTCAAACAACGTCATGTACTGTCTGTACAGACGAAGCTAACGTTACAGACTGTCGACAAAATGAAACCCCATCGTGAAAGATTGTGAATAATAACCAATCAAAATATATAAACGCAAGCCACAGATATGATTCTTGTTATGACAGGAGTTCACGGATGCCGAAACGGAGCGGGGGTATAGCTCAGTGGTAGAGCATTTGACTGCAGATCAAGAGGTCTCCGGTTCAAATCCGGATGCCCCCTTTTTTAAAAGAAAAAAAAAGCATTTTCTTTTCCTCATAGTCGAGTTGCAGACGATCCAACAACACAAGGTTAATTCTGATCGTCAAGTTTAGACAGATGTAATTTTGCTATAGTCGTGCCACACCACAGACAAACCACGGAGAAAAACAACTACTTCATGTTACAGAAGAAGAAAGGCTAACAAATGACGTTCTTTAAAATATAAAAATCTGTTTCATAAATCGTATCTTTTTATTTTTTTTGCCATTACTGACAACTCCAGCGGAAAACCACCCTAAAACACAATTTTTATATTGAAAATTATTCCCAATATATCACATACAATACTCTATCATAGTATAATGAAATTAGCGTATAGCATAAAACATTAGATACACAATAAAAAAACACACACAATGTATATTTTGCCAACAATAACATTTATTCATAAAAACATACACAATATGAATATGTTACTTTTTAATACAATCGTTATAGTCCTTAGCAGCATGGTGCTGCTTTTCACATTCAGGGAATCACTATTTTCTGTAATATAAATACTTGAAGTGCCTCAATATCTGAATATCTATCCTTAAGCACTATTTCATCTAAAAAAAAAAAAAGGTGTCCTGTGGTTCACTGGCACAAAACACATTTTTGCACATCGAATGTAACTTAAAGTCCACTGGCTGGGTTGTAAGAGATATGTGTCCATTGTGTAAAGTCATTATTAGAGGCACCACAGGTAGTTAAGGCATACACAACTAGTTAAGACAAAGTCATTGATGACAAGAATTTTTTAGGCCTTTGTTTTTTTGTTTTGTATCTTGCCTTTGTATTTTGTGCATTCTTTCATACAGCATGTAACCCAAGAATTTCCCCCCAGGGATCAATAAAGTATCTATCTATCTATCTATCTATCTATCTATCTATCTATCTATCTATCTGTCTATCTATCTATCTATCTATCTATCTATCTATCTTTCATGAATTAAATGGATCTGTAATTCACCAGATCACTAAAAATCAGATGAATTTAATATCCACTAGATGCCTTGCTTAAGGTTACATTATAACACATTTTTGTCGTGCAACTAGTTTAATTTTAGTGGTGCATGAATGAGATCTTGGCAACCACCATTATCAGTTCACACTGTAACTAAGTTACTTGCGCACAGCTGATGAAACCAAGTCTCATGGTGACTAGTTAGCTTACCATAGGACAGCCAGCTAAATGGACTCACAGGTCAGGTAGGCCTCATGGTGGACCTCTAGACTGGGGTCACTGTAGGACACTTGAATACACTGGACACTCACTAACTGTGCACATCTTCACACACACAGCTGAGGTTGAGGCTGAGGCTGATCAATCCCAGAATTCACCAGCCACAACTAACTCGATTTTTAGACTACAATGGGACTAGTTACCTGTCATGGTGGCTGGTAAAGTACAAACAAAAGCCAGTCAACCTTTACCAATATTTGGCCGGTGGCGGCTGGTGTTCATTTCCTACTTTGACTAAGGTGGTAACCCGTTAACAGGTTTCTCTCTCCTTCATCCTGAGGCCGACCCAGACCCCGGGCAGCCCCTTGCAGACTCTCTCAGAGCGGGGTAACACATGTAGGCGACAATGCCGGCTTTAGCACGGGCCCGGAGCTCACAGACACTTGCCCAACACACAATAAAAGGTCCTGGTTCTGATCAGGGCACTGTGGCTTCTGCAATGTCTGAGAGGTTGGCTTGCATAGAGGGACAGCTGGTTCCTTGTTCCATTTGAAGGTTTCTACTTTACCACGACCTGCGACTTCATCCAGTTCAGACTGGCAGGTAGACTGCAGATAGGGAGAAGGAAATAGAGGAAGGAAGAGAAACGCATTTTGAGTACAAAGAAGATGCACTGTAATACCAGGTACACAATGTTGTCCCCATTAAACTCATTAGACGTCAGCATTTTGTTATCAGTAATCTGAGTAGGATTTCCTCATACGGAGCCAAAGTTGACGTCACTTCTTCCCACCTCTGATTCACTACTGCCTATTGTAATACATTACAGATTACTGGGTATAAGAAACTACCAACTGTACAGGTCTATGTCGTAAAATGAGGTGATAATTATTCATTCACACACTTTTGCACACAAAAAAAAAAATGTCAACAGAAATGTGTATATCTTATGATTGCTTATATAAGAGAGTCAGAGTCAACAACACCTATTGATTGTTTAGTTAACCTCTGCTTTGGCTCTCTACTGGAATGATGCAAATTAATCCACTATTTCATTCTCAACATATTTGACAGGATAATTGCACAAATACAGACAGAGACAGACAGAGACAGTGACAGAGACAGACACACAGAGACAGACAGAGACAGACAGAGACAGAGACAGAGACAGACACACAGAGACAGACAGAGACAGACAGAGACAGAGACAGTGACAGTGACAGAGACAGAGACAGACACAGACAGACACAGAGACAGACACACGGACAGACACAGACAGACACACAGAGACAGACACAGAGACAGAGACAAAGAGCTTGGTGTGTCAACAGTACTCACCCCTCTCCTGTTAGGGCACAGCAGGCCTGGACATGCCAGGACTGGGCTGTGATGCAGTTGAGTGTGAGAAACTGGGAGATCTCTGCCACCGTCATGGAGCCCTTCACATCCTGTTTATTGGCCAGAACCAGAACGGCTGCATTCTGCAAGTCCTACAACCATATCAAAAAAAAGCTTGGTTATTACTCTAGTTTCAGTCTGTTTGCATAAGTGACACCTTTGCAGTCCCCGGCGGCGTCTTCGAGAACTGAGAACAGCAACATCAGCAGAGTAACAAAAATACACGCACACATCAATGTGCTGATTCACACCGACTGTGTTGAAATCTTCCCCTCACGGGTTAGTAACCAGTTTCTACATCTGTGGTAAAATGCGTCGCTCTGAAAGTGTGACCCGACCACATGAACGTCAGCCATGTTCAGTATCAGTGGACAACAAAAGGGTTTACGCAACAGCAGGAAACAATCTTTTTTTCCTCCACTGGCCACAGTAGCAGGTGGAGTCTGTTTTGTTTTTTTAGTGTGTGCGGTGTAATGTAATCTTAGGTGTAATCTCCTATCTTGGTTTCTATCATCAATCAATCCTCTTGTTATCTACTCCTTACATAATTATTAAAACTTTGATACTTTCAGTCCTCTTCAACCGGTCACTCTGTTTTCATGTGCTTTTGTTCTGATCGTATCCTCTCAACGCCTCATTTGCCATAATTGATAATTGATTATGTCATGATTGCCTATATCAGCTGATAAAGGGCTGTAAAAATTTACTTGACTTGGTACCTCGTGTGCAAGCATGCGGTGCAGTTCTTCTTTGGTCAATGTGAGTCTTTCCCGGTCAGTGCTGTCCACAACCAGAATGACAATCTGAAGGGGTCAGACATGTGAGAAAACATAAGTATCACACCATTATCTTCAAACACCTAAATCACTGCGCTAGATATGAGAGAACATGTTATCAATGACTGTTACATAAAATGGTTGCTAAATGCCACTAATACACATATGGGTTATACTGTAAGTGGTTATGTAACAGTGCTAAGTAACATGCTTGGTCGTTACCAGGAGCAGGGTACGACAGCAACAAGCCAATACAGGTTAAAGTGCAATAGCTCAGTCAGCACTGGAGGAGATAGACATTTTTCTGTCTTTATTGATGAGCGTTAAATTCCATTGACATTTTCAATTTAACTTGATAATCTTTTTTGCTTCGAGCTACCTGTTCATAATTCACATGAGAGGAGGAGGAGAGATGCGTACCTCTGTGTGACAGTAGTAAGAGTACCAGTTTGCTCGAAGGCTCTCCTGCCCCCCGATATCCCAGACCAGGAAGCGGGTGTTGCATACAGAGATCTCCTCCACGTTGCTGCCAATTGTGGGTGCTGTGTGGACTGCTTCTTTGGTCAGGCTGGATGTGTGGGAAGGTGAGAGAACACACGTTTGGCATCAGAGACAAAATGAGTGACATTAACGCAGCGCACATCAAGAGTTTTAACAGAGTATAGATATCTAGCGCTGATGTGAACTGAACATGCTATTGTAACCCTGTGATTGTAGCCTAATCAATGTACTTACAACTGGTAAAGGATAGTAGTCTTCCCAGCATTGTCCAGGCCCACAAGTATGACTTTGTGTTCTGTGGGAAAGTTACATATGTTACATTTAACCTACACACACATGACATGGGACAGCACACAGTGTATTAGTTGGTATCTTGTTCACCTTGGGTTGCCCATAACACAAACCCAATTTGTTTAAATTCCAACGAGACAAGACAGATAAGATGTATGACCATAATGTACCGAGCAGGGCATCTCTTATCTATAGTGAAGTAATAAAATCATTACAGGCGGTAAAACCAGCAACAATGACTTCATATCAAGTTTAATACAGATCTGAGCAACTAGTATAGCAGAATATAAACAGAATAAAAAGTCAGACAGAAGTAAAAAATAAAGTCTTTCACCAAAGTAGTAAGAATATAGTTAAGGCGGAATCTGTAATACATCAAAGCACTTTTTTTTTTTTTTTAATATATAATTGTCACTTGGATGGATATTATATATTAATACCCATATCGACCTATGTAATGATACCATAAGTTATATAGCGGATCCCCCCAAAATTCACAAACACTCCAATACAAAACTACCAAAAGAAATTGAAGTGAGCTTTACCTTTGTCGCCGAACACAGCCATGAGCTTGGCAAAAAGGAGCCCCATATCCAACAAGTGAGAGAGAGACGATGAAAGAAACTGTCTTGTAAAGGTTAACTGTAATCTGCTGTAGTTAGATAATGCTTCCTTCGAAAGCACCGTCCCGCTGCTAATGGAAACAACCTGACTGGTAACGACAGACTGCCCCAGTATGCTCACTCTCCACAACTAATAACAGTCTAAGGTGTCGCGGGAGTTAAGCGCTCGCCTCGAAACCGAGACCAGTGAGTCATGGCGTAGAGCGTAGTAATGTTGCGTTCAATAACTATTGTAAAGATGAGAAGTGCACATGAACCTACCCATCAAACTCGTAACACATGGGTGTCAATCGGGAACGCCAAGGTATGGGCATCGGCTATACTGTAATATCAGTAAGTCCAAGTTTGATCTTTTATCTTTTATTATTAGAATGCCAAGCAAACATCAAGCACCGGATCTAAATTACCACAAATCTATTTGGAAGCCATATCTTCAAAAAAAGAATCACACCACGGCAACTGGATCAGTGTTCCCAGATGATAGTTTGGCGACCTATGTTTTATAATTTAACATATTGACCAAATAATAGTATCTTGTCAAGTCATGAGTGATTGCTCCACTTATAAATTTAGTCAATTTAATTAGAGCTCGGAAATACGGGCTTACGAGGAGCTCTTTAAGGCAGCATAAAAGATTTCTTTTGGCGTGCCGATGCCAGGCGTAGGCTATGACGCACACAGGGTGAGTCCATATATGGAAACGGAAAATAGAAAGTTGGCTTCTTCCCTATCTGGCAGTAACGCCAAGAGGTGTAGGATTCCCCTGAAATTTCCACTGAAGGAAGTTTGTTCGAGTATTACCCCGCTTAAAGGGGAATACCATTTGATTCAAGAGTACATGTTTTGGTTTTGGTTCCTGGTTTAGGATAGCAGTGGACACTGAAAACTAACTACTAAAACCAAATTGTTATTTATTTAGCCATCCCCCAAATAAAAATCTCAACGTAAATATTGTATAAAAATTGAAACTAGTGGTCTTGCTACAGTAGTGGTCAGTCCTCATGCACTTTGAGGCCCACATAAAGTGATTTGGTTTTAAAGATGAGGTGTTACTTCCTAGGCATCTCTAAGGAGATGATATAATCATAGATATTTACAAACCTCTGTGCTCAAAACAAGCTAAAAAACATTCTTCCTGTAAGTGCCCAGTGGAGGTTCGCTGACACTAACTAACATTCTGACAGACGGATCTCATTTAAGCCACAAGCAATGGCTTATTGCTTTTAGAAATGTTGGTAACATTGTTTTAATTTGATATTAATTAAATCAAAGTAATGATACATTTTATTTTGTATATGTTGAGTTGAGTTTGTCCAGTGCCATGAAAGTAACATGAATTCTACGACTACTACTACTATGGTGTTTGTGTTTATAGCGTGTGTTTACTTGAAATCTGTAAGACTAGTCTCACTAGTGTCTACACTGTTTTCTCTGTTGCAGGGCGTTATAGGCATTATACTGAGATGACAACACACCTCAACAAAGCTGAACATGAGAATAAACCATTTCCTGATGATGTTTCCTCCATGAGTGACTTTGTAGCTGTGAGCAAATGTGTTGCAGTATCAAAGAAGTGAGAGGAGTTAAACAAAACTATCAATTCTATTCATTAAACTAAGTTAATTAAACTAAATTAAAAAGTGAAACATTAATAACCAGATGAAGATCCATGTTGAATCCAAACTTTGTGAGTTACTGTCACAGTAAGCGGTTAAAAAAAACTAACAGTTTGGTCCTTTAATGATCAGACCTTGACTAGATATGTTATGATGATGAGGTGAAGATGATGAAGGCTTCAGTTTAATAACAGTCCCATTTCATGGTAATAAAGTTGAGAAAGTAAAGTTTAGCCACAAGTTTAAGATTTCAACGGGCTTACTCTTTTGCATTCTGTGTTTTCATGGGGATGATTTGGTCTTTGCATGTGGCCTGAGTGTGAAATAAAAAGCACTGTCAAAAACAAGTATCAGTTCCCCTCTTAAAGTGTACATGTACTCAGTATAGAGTTCAAATACTTCCATTTAGCATCTTTGAATTAGTGTGTGATAATAGTTGTCTTAATAAGTGACACAATGGCATTTTCTCATTAAATTTTTAATTAAAATACGAATTTATCCACAGATTAAAAATGAAAGGCAGAAAAAGCAAAATGTAGCTACAGTCAGGCACCAATGATACATGTTATTTCATATTTTTAACAATTGCGATAACGCAACAATAACATTATTTACTGATCATTATTTAATATTCATTTACTCAACTGAAGACGGGCGGACCAAAGTAGCCCACCAAAGACATTCATGGATTCTCCATTTAGATAACTGAGTAAAGACCAAGGTTGCATCTATCCCCAACTTGATACTCCTCTCACTACCTCACAACAACTGAAAATTAAAAAAAAGAAAGAAAAAAAGCAAATGTCCACAGGAAAAAACAACACTACGTCCGTCAGAAATCAAGAATAGAAGAAAGTGGTATTTAATATTAAACAAGCTAGCTGTTTGGGTGGGAGTTGGGAGTGATTTACCACACAGAACTGCTTTTTTTTGTAATATAACCATTAGCCCTGAAAAGACATAGACGACACAGCTGGTGCAAAGAAAACGAGATGAACAACGTGCTGGAGCAACAGCGTGGGGCTACAGTGCACGTAGTGATGGGAAGGCCGACTCTTTTAACTAACTCGATTCTTTCAAGCCGTCCGATAGAAGTGAATCGATTCTGAATCGATTCATTATTATTCACCGATAAAAATTGACAGTGAGGTGATAACTAATACTATATAAGGTTTGAACCTACAACCTTCAGCATGAGAGTCTGATGCTCAACTAACTGAGCTAAACAGGTAATAGGTTTAAATGAGCGCCACTCCCTGTCAAACCAGACGTGCAAATAACGACATATACCACAACTGTGAAACACCAAATAACCCACAGGTTAATGACAATAATAATATTTAAAGTATGTACAGAGTATTGCTATTAATTTTATTTTATTTAGTGTGCTCTTGACTTTCTTTTTCTAATTGAGACAGTTTAGTTGACCAATTGTAAATGTTAACTTGGGCAATTGTTTACTCAATTAACAGTTAATTTATTAAACAACATCTTAAACATTACTAAAACTGTGTTGTCAATGTGTGCAGAATAGATCGCTACATTGTTACATTGGCCTTTTTCATGATCCTAGTCTCTCTCGTTCATCGGTTTACTTGATTCAGCAGCAGCCAGGTGAGCCAAAGAACCGACTGAGCCGCTCAGTGAACCGCTGAGCCGAAGGAGCGAGTGAGCTGAAGGGCCAACTGAACCAGGTGAGCCGAAGGACCAGGTGAGTACAAGGGTCGACTGAACCGGGTGAGCCGAAGGGCTCAGTCGGTCCTTCGGCTCACCCGGTTCACTCACTGAACAATTCAGTCAGTTCATCAGCTCATCGGTTCATTCAGCAGCACCCGGCTCAGACAGACACACAAGTCACCCAGCATGCTGGAACGTGGTGAGTGTTTCCCAATGAATAAGTTTGAGAATATATGAGTTATTAGGACTAGTTTATGGATAATAGCCAGCTTTGGAGTTAAGCAGGATCAGGTTAGCTAAAAAGAGTGATATATGTTGTTCTCTGGCGCTGCTATAACCGCTGCTGAATCGATTCAGTTGCGTGTGCGAGTCAACTCACACACTTAACCGATTCGGCTCTTTCAAACGATTCGTTTCGCGAATCGGCCATCACTACAGTGCAGGGTAGCCGACAGACACAAAAGAGACACGGGTACAGGTGTGAAAACCAAGTGTGACGAGAGTTAAGACATCCCACCGCGGCGATGGTGGACATGGCTTGGCGAGACATTCCGGCACTTGTGATTGGAGTTTTCTTGAAGTGGATTCGAGGGCGTGAGAGACTAAGGCAGGACACTTCATTCACACGACTACAACCGAGGGCTCGATTTGAATCCGCACCGCGATTTGAAATAAAAACAAACAGAGAACAAGTGAAGACCACAGCACCCACGGACAGCGGGACACAGAACGGGGGAAGGTACACTAGCTGAACCAGGTCAGGGAAGAAGTTAGTATCTTTGGGGTGTGCTCTGTAGTGTCAATATCGAGGTGATGTGAGTATAACACTGTCACTAAATTGTTAAATTATGGCAACTTCTCCACCGTTGTTTTTTTAAGGTCTGGGTGTTAAGAAAGTGGAGGTGAGAGACTCTGGATCCCAGAAGGGTAGAAAGGTGGAAATCCAGAGTTTTAAGAGAGAGTAGTCACAGAGAGAGAGAGAGAGAGAGAGAGAGAGACCCTGACACTGTACATGGGGACGGTGAAGTTAGACCCTGTTTAAGACTGCAGAGGACAGACGTGACAGACTACAGCTCTACCGGCCTTCACATTCTACACTGGAAGGGGAGGTTGAGGCATACAGATCACAATCATAGATTCACAATCGTAACAATTACTGTCCTCGTGCTGTCAGTAGGATTCCATGATATTCATGCAGTAGTAACATAGGAAACAAAAATGACCTATAACAGACCAATATTAATTTTCTTCTAAACATAAATAAATTGAATTGCTAGGATAACTTGATGAGGATGGCATCTGGCAGTCGATGTGTTTCTTAACATTGTAGTCTAGAATGAGAAGGGTATCTCTACGGTAGGGATGTAAACAGATTGATTCGTCAGCCTGATTGGCATGGCCCCAAACCCACGCTTTCAGTTCCTTCTAAACCCGCACCCAGGCCTTCCCCGCTCCCTCCCCTCATTCCTCTCCACCCTCTGTTCAGTAACTTCCTCGCCTCTATGGTATGATGCGCGTTTAGCGGATGTAGACGTCCCTCCCCCAGTCGTCCTGGTTCTTGTTGCGGCCCATGTTGGCCCCCGTGTCCGCGGGGTCCTGGCAGTACCGCTCCCTCAGCTTGGCGCGTCCGTGTGGCTGCATCTGGCTCGGCATCGGAGGGTGGTTCAGGTTTTCCTGGTCGGGCTCGGCGCCCTCGTCTTCCCAGGAAGCCTGCCGGCCGTGATGCTGGGCCAGGTGGAGGCGGCTGCCCCCGCCGCCCCGGTAGGGCTCCGGCTCTTCGTAGGGGTCGGTCTCAATGTCCATGCAGGAGTCGCCGGCCTCGGTGTAGGCCGAGTCCCGGCTGCCCTGCGTCTCGGAGTCGAAGGTGTCTTGCCGCGACAGGCCCCGCCCGCTCCCGCCCCGCAACTGGCCGCGAGAAGAGCGCAGGTACGTCTGCTGCTGCTGCTGCTGCTGCTGCTGAGGCTTTCCGCCCAGGTCCGTCGGATAGTCGTGGAGACTGCCGCTACCGCCGCACTCTGTCAGAGGCCCTTCCCGCTTCTGCTCTCCGTGCACCAGGTACGGCCCCTGCAGCGATACCGCGGCCGTGCCACACAACCGCAAACCGTGCAGACACACAAACGGTAGAGCAAAGCCAGGCTGGTGAGCGGTTACTCAGCAGGGTTAGTTACAAAACAGGATTAGGATCTGTATCAGTCGGTGCAACATTCACTTTGATGTCAAACAGCCACAATATCACACGGTGACGTTCCCTCTGAAAGCGTCGGCGTCCATGAGTGACGTTGTTATATTTACACCACACACACATTGCAAGCTTGTACAATGCACACATTAACTCACATGGACTCAAAAAGTCAATGCGCACAACACACACACACACACACACACACACAGATCCCATACAAATATATCAAAAAGGATTAGAGGTTCTCCTAATCACTCCACATACCTGCAAGAAAAACACACCCAAGCAGTTATTCAAGCACACTGAACTATTTCCTATCATTTATGGCCAACGGTGCCATCTAGTGGCTGATTGTCTTCATGGCAGAAAAAGTGCAGATGGATCACTGCTGTTACCAAAATTATCAGCGTAATTAACTCAGCAGCTCCTACAAAATCCAGGCCACATGATGCCGAGCGCCTTGATTGATTCCCAGCGCCGAATACGTTTTATTATGTTTAATTAGGAAGCTGCAACAGATTCGCTGGGGATCTGAGGTATATATTGTTTTTGTTTCCACCGAAGTGAAAAAATGATTTGAAAAAAAGGAAATGGTTGTAGATATGTTTTAAATATATGTAACAATATGGCACTCATCATGATGGATCCTGCATATAACTGGTAGTCAGTGGCAATTTGATGTAGAGGCAAAGATTTAGTATTTTGCCGTTCAATTCTTTATAAAATGTGAATAGATTAAACAGCGCAAATTGTTAGTAACGGCCTCCACCAAACTAGGCTTTTCTGTTTGAGGAGGCGGACATGACTTGCTGCTTTCAGGGGCGGTACCATGGCAACACGGAGGAGGACAGCAAACTGGATTTTGCCTCCCAGACAATAAAAAGTGCTGGAGAAAGGAAGCCGTGGAGCACGAGGGGGCGGGAGCAGAGGACATCATTTTCACTCTTGATTACAGTAAAACGGAGGGGTGGCCCCCCCGAGGGAAAGGTGCCTTATGGGCTATAAGTCCAATGTGATTTGAGTTGTGATATTCTCCCAATTCTCCCGGTGCAGTGGAGGAAGTGTTGGTTTGTTTTAGACCCATATATGCTCTGAATGGTTGTGCCAGTACATGCTGCTTTAAGATACAGACTATGTCATTTACAGAGGGGCTGGTTCCTCAAACAGAGCGCTCTGCCCTCTCTGCATTTATGTGTGGGTGCCATCAAACTGGCTTTTCATATTCGGGAACTTAGCTTTTATTTTGTGTGTGTGCGTGTGTGTCAATGCCTGCATAGATGTGGGTGTATGTGCCCCTGGGATCTGTTTTGATGGACCCCGTATAAAGCCCCCCCCCCCCCCCCCCCCAGCCTATGCTAACCTCCCCATCTATATGTGTGTTGTGTTTCTATATACAGCATGTGTGAATGAGAGAAAAGTTTAAATGCTCTCTTCCTTCGGGGTAAGGGGGAGGGAGAAGGGCAGTGCATATCTGAAGAGCAGGCTGCTGGGTTTGGGTTTCGGTTGGGGCTCGAGTTGCCAGACACGTCCCTCCCCCTCGCTGGCTTTTAAAGAGCGTGCTCCTCCTCTTTCCCCTCATGGGCTACGGGCCCGTCCAGGCCGGGCCACATATCCAGATTCCGACGCAGGGAGGTGAGCACCTGTACCTGCAGGTTGGAGACGGGCTCTGGCGAGGCGGCCAGGGCCGCGGTGGCCATGGTGCGGTTGAGCAGGGGGTTGGGGGGGTTGCTGCTCGGGGGGTGCGTGGCCTTCCAGTAGGCCTCCAGGTAGTCGGCCAGGTGCTCACAGGCGTCCTCCAGCTGGTTCTCATCCAGGATGATGTCAAACAGCTCCTACACACAAGAAGGCAGAATGAATGACTACTCGTTGGCCCAACAGAAACTGCTGATAGGACAGGTTCTTGTACCACAGACCAAGTCACAGAGAGAAACTCACAGGAGGGCACTGAGCCAACTTGTCCGCTGCCACCATCTGCACATTCAGGTGTTTAGCCTGGGACTTCCCCCTGGATTTGATGAGCCTCTGGAGGACCTGGAGGGAAACAACAACACAACACAACATTTATTTATTTTTTTTACAAATGTACTGGTCCTGTTGTAGAAATGATTCTGTGGTGAAATGAAGGAATAAAGATAAAGCCGTACCTTAGGTGAGGCTATTTTGATGTAGACAATGATGGGGGCCAGGGAGGTCTTCGCCAGCTGAGAGGGGTGGTTGATGGTGTCTGCGTCCAGGGCGACCAGCTGGAGGGTACGGGCCAGCTCAAAGATGCGCTCGATCTCGCTCTGCACCTCCGCTGCAGACCCAGGACAGAGATGAAACGCATAAATACTCACAGCAAGACAGCAACTATTTTTTTTTTGGGCGGGGGGGGGGGGGGTTTGCATTTGTCAGTCCTTCACTTTGCACACGCCAACAAGTGCAGAACTAGCATTGTAAGCACTTTATCATGCACGTGGGCCTTTCATAAAAACAAAACGTCTCCAAGCGTATGGACTGAGACCCCCATCACAGTGGAAAGTTCCATTTAAGCGCCGCTAAATGGAGCAGGGCAGCATTCTCATTCTCCTGCCACTTTCCAACATGTTTAGGATTTTCCGACATACTTCTACATTTCAAAGTCACGAAGGAAGGAGGCACTTCAGAATGAGATGCCTGTGGCACTTGGAGTTAACTTAAGGGCACAAATTCTCACCATGTAAACAAACCACAAAAAAAACCAAAAAAAAAAAACCTCATCAAACAAGATGAAGTGGAACATTAGTTTTTGTTAGAGCTAAAACGCACAGCAGCAATTATTCTATTAGGTGAACCACTCAAGTCTGTGGACTGCTTGGGCTTTTTTGTTTTATTGTTCCTCAACAGCAGCCTATATAAGAGCCTGTTATTTAGCATTTAGAGTACGAGTCCCCCTTTTATCAGCCTGTTGACTGTGTGGAAGAGAGAGAGATTAGGAACCACGGATTAGGGACCACGATGTTCCTCGCCTGTCTGGTCGAAAAAACTTCGGCGCCTCCGCGTGCGCTGCGCCTCCACGTGCGCTGCGCCGACCCAGCGGCAGCGAGAGATAATGAGGGCAAGGCAATTTGCCGAGAGGGCCCGGGGCTGCAGACGTTTTGGCAGCCTCCGGAGGGATAAAGGGAAGAGAATTAAACCAGGAGGCGCTTCAGGAGATAAGACACACGAAATGAGATAATGAAATAGCGGGGGAAGGCTTCTATTAACCTCCCCAAAACTTCCAACTGTTGGACTCCAGGTGTGAACTTGCCGGAGGTCTATAGTCACCGTAGCAGAATGAGTGTAGGAGTCCGAGGCCCTGCTTATATACAGGCTGGGTGTGAGAGCACAGGAGTCCAGGTAGGGGGATTCTAGGTCACAGCATAGGGGTGAGGGCAACATGTTGAGTATCAGCTTCCCCCCTGTGCACTCATCCCTGGTTAGTTATGCCCCCAAGCACCCTATCACATTTCCCCTCAACTATAAACGACAGACACGGAGCAGCTACCAGCCACCCCCACTGCCCTCGCCGCTGTTCCTGCTCTGGTTTTGTTATGCTTTGTCTTTGTCTTTTTTGTTGTTAAGAGGCTACAGGCTGGCATACAAACAGTATGAGGAACAGATAAACTGACAGGCAAGCAGACGGGCAGACAAACGATGTATGAACAGATGAAGAATATAGTGAGAGAAAGGGGGAGGGGAGAGGAGAGAGAGGCTGCATTGTTTTTCCCGTAGGAAGGAGAGCATACGTACCCAGTACGTCTGAATCAACAGAGAGTGGAGGGAGAGAGGGGGCAAGGAGGGATGGGTGGGTGGAGGGCAGAAAAGACAGGATTAAGAGAGAAGAAGAGGCCGGATCAGACTCAGACAGTCAGGTAGAGCAGATCTATCAGGGAAAAACACTCGACACTTTCAGTCCTGGGGATGAAAGTGTTTTGTAGCCAAGCGGTCGCCAATATTTACCTCATTATCTCCTATATTTTCCCTCACTGAAAATGCTCTTGCTGCATTAGCAGGCTTCCACCGGAGCGCTGGTGCGTGCAACCGGGGATTGTAAATATTGAACTTTCAGACATGCTGTGCAATCATTTGGCTACAAAACACACGGACTACGCTTGCACGAGCTGAGAAATCTGATGGCTACCTCTAGCTGGTGTTTCCTACCGACTTGTGCAGTGGAGTTTTTCATTTAATGTGCTTTTTCTCTAGTTTCTGCAAAGTCGTGCGCCATCGCGGCAACGCGTTTCTCTCTTTCCAGTTCGCTGAGTCATTCTCCTTATACAAGAGGCGGAAAAGTGAAACGCGCCCAAGTAACAAAAAGCCATACTGGAATGAAACACAGATAGTGAAAGATGGATGATAAGTAACACTTAGTAATAAACTATTATGCCAACTGACTCATCTCTACCATTGCGGTAAACTCGACTACACTGTAAGGGGCCTCGTGTGTTTACTGAAACGAGTCTCGTCTTACCCAGGCTGGAGCGGGTACTGGAGCGCTCGATGATGGTGTGCTTGCTGGGGTTGTTGAGGACCGAGCGCTTGGCCAGGGAGATGTCCGCTGTCACCCGCGTGATGGATATCCTGAAACAATGACAAGGTCGACCGATCCGTACTGGGTCAGGAGCAGATACGGCAGCGCCTCACGGGCTCAATGTGATTTGAGTTGATTTACAGCTGTGTGCGGGGGGCCCCCGATACTCACCTGCCCTCAAACTTGTGTTTCAGAAAGTCAAAGAGCGCCTTCTGCATCATGTCCGTCACCTGGCGGGAACATTTGGACGTTAGATGGTGGTGAAATAAGCCGCTTGAGCAACTTATTTTGCTCATTTGACCTGAAAAAGCCTCACCTCGTAGCCCTTGAGTGACGGCCCTACTAGAATGATGGGTCTCATGGAAGGAACCACGTCATAGGGGGGGACATGCTCCATCTGAGTCAGGGAGGACAGCACCGAGACTGGGGTGAGGCGCGTCGCAGTGCTGTGTCTGAACATACGCGCTCTACACACACGCACGCACTCACACACTCACACACTCTCTGAAATATGATCTACAGTCACAGAAATACCCTCGTACATAAATCAACGTTAATTCAACACAAAAGCCCTCTCCTCCCTGGAGCCGATCGGGGTGACACACGATGCGTTTCAGACGCTCTATGGACCGCGTGTGAATGTTCCGAAGGCAGAGATCAATTTCTCACCGAAAGCTCGTTTTCATTTCTTAGTCTGTGGTAAGTAAACTGGCCATAATTAAACTGGAGACTTGGCGTGACTGTGCTGCTGCTCTAATATAACTTAATACCTCAAGCCTCTTTCATCTTGTTGTGCGCTTGAGGGGGAAACTCATTACTACCAGGCAAGTGCAATTTTCATTTTAAAAAGCGCTTTTTGTGCCTCAATCGTCTGTTGATTAATTTATTGTTTAGTCGTGGCACCTGAATTTCAAATCTACAACAAATAGTTCCTCTGACGTGCTCAGTGCACCGATCACTGGCTCTGCCTCGGCGTTACTTTCGCCATTCACCCTGAAAATGGAAAAAACCTGCAGCTAACAGGTCTTATGCAAAAACGCCCACACACAACCCATCCATATTCCAGCGCACAAACTTTACGCGTGTATGAATAGTACATTATGAATCACGAAAAGGCGTGATTCATCTATAAGGACTCCGTAAACGGTCTGTTTTTGTAGTGTGAATAGGGTGAAAACAGTCACACGTCCTTTACTCTGACAACAGGGAAATGGGACGGGGTTGTTGTTTTTTTTTTTCTAGATCTGTATTCCAAGCACGCCCCCTCCTCTGTTAGTGCTGCGCAGCTCTTCAGGCAGGAGATAGGCCTGGAGGGCCCCGCTCCGCTACATCGCGTTACATAAAGCCGGGGCAAAAGGCAAGCTTGGTTCATCTCATCGGTGTTTGCAGGATCCCAAAAATACACATTTTAAAAGTTTCAAAATGGCTCTCGTCTTTGAAGGGGGGCAGTGCCGGGGCGGTGTGCCTAACTACACTCGTTTGAGTAACATTAGCACGGTGCAGAATTTAACACGGTCGATAGCAGAGGGTGATAGTGCACGACCGAGTTAGCGTATTTGCACACAAACAGCTGATAGTAGGCCCCTGTCTCCCAAATCGGGCCGCCGTAAATGGAAGTGAAAGCACGTCAGGGTGCGTTACTGTGCAACGGGGTGTGGGACGGGTTTGCACCTGCACTCTGACAGCGGTGACACCTTGATTTACAGAAGAAACTGCTGAGGGACTCTGTGACTATTTGGCGTCGAAACTGACGTCGAGCACTTGGAAGCACGCAGAGGTTCTTTGTAAGCACGAGCGCCAGTTACCACAGGAGGACAAAGCAACACGAGAGGAAGAAGACAGAGTAAAAAAGTTGAAAGGTTAGAGGTTAGTCTCGTTAGAGAACAAACCGCACTCACCGACTTCTGTTTCTGTTTAGCTGGGCCACCTACAGTATCATTCCACACACAAAAGCCACCAGAGAAAGAGCAAAACAGACAAAAAAAGCACAAAACACAAGAGCACATTTTGTTATTGACAGGCTAGGATTAGGGGGGTGGGTGGGGGGAGGGGGGGGAGGTTGGGAGAGGAGTTGTTGCATTGATTAAAACAGAGAGCGTACTGACTGCATCCGCTGTCGCTTCATTTGAAAAGACTCAGACTGAAATACAGCAGCAGCCATCTCAGAGTGTAACAGTTAGCTCAACGCCTCTCCCAGCTGACAAGCCACAGAAACAAACATCCAAACATATCTCAGTGTTACCATCGTGACGGGAGCCTGAGGGGCCAGTCGGTGTTAGACTGAGGAATTAGCAGCGGGGACGGGTCAGCTGTGAGCGGTTAGTCAGGAAGAAGGGCTGGTAGACTGAGGAAGGGTGGGGTTGGGGGGGGGGGGGGAGACCTGACCACATCTCGGAGGAGTTAGAGGGTAGACGGGGCAGGGGGGGAGAGGGGAGGGAGGCTGGGCGGGGTAAGCGGTGTCCTGGTGCCCCTGGGAGTTACCTTCTTAAAGAAGGGCAGTCGGTGGGCGTTGGCCTGGGGGGACGTTACGCTGCCTGACGTGCCCTTGGGGGAGCGAGGGTCACCCTGGGACTCAGGGGGCTCCTCAGCGTCCAGGTCGAGGGGGTCAACGTCAAAGGTCACTGTGGACATGTCCACGTGAGCTGAGGGGGAAGGCCGGGGCGGTGCAACGGAGAGAGGGGTGGGGGGGGGGGACGACAGGATAACACAGAGAAGACACAGAGAAAAGGGAGAGGAAGAAAAGAGAGCGGGAGAGGGTGGAGTGAAATGAGAGTAAAAAAAAAAAGAAAGAAAGAAAGAGGAGAGTAAAAGGGGGAAGAGTAAATAGAATAAGGCATGTGAGATGCGTCCAGAAAGAAAGGCATGGAGGAAATTGCAAGAGATGGTACAGAGAGAATAAGGCACAGACTCGAGATCTAAAAACATAGTATGAATTAAACTGGAAATAACAGTGACTGGAGATTTAAAAATGAATGCATTTGATTATCATGAAGCAAGGAGCGGATGTTGGGGGGTGGAGGGGAGGTGGGGTGGGGGTAAGAGGACAGGGTGAATTCGGAGCACCGAGAAAGCGAGACACAGAAGGAGCAGCGGCACGACCGGAGGAGGAAGAGCCCGGTGGACTGACGGGAGAGGAGGGAGGGGGGGGGGGAGCCATGGGAAGAGAAGTAGGAAAGTGCTGAGGGTGGAGGGGGGTTGTGTAGCCGGGTTTGTTGTTGGTGATGCGGGTAAAGTAGGCATGGATGGGGGGGGTAAGGGTAGGGGGGCGGGGCTTGGGGGGGGGGTGGTGTACTGTCTCGGTGTCAGATCAGCCGTGCAGGATGTTGCTGTGGGCCGGCGTGGACTGATCTGCTCTGTATTCAGCTCAGCTCTGTTTGAATTAGTGTCCCGTCACAAAAACCCACAACGAAAGACTTGTGATTATCAATCAGTCTTGATTATTTGCCCCACCCACCCCCACCCCAGTGCTGCACACACCAAGCCAGACATACTTATCAGGCTTGATGAGTGTAGTCCATCCTCAGCTCTATTTCAGTCCTGTCCTGTTTGCTAATGACAGACCTCCCAAGACCTCTCTCACTTTCCGGCACACCCACTGAGACGTGATGCATCATCAGGTCTGACTAACCAGCCAATTAAAATTCACATCTAAATAACAGGCGCCCCAGCCCGTCTCACCTCTCTCTCACCTCTCTCTCTCACCTCTCTCTCACCTCTCTCTCTCACCTCTCTCTCTCTCTCTCTCTCTCTCTCACACACACACACACACACACACACACACCAGTTGAAAAGGTGACCCCTGACCTCACCTGTGCCAGGTGGGGTGGGCCTGCGGGTTCCCGTGGCAACGTCCAGGCTGGAGCTTCCTCCAGATTTACTGTGATGGGAAACACAGGCACAAGTTACTGCCGGGTCAGAGGTAGATGGTGGGGCGGCGCCAAAACACCCGGTACAGAATCAGTCGCTGGGCGGAAAACCTTGTATGTTTTACAATGTCAACTTCTCCGAAACCAAGTTCATCTAAACGGTTTTGAAAAGGGGTTGTGCAATTTGTGCAATAGAGGAGCACGTAATCCATCACCACAACTGGAGGTACAAGCTGTTCACCCGACGGCGACAATATTGCACATGGTGGAATACGGTGACTCACCGCGGAGCCTTTGCACTGTTTACTTGCAATGTTTATTTATTTGGTGAAATCTCACACTGTCCCTGATGATGCGGCGTTGCTGTGGATCGAGTGTGATTCAGGTCTGATCCGTTTTAACGTGGGCTTGCATTGTGCTACTGAGAGACGCGGGGTCTCTTCCATTACCTGGAGCTGAGTCGGTTCTGTCTCATCCTCTGCTCCTGCAGCAGGCGGGTGTTCTCCAGTTTGACCGGGCTGGGGATGAAGCCCACCTCGCAGCCCTCCTTCACCAGACGTCCGATCCACCAGTCGTTATTGTACTTCTGTAGACAGCGCCAGGCATCAATAACCAATATGCTGGCCTTTTCCCTGCTCATACAGATCGCTAATGCCATTTTTACAGTTTTTCTCAGTCGCTTTGGTCGCTTTCTCAGATCAGAATTGAAATTCTCAAAACTCCTTGTTCAACCTCCACATCATCTAGTCACTTGTGCACATCATAAAAATAATTTCTCATTCTTTTGAACAGATTGCAAATGCTTTGGCACATTCATGCAAATGGTTATGTCCAACTGTCTGCTGTTTCCTACATTATCAATAGTTTATGTCATGTTGATGATCAAAATGTATTGTAGAAAGACCATTTCTCTTTGTTACCATCTGCAAATGTTTTAGCACATTTAGGCAAATGACTAACAATTATGACAATTTGAACAATTATTGGTTGTAAATGTCTTTTGAAATTGATACATGCCATACAGAAAAAGTGCAGCCTTGTGCATTTTCAATCATTGTCATCAAACCCTTCCATCAGTACACTGTTCTATTGACAACATGGCGTAGCATTTTGATTATCTTGTTTGTACTCAATGACACAAGGACTTGTCATTCTGATGGACTGACATGTTCACTGATTTACTTTTGAGAGATGAACTAAGGATTTTGAGCAAGTTACAGGCTTTTGCAGGTAATCCATTGTGTGGTGCTGTTTGTACCAATTGTTTCGAGAAATGCGTTTACTGTTTTGCAAATCGTAAGGATGATTCGAGAAATGTATTAAAGCGACTGAGAAAAACGAATACTTCTTTGATTGTTCATAGGTGCAGAAATATGTATGGTATTCTATGTCATCAAGCTCTCACTAAAGGTTGGGAAGTCCTAACCTCTTTGATGTGCAAGAAGTCTTTGGCTTCGAAGGATATGGCCATGCCCTGCACAGGAACGTCATCGTTGGGGCCGGAGTTGTAGCCCACATTTGTCCGCACAGCAAATGCCACAGGTTTGGTCTGGAGCAGCGATGGGATAGATAGATGGATAGATAGATAGATAGATAGATAGATAGATAGACAGATAGATAGATAGATAGATAGATAGATAGATAGATAGATAGACAGATAGATAGATAGACAGATAGATAGATAGATAGATAGATAGATAGACAGATAGATAGATAGATAGATAGACAGATAGATAGATAGATAGATAGACAGATAGATAGATAGATAGACAGATAGATAGATAGATAGATAGATAGATAGATAGATAGACAGATAGATAGATAGATAGATAGATAGATAGATAGATAGATAGATAGACAGATAGATAGATAGATAGACAGATAGATAGATAGATAGATAGATAGATAGATAGATAGATAGACAGATAGATAGATAGATAGACAGATAGATAGATAGATAGATAGATAGATAGATAGATAGATAGATAGACAGATAGATAGATAGATAGATAGGTAGATAGATAGATAGATAGATAGATAGACAGATAGATGTCATAATACTGACAAATTTTACCAGCGTCAAAACACTAATACTAAACTAAACTACTAAATAGTAAACTAATACTAAAACTAATACTAATGTATGGGGGGGGGGGGGCAGTTGACCTCTGACCTTTGCTTTCTCGAGCGTGGCAAGAGCCTGTCTGTCGGCCTCCTTCCTCAGAGCCTCTGGGTCCTCCTCCAGGGACACGTCTGAGTCCGACGGCCGGCTAGTGTAGGAGTCTGCAGAGCCCTGCGGGGTAAAGAGTGAGGATACGTGAAGGTGAAGGAAACGTGCGCATCACTGTGGTCTGGAGTTATGGGTTTATGGTCTGGGTTCCCCAGCCCCAGCCACCGCGGCTCGTCCTTACATCAAACCCCCCGCTTACCAGTGAGAGGTAATGAAAACAACAATAATCCAACTGAAATCACAGGTCTCATCTGACACACGTTACACACACAAATGAGGGGGCTGCCAAGGTGTGTGTGTGTGTGTGATTACTCACTCAAAGCCTGAAAAATGAATAATTTTTTTCTGTGTCTGTGCCTTTGCCTCAACCTCCCTTATCTTCCTCTCTTTTTCCCATCCCTCTCTCTGTTTTTAAGAAAGTGTGGCTCCGTCTTTACAATAGAACATTATCATGTCGAGATAATAAAAACACTAAATCCCTTCTCGACGTCTCTTCACAACCATCTCAACCGAGGGGACGTGGCCTCCCTGTATGCCAGCTGACCCAGTAAAAACATACAGTCGATCCCACGCCGATAGCAAGCCGGTGTAACATGAGCTGGGAGAGGACGGCCTGACGGCAGCCAGACGTTTCCACCGCTGACTCAGTAAGGTGGAGGTGTTTGATGTTTTTTCATCGCGTGGGCGTGTCAGTGAGGGGAGAAGAAGAAGAAGAAAGAGAGGGGGGGGAAAAAAATGGCCTGAGGACTGTTTATAATATTAGCAGGGATATAAATTTCTCATGAAGTGGCTACGGTTTCCAACGCTTCCACCACTCATGAACGGTAACCCGACTCTCTCTGGCTGACCCTAACCCAGCCACCCATACCGCACAATAAAAAAAACACCCTGGCCTCCCGCGAGCCCGCGGCGCCGGCCCACCGTGCAGCCGCGGCGAGGGCGGCAGCCTGGAGCTCTCAAGTGTTTGAGTGTTCAATTTATGTAACAATCCCACTTGTTCTCTTCTTTGCTGTTTTTGAGGTGACAGGCTGCCTGGCGCTTCGTGGGAGGTGCTGACAAGAATGCGGACAGCTGAAATGTGCCAGGCAGAAGAAGTGAGTCATTAGGTGTGGGTTTTTTAAAATAGAGGTGAGAATGCGCAAGGATGACATACACCATATGCAATGACAAATAGAAAAAAATAAAAATTCCCGGCTAGAGAGCGAGCAGCTTGAGGACGCGTAGTAGTCGGGCGCAGTCGGCGCCGGTCTCTGGACTCCGTGTCGTCGCTTGTGGCTTGCCTAACTGTTTGGATAACTGTAGGTTAACGGTGCTTATTTTACACAACCTTAGCAGTGATGAAAAGAAACGTAAGGAACACAAACACAAACCCTTAGCAAGGATCTGCTGTGAGAGAATGTAGTCCGTCTCTCGTCTCTGCTCAAACAGAATGGAGACCAGACTTGAAGGGCTAAATATACACTGTATAGGGTGTGTGTGTGTGTGTGTGTGTTTGCATGTGCCTTTATGTGTGATTAATGATCCTCTATGCATAAAACATAAATGTTGATTCTAGCACAGCCACCTGTCGTAGCGCGGTGCGCTGTGGCTTGGCAACTGCAGACCGAATACAGACACTCCCCGTTGCCAAGGTAATGGTTAGACAGTCCTCGGGTCCTTGGCCATCTGCTAACCATGCCCACTTCCTGTTTCTCTTACAACTCAAACACTCACAGCAGTGCGCCCGCGTCTCGCTAAAGGAGCCGTGGTACTGTGAGTGGCATGCGACGAGGATAATAACAGCCAGCCCCACTTACCAGCTCTGAGTCATCTTCTAAACCATACAGGTGCATCCCCACATGGAGCGCCGATTAAGAAAAGGTTAATAAACCTTGATTGGAACGCCGCGGGGAATCTTGTCTACGGCAAAATACGCTCGGCGCCACCTGAGCGGGAAAAATAAAAACCTGGGACCAACTCCCTAGCTCCAACAGGTCTGTGATGCAGCAAAATGTAGAGAGAGTGAGAGGGGGAGGGATGGGTGATGCCTCTGTGTATGTGTGTGTGTGTGTGTTTGTGTGTGTGTGTGTGTAGACAAATGCTTGTGAGAGTGTCTGTGAGTCACTCACCCAGTCGGTTTAAGCAACACAGCCACCGAAAAATGGATGGAGAGGCAGTGAAAGAAGACAATGAGAAGGGTAGACACACACACACACACACACACACACACACACACACACACACACACACACACACACACACACACACACACACACACACACACACTCAAAGAGAAAATAAGTCAATACTTTATGAACAGAATAGTGCAGGTGGGAGACGGTAGAGACAAAATGGGAACTGATCAATAGGCTTTCACCGTTGATAAAGAGTGAACGAGCAATCAGGCGGATATTTCCTCCATCTTTCCTTTCCTAAGACGGCGTGTCACCGTCCTTCATTTCCCCCCCTCTCTCCTTCTCTCTGTCAATAGGTTCTGTCTCTAATTTAGTTGCTTGCTTCACTTCACATACAGCTCCCGTTCAAAATAGCTCCGGGCCACCTGACGGCGGAGCTGCTCTCCTATTGGCCGGGCCGGAGTAGAAACCCCAGCAGTGTCATAGTAACCGTCTCTGCAGCTTATTACAGTGAACCAGAGAGAGAGGGTGTGTGTGTGTGTGTGTGTGTGTGTGTGTAGGGCACAAAGAGATACATAGAAGATAGTAAAGGTAAATCAATAGTAAATACAATAGCATGTGCTCTGAAGGAAAATGATCAAAAAATATATTATGGCTTGAGGGACTTTTTCTAGAGGGCAAATAATCTTGTTTGCGCTAAGAAGACTTCCTGAACTGACCACAGAACCAAGTTGTAAAAGTTTTCCCAGTCCACATTTGGCTGGCGAAATCCAAACTATTCTCGGCAGAAAGTAAAGAAAGGGTGAAACAAACTCGGGGGAGGTGTGAGAGCTGAGGTGGCACAATAATTAGCACGAACTGACAGGGTTTCTCTCTCTGCAAAGTACCTGCCACCGTGATGAATTTACACCTCCTTAGCTCTGATGTGGAATAGATTGGGGGGGGGGGGGGAAGGAGAGAAACGTGGAATCGAGATTGAGGGCGGAGTGTCAAAAGACAAGCGCCTTGAATAATGAGGGTTGAAAAGAGTCGCCCCGCAGCGAGGTGTGCACGTGTTAATGCCGGTTTCTTCTGATGCGACGGCTTCGTTTGGAAAAAGGAGATTGAGGAAGAAGAAGAAGAAGAAAAATCTGCATTTGGAAAGAGTGTTACCGTCCACATGGATGCATCTGACTAGTTTCATCTTTCATCTGAGAGCTAAAGGCTTTTAACCCCAAAAATGATGCTGATAAACATGTCTAAACGCTCATCAGGCTCAGATGCTCTGAATCGCCTCTTATCACGCTCATATCGAGAGAAGAGCAGTCTACTTCCTCCCGGTCTCCTCGGGGGCCCCGGCGTACAGCATCTCAGACAGCTGAGAGCGGACCAGAGCGCGTTGTCAGTCAAGTCTCGGTTCCACCGTGTAGAGATTAGCTCAATGGACGTTCAACAGACAGGTGAGGAGGGGAGAGAGAGAGGGGGGGAACTGAGGAGGAGGAGGATAAGGGAAGCTGCTCCCAGGAGAGGTAAAAAGACGTCGATGTAAAGTGAGAGGCCGTAAAAAGAAGGATTCCCGGCCTCGTGATCATGGCCTGTGGCTGTAAATGGCCATATTGCTCACTGCCACTGCAGTGTCATGGCAACCAGCTGGACGGCCACAGTATCACTGGGAAGTCGCTCTCAAAAGGCCCTGAAGTGCTGAGGGATAACTAGAAAGCGGTGAGTCATGGATAGAGCTAACCAGAAATGCCCAGATTCACAAGCGAGCCGAGAAAGGGCCCCGGTTTTTAGCGGTAGCGAGCCCTTGCTTCATTATTTTCCAGGGGGGGGGGGAAATCCAAACGATTTGAACGATATAATCCAGCATCACAACAACGCGGCAATTGCAAACAGAGTGACCAATTAAGTCTCGTAATGTGAAACACTTCAAAACGCTTGTTAACCAGATGGATTCACGCTAACTGTTTGTGCGAAAGCCTCAAATCCGAGCGTCACTTAAGACCGACGTGGGGGGGCCGAGGCTAGAACCGGACCGAGAAGCCCCCTGAAATGGCCACGGTGCCGGCAGGCGGCTCACATAGCAGTAGAGGCGACCGGTGGGACTGGAAGTCTAATTAAAAACACAGCGCCTTCCCAGCAGCTGTGGCCCAGCCCAAAATGGAATCGCTCAGCGCAAGGCGAGCGAGGCGGCATCAAAGAACGCCAACGGACAAGAAGATCAGACAACTTTTTTTTCCCCCCGTTATAAATCCGACTTTAAACGATCCGCTCAACTTTCAATATTCCATATTCCATTCATCCACACGCTCGCACACCCACAGAAACTCAAACGACACTCTCTCCCAGTTCGGTTCGGTCCTCGCTCTGGAGGGACACGGCAAAAGTGTGTGTGTCGGTTTAGCCAGATCCTCCTTACCATGACGGGCCTGTGAATCCTCTCGGTCATATCCATGCCTCGTTCGCCACGCTCGCCGCACCACGGCAAACCAAGGGGGGCAAAGCCAGAGTCCACACAGGCAGGGTTATGTGTGTATGTGCATGTATGTGTGTGTGTGCGTGGGAGAGATAGTGACGACTGGCGTGAGTGCGGCACAAGAATAAGTGTGTGTGTGTGTGTGTGTGTGTGCGAGCCAGAGAAAGAGTATGTGTGAAAAGAGAGAGAGAGCGCTCTCCTAACCCCCAACCCCTTCACACACACACCACCACCACCACCACCACCCCCCACCCCTGAAGAACCTGAACCTTGTGTAGAGGAAGGGAGAGCAAGCAAGGGAGCTGGAACTGGCCGGGGGTCGGGTTGCAGGACTTGTGCTACATTTGCAAACTGGGGAATTATATTTAGCCCTGGCAGGACAGAAACAGCGACGCGAACACAGCGAGACCCAGAAGGAGGCTTGGTATGCAGCCGTCAGCCATTCAATGCCCCGGCTGACGTGGGACAGGGGCTGGGGCAGTGCCCGGGGAAAACCCCCCCTTTCCTTCATCCCTCCCGCCCTCTGTCCTGGTCTCGCTCTTCCTCTCTCTCTCTCTCTCTCTCTCTCTCTACCTCTCTCTCTCTGTCTGTCTGTCTCTGTCTCGCAAACTCATTGCCCGCCCGGAACATGGTATCAGACAAGGGGATAATCTGGAGAGGAGGGGCGAAAGAGAAAAAGCAAAATGCTCCGGGCGCAAACGCTTGGCAGCAATCAGCACGGTCGACTTGAGGGGTTTATTTTGCTCATATCAGACAAACTTTATTATAAACGATTTCCAGTGATAATTATTTGTCAATCATGTGGAGATTGATGATCAAGCTGCTTTCCTGAGCGTCCTTCTATTGGTTACTAACTGTTGCTTTGTTGTGCCTGTCAGTCTGAGGTTTTCTCCTCTTTTTTTATGTACTGTTGTGTTTAATACTAGCTATGAAACCCAACTGCCCATTGGGACAAATAAATTGAAACTCGATAAGTGTGAGCCACAATGACGCCCATCCACTGTGACTTGCCAGGCAGCGTTAAAACCAGGCTGAAGGTGGGAGAGAGGGTTAGGGGTGGTTGAAGGGGTGGAGAAGACGGGGGGGGGGTAAACTCTGTATTCATCCACTAGAGGGCGACCTCTGGCACAGTGACGGGGGGGGGGGGGGGGGGGGGCTTTACACATTTGCTGGGATTCAAATGCCAAGATGACACCCCAGGACCGCGTTGTCAATATATTATCATGGCTAAAGAGCAATGTCAAAGACAATTGACTTGATGCCACTTAAAGGGAAGCGGCAACGGGTGGATGGTTTTCTTCTAAATTGGATGAGCGGGGCACATTTCAGGGTTCATGAACTGCTATGCTTGTCAGCGTAATGACATGGATTTCACTCGTTTGGCATCAGAAGTCATTACGGTCACTTGCTGCCGGGGGAACAGCACATCTCAGGTCGCGGTACCAACACGACGAGAGGGCATCAGTGACGTGATGTGTGCGACTGTGCAAATGTGTGTGTGATCTATCTGGCCATGGAAACATTTAGTGAAAGGCCATTGATTATAAAGGACACAACAGCCTTTTCAGACGACTCAAAAAAAAAAAAAAAAAATGCTCTCGATTTTGCTCTCAAAGAGGCAAACAGGAATTTAGAAGTAATAATCTGAGCCTCCGTTAAACTTCTCACCACCTGCTCACAACAACAGAAGAAATGTTGCTTATTTTACGAAACAGCGATGGAAAGCGCTGCCTGTCTTCGTAACGCCTGGCGACCGAGTGCGGTTACATTTTAAAGCCCTCACACACAAATGAACTCAAATTTCACAAGCCCATAGGCTGCATACACACGCACATCTACAAACCCATCTAAACATCCTCTCCTTCGCCTCTCCATCCCACTGTGCCTGCACATAGAGGGAGATTCAGTGGCCCGGTTGCCATGGAAACCGGGCCGAGTGTACCAACCAGCTCCGCCGTTGGTTGATTGTGGCTCTTATGTATTTGTGTGCGTGCGCTTGCGTAGGTGTGTGAGAGACTATAAAGCCTATACAGGGCTCTGCTTTGACTTGCACAATGGCAGGCAAACATAAGCTATACGTACAATAACCTATAGCGTGCCGGCGTATTTCTTTGATGCACGAAAAAAGCGCCTGTGCTTGAACATCGGGTTGTTTAGGCTATTTGGGTTGTTCACGGTGCTAATCTGGGTGCAGAAATTGCTTGTGTGTGTGTGTGTGTGTAGCATTTAACGCACACAGGCAAACAGTCAGTGTGTGTCACGTTAGGCATGTGGACTGTTTAAAAACCCTTCCACTTCCGCTGCCATATCACCGATGAGTGATACGCCGTGCACTAGCAAGAGACGCGGAAGCCTATTCGTTTCAGGAAGCGTTAAATCACCCTTATTACAGGTAATGAGTTACTCATACAGTGTGAGTGATTATGAGTCCCTGTGCTGCTGCTGCTGCTGGCCGACCTGCAGGCCCGGGACACGTGGTCCTCCACCATGCCAAGTGGAGCAGACAGAGAGTTAATGAAGGATGGGGCGGTGGGGAGGGTGCAGGAGAGGATGCAGCTAACCTTTAGAATCCACAGGAGAGTTCAGCTCCCTGTTTACCGACAGCACGGGGCTTTTTGTTTTGTTTTTTTCAAGAGTGACACCAGTACTGAGCAGGTAAATGTCATTCATCACAGGGCACACCATTTCCTCTCACAAATGAAGAGGTCAGATGGAAAAAAGGGGGGACTCATTTGACCGTGACACAACGTGGCTTTGAAAAATGTCATGTCCAGACAAGGACTGACGCCGGATACCCGGGGCCACCTAACCCCCCCCAGGAAGGAAGGAAATCTTCCTTGTTTTTTTGACCCGTTCTCAGCAGGACGTTGTCTCCTGCAGCCTGTCTCTCCTGCTGGAGGACTGGTGGGGTGGCTGAGCCCAACACCAGGGGCCCAGGAACCAGGGACCTGGTGGTAATCACCATCTGAGCCCTGGGAGAATCCCCGCCAGAGAGACGCTCCACCGCTCTCAGCTCCGACTCTGCGTGGAAACCTCCGTGACGCTACAATGAAGCCATGTACGGGTGTAGGTGTACGTATGTCGTTTTGCGGTTGCCATTGGTGATGTGTATCGAAACCGCATCAATATGCAAGATACAGTAAGTGGGCTGTGTGACACATACGGGTGCAGACAGAAAGACATGGCTTTAAAGACAAGGAGATGAAAAAAGCAAGGTGGGTGTATTAAGAACACAGTGGATGTTTGAAGAAGAAATTGTTTCTCACAGTCACAGTGGGAAAAACAGGACAAGCCAGCGGTAAAATAAAACAAACTGGAGTGAAAATTGTCTCAGGAATCTCAGTGAAAACAATATTGCAAACACTGGGACAACTGACCACTTACAGTCTGCCCTTGGATCAAGTTCAGGGCCCCGTCAACCTCCTATGTGCTTGTACTACTACTATAAACCTCATATGCTTCATTTGACCAAAGCTGTGTTACCCTCCTAACCTTGTGTGCTTTTTGCCTCCGCCATAAATATATTTGTCGAGGATTTTGCTACTTCAGTACATGTGGATTGTTGTAATTGCATGTTTGGCAAATGGTTTGGGGGCTTTGAATGTAAGGATTAACATATGATTCAGCTTATATACACTCGTGTATTTTGAAGTAGCGTTTTTTTTTAGTTCAGGACACTTGTGGGTTGGCTTATATGTCCAAAAATGTTCAAAGCCGTATTATATTTAATGTGACAAATACAATGCAATATAAACAATGCTGTAAAACCCATGTTTTAGGGAAGCTGTAATAAGTCCCTATAATAAGTATTTACTACTCTTTTCATTGCATTTGTAGAACTAACCAGTGTTCTGTCTTTTACTCTTTACTATATGTTAAGCCATTTTAACCATACAATAAATACTCAACGATAAACACATATTCTATCCATGTGTATGTGTACATAGATTAAGACAACAAATGGTCATGAAGTTTTGAGTGTAAAAATCCAGCACTGGGTAATAAATCGAACTGGAACCGGTGATGAGATGAAGCAGATTTTCTAGAACAGGACAGGAACTACTGACCGCCGTGCTAGTTGAAACTCATTTAAACTTTCATACGATTCTTCATGAAATGAAATGAGATTAGCTTCCCTCTGAGGGGGAGGATTAAGGCTGAAATGTTACCTGTCGGACGAAGCTGTTGGAGGTGGTGTCAGAGGAGGTGCTTCCATCTGAGCGCTTAAATCGGCTCTTCCTCTTGGCGTACTTTCCCTGAAAACAGAAGATTTAAGGTTTGGGGGTTGGGGGGGGGGGGGGATTTAGAAGAAAAGAGAAAAAACACAAAAGATGTTATATGCATGGTCGCTTTACCCCGGTGGTCCACAAATACATATCTTGGTGTATTTCTCATGAAAACAGCAACGTTAAGTCTTTGGGAGCGTGACGGTGAAAAACATTTGGTACAGTGTTTGTGAAAGCCTCGGAGCGAGATCAGACCGACAGATAGAAGACACAGCAGAGTGACTCCCAGATTGGAGAGTGAGTAAATGTGTCCTGGTCCTATTCCAGCGTCTCCATGTGCAGCCTTCATTACTTGTCGTGATTCGTGTTCTGATGTAAAGCGGGACCCTGTAATGTGATTGGCAGAGCCCTGGCAAATAGCCTATCCGGGTTGGGCAGAGGCCCCACATTGCATTACGAGCCCACCCTGTCCACATCACCATGGCTACTCAATGCCGACTAATCGCATTTGTTGGCAATCAAGAGCCCCGGTGGCCTAGGCTGGCTGGGTTCCTCCTCCTGTGAAAAAGGGACTGCTAGATTAAGATAATGGTTACAAGTAAACAAAACATAAAAACATGCAGAACACAGTGTAAATGCGACCGCACAGGCATACCACATTGAGTACCGAAGGGGGTATAGCTCAGTGGTAGAGCATTTGACTGCAGATCAAGAGGTCTCCGGTTCAAATCCGGATGCCCCCTGTTTTTGTGTTATCAGGTCAAGTTCACGCCAAGAATTTGAGACGGTTGTTATTACTTCCAGCGGCGGTAGAACTTTGCACGGGATGGGAATAACCGTCGTAGTTCTTAGTTGCCTGTATCATCTGCTGATGAAGTCATCGCCGACTTGTACACAAATACATCAACAGCCAGTAAATAAAGAGCCATCTTTGAGCAGCTTCCACATTAGCAGTTGAACAAAGTAGTTTGCACGCACGGTATCGGTTACAAGTTACGTTTTAAAACAGATATGAACCGTGAAAGCTCCCGCAATTCGGAAATTGAGCATAATTCCCTTCAGTGTGAACGCAGCCTAATAGTGACCGGTTGAATTTCCATGTGTGTAATCTCTGCACATGATGGTAAACACTTGTGACAACTGCTTCCTCTTTCGTGGACACTGTGAAGTATATCCATGAATGTTCTCTCCGTTTACACCTGCTGCTAACAAACTAACACCCACCCTCACGCACCGACGTGCACCTGCGTCAACGATGAACTTTACCAGTCAGGCCGCACTAGAACTTTCCGCCTGTCCAGACGTCTGTGTATCTAATGTCCAAAGAGAAATCCACTGCTTAACTACCCGGCAGCAGCGATCTCCCTCTCCTCCCTGTCAACAGCGCTTCTTATCAGGGTCACGCACACCTGAGATATGGCAGATCACCAACACGGTTAGACGCCATTTTCAATTCTCCTCATCGATTCGATTCTTTATCGATTCTTTTTAGATAAATTGTTGGGTCGTTTTGAATTTATTTGAACTTCCTTCAAGTAAGTAAAGCATCTAGCCTTGTGTGCCATGCTTGATTTACAATTACTACTGTTGATGGGATGCAGACAGGGCAGGATGTCCCGCAGCAAACAACAACAAGTCAACAGTGTCATTAATGTATCACCGCGTTACAAACCCCTTCAAGTAATTTAAATATTCTCCTGTAACAGCTGCTGTCCCGACGCCGGCTTCTGTTGAGTTGAACTAAAGGTGATGACACATAAGAAAATGGTCACTACGAGTACCTGGGGCTTGGATGGGGAGTGACAAACGAGACAAACTCAGTGTGGAGAGCAAAATAAATACTGATGATCGCCTATGCTGCCTCAAAATGTATCATGGCTTTTAACACCAAGCAACGCCTGTTCATTTGTCATAATAATTTATCAAAATATGACAATTTTGGTGAGACTTACTGGATATTTTGATAATTTTTAGTTTCTCTAAAATAGACATGACAGGCATGACAGTGAGGGCGGCAGAGGAATCACAGCATTGCATCACTAAACGTCTGCAGTCACAAGATCTGAAATAATTTACACCATCAAAAAGTGTCAACCCTTAAATGACGATTTCACACTTAAAGGGGGGTATTATACTCATTTTCGGGGTATTTAAAACCAGGGGTCTTGACAAGATGTTTTTGAAGTTGGAAGGAAAATCCTAAAACCAGCTTCTGTGGTGTGTGTTTCAGTCTCTCATTTTCTTAAAGATTTTTGTAAAGAACAGGCTGTTTTGAGGGTGTGTAGGTTGTATGTAATGAGCACTGCTCTGATTGGCCGCAGTGCTCATTACATACAACCTCCACGCAATCGCCTGGCGGAGGCAGGAGAGCAGAGCGCTCATGCTGCTCAAGGTAAACAAATAAGCTTGACGCAGAAAGAACCAACCGCTCCAGAAGCAACACTGACACGTTCAACAGACTAAAACAGACACTGGTCCCAACAAATAACTTTAAGATGAGTTTTGAGACGAGCTGCATTTTGAGACGAGGTAAATGGGATTGGTTGTTCACCTGGGCGTGGGCATGCTCTGAGAGGGGCTTGGATTATGTTAAGGAGCGCCCGTTACGACGTCTATAGGAGCTGCTTTCTGAAACGGCCTGTCTTTGGCCCGATTTGGCACCGTTTTTGGAAAAAGGAAAATACAGATAAAGGGATTTGACTTCCAGATTTCATATTTTCTCGGCTACTTAGGTCAACGATAACCTGTGGAACATGTATAAGGGCCAGGAATAAGACGTTTTCCATAATATGACCCCTTTAAGTTCAGGTGGAGTGTGTGTGTGTGTGTGTGTGTGTGTGGGTGGGTGGGAGTGTGCTTGCTCGCGTGTTCGGGAGGGTCTCTCCCACAGATCCGTGATGGGGCAGGTTCTCAACAGCAAAGGCCAAGCGAAATGCCAGAGGAAGTAGGGGGAGGGGGTGCTTCCTGTTGGTAAACAACCTCGGAGACTAAGTGGATAATTAAAGAGGGTCTGCGTGAGCAGCGGGTTTTGTAACTGGGAAAAGCGGAGGGGGGCGGGGCACGGCGACATCACGGTAGTGTAATGTAAACCACCAGGAGCGCTCCATATAACATTCTGCTCACAGAGACTCCTCCGTCGGCGGCCGCCAAACACTATCTTTAATCTGAGCCCCCCCCGCCGATGCCTGCACCTGATTCGGATCAGTTCAGCCTTCTCTGCCCACTGTTCATACATCCTGCCCTGCGTTGGGGGGGGCTGCTGGCTGGGCAGATCCGGGACCGCGGACCGTCTCCTCCAGGATATTACAAATGCGGTTCCCTGCTTGTCTCTCCACAGTGGAGTTATAAATACAGACGCCAGCGTGACCCGCTGCAGGTCTGCATGAACTTTATATCTAATTGATCAGAAGTGCCACACACAATCCAGTTCCCTGCTGCCTGGAACTAGTGGAGGGGGGGGGGGGGGGTCCATCTGTTTCTCAGCACAGCCACGCAACGGATAAAGATCTGACTGGTAAACACAGACAGGAAGAGGTGTGACAGGGAGACAGCAAGGATGGGGGAAAGAGAAAGCAAGTGGACGGAAAGGCATGGGAAAGGCATGGGGGATATGGTGATTGGGATGGATGAGTAAGAGAGGGCAGTTGTGGGAGTGAAGGGGAGAGGGAGCAGGATGGGTTCTTGGCGTGGCCTCGTGCTGTTTTTCAGCGGTGTGGTTTCTGTGGAAAGACAATGATGGAGCCCAGTGTGGGTGTGTTTGCTCTGGACATGCTCATCGTTTTGTTTTTTTCCCCTCTGATTTAATTCGTCATGACTAATCTTGCCCACACGTCCGGCAACACCATAAGGCTTCCCAAAAAGCTGTTCGTGGACGTGAGAAAGTTAGACTGTGCAAAGTTTTAGGATAAAGCACAGAATAACACAGCGTACCACAACACAACACAACACAACATAACAATTTGATACAGGATATTCAACAGACCATAAAAAAAGTGTGGCTCTGGTTATAGTGATAGAAAAACATTTCATGGGAATTTTCTGACTGGAAATATCAGTCAGTCAGATATTGCTCACTTTACAATTACTGCTCGTGTCAAATAGGAAAACTTAATCTTGTGTTGTGTGTTAGGTTAGATGGGCACCTCAACATTTAAGAAGATTCATCCAATTTGTTAAGTACCTATTAGTTACAACAAGGCGTGGTTTTATCCTCTCGAGCATCCAGTAGCAGACAAGCCTTACATCATATCGCAACGTAACATGGTTGCCTATAGACACAGTTTATCGATGAAATAACGAATCCAAATCCGACGGACTACAACCCCACATAACGCCAGACAACCTCTGAGACGAAATGTTTAAATCAACCCCCCCCCCATAGAATCAATTATTAAATGGGTGGAAATTCATGCTTCGTGCGAGGCAGCGCGCGCTAGAGAAATAGCGCGTTAGACTCCAGACGTTAAATCACTTTAATTGTGGAACAACCTGTTAAGCCTAGGAAGTCGACCAGCTCGGCTATTGGCAAAACGTCCTAGTCGCGTAATTTGCGTTGGGTCCGTGCAGTGTGTCTCTGCTCATTTCCCCCTGGTAATTGATTTTCTTCCATTTCTGCCACGCTGTCTTACCTGCGTGTGTGGATGATGTTCGAACATGTCCATTTGGATCTCCTGGGTTGAGGTCGAAGGCGTCCTGGACATACTACTTTTCTGTACCATTGATTTTACTTTTTTTGAATGCTATTTTCTATTTCGTGTGTTTATGACAGCATCGACACGGTCATCTTCAGCGGAGGGTAAAGCGGCTGTTTTTCTTCGATTTATCTCGGCTGGTCCTTAATGTAACGGCAACAGCTGCCTCCCTCCAGCCTAGCGTTGCGCACTGGCGTACCAAGGCTTTTTACACCAGCGTCAAGCCCGCCAGAGTGAAAACAACACACTTCCGGTTATTAGTTTCAAAGTAAAACCCTTTAACGAACAAACAATGCATTAGGAGGTATCTGTAATAAATTAAATAATTATATATATATATATGTGTGTGTGTTTTTTCCTGGAATGTCATTTTCACAGCATATGTTTCACAGCACTTGTACCCATATATGCCTATGCAGGATGATATATAAAGTCTATACATAGGGAGGCTCCATATATAGACAAAGACTCGAAACTCGAAGACTAGAAACTCTACTAGAAAGCATATACTAGAATTTCAAAGGATGTCTGCTACTTTAAAAATAAAAAGTACATTTTGTTCATAGCAAAATAATGGTTCCTAAATGCTGTAGAATAGGAGCTTCAGTATTTTGTCATGTCAACCAGAATTAGCCACCACTGAAATTGAAATTGAAACTGCCATATATGTATCATTGTATATATTTTACTACCACTAGTACTACTGCTACTACACATAATACTGCTATTACTAGTACTACGAGTACTACTACCACTTAAATTAATACTGCTATTACTACTACTTCTACTTACTACTACTAATAATAATTTTAAGTGCCAAATTACATGCTTTTATTTTGAAGGCAAATACCCTAAATACCGGTATATTGATCTACTCTGTGTACCTTGACGCAGTTTCTTTCTCCTGTGGACCAGTGCGCTCGACGGGACTCCAGCTGGGAGCCGAGGTCCACGCCCCACTGAACAGACCCCACCCTCACTTATCGATTGATGAGAGAACAACAGGGCCACGGCCTCTTTTAGGCACCGTGATGGGGTTAGTAAGCACAGACTGTTAGGCTGAGCCAGCGGTGGGCAAACTGGAGTCCAGGGGTCCTCGAGGGTTGTGTGGGGTTACGAATAGTTAAATCCCACTGTTAATTATTTCAGTAGGGCAGCAGGGTGGCCTAGTGGTTGAAACACTGTCTTTCAACTAGAAGACCTCATGTCGGCAAGCATCTGCCCTGCTGATGTGCCCTTGAGCAAGACGCTCAAGCACAGTATGACATTGTAATTAGTCAGTAGAAGTTAGCACTGGGAGGAAATAGAAGAATGGCTGTTCAGATCAGAGGTTTCGTTCTCACCACTTGCAGTAGAACCACAAAAATGGGACAAAAGCTTTTTCACATGGGGGGTCTGTGATCTAAAGGAACAATTCTCTGACTCAAGGCTATAAGTAAGAGAACCAAGGCTCTGCTTTGTGTTATCGGTGAGACGGGCAATCTGGAGCTGCTCTACTGACAATATATGGGAGGGCAACATTCCTGGTCTTCTCAGTTCAGTTTCATTTCATAGCAGTGACAACTGATGTGAAGACCCAGACAAGACAAGAACCTCATGGCTGCTTTTTACAGTCCAGTCTAGTTCATTCTGAAAGAGGTGTTGCCTACATTGGTTCTCCTTTGCCTCTGGCTATCAAGGACAGTAGTGAATGGAACCAGCAGTAACTACCTTTGATGTGTTTTAAAGGTCATGACTAGAAAAATGCTCCCCATAAATGCTATTAAATCATATACAATCATATACAATCATATACAATCATGATCCAGGTCCAGGATCATGGCCGAGCCCCTCACACCCTGACCACCTCATCTTCCAAGGTCTCCTCCCAACCAGAACCACAACAACCAGGCACAAGAGCAGCTTCATCCCAGGATCGTATCGCAGTCAGTGAGCCCGAGACCAACTCTAATCCCACCCATGCAGTAGCAGAGGAGCGACGCCACAACACTGCACGGCAAGGCGGGTGGAGATGAGAAGCGGACTGAAATAACTGAAACAAAAGAGAAACATGATTGAGGCTGGAATATCGCCAGTTTGACTGCCAAATTGGCTGGGAAAATCAGGGTTGGGCAAAGTAACACAAAACGCGAAAAAAAACAAAAAAAACAAAAATGCAGCCTGCAGGGTTGTTTTACCTTTTGCACACAGGAACACAAAAACACCTAACTCATACAAACACAATTACAGAGCATACCTCAATAAATGGAAATATACGTGGAATATATGAGCCAGTAATTAAACAACTGATGGATATAATGGACAGGCGTGGAATGACTTGACTGATTTTGGCACGAATGTCAGTATATCGCAGTGGAGGCGAAACAAATGGACGACTGGCATGAATTATGAACGCTACGGCTGTGGATTACGCAGTAATTACACACTAAATCTGGAAATGACTCGGAAAAGACAGCCGATTGGTATGAAACTGGGAGTGAGGTGGACGGAATTGAAGGATGCTACAGGATGGGAACAAGTTGAGCTGTTTAAAGTCTCAACTGTACCAACCAAGCACACGATCAGATCCACTCTGCACAAACACAGTGGGTTCACAGAAAGCATAGAAGAAGTGTGGCGGCAGGGGTGGAGCTAGGGATGATGGGCCCCATGACCAGGAGCTGACTCTGGACCCCCCCCCCCCCCCCCATCCCCTTTATTCCCTCTATGACAAACATGTATGTTGGACGTGACTCTCAGGGCTTAATTTCAAGACCCATATATGCTATCATGCTGTTGTACTGTGTAGAAGACATCCTGGGCTTTTCAGTGATATCACATTTGTTGAGGTGTAACCATGACAACACGTGACATCTCTTCAAAATGGCAGCCATCCCAAATCAGCACATTTTGTGGGTGCAAGAGAGAGAAGTGTTTAAAATGATGCAGATATGATGTTTCTGCAGCTGAGATTTAGAAAGTGAGGGTATTAACTGCAGTGTAGCACGTTTTCACAGCTTACCTTTTTACCTGATTTCTATCATATATTAGGAGACAGAGAAATGACTAAAGCAGAGAGAATTTTGAAATGAAGGGTTTTGGGAGCTACTCTGATAGCAGTAATTGGCTGTCATAATCAAAGTTTCACCAGTAGCCTGTTCAAAATCTGTCACAATTTTGTTTCAGTCTGCACAGGAGAAGCTGGCCAAATCGTATCCCTGCTTGTTCCAGTTTTTCTCGGAAAAACACAACAGTTGCTGTATCATATTTTTGAGAAGGTTTTACTTGCTTGCAGTATTGTAGATTTCAACCAAACCCTGTTTCAAAATCAGAGCAATGTGAAATAAAAGTATAAGATGTACATAAATATAGATTTAGTCCAGACACTTCAGGGGCCCTCCCTCAGTTTGGGGCCCTGGGTTTGTCAGTATTCCCCCACTACAGTGCCCCAGCTTGGAGGATCTCATACAGGTGGTAGGTAGGAGTTGGCTGGCATGTGGCTCGGTTCAGGTAGCAACGTGGGCGGCGGGCAGGAAGGCACGCGCTCGGGAAGCAGCAGTGGCAGCTGCAACAGGAGGCCAGAGGCTGTTATAGCCGCTGCTTGGCGTGGGGACGGTGATTTCATTTGGTGACCTGGTATTTTGGGTTACTCGAGGTGAGGAGGTCAGACAAGGTTGCCTGAGATTCAAGCGCATCTATTGTGAGTGTGGATCGTTGCTATGGTGACGGGCTGCTGAGATGCCTGAGTGCCAAGAGAGTGATAGAGATAGAGATAGAGAGAGAGAGAGTAAGACAGAGAGAGTATAGCAGGCCGTTTTATCATTTATTCCCTAAAAAGCACTAGTGACTAAGAAATTGCCACTAGTATTTATTTTTTAGTCTCTAGTCACTTGTTCTGCCAATTTAAAGGTACTAGTCACTAAAACATTAGCCACTACTAGGCCCACTTATCTTTATAGTGTAGAGCCTGAGTTTTAGACTTTGTATAGTTTATATTGTTTAGAGTTTTGCCGTGATATTTGTATAGTTATACAGTTATACCACTGATTTTGTAGGATTACAATTTTTTCTTTAAGGGAGGTTGAAGATGAGGTAAATTAAGATAAATTTAAATATGACAACCTTTATTGGAAGATTAGCTAAAATTCCCACCTACAGAGTAGAAACATGAAATAATAACAATGTAAATATGCCTAAAATTAAAGAAATAGTCCATCATGTCGTGGATGTTACCGATCGTGAATCTGTCTGGATTCAGTTGCGTTTCTGATCTCAACACTGCCCTCATGTGGTACAACGATAGACTGCAGTTAGTTATCCCCATCTCACCCACAATGCATTGCAAAACACTGGTAAGTACCATTGTTTTTCAAGAGGGGTATTCCAGACCTAAAATGTTAAAGTAAATTTGACACTACATCTGTCAGTATCTGTTTGAGCCAGTGCTATCTTTAATAAAGCAAATATATTATCCGCTTGAAATATTTAAAGTACCCATTGTTTCCGTCCAACTCTGAGCTATTATTGAGCTGTTTCATGAGGAGCGATGGACTCTCCTGTATAATGGTAGCTTCCAGTCCGTCTCGCTAGCCTTCCTTTTTCTACTGAAGTAGCAGCCATGAGGTAGGACTGCAGTAGTTGCGATGTTAAAATGTGTATATTAACTGATAAAATAAGTATAATCTCCATTCAAAGTGCTTTATTAAGACCTTTAAAGTTTCTACTGCAGTGATACCAAAAGCCCATACACCCTCTTCAAAGCAAAATCCCGTATTTTACGTGGCACTGTGTAACACGATGTCTCGAACGGAGAGGCCATGTTGTCAACCGGGCTAACGTTAGCATTTTAACGTTAGCGTCAACTGTGTGGCGTTAACAGTAACTTAGCTACTGATACAGCGCTAGTCAACTCTAAAACGTGGCAGAATTGTAGAGTGAAGCTGGATAGTACCTGATAATCAAACACTAAGTAGGTAGAGGACATTAATACGATTGACATAACGTTACTTGACTAACCGCTCTCTACTCTGTCACCCAGCATGCTCAGGCTCCAGAAGAGGCTTGCCTCCAGCGTCCTGCGCTGCGGCAAGAAGAAGGTATGGTTGGATCCCAACGAGACCAATGAGATCGCCAATGCCAACTCCCGTAAGTCGTCTTGTTGTGTATTTATTACATTTACGTTTGTTGCTTAGCCATTTTGCTGTGATTATAGTATAGCTGTCCTTTGGTGCTAACTGCTCCTGAGTGTGTAGTGTCAACGCCACTTTTGCACTAAAAAACGTGCACAAAACAATGATGCTACGAAACAAATTCACTACTTATTTGTCTTCTCTGCTAGTACGACCCGATGTCCTTAGTCGTCATGAAAGTTTCATCTATCCATCTAATCTAATGTTATCGGGGGGCACTCTTTGCCTTGTGCCCCACATTCAAATGGCCCCTCAAGCCTAGCTAACTATTGTCTCATCTTCAGGCCAGCAGATCCGCAAACTGGTGAAGGATGGTCTTATCATTCGCAAGCCTGTCACGGTGCATTCCCGTGCCCGCTGCCGCAAGAACACACTGGCACGCCGCAAGGGAAGACACATGGGAGTCGGTAGGTTGGAACCGGCCATGCCTGTTAAAGTGGGAAATGGTTGACTTGAAATTGGTGCGCTGTGTTTATGCTTTTCGACACTGATCATATGTGGAAAAAGAAACCTGACATGCCTCTACTACCTGTCCCTAGGTAAGAGAAAGGGTACTGCCAATGCCCGTATGCCAGAGAAGTTGTCTTGGATGCGTCGCATGAGGATCCTGCGTCGTCTGCTGCGCCGCTACAGGGAATCCAAGAAGATTGACAGGCACATGTAGGTTCATGATGTCTTATTTCAGTTATGTTGCTTTGCTATTGTCATAGTATTTTGGGCATACTTGGTTATTCACCCATGCATGCATTTAATTCAAACAAGTGATTATATTTCCAGGTTGTTTGCAGGTACTGAAGGTGTCAAATCATTTAAAAGTTCTTGAATTGTTTAATCAAACAATTTAACTTTAAAATTATGTTATCGGTCTTAACATTTTTTCTGGTAGGAAATCAGCCTCTTCACACAGACCTATATTCTTATACGTTTACAGTTTTCATCTACAAATTGATTTTCCTGATTTCACACATGGGCGGACTTACAGGCTTCTGGTACCTTTTTTAAATGATAAGCAGTATGTGTATTTGGGGAATTTCCTAATGCTTTGTTTCTCCCTTGCTGCCCCTCAGGTACCACAGCCTCTACCTTAGAGCCAAGGGTAACGTGTTCAAGAACAAGCGTATTCTTATGGAGCACATTCACAAGCTGAAGGCAGACAAGGCTCGCAAGAAGCTCCTGGCGTAAGTCTCAACCTAAACTTAATCTCATATTATAGGTGTTCTCGGACTGTTTCCATGAGGACCCTGAAACTCAGAGCTGTACACCCTGAGAAGGTGAAAGTAGACTGCCTCATGTGGAGGAACAAGGCCTACACTTAATTGTGTACATTTTTGGGCTAGTGTGCTATAAAGGAGGGGAAATAAATTAAATTATCAAGATACTGAAACACATTCTAATTTCCCTCTAGTAAATTAAGTAATAGTGAATTCAAGATATTGTATTTATTTAGCTCAAGGTCTTTTGTACACCACGTGGCAAACTACAGTCGTAATTGAATTAACGACTGATCAGTTAAAGCGCAGAGCATGTTACATGGTCCACATGGAAAGTTGCAGTTGCTGAAGAACAGTGATGTTATTATGCCCTACCTTTATGGATGTGAACAGCTACATCTCTCTCCCTTCCACCTGTCCTACAGTGACCAAGCAGAGGCTCGTCGCTCCAAGACAAAGGAGGCCCGCAAGCGCAGAGAGGAGCGTCTCCAGGCCAAGAAAGAGGAGTTCATCAAGACTCTGTCAGAGGAGGAGAAGGCCAAGAAGTAATAGGACTTCACCTGTCCTGCCTGACTCTGCCACCTGTCAAGCGCTAACAATAAAAGTGTACATAAAAACACAGACCGGTCTCAAGTGCCTTCCCTCACCTCATGATCATCCGTTTGGATTTTTAGGGGGAGTTTAGTGGTGAATAAAAGGTGGTATAGCTATAACCTCCAGCCAGTGGTAAGGCAGACGACCAATATGAACAAATCTATCATTTTCAATAAAGCATTTATCTGTATGCATTTTAAAGATATCTTTATATATTTTAAATCAGTGATGTATACTATGATGGATATGACAACTGGACAGATTAACTGAAATGAGGGACGTTAATGTTAAGGTAGACAAATTAGTATCTCCTTTTTGAGATCTCTTTTAAACTCACTTTTACAGCGTTCTTACCTAATGTTTTTATAGCCCTGAAATTATGACATTCATATTTCGGAGATCTAGTGGATGCACTTCTGTCTTAAAACATGGGTGAACTATTCTGCAGGTAAAAACCTGGAAACTGAGTTTAGGTGTCCTTACGCTACATCCCGGAGACTAGTGTCCTGGGGCCTCATTTATAAAACTGTGCGTAGATTCAGTCCTAAAACATTGCGTACGCACAAACCTCAGAATCTACTAACGCAAGAAAATATTCAGACCTATAAAACCGTGCGGCGCACACCTGTACGCGGTCTTCTCTTTATGAATACCCACCTGCGGTGTATTGTGCCCTCGTGTACTCCTCCCAGTGTCCTCCCACTACTCCTCCCAGTGTCGTCCCACAATCATCCATAAATGGGCAATGCTAAATACGTCATGAATATGCCGACGTTGTTAAGGAGCCTTTGTTGACTATCAATGAGGGAAAGACGGAGAGACGCCAGCTGCAAGAAAGGCGAAATTTGCGGAGTGCGAGATCGAGGCGCTCATCAGTGAGGTTGAGCACCGTAAAGGTGTAGCTACTGTTTGGGGGTCAGTAGAGGATCTGGGCCACATTGTGGAGAACCGCACAAGCTCTAATAATCCGGCACACCTTAATAATTGTAATGGAAATTTACTGAAAGCAATATGTTTTGTCAGCACGACACGTACACCATAGAGAAGTGTCGACTTCTATATTTTGTAAATAGCTTGCATGCCCACCCACATGAAACGACAGCTTAGTTCCTTAAACATATGTCAAATGTCTGGAGCAAAAGTTTTCATGTCTCGCATCCTAAATCTGTCTGAACTCTGTCTGAAATGAGTTTGAACTTACTACTACTTCTATAAAAACCTGCCATGCTCGACTGTCTGGGTCGAACTCTGACAGACCACTCTGTGCTCTGTATTGTTTGATCCTTGTTGCAGCAAGCTTATTAAATGATCATAAAGACAACTCTGATCTCTTGAAAGTATCTTTATCCTCAGATTTCCACCACATAATAACAATAAACTTTAGTTGTCTAGCACTTTTCAAAACAAAGTTACAAAGTGCTTTAGAAGACAAAATAAAAATGGTAGACAAACTGATGATGAACAAAATGATAAAAACATTATACAACACTGAGCATAAGGAGCTACATATGAGAGAGTAAAATATGCTTAGCCCCTCAGTTGTATTTTTGTCCTGTTTAATCTTTATGTATCTACAGAAAAATAAAAATATTGCTAGGGCGTCCATAGTAGCCCACTGAAACGGAGCGGAGGAGATCGACAGACAGACAGACAGACACGTCACTTAGTTCGGTTTCTCAGCCTGCTTGCTTTTCGTGGTGGTAAATACAACTTGCGGCCCTATTTCCATTTCCCCCGTTGTAGAGAGAGAGAGAGAGAGAGAGAGAGAGAGAGAGAGATGCAAGCCCCAACTGCTGTTTCTACTCCTCCGCCTGTTGATTTTGACAGAATCGTTATCGTTCATAAATTCTCTGCAGTGCTCCGTTATTATGTGAGTCTCTGATTAATAAATGTATTCTTTGATTTTGAACAATAGCCTTTCTGAGGCTGTTGCATGGTTAAATCAATGAGTTTTATTTAATGTAAAATTGCTCCCTCAGTCACTTCATCCTGGCGGCCCGTAAAATAATCAATAAAATAAGAGCCTTTGTATAAAAATAGGTTTTAAGTAGTAACTTAACAGATACAACAGACCACACACCCTGTGAAAGCACACTTATAAAACTATGTTTGTAAGAGGACTGAGCTTTATTTTGTGATCTCCCCATCGGGCGTCGCTGATTCCCGTGTCTGAAAAACTTTGCGGCTCACCGCAAAGCCAAGGATACCATGGGTGAAAGGATGCGTAGAAGTGCGCACCTTTTACCACATAGAATTTTTCTATAAATCCCGACGTTTGCGGTAAAATATGCGTACGCACATTTCACCCCCGTTAACGTTAAGGTTGCGTAGCAACCTTTATGAATGAGGCCCCTGAATTCCAGGCTTGGAACTAACAACTCAAAGCCTGTGATATATTTGAGGTGTGTTTTTTTTTTTTATGAGCTTTTGCGTTTTGTGAAGTTTCTAATTTAAGATTGAATGCTGTTCGTATGGTGACCCCCACTAAACTCTAGTAATGTTCTCAGTCTTGTGTTTGAACCAGAGCAGTCTTCAAAATAGGCACGGCAAGTTTATTTGTATAGCACCTTTCATACACAAGGCAGTACACAAGTGCTTTACATGAGGCATTAAAAAAAATAAATCATTAAATCAAAGTGCAAAAGGAATAAAAGTCATAGTCCAAGTTTAGAGTTCAGCAGAAAGTGGTGGTGAACAGAAAGGTTTTAGTCTGGACTTAAAAGTAGTTATTGTGGGAGCAAGTCTCAGTTGTTTTTAACTCTAACTAGAGGGAAATAGAGAAGAGTCTGTCCAAGCTCAGATAAAATAGTCCTTGGACAGCTGATTTCATGCCAGTTATGGTTTACTTAAAACCATAAAAACCACCTTAAAGCTTGATAATCCTGTTATTTGCCCACTTCTGTGACAAAGGACAAAGTTGAACTTGATATATGCATCTCAGTGCTGCCACCTAGTGGTTCATGTATGGAGTGAATATGATGCCAATATAACTTACAAATGTTTTTAGAGTCACAAATGTGAATGAAGTTTTGTGCACGTGTTTTTTCCGAGCCACAAATGTAAAAAATAAATGTGTGCACAGCAAAAAATATTTGTGCACAGCAAAAAAATATTTGTGCACAGCAAAAAAATATTTGTGCACATCTCACAGTACAACTCCTGTCTTGTTAGTCTTGAATATGGATTTGTCAATATGCATGCATGTGTGGATCTCAATGTGGAGACAAAACTTCAAATGGTTTTGGCACTATATTTCCATGTACCATGAGAACAAAATCCACACGTGTATGTACCAATCAAAATGAAGTTGCCTCCAGAGCTCATAACCAATCAGTGAGCAGCAGCGTTATGCACGACCACTGGAGCGTAAGTGAAGGTCTACAGCGCAACTGGACATTTGTTCAAGTATGGCGAACTGATAACAGATAATATGGTTTAAGGTTTACAAGCTTGGAATTTGCAGTGTAAATTCTTAGATACCCACACTGTGTTTTGTGAAAATCTTGTGACCGTAGGTCCACTACAAGACAAATTGAAAGGTGCATGCATTATTCCGCAGGGCTTGTGTTTTACCTGCCGGGAAATGCATGACCTCCGATCTAAGGCCAGGTAAGGTTTACAAGCTTGGAATTTACAATGTAAACTCTTAGACACCTACACTATGTGCTGTTGAAAATCTTGTGACTGTAAGGACCACTACAAGACAAATTGAAAGGTGCATGCATTATTCGGCAGGGCTTGTGTTGTACCTGCATTTCAGTGGTTTGCTGCCACCTAGTGGTTCATGTATGGAGTGAATATGATGCCAATACAACTTACAAATGTGGGGCTCAGTCTTTATTTTTTTTATCTCTTCACTGCCTGTAGGCCTCAGACTCTGACAGGGCTAAAGGTCTCTTGGTTTTCACTGTATTAAGGTCAACAGTATCCCCCCCAAGTAAACTTCAACCTGCCATGTCTGCCAGAGTTAATAAGTTCTCTGTTTAAATGGCTATTGTATTTGGCCTGACCTGACCTGTAGACAGATGCAATACAGCAGCCACAGTTTTCAGAGGAGAATTCACGGGGATGAAAACACAGGAAATGAATTTCGTGAACACCTGTAGGAATGCATTTGAACTGCACGTAAAATGGAAAGATTTCCGGCTGTGTTGTAATATGTGAGGCATGTGGGGAATTAGGATATGTTGCATTCAGATATGATCAGCGAGGATCGATTTGAAATACTTTAGTTCCTCTAAATTATGAAAGTGATATTGTGTGTGTGTGTGTGTGTGTGTGTGTGTGTGTGTGTCCTGACATCATGCAGTAATAATGTTTTTTGGTCAGACAGGGTAGTAATAGTTCATCAGGCTCAAGGGCAGCAGTACAGCAGGCCCCATACTAAGCACCCGTGGAATGCACCAGGGTCAGCTGTTCCTAAGCCACATGACCTCAGTGCTGACGCCCCCCCCCCCCCCCCCACTACGCCCCCTGTTGAGGACTATCATGCTTGGCTCTCTGACAGATCTTCAATGTAGCCATAGTGTGGCTTCACCTCGCACATTATCGGATTGGGAAAATGAAACGGGGGGAAAAACCTCCTCAAAGCTCTGGTGGAAGCTGTCACCATATGATCGTCTACCTCCAGATGTTGAGTCATCTGTGTCCAATCCGCCGGGCGCACTTGTTGCTCTCTTTCAGTCCGCGTTCTCACTACGCATCTACCGACGCAGACAGACGCAGTCACACGCAGAGAGACGAGAGCAAACAAGTGATGTTTCCTAAACAATAAGCCGACCATGCTGACTTGGCTGACAGTGTGACGGGTAAAAGGTCCGTCTCACTTGAGTTCAGTGCGGTCTGCTTGCGACGGGTCAGGTTAGTTCAACTCAACAAATTGGCCCGGCGTGATATCTGTCTGGTCACACAACCAACGCTCTCCCATCCGGTGTTATAGGCACCGGATCTGGGTCACATAGCATTTGAAAAAAATGTTTTAACCTGCCAGGAGTACCAGGTGGGCGGGCTTTGCCACGTGGGACAACATGACGAATGATATAAAGTGTAGGCAATCATGTGAAAGTCATTTTGGCAGACGTTTTTTGTTGATTGACAACTTACCTGACCACCTGCATTGTCCCGACAACAATACAAGGCAACATACATTTGGGACCAATAGTGTTCCTGAGAGAGGATGAGCGAGCAGAGAGGGAGGTGACTGACATGTCCACCCTAATCGCCCAGTGTCCTGGTTCAAGAGGAGGCCAAGTGGCAGCAGGTTTGTCAGGGTAAAGGAGGGGTGGGTGAAGGAGGCGGGTCAGGAGAGAATAGAATTATTGAGTGATTTTGGGGCGACAATAGGTCCTTTTGTTTCCATCTGGCTGCCCCTGTGTCCAGAGGCTACCCCGGCCTTGCCTTGTGATGATGTCACATGGGCTCTTAGAGGAAGCGGCCCACCCCCTCATGCCTTGTTGCCTCCCACCCCGAGGCTGAGCTCCGTTCCACGCTGCGTTCAGACTCCCCTGTCGAGAGCAGCTGGGCTGGGTCAGCCAACACCTATCCAAACATGTTTAGCAACCCAAACACAAACACCTACGCAAACACGCCAATCGTGGCCCCTTCAGACACAACTCCCTATGACCACTTCTTGAGGGACAAACAGACCCTTATTTGCAAACACCGGCGACATAAGGACACGTGCATATACGCTCAATCAACTCCTCCTCTGCTGCAGAACAGATCAGCGTCATTAAATGAGATAAATCATCAATCATTTTGATGGTAATTCTGCTGTGATTCATCCAACCTGGGTAGAAGAGACTCGGGGTAGCACTGTTACAAGATTACGGGTTACACGGTGTTGAAAAATGACTTCTTTAACGTGGTTAAATAGCTCATGGACTCTTGGAGCTTGGGATCTGTAGGCAGAAGGACAGCCTGTAACGAGGGGAAATGAGACGAGAGGCCTGGATATTTGATTCAACAGACCGCCAGAGAGGCAAGGTGTTCCCGCTCATATCTCTTCGCTGATACACTGGGCACCGACTCTCAACTATTATCATTACTGTGACGCTTCCAAGCCGCCGCAAGTCTTCCTCCCTACATTCCTGCCGGTGCCTCATGATGCACGCGGGTCATGCGTGCGCGTGTGAACCGGCACCGATACGTCAGCCATTAAAGCGCCTCCTTTGAATAAAACGAGGGCCGTGATAAAAACCCTGACACAATGAGATACCATACATCCATGCCCATCCTTTGTTCAAAAACATCCGTGAGGTCACACGGTAGGTGTCACGCGTCGAAAGTATGCAACATCCAGATGGTGGAGCAATCTAGGACAGCAGAACACATCGCAACCACGCAAGCGCGCATTCCCCCACGAAGTCCCTCGATCCGTGGGTACAGGTAGACCACCTATCAGGCAGGGAGCTGTTGACCTGACCTGGCTGGGTGTCAGCGTCAGCTTTAGCTTTATCTCTAGCAGTACTTTTATAGTACAGTATGATATATTACTGATATACTACTGATAAATGTTATTGGCCATCATTATGCAAACCTTGAAATGTGACCAAATAAAAAAAAAAACCCTCTTCCAAGGCTCTATTGTTTTAGGGTGGGGAGTTGTGGGTGAGGGGTGCGGGGTGCGGGGGTGAGATGGGGAGTGGGGGGTGCTGCTGTGGCTTAAAGCAGCACCGGTTTCTAGGAATGATTGCCTTCGTACACAGAACTCCATTCATGCCAATTCAGAATTTTCCATTGAAAGCAGGACACAACAACATACCACACCTCCACAGGGGAGACAACCGTCTGCTGGACCGGGCGTGGCATCTGTCAGTGAGAGTTCATCATTCATTCATGTGCATTTCAGCACATTTTCCCCGAACTCCCCTTGAACAGCGCCTTCCCTGAAAACTCTTTCTTGTGAACGTTCCCTCCTTGCCTTTCTTCTTCTTCCATCCCACAGCTGGTAACGCAGAGCTACCAAATAAAAGCCAAGCAACAGATGAGCTACGACTCCTCTGGGCATCAGCTCCCTTCCTCTGTCTGCTCCCTCTGTCTCTTTGTCTCTCTGACTGTTTCTCTCATTTCCGCCGGCTGTTGCTGTTTGCGTCTCCCTGGTGATTCAGCTAGCACCAGTGCCATGTTACAAACAGGTTCCCATCTCAGCTGAGTGGAGACCACCCCCCCCCCCCCCCCCCCCCCCCCACCCCCTTGTCCCCTCTCCCACCTTTGAAACGGAGAAAAACCCACTTTTATTGTCAGCTCACAACATGAGCTGATACTGCTGGCAAAGTTTTAGTCGAGAGCCTCACTCCAAGAAATCTTGTGAAGCTGTGTGTGTGTATGTGTGTATGTATGTGTGTGTGTGTGTGTGTGTGTGTGTGTGTGTGTGTGTGTGGGTAGGGGTTTGGGGGTCAGGCTACATATCTGATTGGGTGGGTAGCCCCTGCCCCTCGCCAACTCTGGCCCTCATTGGCTTTGAACAGAGTACACTGACACACACACACACACACACACACACACACACTAGTCAAGAGACAAACCATGGGCTAATTCAGTACTGGGCACTCATGTTACTGGCTCTTTTTTGTGCAGAGGGGAGAGGGGCTTAGGGGTGTGGGCGGAGGATGGCTGGGGGAAGGTGGGGTGAGCGGGGGGGGGGGGGTGGGGTGAGCGGGGGGGGGGGGGGTGGGGGGGTGGGGAGAAGGCTGGGGCTCCGGGGAAGGGGGTGGAGAATGTAGAAGGAGCAACAGCATTAGCTTTGGGACTACAGTGGGAAGTAGGATTGCATGAACAACTGAGAGTGAGAGAGAGAGAGAGAGAGCAAAGAAGATGGGTGGGCCAAACACACATCACATGGATTAAAGTAGGATGCGAGCAGCAGAAGACCGGCCCCCGACTCTACTGACCTGCATGGGCAAAGACACAAAGAGGGAAAGGAGGAAACCAGAAGGCAGAAGACTCACTCGCTCCAGAAAGATAAGGCAGCCTGATCGCTGAGGAGGCGTGCTCTCAGTCACCCGAGGAGAGTGAAAAACCACCAACACTCTAACAGAGAGAGAGAGAGAGAGAGAGAAAGGTACAGCCGGGGGAGAAAGAGCTAAGGAGGGGGAGTGGGTGAGAGGTACGAGAGGAAATATAAAAACAGAGGGGAACCCGAGGGAGGGCAACGGCAACAAAAACAACACACACACACACACAAGTGCCGAGCAAAAGGTGAAGCAGGAAAGAGAGAGAGGCCGAGGGGGGTGCCAGAGGAAGTTAGCAGGAGGGGGAGGTATGAGGGCACTGCTCTTGAAGCTACTCTTCTCCTTGATGCTCACCCTGCTCATCTTGGGGACCGTGGTGACGGCGCTCGTCTGGTACGTGTTCAACGACAGGTACGTTGGTTTCTCTCTCTCTCTCTCTCGCACACACACACACACACACACACACACACACACACACACACACACACACACTGGTAGGACAAGTGTAGCAGCACCCTTAGCTCCAGGGTAAGGTGGAAAGGTGGTGGGAAGAGGGCGGGGGGGGGGGTGGGAGCAAGTATGCTGGGATTACACAGGACTGCAAGCACAGGCTTCAGCTGTGCATACTGGGTTAACCTGTTGAATGAAATACTAGAATTGCAGCGGTATAATGGCGCCGCAGGAAGTGCACTTGCATTGCAGGGTGCAAGATTTGATGTGGAAGTGTTGAAATCGGAGTTATTTCAGAGTTTTTTCCACTCTCTTTCTGCAAGCTTTGGCACTTTTTTCGTCCCCCGCTTCCGGTCACTATAGTATGCTTTTTTTGGAATGGAGAGGTGCAAGCAGAGACGTGTTGTATCAGTGGGACAAAAAAAAACAAAAACATTTTAGAAGGATGTTGAAAATAAATGTCAATTCTTAGAGAGAAAATAATAACGTATCGGTTGTTTGCTTCATGTGCAGTGCTCACTTTGCAGCGTATTAGTTAGTATACGAGGAAAAGGAAGAGGGTCATGATAGAATCGTCTCACGCTGTAACAGCTAGTGTTTATGCTAGTGTTTATTTTGGTACGGTGGGTTTATGACAGAGACACATGAGAGGCTGATCCCAGTCAACTGGAACAACTCGACTGAAAGGTCTCGGCTCCAGACTTTAGACTCTGGTTATTCATACCGTCTCTAACTGGCACGTTTACCACTATACTGCCTTCTATATTGCCTTCAGTATTTTAGGGAATCCGTTCATATACATTTTGGGTAATCATCGGTCGTCATTGCTACAAACATTTCCACCCTTTTATGTAGAGATTGAGATGACACTAGATGTAGAACAGGGGTTGTCTCTCCTACTGATGTAGACGACAGATACAGCCACGAGGCCATGAGAGAAGGCACCCTGGGCTCAGAGCCAATTCGATTATCTGTTTTATCTTCCTCCCTGGTTTCTGCATTTTACTCATCCAATCACCTCTGTTTTCTCTCCGTTTCACTTGATAGCAATGTGGGACCTCACGGCCCCGTCAAACATGTCCAGAAGAAAACCGTCTCTGGCCCCGCTGAGCCATGTAAAGGCTGCAAGTGAGAAAAAAACATCACTTTTTCCCTGAAATTAAATTGAAATCTCTTCTTTTTTTTTATCCCTTCATTGCATGTCGTCGACTGCTAACGTTTTGTGCACCTGTGTTTGGACATTTGTGTCACAGGGACAACATCATTGACAAAGTAGTGGAGCATTACTCTCACAGCTGGAAGAAGCAGGAGGACAACTTCAAAAAGTTCAGGTAGAAAAAAACAACTCAGCACTGAAAATGTGCTGAAATTATCACTCTGGGTTTCATTTCCCATATATAAATATAAATAGAAAGAGGAACAACGGTAGACACAGAGGGAGAAGTAGAGATGGAAATTTACATCAAGGTAGAGGAACTGACCATATCAATATATATATACTCTTAATGGAAGATATCTTAAGGTCATGTGATAGTGTCCCTTGTATCCAACATGATGTTCTGATGCCCGCCATTTTATCCGGGTCTCCATGGAATTAAAATCCTGCACATCAAAGAGGAAACTGCATCATTTATTCATTCATTTCTAAGCTGAAAGGAATAACTACATGTCTGATAGCCTTTATTCAAAACTGCCCAGCTTGCTGCTCGCTAGCCTGGTCATTTCATCCTCTCTGCACACCAAAACTAACCTAGCAACCTACACCTCTCGCCTCTCAGAGTTAAGCTGTATAGGGCGGTCATGTCTATCCCCGTGTTCTTTAAAACCGAGGTCTTGTTGTTCCCCCTCAGATCTCTGCTGAGTGACAGGTGCCACGGTCTCACCAAGGCCATCATCACACAGGCCAACACCCCACTGGGATCAAAGCTTGTGTACGACGGCGAGAAGAGGAAGCCCCTCCAGGTGACCCCGGAGATCTTTAGCACCTTTCCAAAGGTACCTTGTTTTTTTCCACCCGCTAATGTTATTGCAACACCGGATGCTTTTTATTAGCGGAGGGATATTTGTTTATAGTGTCTGGTATGCACCCACGCGTTTGGACTTGTTGCACCATAGTGATGATTCCACCGCCTCCAGTAACTACTCTGCTCCCACATGTTCCATGAACCTACATGTTAGCTTATCCATGCGAATCATCATGCATTTTATCTTTGGTAAACTTTGTGATCTGGATTCGCACACACTTAACGCTGAGCTGCAACCCACTTTACTGTTTAGAGCCGAGCAGTGCACACATCTTCTACTGTAAGTGAAGCATCTATACATCTATCTAGACATTCATGTGTGATAACAAGACTAGACTTGTTTGGCCCTTGAGCCACAGAGGGCCTCGTCTCGTCTCGTCTCTCAATCCAGTAGATAGCAAGCAAGACTTCAATTTCTGACCTCTACTTATGCTCTTATACAGTAGATACTGGTAGAAGAGAATTTTTGTGTTACAAAAAGTTACTTACTTACTTTTTGTTAACACCTTAAAAACCTTGAGGGGACACCCAGAGTCAAACTGGGGACCTCTTCATCTACAGTCAAATGCTCTACCACTGAGCTATACCCCCATGAGCCTGACAAAAGAGGGGTTGTTTTTCTTCACGGCAGCCATTCATAAATATTCATATTTTTAAATCTTCATATTTTAGATGTAGTTGTAGCCCTGGTGTATTATGCATGGTTGTCTTGTGGTGTCAATGAGTAAATGAGTCATTGCTACTGGAACATCACAATTTCCCTCTGGGATTAATAAAGTACTCTTGTCTGACTCTTGTGGTATCTTTGTTCTGTTTTGTCCTGAAGGGGGCTGCCATAGGGGCCCTAAAATCTGGGTTACGTCACGGTTTATCACATGCACATACAAAACATTGCTTTGTTTTGTGAGTGTTTATGAGTGAGGCAATAAATGCAGTTTCTTTTGCCGCTGATTCCAGGAGCATCCTTTTGTGAACAAATCCTGGGATACGTGTGCTGTCGTTGGGAACGGAGGGATCCTGGCCAAAAGCAGCTGTGGAGAGAAGATAGATTCTGCCCAGTTTGTCATCAGGTGGGAAATCTGTCCATTACGTGCAATCTAATGGACAGTAAAATGCTGACAACAATTACAAAATAGCATTAATACCCACATCTGTTGAAATTCCATACAGTGATTTCCTTTATCCCCTTTATCCCCTGGTCAGGTGCAACCTACCTCCTCTGGTAAATGGCTATGAGAAAGATGTTGGCAACAAGACTGACCTTGTGACAGCAAACCCAAGCATCCTCCTAGAGAAGTGAGTGGCTGAATCTCAGTGCATCGTCACCTCACAACCTCCGCTCTACTGTCCATTCCGTGTTTCTCGCTGCTTCACTCCGCTCTGTCTCTCTCAGGTTTGGGGGTCTGCTGGAGCGCCGCCGCCCCTTTGTGGAGAGCCTGCGTAGCTACGGCGACTCCCTGATGCTCCTGCCCGCCTTCTCCTACGGCCACAACACGCCCGTGTCCCTCAGGGCCCTGTACACCATCCAGGACTTTGAGAGCCCCACCCGGCCCATCTTCCTCAACCCGGAATACCTCCAGAGTCTGCACCGCTTCTGGCACTCCCGGGGCCTCAGGACATTACGGCTCAGCACCGGCATAATCGTGGCTAGCCTGGCGCTGGAGCTCTGCGTCAATGTGCACCTGTACGGGTTCTGGCCCTTCAATCAGCACCCGCATGGACACAAACCCCTCACCAACCACTACTACGATGACAGGCAGAGTAAAAAGACAGTCCATGCCATGCCTGCTGAGTTTGAGCACTTGTTGAGGCTGCACAGCCAGGGCGTGCTCAGGATACACCTGGGAGATTGTCGACCAGACAGCAGGTAGGCCCTGTAGAGACAAGCTCTCTCTAGCCTCACCCCCCGAAGTCTTACCCAGTCACTCACAAAGCCTTGTCGTATGTGTTAGACTGATCGGATGAATCTGTGGTGCAGATGTGGATCGTGGATGGTTTGTGTTTTGGCTGATCGCACTAGAGGAGCAAAAGGTGGATGCTTGGACTGGAAGTTGATGCTATGGCCGATCGGCAGCGAAATTATTTGCACTGAACTCAAAACGCAATGTAAATATGATTAACTATGCATAATCTCATTGTGTATCTATGATTGTATTTATTGTCAAAGAGTGTTCCAGCTGGAGTCTGGAAGGTAATTTTCAAACTGGTAAGCCATTTCATAAATCAGTTGTGAGGGTTTGCATTTTAGTGCCTTATGTCAATCAATGTCAGTACTAATGACCATAGGAGTTTGTAGCTCAAACTGAATGTATTTTGAAGCAAATCAAATACCTCCTTGATTGGAAACGATTAGGCATGGCTGATACACATGAACATCTTACGCTATAGTGCCAGAACGTTGAATGTACTTTCATAACATTTGTCAAATAATATTCACCACAAATTCCACTGCGATACGTTGAAAACTGTGGTCGAGACACATGAGCTAATCCTGTGTTTAGAAGGGGTCTACGGTATGTCTAAACACACGATTATTACATAAACCCAGGGACGGTTGTGAGAGATCATTTCCGCTCTCTTTCTCACTCCGTTTCATTTGACAGTGCTGGATGTAGCACAGAGACGAGCTGGACCTCCGCCTCAGGTCTCAGTGTCCCCGCCGGGCTCGTGTCCTCCCCCGCTCTGTGCAAGAGACCCGCCCGGGAGCCTCGACCGGCCCGACCGGGAACCAGTGCGCCTGGTCTTTCTGGGCCGTGGCCTGCCGAGGACCCTAAGCCAGGCTCAGAGCCAAGAACTAAACAGAGAAGGCACAGAAAGAAAGAGAAATACAGACGCTGGTAAACAGTTCCAGGAGGTCCCTCCGTACAAAGGTTGCCATGGTGAGAGGTTCACAGAGAGGCACAGCCCCTGTGTAACGACGTGCTACCCCCTCCCCACCGTCACCATGGTGACCAGACAGGAAGCGGCGCTCTTACAAAGTGGCAACATCCTCATACCGGTAACACTGTTGTCTTGATAAACACATAGGCTATCCATCATTTGATTGTAGCTGCTGAAGTAATGTAGATTTGAACTGTAACTCAGATGCAAGGTGATATGATGATTCTGAATCGTGCACTATGGGAGATAACTGTCGCTGACAACATTGCTTGATGCATTTCAGGACAAAGATGGAGCTAGGATGGATCTTGTGCAACTGGCATTATTTCCCTTACCTCTTTAAATGTCTCACCGTGATTTTGTCATTCAGATAACATAGGTGCACTTGATGCCCGTTTCTTTTGCTTTTGTTTGAGAAGGTTTTGTTGAGCCAACTCCTGAAATCATGTGAATGTTGATGAATTAGATTTTCTGTGAACCCGGCGGTGGTTAGAGGAATGAAAATGTAAGTGAATAAATATTTAAGACAATTCAACAATTATTTCTCCTTCTCTCGGTGATTGGCTGTTCACACTTTGTTGCTCAAACAAGAGTGGAATCCAGTGTCTTAACTGGTTCATAGTAGGTGATGTTTGTTTTCCACCAAAATCAGCAATTTGTCTTTGAGATATCAAGTGGCCAACATCTGCCTGTATCTGCCACTAGAATGCAGTGTTTCAACTTTTAAACAGCAGAGTCCGGCTGGTTACAGGGCATGTTTTATGTTCAAGGTTCCTTTCATAGCTTTGGTGTGAAGCCGCAACACCATATGATCCAGTGATTTATTAATATGAGTTGGCATGATATCATTATTTTTAATTCCCCTGTTTTTGTTTTTCTCCCCCTCATCCTTCTCGTCCCCATCCTCCTCCTCCACTCTCTCCTCTTTATAACCACTGAGAAACCTCAATGACATTTTTTTTCCCAGATACATAGTGTACATGCCGGTATGCTTAATCTCAGTTAAATGATCATATTTGGGAATGTATTTGTATACAGATACCGTATGGCTCTGTGGTTTTTTTCCATATTCCATACAGCTGTGCTATCAGTGACCTATACGTTTCTGTACTTTCCACTTCAGTAGGTTTCCCCTGCGTGTCCTGCTGCAGGGCATCCCGCAATTACCGGGTGGACCAGACATGGAAACATCTGGATGCTGCACTCGCACAGGCTCTGGGCAGAAACTGACCAGCACGGCCTTGGAAAGTACTGGGGCACTTTTTGCCCTACTCCTCTTTCCTTGTCCCCAAATTCATAATGGTAGCATGTAGACACCATCTCTCAAATGACATCTGTGCAGGGTCAGCGCGTCCAGCCAATTAGGCCATTAACAGGATGAAATGTTTGTTTCTTTTTAGAGAAAATAGCCCGCTGCCACAAGTTGCTATATCCCAGAGAGTGCTCATGAGATTCCACTCATATCAAGCAGTGACCTCGTTGTACATCCAGCTGTAGCACTCAGTCCCGATGGACATCCTCTCCAGGGAACTTTTTTGTATTTTTTTTTAGAGAATCACAAAAGCACACTGAATGTTTCCATTTCCATTTTTACTCTCTACTCTCCAGGCACTTCGTCTGTTAACTCACTAATGAAGGCAGCACCGAGTGGAATACTCACTGGCAAAACCGGGAGTGAGGACACAGATTCTTTTCAATTTTTTCACATTTTTACTTCCTTAGAATCACTGGGTGATTTCTGAAAAATGCTTTTGTTTCAAATTGTTTCAAGAAGCGACAGATTTTGTTGAACCAAAGACAATGCAATTTCTAATCATTGTGAGCATGTGGTACTGATGCGCAGGCATACGAGCCGTGGGCCCCCAATGTATTGACACAATTTCAAGCCTCACAGACTCAAATGTTCTCTCATCACGATCTGAAGTTCAACTGTCACCAAATGAACTGCCAAAGTGACAAACAAAATGACATGGTTGACGTGAGCCGGAGTGACACATCTCTCCAGTCTCCTGTGTTGTTCCTGCTAGTGACACAACATCAGCTTGTGTGGCTCGAATTCTGCTCGAATAGGACTGCAGAGGCCCCTGCTCTCCACCAATCAAAATCAAACAGAAGTCTCATGCTGACAGGGGGATGACAATGCCGCCGCAGTTGGAAATGTGCATTTCTGATTTATTTTTGTAGGAAAATAGATCCTTTAACATGCAACTCAAATTTATTTATCAAACCTGAAATAACAGGGGGAAAAAACAGTTGCACTAGTGGGCATACCAGAATGGTACTCAAACATAGAAAAGGCATAGAAAAAGACACCGACACACAAATGCATGTATGAATCAGAGTTTGTACTGAGAGTACCACTGGCTTTATTATCACATCCCAGATGGTTGACTGTGACACACATGTAGGGCGAACAACAAAGCCTCAACATTACCAGTCTTTTGAACACATACAGTCTTTAACACAGACATCGACAGACAGACGCTGAGGGTGGACAATGCGGAATCCCTGATGAGTAGACCCACACCACAAGTCTTCTTCTTCCTCTTCTGCTTTTTATTGATTTCATTGAAGAATTCATTAAAGAATACGTCTGATCTGGCCTCGCTCCTACACTGTTAGCCCAATAAATGCCGACAAGACAAATCTATTTCTGTTTCCATTCTAAAACTCGATTTATTTTGAATAACCTTTAATAATCTATACCTCTATTCATCAATCATTCCCTCAGCTGACAAGCTCACTAGATGAAGGGTTGGCTTTCTACTCCAAATACAGTGGCACATTTCTTTATTTGTGTGTGTGTGTGCGCTTGCATGCATATACAGAAAAGAAAAGAACTTCTAATCTAGTTAATTGATCCAATAAATTTATTCAGACCATTTCTTTCCAAAGAGCCATGCTGTCTCTTTCTCTTTCTCTTTTGCTCTCTCTCCAGCTCGACCGACTCAGCAGACAATATCAGGGGGAAAGACAAATAACAAATACGTCGCTGTGCCACAGACGGACGTTGCTGACCTGGATAAGTTCCAAAAAAAAAACCCCAAACCACACAACCTAGAATGGAGCTGGAGATGTAAGGTGCTCCAGACCATACCGCCAGGCACACAGATGTTGAACAGATGGGGTCTTTGAGTCCGTCCGACCCCCCCCCGCCCCACCTACTCAAAATGTCCCTTCAGCTCGGAGGTGGTCCCTCAGAGGGTAAACCGGAGCTCTGTAGAAACAGCTGCCCTCTAGTGGGCCCGACTGACTGTTGCCCACTATCCATTTTCACTGTAGTCTTTTCCATCTCTACAAATAGCAATACTTCCCCTGAAAGTAAATGCTTTTGATTAGAAAGTTTACTGGGGAAGAATTTAATCAGAGCTGAATGGCTTAGAGGGAAAGAGGCTGACGTTGGGTTGCTTTAACAAATTCACCTGTGGCGTACTGGGATCAGAGTGGCATCAGTGGAGCCAATGTCAGTCACTGCTTGAGGAGAGGCTGACTGGAGTACTGGTGATTTATGTTGGTCTACTGCTGGCTGCGTTGTTGCGGAGACACGTGGTGCCGGGCGGGTGGAAAAAACCCTGAGAAAGACTCTTTCTAAGCAAGCACAGTGCTGTACTGTAGACCACGTGTCCCTGAAGGAAACCGTGTCACAATGTGCAGCCTTATTGCTTCACATAGGTGATGATTTGTTCAATTTGGTCAACTACTTGGTGGAATTGATGCTGTCGAAACAGACAGATCTTTGATATGAGATGGACCGAATCAAGAACAGAATGTGCAGGCTTTTCTGGTTTGCTTCCCCCTAATTTATTGTCAGACTTGTCACTTGTTTGGAAAGCTACTATGGGGGGAAACTGGAAATGGTATGAATCATTTGGCACTTTGTCTCCTTTCCTCAAGCTATTCCATAGGCCAGCTATTCTCCACACACAGCTGTTCAGCAGATCTCAGAACAATGTTGGAAAAGGAGTCACACTGTTTATTAAAACACAGCCCAGAGGGTTGCTACATACATTAAATACTGATATCGTAACATACAGGGAAAATTCTGGCTTTTTTCTTTTCTTTATGTGATTAATGCAATGTAGCTTACATATTATAAAAATATACTATGTCATATTAAGCAGTTTTTACAATTGGAAGGCCATTTAAAAAAACACAATATCCATAAATATCCATACAATTAATCATTTTTTAAACAATTTGTTTTCAATTTATTTTACAAAAAACTTCATTGAAAAAAAAGAGTGTTTTCATATAAAACACTGATTTGAACATAAAAATGGACCCCCCATTTCAGAGTCTGCTATTTTAAATCCCATCCCATAAAGCAAAACACATAATACAAAAAAACAAGCGACTTTTACAAAAAGGATTGGTCTCACGTAGGCAATTTCTTTTTCACAATTGGAGTAGCATGGCCACAGTATTCCAAAGCTACAAACAACCAGGCTTCACAGCCTAGCACGATATCTTGGCACTGACACTTGTATCACACGAACAGTGTTTGGTCTCACTATATTATAGTAATGGCTTTGAGAGTTTTCCATTACAACATCGGACACATTTTGCTATTGCAGCCTTGTGCAACTAACACTGAACTTGTATCGTTAGGAAGACTTTTATAGACACAAGGCTTGTCAATAGAAAAGGAATACTATAGCTGGTTAAGGTGTTGCTGGATGCAAGTAGCATTGGCAACTGGAAACTACTCCTTAATAGAGGAAGCCCCATAAAAGATGCCACCAGGGGGCAGTCAGTTACAAAGCAGATGGAACACCAGTTGAACACTGGGAGACCTTGTATAATAGCCGTTAGGAGCCAGAGAGAAAACTGAGAACAATTCCAGATTTTAAAAAAGTATGAAGGTATAAAGACCGGATTGCGTATGCACCTTATTACTGAGCGTTTCTTTCAGGAAATCTCAATAATTGACAGATGTAGACTGGATAAAAAAACCACCTGCTGTACTCATCGGTTCCTGAGTGGCAGCTGGTATAGCACTATATAACCATAACACACACTAAACATTCACAAACGCACAATCAAACGAAGCGAAGTCACAGCAACATAAAAACATCACTGACCTTGGAGAGAAATCGGTGACTGACAGGACATGGCTGATCGCCGGGAGGGTGACAGAAGTTGACATTGTAGAGTCATTGCTTTAGGCGCTGCCATTGCATTATGTTGTTTGTTGCATTTTATTGCCTTTGCATTGTTAAGACGTTCCATTATGAAGTCATTACACTATGCAGTCAATGCTTTTTTGCCTGCCAGGACATTGTGATGACATAGCATTCAATTGCCTTTGCATTATGATGATACTTCAATATGATATCATTGCATTTTGATGTCCAGGAATTATGATGCCAATGTATTATGAAGTCAGTGTCTTTGCAGAGGACCGGCCAGAAAACATTAGCTCAGCCAAATCTGGGATCAATCTGAATTGCGGCAGAACTCATTACCATTCAGTAATTTTCCTCAGCTCAAAATCCCTAAGAATGGATGAACAGGAAGACAACAGAGGTCAAGAGTCTGCTTCAGGACTTGAGGAAGACAATACATGTAAACGACAGACTGTTGCCTAATACGGTTTGTGTTGGTTTGATGTTTCAAGTTAGACAGCGATAGCCCAGACAAAACAAATTGTCAGCTGCAACATCACAAAGGTTCTTTCTTTACACACCTTAGTAGTACACAAACACACATCTTCTCCAGCTTGCAGGATTCTTTAAGGCACTGTGGTGTTGAAATATTCACAGAAAGACTGCAACAGGTCTCTGCCCATTTATAATATATCCGTGATTCTTAAAGGTATCAGTATTTCAAGGGGTATAAAGGAGGGTTAAATCCATACAGAGGGCTTGCCCTCTCCTGATTTACTGCTGCTACTGTTGCTGCTGCTGCCTCCTCCACTGCTGCCTCCTTTCCCATGTTTGAATCTATGTTTGCGCTCTTTGTGTGGCTGAGGCTGGGGCTGCGGCTGGGCCTGGATGATGTTGCTTTGGGGCTTGTCATCCTGGTTGTCCCCGAGCTGCTCCTCCGCCCGGTGCTGCTGACTGTAGGCCTGGATAGCCGCCTCCAATTGCTCGTGAGCTTGTTGGATCATGTCTTTGTTCAGGGCCACGCGGGACTCCCCTCCAGTGGGGAAATTATCCTCATTGCTACCAAACTGCTGCTGCTCCTCCTGGGCAATGTTTGCCCGGTTCTGCTTGCATGCCATCTTGGCATTGCTAAGGTCAGTGTAGGGAATCTGCTCTGGCTTCACCACAATGTTGTAGCCTGGTGGAGCCGATGGGGTGTTCCAGGAAAATGGGTAGCCAACGTAATCAGCGCCCCCATCACCCACCACCCCTCCCACTGAACCCACCTCGGGCCCCGGCACCCCTACAGTTCCCTCCACACCCCCATTGGTGCTCAGTAAGCCCAACTGGTACTCATCCTCCTGAGGCGGGCAACGCCTGCGGCGCAGGATGTCACAGATGGAGCCAATGCCCAAGTGGAGCATCTCCCAAACATTGAGTGTGAGGCAGAGGATGGTGACACCGTACATGATGCGCAGGAAGATGGTCTTCTCCGTCGGCCGTGACACAAAGCAATCGACTCTGTGGGGGCAAGGCGTCCCTGAGCAGACGAACACAGGTGCCACGTGGAACCCATACAACAAGTACTGGCCTGCGAGGAAGCCTGCCTCTAGCACCGTACGAGTCACTAGCTGCAGAACATAGATGCGCATCAGCCCCTCATCTCTGATCCGCTTGCGTCCGTCATGGCGGACCTTGGGTCTGGGCGTGGGTTGCAGCGGATCCCGTGGCCTTCGCGGAGGCTCAATCTCCGGCACCTCATAGATCATGGGATCATCCTCCTGGTCCTCCTCCGTCTCCTCGATGCCCCGGTGCTGCCGTGCTCCAAAACAAATCTTCCTGGGTTTCCTATGTGTGTAGCCCCCTCCTCCTCCCGTTCTGACCGTAGCGGCGCTACCTCCTCCTTTGGCCTCGTCAAATCGAGCAATCTTGTTGACGGCATAGCCCATGTACATGAGAGAAGGCATGGCCACCAAGATGATCTGGAAGACCCAGAAGCGGACATGCGAGAGAGGGGCGAAGGCATCGTAGCAGACATTCTCGCAGCCCGGCTGGCCCGAGTTGCAGACGAACTTGCTCTGCTCATCATAGTAGATGGACTCTCCCCCGACGGCAGTGAGAACAATGCGGAAAACGATGAGCACGGTGAGCCACAGCTTCCCCACGAAGGTGGAGTGGTTGTGGATCTCCTCCAGCAGCCGCGTGAGGAAGCTCCAGCTCATGGTGTCGCTGGACAGTGGGGCAGACAGGGTCCCTCTCTCGCCTGTTCACAGACTCTACAGAGATAGAGAGAGAGAAAGAAAGAAGGTGGAAAGTGAAGAAGAAAGAGAGAGTAAACAAAGAGAGAGAAAGGAGAAGGAGAGAGGGAAAGAAAGGAACACGAGACATGAGAGAGATCACAATAAGTACTGTACTTCCAACTAAAATATCTCAGAAATTTCAAAGCATGTTCAAAGCATCTAGCATGAATTTTTTATTTTCATATCAGATAAAATATTGATTTGGAGGCTTTTGCCCCAGACAATTAAATTCCCAAAGTTTAGTGACAAATTCAAGTGAAAAGCAGAGGTAGATTAATCAATTCTCTCTGAACTGAGACAAGCAACATATTCTCCATTTCATTAGCTGTTTTTTCCTCTACCTGAGACTGTGGCACAAATACACATACACACAGCTCTGAGCACAGTGCCACAGCTGCTGTCAAGTTTGGGCTTTTTTACGGCATTAGGAGACCAAACAGAGTGGAAAGAGGATACCGATGTTAGAAAATGCCATCAAGCAGCATTGGGAAAGAGGGGAAATAATCCAAATAGGGTATGTGCTATCACCAAATACACACATTCTGTTTAACACCCTATCTCTTTTTGAAGAAATAAATCCTCTTAGTGAGCCTTCTTCGGGCGTGAGATGCAGTTTTCGGGATTGTATTAACTTGACTGGTTTGTTCTGGTTGGAAGGTGAATGGCATTGTGCTGCACTCTGCCGTGCTTGTGTGTGTGTGCGTGTGTGCGCGTGCGTGCGCATACACGCTTTAGGAGAGGGACATGTTGCCTATGTAGGTTAGCTCTGGGCTCCAGGCGGTCCAACTAAACCAGCAGAATCAGCAGGTGGCTGGGCACAAACCAATGGAGCAGGGAGTCAGACAGCAGACCCACATTAGCCCAGGCAGCGGAGCAGAACCCAAACACTGCTGTCCCTCGGGGCGGCTTTGGGGGATGAATATGACACCTCCGCAGAACTTTCCCCCTTACGTGGCTGCAATGGCGCATGGCTTATTGTCACTTGGACTGAGAGGAAAATCCAACCATGAATACTAGCTTAGGCTGGGGTTTACAGGGCTTCCAGGGACGGCGTCCTTACCAAGCAGGTTGAGAGCTTAGTCGGAATGAACTGGAGCTGCCGTGGCCGAAGGCTGGGAGGAGTGAAGGTTTGGCTGGGGGAGAGGAACGGGAGCGGAGGGCCCCTCGGCTCCCTGCTTTGTGTCTCCAGTAGAAGGAGAGCAGAAAGAGAAGAGGGGCTGGGAATGTTTAGACCTGGGCTTGCTATAAAACATGTGGAGTATTGATCACTCTGACCATATAAGGACATGCCTGGGACAGAGGAGGTACATGTCAGGAATCCTGTGCGTATGTGTGTGTGTGTGTGGGTCTGTGTCTGTCTGTATGCGCTTGCACACTCCCTTAACCAACAGTATGTGTCTCGCCGACATGCGAGCACGCAAACACCTAAAGTGTGTACAGTGCTGCGTTGTGAGCTCGCTAACTCGCTGCGTCTCCGGCCGCCGACGTGTGTGAGTAAGCAGCGTGCGGCGAAGCGAGACGCTGCCACAAGCATATGAAGTCATACGAGCGTCCTTTCGATGGTCGAGCTCTGTCTGCCTTTCCGTGCGTTTACATCTTTACGTAACTGTTACTGTTTGTGCTCCGCCGTTGACCTTTAGCTAGTAATACCCAGATCCACTCCAGTCCTTTCTTATCTTGATGTCAATATCATGCAACAGAGTCCTTGAGTCAAACCTGTCAGTGAGTTGTCAAAAAAGTGCATCCAGTGTCAGTTGTTCTAAGGATGCTGGTTCAACTCTGGATCAAAGGAGTTGTTGTTTTTTTAGTTTTTTTTACCAGTCTGACGTTTTTTACGAGCGGCAGGACAGCCCTGTCAGGTCCAGGTTCACCTTCCTCAACAACCTGTCCTGTCAAGTGCCCTCAATATAAAGTGCCCTGGGTTAGATCGTCAGCTAAATGCGTACATTGTAAATGTAATCTAATCGAAGAACTCCTTGTTAAACATGTTAACATGCTGTCTCACCACAGTGGATCTGAGCATGTGTGAGTGTGGGGGAGTGTGTGTCTGAGTAAAGGCCAGTGAGTAATTTGTGTTGATGTGGGTAGCACGATGCAAACTGGGCCGTTTGGGGAGAGAAACGCGAGACCGATTAAAGCCTGATACCGTGATATTTCCAGCCTGTCGTCCATTGCCTTTCAAGTGGGACTGCGCTGCTGTCGTAGACATCCGAGGGAGAGTGTGCCAGGGGCCGTCACAACCGCCCCCCCTGCCCAGAAGAGAAACTCTAGCCCGGGCACAAGGCTGCAGCTATCCCTCCTGTTACCTCAGCCACATATAACCTGGCATTTTGCTTTCTCATTCAATTTATGTCTGCGGGAGCTAGTGGGGCAGTTAGGGGTAAGAAGCTGACTCTGTGCATTAAGTTACCAGGGTGAGTCAGCCTCCTGAATAGCACCACACAGACCCAGTGCGCAGAGTTACTCAGATAGAAACAGTGAACATCAAATTGGTGGAAATCATGTCGCACGAGAAAGCATCGGTAAGACATCAGACTGTGGGCCCAAAGTCTCATCCGGGAAAGGAAACAAACGCTCAGCAATCCCCTTCTACTTCAGTCCCGCAGTGACTTCATACTATATGAGACAGCGGCCTATGACGGAGCTTTGAAACGGAGTCACTGTCAGGATCAATGGTCCTACAGCCATAAGCCCGAAAGGTCACAACCTGTGCAATCATGCGTCGTCACACGAGCAGCCCCTCTGATACATCTAGCCCATAACACAGGAAGGCCCACGGACAAGGTCAAAGGTCAACAGGGCCAGCCTTCCACATCTCTACCACTCACGCTGACTCAAACCGACAGTTACAATTAAATGTAGCGTCACTGGAAGGATCCCCCTCACTCTAGATCTACATAGACACCCCCCCCCCAATATACGTCGACAGACTCACACACACACACACACACACACACACACACACACTCCAACAACAAACAACGTGAAGCAACAATGTCCCTCGTGAAGACCGTGAGGAACATTGCACCGGGGGGGGGGGGGATGGGGGGGTCAGCTGAGGCCTTCCTTATTCACTGTAATGACTCACGGTGTGGAACACAGCGCTCCAGCCGGAGGGCCCCGTGGCTGGGGAGGGACACCGGGGAAACTCGCCCACCGTGGGACTGCCCCGGACCCCCGGAGAGGACGATGCAACAGCGCGAAGGAGGTGTTACAATTGCGTAATAGTGAGATGTGCTGTAACTGTGCATCATCTTCGGGGCAGCAGGTTAAGGCCTCATACCAGGCGCTCACGATGGTGTGATTTCCCACGCTAGTTCACGGTTTCTCTCTCCTATACTCAACAGCGTAGGAAATGCTAAAACTACGCATCATCTCATTTCCTCTTTTCCCATATGGCAGCTTGCTTGTTTGTCTCTATCTCTCATCCTGCTGCCAGTGTTGTGTAGTCTTTACGCCTCTCTTCCCTCTCTCTCTCTGTCTTTCTCTTTGTTGTGTTTTTTTTTCTCTCTCTCTCTCTTTCAAGGTTGAAATGACACTCATCCCCAGAGGGAACAAAGTACTTTAAAACTGTTTGTCTACATATTTCTGGTAGGCTTGGATCTACGCGGAGCCGTGCGTAAATATGCGCACACACACACACACACACACACACACTCAAATCCCACATTCATACTCACAGACACAGGCCGACAGCAGTTTGGATAATGGACATACTGTAAATGGCAGATAACAGCTGTAATGAGTATGTATGAGGGTAATAGATTTATTACCCTCTGGTTGAACTCTAACCAAGTGAAAGGGTAGTAACAGGTATAGAGGGGTCCAAAAGTCTGAGTCCACTACCAAGAACTGTTTTCATCATTTATCAAAATGTATCAAAAAATAAAATATCTACTGATACTTCACATTCAAGAATACTTCATTTAGACTGATAAAATGTTAAATGCTCGTATGAAATTGAAATATATCTGAAAATCTTGTTCACACACCATTTGGTAGTTTGTCACATCATATATTTCATACACATATTAACACATGTATGCTATCCTAATACACAGTGTGAATTGTTTTGGTCTTTTAACAACAAATAGCAGATATTGTCTAAAGTAATACGGTCCTCTATGCGTTATTGTGCTTTAACTTTGAAAAAGGACTTTTTTTAATGATGAATTAAATTAGTTTTAAAATGATGTAATCTTGTTTGAAAATCAATTGATCATTTGATTAAAAACGTGTATTAGTTTTTGATACATGATGAAACAAAAAAGTTGGTGGTAGTAGACTCAGACTTTTGGACCCTACTGTATAGTCATAGACAAATCATAGTACACGTTTTACCACTCCTTCCGCTATTACTGTGTATCAGTGAGTCTATATCTGAAGATGGTCACAGTAAGGAGCTGTATCCGATAACATTCATTCATTGGATCATGTTCATCCTGCATTTGTCTCTGCTTCTTCTCTACACACACACACACACACACACACACACACACACACACACACACACACACACACACACACAATGGATGGGGCTTCCCGCTGACCATCCATCAACTCACAGCAGAGACTTATTTCTCTCCCGCAACACATAAATGTCAATACGTGCCTCCAGTCTCCTTCGCCTTCGTGCTCATTGTCAATTAGACCTCGGTGTGTTTAAAATGATTATGAAGGATCTCGAGGCAGACGCAATAAAAGGAGCTGTCTCTGCTTTGTTTAGCCAAGATCGATTTGGCCTCTGCTCCTGCTGGTCTGCTGTTGGACCGCTGCCTCTGGAGCACTCACATAGTGAATTCTGACTTTACACTTAACTTTAATGTGATTATGATTACATCTCGTGCACGCTGCTGTATGCCGTTTGTCTGCGATTTTTCTGATTGCCGTGCTGCTGCTGTTTTCTTGGCCAGCTCTCACTTGAAAAGCATCATCATCATTACGCCGTCCTTCCCTTACCTTGGTGTAATTAAAACCAGAGTGTTAGAACTCACGGTGGCAGCGCTCTTCTCCGAAGGAAACAGACGCAAGTGTGTACACAACAATGGGAAATCAAAGCTTTCCCAGACTTCCTCACCAGCTTGCCACCGAATCTCATTCCGAAACTCAAGCCAGAACTCCCTCAGGTACATTTTTGATCCCACTTCCAAACTAAATTGCTTTGCTTACCTTTCCAAACAACAAACATTTGAGGCTTTGGTTGTTGAAACCTGCAAACCCATGTCTTGATTACACCCCACATACAGGAGCTAGTGCGCCAGATTTGTCGGGGAATTGGTCAACTTAACCGCTGGAGAGAACACAGACACCAAATTCATCCAAGTGTCCCTGGTAGATGGACGATCGAGTGATCACTCCTACTATCACTCAACATAGTGCATGCTAAAGTGTTAGCATGGAACACTGGAGCCGACAATCCACATGGATGATTTTGGTGTCTATGTTCTCATTACTTAAAGGGTAAGTTGACCATCGCCCCAAAAATGTTGGTGTATTCCTTTAGCCGCAGACAAAGCCTACAGTAACACATGAAAGCATCCAAGAGTTATGAGAGGAATGCCTGTGACCTCTCAGTGCTAGAGCGTATTCGGTTATGGGCAACGTTCAGAGGAATGTCCTCGTTTTACGGTCAATGCTAACCTGCCCTCTCCCTCTGTTATGCCAGTGGCACCCGCGGGCTTCATTGATGCCCATCAAAGTTAAGTCACTGCCTTCTACGGAGCAGCACGCAGGCACTGATCTAATCCGCTTGCTTCGTAGCAGGCCAGACATCTGTCCATGATAAACCCCTAAACGATCATATTTGGGTTAACTGGTGGGGGTTATCTGAGAAATATATGCCACATTTACAGAGGAGCACAGAAAGGTCATCCATATCTGCCTGGGACTTCATGATGTAAGGAGAGAAACCCACTATAGCAGCACTGTGGGGGACCAAATGGAGAAAGCGGCTGGACCGCCAGCAAATGCTCTCTCCAATCTGCTTCTGGAGGGAAAGAATGGCTGCAGAAGCACAGGGGGGTTTCTCATAGTGTGGTTCCCCTATCCCGGCTCTGAGGGGGCTGGATAAGCTCCTTTGTCGAGCACTCAGAGATATTCAAATCACCAAAAAAAAACAGCATAGCTAAAAATTGTTTTTTTTTTTTTACCAAGGCTCTTTGGTTGCCTGTTACATTTTCTCAGCAGCAACTCTGTTGCTGTTGTTGTGATCTGTTGTTGTGATTGAGCGATAAGAAAACAGCCTGTAAGTGTGCATGCCAAGAGTAACTTTGCACTAAATTGAATTCACGGACAGAAGGTTATCAGAGTTGTTGATCGCATCCATTTCATAGACTAATCTCTGCCAGATTGTGTGATGAAGGCATTTAAACACACACACACACACACACACACACACACACACACACACACACACACACACGTACGCGCGTACACTAGCATACAAACACAGAGACTTACTTGGAGAGTGATCAATGCGTGCAGCCCTCAAACACAAATAAACTAAATTCCACAGAGTTGAGGAGACAGTACAGTACACCCCGATTTGGGCCTCTGCCTCATAAAATGTCCAGCAGAAGACAAAAAGGAATTCAAGACACCCAAAAATAACAATGTCACTATTTGTGAGTGAGGGATAAAAATAGTTGAGTGGAGGCAAGTCTCCCATCCGGTCCTATGTGGACCTCGGCACGTGAGACAATCCTAAAGATGAGGAAGTCTTTGGTGAGACGGATGGGAAAAAGGGTACTCTTCATTAAGGAGGGAGGGAGGAGGGTACATGAGGACCATTTCTCTCCGTCTTCGTGGGAAACTAAAAATTCTCTCATTAACAGTGTCCGAAGGGAAGAAACGCAACCGTAAAACAGTTCCATATGTTACAGGAAGAATCTCCGAGGCAGCGGCACCCTCTCCGTGTGGCGGGGAAGACATCTGTGCTGTTTCTTCAACTTCACGCGAGGTTAAAATACATATGTGTAAAAGAACTTTCTCACTTCACCCGTCTCAAGTGCTCCAGAAGACGGCGAAGTATCTGAAGAAATCGTACCCGAAGACCTGATCTGTTACAGACGAAGGAATAGTGTTTTTTTCATACCTTGAGGTTCAGGTTCAAAGGATCCAAATACCCCAAAAAATAAGCGCACGCAGACAAATAGACAACACACACACACATAGGCAGTAAAGTGTAAGGATGAAGCAGCATACTCACGCTGCTCCTTCTCTCCCAGGCGTCAGGTACTGAGTCCTTTGTCTGTGAACCTGAGCCCCCTCATCTCTGTCTCTCTGTCTCCCTCAGCCTCCTTTACATGCTCCTTAACCTCGTCTGACACCAAACAGCCCTGACCTAAAACCAACAACGGCATCTTCAACAACAAACACAGGAAACAAAACGCGCGGTTCTCCGCGGCCGCTCTCTTACGGGGGAGCCTCAGTGTGTGTGCTTAACCAAGTGTGAGCTCTTCCTGAAAGGGAGAGGAATAACGGTAGGGAGAGCATCTTGACTCTCTCCCCCCAGTGGTACTCACAATGGTCCTCACTTACCCCTCATCCCCTCCAAACTGGGTCACGGTTGGGGGTGGGGATGGGTGTGTGTAGTGAGGAGGAGGAGGAAGTGGAGGGGTTAATACCCCCTGGAGAGGGCTGACAGACAGTGATAGGGTAGGAGGGGAAGGGTAGAGGGAAGGATCCATGGGTTTTGGAGGTAAATGACATACAACTCATTGACTTTCTGAGACCTCTGGCCACTGGGGAGCAGCAAGACAGTGTTTTCAGGAATATAAATATAACCCTGAGGGGAACGCCGGGCTGCAAGAGCTGCTCTAATTAGGAATCTGGCCTTTGTGCTTCCTTTACAGTGTTAGAGTGCATCTCAGGTGGGACATTTTAAAGGCCACTCTGACTTTTTGAGAAATTGGTGAACTTACCTTTTATGTGATGAGAGGATTGACAGAAAAAAAACAAAAAACAACACCAACTCTGGATTACTAAAAGGGTTGTATCTTCTTACATTACGGATTGCTTTGCGGCATAAAGGGGCATCGGTTTATGGCACGAAACAGGAAGAGGGAAGTTTCTCGCTCAATGGTAGATGGTGAAAGGAACGAAAGACTGATCACTTCCAACGCGTTTATTCTCTTTAGTGAAGTGAAAGGGAAAATCTTTGACTGAAGGAGCAACATCACTTTTGTGACAGGAAATAACAGGATTTATGAGAAATGTGATCTTAATTTTGAGAAACAATAACCACTGGTGTGAGATAGAGGCTGCCACTGGTCTGATTCCTTTACAGTAATTATTACAAGGTATCACCATGATATATTGATGTTTAAATATGCTACACATAGCACCTTTAAATGCTTTATTTCAACCGTATATAATATGAATGTATGTTTCTGCTAACACTGGATATTGAGTGGTAATCTTCATCCTCTCCATCAGGCTCTCCCCTCCCGCACACCCTATCACAGAGCTCTAATCATGCAACGCTATGAAGAATAAAAGATAATAGTGTGATATTGGCCCGAACGCATTCACTGGTGGTTGTGGTTGAAATTAGACGCTAAACACTGTCTCAGCCCTTTTTTCTTATCTCTCTACAGAGAGGACTTGCTATCACCACATTTCACAGGATCTTGCGCTGAGAAATCAGTGGGTATGAATCCTATTTCAATCCCTATCAGGCCCTTCAAAGTGCTCTGTTAAATATGGATTTCTTAAATGCACAACTCTTGCACTTTTTGCCACTTGGAAGTTCTCTTATGTTGTCTCAGTGTCTTGTGGCATTTGATGATGTACTTTTATTATATCTGTATATCTTGTATTTTGTCTGTCTTTAACTCTTCCAGAAGTTTCTATTCTATTCAAGTTGTCTGAGTGCACCTCCTTGGTAGTAACCTTGGTTGATTTGTGTATTTCTTTACACAAAATAGCCACATATAAATAGCCTATCTTGAATAAGGGTTACGATTAGGGTTAAATACTGAATATCTGGAATATTGTGCACATGTAAACATAGCTGATATAACTCTGGAGGGATTATGGCAGCTATTCAGAGCAAAACAGCTGAGATTTACCCTCCATGATACCATTAAAGAAGGGGGTATAGCTCAGCGGTAGAGCATTTGACTGCAGATCAAGAGGTCCCCAGTTCAACTCTGGGTGCCCCCTACTTTTTACACAGACATAATGTAATTATAGCTTCACTTTGCAGTAATATCACAAGCAGGAGGGTGGTGCTTTGGCCTGGAAGTGATGCATATGCATAGAGCTCTATATTCAGGGCAGCCATTCATAAGTAAACAGAACAAAGATAACACCTCTCCACAGAGACTCATGGGGATATAGCTCAGTGGCAGAGCATTTGACTGCAGATCAAGAGGTCCCCAGTTCAACTCTGGGTGCCCCCTGTGTTTACACAGGTGCTAATATGGATTCATCTTTTGTTCCAGTGTATATGAAAGTCAGAGTGTGAGCAGGCTTTGGTCGGCAAGGAAGTGTAAGTAATTTACAGTCTTTGTTAGTGTGCTTTAGTTTAGACTAAAATAAAGTAGGACAAGTCACAGTCACTCTCTGTAGCGGCGTTGTTACCGAGGGGGCATAGCTCAGTGGCAGAGCGTTTGACTGCAGATCAACAGGTCCCCAGTTAAACTCTGGGTGCCCCCTGTGTTTAAGTTACTGTATATTGTCAATGGAAGTCGGGATGTTTAGGTACACTGTGGCATTCAAACAATGCTCAGTTGGTACCAACGGGAATAATGTGAGCAGAAAACATTACAGCGCCACCAGCAGCCTGGAGCTTTGACACCAGGCAGGGTGGAGCCATGGATTCATGCTGTCTGCTCCAAATTCTGACCCTGTCGTCAGCCTGCTGCAGCAGAAACTGGGATTTTTCCACCCAGGCAATGTTTTTTTCCACTCTTAAATCGCCCATCGCATGGTCTTCTGCTGCTGCTTCAAGGTGTGACGTGTGTGTTCTGAGATGCCCTTCAGCGTGTCTCGGATCAATAATCATAACATGTGGCCCATTCCAACGTTTATCACACAGTAAACCTGTCTTGATCCTGTCTACATGCTTTATATACTGAGTCACCGCTTGGAGGAATGAGCTGTTTGTGTAAACAGTGAGGTTTACCTATGAAAGTGAATACAAAGTGTACATAAAACTTGCAAAGACATACATGGACATACACAAACACATTATATATGTTTATATATGTTTCATTCTGGAGCAGCCGCAGCAGACCTGGGGCCTGTACTACGAAGCAAGTACAACATATCCAACTAATTAACGCACGGCTTTCCTACTTGAGCTACTGTATGTGCACGTTCACATAAAAGGGGCGGGTTTTGTAACAAATAGCCAATCACATGCAACACGGACAGTTACAGAGCAGCGGATGAAATGAACTATTGACCATATTGAACTATTGATCATTAGCAGCAACAGTAAAACTATTCAGCAGGGAAAATGAAACAGAGTATAAGCACACCTATAGAATATAAAAATAAAAAATACAATACTAAAAACAGGAAACTATGGAAACATTCTGCCGGCAACACGTTAGGTATACTGTGGAAGTGGGAAAGAAATGTTTTTTCTCTCAACAAGTACAAACTATCATAATGAATAAAAATGAGCAATACAAAAAATATAACAGAAAAAAAGTGACAGAGTTGCTGCTGCTAGAGAGGACTGCTGGAGGAAAGATCACCGCTAGTGTAAATGATGGAGTAAAGTAAATAGGTTTATCATTGTCACTAAGGCACAGTGAGGATAGTTCTCATTGATCATGTACAATCTGTTGCACTGGCGCACTTATATGCAAAGAAAACTTCATTAATGTAATTAATGTAAGCTACCTGATATTTGATAGAAGCCCTCTTTTATAGTCAGAGTGGGCAAATCGCCTGGAAACGCTACAAACATTGATTATATCTGAAGCTATGTTATAGTTTATATAGTTTATCAAGTGGACAGACTCACAGTACACTTTAGGGTCAGAGGACATAGTGATGTGAGGGGGTATAGCTCAGTGGCAGAGCATTTGACTGCAGATCAAGAGGTCCCCAGTTCAACTCTGGGTGCCCCCTAGTTTTTTTTACACAGACATAATGTAATTATAGCTTCACTTTGCACTAATATCACAAGCAAGAGGGTGGTGCTTTGGCCTGGAAGTGATGTATATGTATACAGCTCTATGGTCACTGGCCAGGGCAGCCATTCATAAGCAAGCAGAACAAAGATAACACCTCTCTGGACATGGGGGTATAGCTCAGTGGTAGAGCATTTGACTGCAGATCAAGAGGTCCCCAGTTCAACTCTGGGTGCCCCCTACAAGTAGACACATTCAGCAAGTGACTACATCTCTGTGGCTTTGCTCTCTTACTTCCACAAGCGTTGATTATTTTCTAATATCCACTATATTATCTTTTCACATCTCATTCTTTCCCTTCTGTAATTGTTCATTTGTGAATTCATATTTTCTTCCTGACTAACTTCTTTTGAATTAAGATTGGAGTCACTGACCACTGACCAACACTAAACCAATGAATCATTTGCCCAGCACCATACATTGCCCTGATGGTCAACATTTTGAAGTGCACGTGCCTGGAGGCGTGCCCAGCCATCACTTTCATAAGGTTGTAAAGTTCATATATCGTCTTCAGCCACACTTCATTTCATGCTTAGCTGCAAAAAGCCTTAAACAATATTCAGACTTTCAAGATAATTAGTGTTAATGAGTTAACCTGATGTTAACAGGATCCACAGTACATCAGCTCAGTGAGCACATGTACATTATAGTACTGAAACATGTGCCAAGACATCTGCAAACACACACAAACACATATCACACCTTTCAAACTGATATTTCCCTCCAATCCCAGCGGAAACAAGGGCAGGCCAATCAGCTGTGTCTTTTTTCTGATTGGTAGAAATCTGCTGTCACTCCTACTTTGCCTTTGCCAGTGATTTACTTGCAAGTGCAAGATTTGTTCAAAAATGTTCATATTATCTGTGACATCCGTGAAGGGGACATTTAAAGAGATATTCCACACAAAATCACATTTTTGAGCTGTAAACATATTTACTTCTACATGACTTCTATATGGTGAAACATAACAATATTGGACATAAAGGATTTTTTTTTAGGATTCTCGTCTGTAACTAGCGTGGAGGAAACAAGTTAACCTGAGGCATCAGCACGTGCATGTCATACATAAGCATGCATGCCAAGGCACAAAAGCACGCACTCACACACACACACACACACACACACACACACACACACACACACATAGAAGTGCACATCCAAACCCTGCCATCTCCTCAGGCTCCTGCTCACCTGCAGACTCAGAGACTCATTAGATTGAGGAGAAAAGAGGGACAAGGAGGAAGAGGAGGAGAGAAGGGGACAAGGAGGAGGAAGAGGAGGGGGGGAGAGGAGGGGTGTGAGGGTCTGTCCATTACCAGAACTGTAAATGCACTCACATTGACACTGTGTGTGTGTGAGTCAGGCTGGGAGTGACTCAAGATTAGATTTTTCTTGTTGTTTCTTCTTGTCTTCTTGCGGCACAGATTGAGCATATTCAAAGTGTGAATGTACGTGCGTGTGTGTGTGTGTGTGTGTGTGTGTGTGTGTGTGCACGCGCATGTGCATCCACATTTCACATGCTCATGTGTAGGTGCATGTGCAGAGCACCTTTGGCTTCCGTGGCAGGTCTGGAGGGGAACGTGCGTGTGCGTATGCGTGTGTGTGTGTGTGTGTGTGCACGTGCGTGTGCGTGTGCTACTGTACATGTGTGTAATTCTTATTCATATTATTCACATTCTCCAGGGAAGTGGCCAGTCTTTCATTACAGTGTGTGTTCACTTGTCTGACGGATTCCTCCCTGAGGTGACTGCTGCTGCTAAATATCACACACCTGGTTGCACAGCGTGTGCCGCTCTCTCTCTCTCTCTCTCTCATTTCATGTCTTCTAAGACCCTATTACCATTCTAATAATATCTAACAAAACACACGGCAGATTCACACTGAGCGGTCTACATCAGAGGGGACCGCACAGGCACACACAGGATTAGGGATGACTTCATTTAATGCAAATACCTATAATACCGCAGGAGCTCTGAGGCCCTGGGATGAAGGAAGGGGGAGGAGTCTTTAAATAACATCCCAAATATATGGAAATGCCACGGCTGTTTCCAAAATGACTGTCAACTAACTGTCTGTGTTGCGAAATGCCTTGGGAGTTGTGAGGAGCACAATTTTGATGCAGTGTGTCCTTGCTCTGCCTATGTGGATGTGTCTGTGTGTGTGTGTGTGTGTGTGTGTGTGTGTGTGTGTGTGTGTGTGTGTGTGTGTGTGAGGGAGGGCTAGTGTTACAGTTTTATGGCCTCTACAACATCCAACAATAATAGAAAAATGATTAGTAAGTTGTCCCATTACTAATCCTTATGTATAATCCATACTACCTGCTAGCAATATCTTTTTATTATTATTACTCACACACAACACGGTGGACCTTCTTTTATAGGAAGACATCTTTAATAGACATTTTGAAATGTTCTGCATGCAATAAGGAATCAATACACAATCCATGTAATTCTTTACATCAGTTTAAAAGTCTGAGATTTGGATAAATCAGGTTGAGCTGTATAGGCGTGCCGTGTCCTCTCCTATGTTTCAGTAAAGCACTCGGTAACCCACTTATGCAGCTGGATTTGCAGTGGGTGAATTCAAGCAAAAGATTTAAATGGCATCAGTTTTGCTATTAAAGCAAAGCAAAACATCAGACAAACAGGGAGTGCTGTGTGAGTGTGTGTTCATGCATGTGTGTGTGTGTGTGTGTGTGTGTGTGTGTGTGTGTGTATAGAGGAGCAGAGGGAGTGATGTCCCTTGCCTCGGCTCAGCGTGTGCAGCAGCTGCAGCTTTCAGCCTCAGTCTATACTGTAGGGGCCGTTCTGTTGTCTGAAAGACTGAAAGATACAAAGAACAGAACGGTGATGAGAGGTGACTCAGAGGGTTAGCGTTGATGGTGCATTCGTATGAAGGAGGCTCGCATTTAGACTTGCATGTCGTTCTTGCGTGTTTGCCCCAAAAAAAAAGCACGGTTTCCGGGGTCACACCGTTGGAGCCGTGTTTGGGTGAGGCGGTCGCGAGCGTAATGCAGTCATCACAGCGTGTGTCGATTTCACAATGGCCCCGAGAGAGGGGGGGGGAAAGAGACCGAATCTCCATGACATTTGGAAAAGAATAGTTCAACCCCCTCCTACTCCCTCCTTCCCGATCTGTGGTCTTATCCTTTTTACGATGCCTCTGCCCGCCACACACACAGAGGACGCTGCAGATGCAGATGCCGACCGATGCAGATGCCGACCGATGCACACATATGTTGAGAAAGAACAACCCTGCGAGCGCGAGCGATCGATTCCCACACATGGGGAAACGCCGCGGAGACACGCGTGGATACGTGCCACACAAAGGCGGCCCGGCACGCTCGGCACCCACAGTCTAACGAGACAAAATCAGAGAGAGAGAGAGCATGAATGGCGTGCCCTGTTTCAGCCTATGGCACCGTGCACTCGCCAACGACAATAACCTCATGCAGCAACCCATTCACAGTCTGGCACTGAGGGGAGAAAATGGAGCTCAGAGGGGCTCGCTCACATGCTGGTTCAGAGCACAGAGGCATTATAATATCCGAGAGGGGGAATCGGCTCACTGGTATCCCCGTTCCTCACCATCCCCCACCCCTGGGCCCTCGCTACCCAACCCCCACAGATCCCAACACCCCCTCACCCTTCCTCTAACCTCGCTGCTTCTTCGTTCACTGTCATCCCTGCCTCTCCCATCCCATCCCATCCCCCCTTCTCCAAAACCTCATCATCATCACCCACCAAGGACCCTAAGGACATACACTCACTCCTCACGTATCACACACACAGCAACACACTGGATGTCGGCCATATATACACTATCTTTGCGTCCACAGAGGCGAGCCGGTCACTGTCGAGACAAACCAAGCCTCACTGTACACAAGGTGAGGGAAAAAAATCCACTTACACTGTTAAATCGAATCAATCTGTGACGTTCAACACCGTCCAGTTGTTATTTCGTGCCAAATCTCATAAAGGGCTGTGTGCAAAGTGAGTAGCAGGGGGTATAGCTCAGTGGCAGAGCATTTGACTGCAGATCAAGAGGTCCCCAGTTCAACTCTGGGTGCCCCCTAGTTTTTTTTTACACATACATAATGTAATTATAGCTTCACTTTGCACTAATATCACAAGCAGGAGGGTGGTGCTTTGGCCTGGAAGTGATGTCTATGTATACAGCTCTATGGTCACTGGCCCAGGCAGCCATTCATAAGTAAACAGAACAAAGATAACACCTATCTGGGCATGGGGGTATAGCTCAGTGGTAGAGCATTTGACTGCAGATCAAGAGGTCCCCAGTTCAACTCTGGGTGCCCCCTTTTGTGGATATGATGCATTGTGGTGTAAGCTAAAGCTAAAGTGAGAGTCATGATGCATGCTGTTCACGGGCGGGTACAGCTCAGTGGCAAACATTTCACTGCAGGTCCCCCCGGGCATCTCCTTCGTTTGGGCAAATATGAAATACATATTATGGTTTATTATGTGTTATGCAGAAATTATTTATGCCATATATATTTACAGGAATCAGATGCTGTGTAGTTTCTCCCTGTTTAGACAGCCGTGGCAAGATCGCTCAAGTTAAAACTCCATGTGCTTCATGTGCTTTCACAGAGACATATCAGTGATGAGAAACCGGGCAGCAGTGGATGGAAGCAGGATAACAGGCGGAGATTTACACACTTCAAGTCAAGGTCGATTACTCACACACACACACACACACACACATGCACACACACCACACACACGCCTACATACAGCACACACAACGTCTTCACTTATTGATGGATAAGATGGATGCCAACCAGTGTGTGTAGGAGCTGATGAGAATTGATGATTTATGAAGTGATTTATGACTGGCTAAGAACAATGGCTGTCTGAGCGTGACCTGAGAGGAGTAAGGAGACACAGGGACAGAGAGACAGACAGCAAGAGAGATGGAGGGGACACCAGAGCAGTGGGGCGCTACCGCTCATTGTCTCGGGCCAAAACAGACCTGAGACCTGCCAAAACTGCGCTCCCCCCCCCCCCGCCCCCCCCCCACTGCTCACTGTCAGAGCCTGACTCTGTCAACACTCACACACCACGTCTAGCTGAGAAGCAGACTGAATTTAATTGGAAGTATTAATAGATCCTGAATATACGATGCTAATGAGTGAGTGATTGACAGCCGCCCCATTAGGGCGTTCCCATTGTTAGCACCTGACGTTTCGCTTCAAACAAGTTAATAGCTCAACTTCTGTGTGAAATTGGCACTTACGGCATACACGAGTCGCGGACATTTATTTAGGGTGCGACAATGAGTCAATCGGTTATACACACGCATGACTTCCTGCAGAAATAATTAGCATTGTATAATGAATTGTGTCTTTCCCCTCCGGCGGCGCGACTCTGTTTAAACCACACGTCTTTAGAGGAGCAACCGTTGACCTCAGGATCCAAGGGCTCTGCGCTGCTGTTTCCAGTGGGAGCTACCACACACACACACACACACACACGCACACACACACACACACCAACACACACATGCTGCCAGGAAGGAGAGCACGCTGAGGCCAAATGCCACTGCCAGCCCCAGTTGAATTTGTTTCCTCCAGATAAGTAGAGACATCCTTGCCATCACAGTGACTGAGCGCTGAGAAGATGGTTTTGGCTGAGCTCGTGTGGAGAGAGGTTGGGGGGGGGGTGTTGAGAGGGGGTGGGGGCTGTTGCTGCCTGCCTGTATACTCACATGTGCAGGGCTGATGTTGCTGAGCATTAACACACATGCACACACACACACACACACACCCACAATGGCTACATGCAAGGAGTGACCCGGCTATTGGCCATGTTCCGGTTATGTTCTTATTCGGGGTGAGCTGTTTACATGAAGCTCTGACAGAATATTCCACCTGTGGTGCCCCGCCCACAGATAGAGCGGTCCGCCGCCAGCTATCCCCTCCCTCTTTATCTGAGCAACAGTAGGTTTACTCTAATACACGGGAATGAAATGGGGATCCTTTTATTAATCTGTGCATGTTTTGTTGTTGGAATGCAAAGGTGTTAAAATGCTACAGCAACCTGTTTAATACTGAAGTAAGCCTGGGCATCTTAACTGGGTTTCTCATAATCAGAGTATGAGCTTACCTGCGTTATGTTGTTTACATGCGTTGACCCATAACCAGGTTGCTAGAGTAATCCGTTTAAGAGCGGGATTCTCTTGCCATCTAAACGCATGTAAAGCATTTAAAGGCAATGAGAGCAAACCTGAGGAGGATAAACCTCCATGGACCTGTGTGTCATTTGACATCACACTTTTGTCCTCTCAGCATTTACATCCTTTTTTGATTTCATACTTCACTCATCCGCCAAGGGGGAAAGGTAGGGATTAGGCATCTCGCTCAAGGCTACTTCAGCAGGTGCCTCAAGTTGGGGGACGCCCTCACAAATAAGGGCCGACATATCCTGTAACCCTCCATTTATCTAGAGAGAGTCAAAGGTTCCCAAACTGTCGTAGTGTTTTCAAGGGCACTGACCCTGTTTCTACTAACATATATTTATATCTGGCCATGGCTAGTTCATGAATGACAGGAGGACAAGGATCTCGCAAGACATTATACTTGAATAGCAGGCAGTAAGTCCTTCTCAGTGCAAAGCATTCATCACCCGTCGTCCACTCCCATCTGCCAGCGCCACGGACGCTATCAGTCCGCAGGCAGTGCTGTCCTCAAGGAGCTGGGGAGGCTGTTCAAGGACCCTGGTTGCAGGAAAGGCCAAGGTTTATCAAACGACACAGGGCTGACACAGAGTTCAGGCTAAATCCATCATTGTGCCATACAGAAAGTCACAATCAGTAGCAGATAAATAGTTGGGGGTGAAGAGGTGACTATAGCTAGTATATATAAATAGCCGCAGGCAGCATGTGGGTGGCGGTAACCTTTACCTTACCTCGGTTCTTATAACACAAATAGTTCCAGTCAGTTCTGAGTGGCTGAGTCACGTGGGATCCCAAAAAACGCACACCGCTTCACAGTTCATGTAAATGTTGAACTGAACCGGACTGTTTACGATCTCCACTTCCACAAGGGAGAAGAGTTTTCTTGTTTCCCGGTTCTGCACGAGTCGAGGGATTCATCCCGTTGGACGGTTCCGGTGGGCATCGGGGTGCCTTCACGCAAGACAGTTTAGTTGCTTGAATCTTCCAGCGTGAATCCCATGGTATTGTCAGTGCTCGCTACATATCCCACAACTCCTTTTATTTTCTGCGGACGGCATTATCTCTATTGGAAGAGAGTCATAGTTGAATGGGTCTCTGAGCCTGCCACTGAAAACCATTTTGTCGCTATTTAAAGAATTGCTCTGCTTCAAGAGCAGATCATTTCACACCTCATATATCACCTTACTATCATAAATGTCCAATATTAATCCCACATATCAAGCAGCCCCACTAATCCCAAGAATTTGGTCTCCTAATTGTTCTCCTTGTTTACTGCTCTCAGCCCGCGGTGGCTTTCAGAAAAAGGCCCCTTCTGTCTTCGGTTGGTTGTTTTTGTCTCATTTTGCCTTTTGTCAAGTGTCGTGGAGTCGACTAGTGTTTTGTCTAGTGTTTAGAGATCATGACACGCTGCAGAAAGCCAAATTTAGCAGATTGTGAGTAATTGTAAATGGCACTGAGCAATCAAATTTCCCACAAAACACTGGAAGGATGCAGCGGAGAGAGAACAAAATGAGTAGGAGGTATAGAAAGAGAAAATAGTGAAAGACAGCAGAATAAAAAGAGCCCTTTCTGAATCCAGAAATTTGTTCTTGGCTATGGATCATGGATGGATCATGCTTACCGCTTGAAGTGAAAATTGGATTTTGCTCACATTGCTATTGGATCTCAGTAAAAGAGATAAGGAAGTGGTCAGGCCTGTACTGTGATCAACTGGATGCAATCCAGCCACAACGCAATGCAAAGAGAAGCAGAGGGAGAGAGGAGGGAAATAATGCAGATTGCAATGCAATGCAGAAGCATTGGAAGAGCCACTTAGTGTATGGACATAAAGTGACGTGCTCTCATGCAATCAAATGCAATCAAAGCCCTTCACACATACTAAAAAAATATGAAATGAAGATGAGTCTGTTGCTGTATTGCCTCAAGACATGAACCACAGATTCTCTAAGCTTTAAGTATGAACTCGATGAATCCGGTGTTGACTGCAGGAAACGCCTCAGGCCACCTCACAGCCAAAGCTCCCAATGTATACCCCGACCTAATGACCACCGTGTTTACTCTCGCTGCTGCATCACATCGAAAGACCTCACAGTGCCACACTTAGATTTGACAGAGGGAAAAGTCTTGTTTTCTATTTTGGTCCTGCCAGGCTTCTGTTCGAGTCAAAGACAAAAGGATTAGGGTTAAGAGCATACAAGGGGAAGACGGAAAAAATCAATGTGTATCTTAAAGACAACCACAGTTGTTACTGAAGTGTCTGAAGGGTTGACCTGCCATTCCAGCCTGGGTTTATTAAGAAGCTGCCTGGCACATGAGGGCGAGGTATATAAGACAATGTGCTCAAATAAATACAGGTGCAACAACTCGTCACGGTTAGTGCATGGGGACAGGTTCGCTGACCTCAGGGGAAAGCGTGTCGGCGCCTTGAGGGACAGGCAGGAGAGGTGGGCCGCGGCGGCGGATGAAGCTGAGGGGTAGCGACTGCTCCTGCCCTCCCCGCGCCAAGCCCCGAGACGGGAGCAGCGCTGAGATCCAGACACAATCACGCTGTGCCAGCCGAGGAGCGCTGCTCTCCCCTACGGCCTGCACATAAAATCCCTAAGTCATTATAATTCCCAGAACAAACACGTCCCTCATCAAAGTTAATCTTTATGTAAACGGTCTAGTCTTTAGGCGTGTTTGCCAGCGAGGCTCAGTTTCCTCCCGACTCCTAACTGCATTCAAGACATTCCCGCACAGCAGAGGAAGACCACAACGGGACCCAAACCATTAATAAACATTGTAAAAAACAAACAAACAGAGGAGCTATTTAAAGATAGGCCTTAAGCACTTCTGTCAAGTGAATCTTTTTTTCCTTTCCTTTTTAGTTGCAGACACGGAGTCTCAAAGTGTTAGCCTACGAGGCTATCATCGAGGCTACACTAGTAGCACGAGAGCATCTGTGCGCGCCTTTGGGCTTTTTGTCCTACCCATCACACCATGGTAGGCTATGGCTCAGATTATCCTGAGGCCTTGTGGCCATGGAAACCCACTCATGTATGAATGTTACTTTGTTTAAACATGACTCCGGGAAAAAGAGACAGGACAGGACTGTCCTGCGAGACACATTGCATGTTGGTGATGTAACAGAAAAAAACAAAACAAACAAAATGCACGCAATGCTGCTTTGTTGTTTTGTCACCCAAAAATCAATTATAGCTCATAGCAAGCTGACAGGTTGTGTGTATCAGTGTAACAAGGTCTGATTTGTACCAGGACACAGGATTGAAAACCCTTCTGTGTTATACAAGTGTATGACATGAAGTGTAACACTGGTAATACCATGGACTAGTCAAAACAGTATTTTTAGATTTTGTTTCAATGAAAAAATGTGATAATAAAACTGTATTGCAATGTCACTTTAACAATTTGGTCTACTGAATTAGGAGAGAAATCTAATCAATATCATCATTCAAGATCCAGTGTTTCAATAATGTTGTCCTTTTATTCTTTAAAAAGTACCATAGTTTGCTTGGAATTAAACTTAATATACCAGTATACTGGTATATACGTATATATACATATATATAATATACGTAATATACCAGTAGATGTACATAAATACATTATAAAAAGAGGTAATGCTCATGACAAATAACAGGTGAGCTCATACGTACAGTATATGTATAGATGGTTCCTATTTCAGAGGGAGGTCCTGTAAATAGCCATATTATCAACCATTATCTATCATTATCTATGTGTGGACATTCTCCAGATCTCCGTTTAGTCCATTTAGAGTGAGTCCATGTCTTTGTTATATCCTCAAAACCTATGAATGTCACTGCTCAAGTTAAATCTATTATCAGGTATGAGGTTTCCATAGTAGACTGTATAAATATTGACCCCTCGGTATCTTGGAAGAACATTTTGTATATAGGGATGGAGGTTAAAAATAACACTGCACCAGCTCGTCTCTTTTTTTGACGTTTTGTTTTGTGAAACCCCTTTACAGATGCTCAGTTGGCCGAAACGATGCCACCACCCCGCTGGTTTCGACGAGAACAGACGTACACGGCTCCTGTTGCTAATATTTGCCTCACTACACAGATATAATACATTATATGCAGTTCAGGAAAGAGACTATGCTGCAGGGGTTTGCATAATAACAGGATTTGCAAAAGGTGCTGGTGAAAAATGAAACACGGTCTGATTAATTGTTAGACCAAATATCAAAAAAAAAAAAACCAGCCCTCCAGCTTGTCTCGTTTTTTGCTTCATCGGTATAACTGCGACGGCTTTCCGTAAAAAAAAAAAGTTGCATTAGCACGGACCAATCACAAATCCGTGGGCAATTAGTTGCGTGACTTGTGAGAGTCTGACCCAGCGGTGGAGATCGTGATCTTTTGGAGCGTGGCGGGGGGGGCTGACTTCATACCGGGCAGCTGACACAGCACTGACGAAACGGGAGTCGTGTTTACGTTTGGTTATTGTTCTGAATCACGACAGCGGGAATAATAGACCCCGCCTCCTTTTTGAGATTTCCAAACTCACGCAATCTGTGTCCTAATCCGCTCCTCTACTCTACTCCACCGCGGTTCCCCCCGCAAATGTTTGTGGGTTGTTATGCATGTGTTGTTGTGTGTGTGTGTTTGTTTGTGCCTCTGTGCTGGAGTGTGGCGGACAAGGCGGTGACAGGGTGTCGTGCCGTGGCCTCTGAACCTGGCTGTTCTGCTCAGCTCTCCCGGTGACAGAGAGCGAAGGGGACGCCGCCCAGCCGCGGTTGCCCTGGCAGGGCCAATCGGGCGTGAGCGCTCTGGACGGATCAGCGCGTGTCTTCCGCCATGTGCAGCGTTGTGGCACAGATCCCCTTATGGATTCAAATATGCTCTCTACACTGTCACTGGCACTCTGATGATCACTGTGTGTGTGTGTGTGTGTGTGTGTGTGTGTGTGTGTGTGTGTGTGTGTGTGTGTCCTGATAATGAATATGACTCCATGTGTTTAAGGAGACCTCTGTGTCCTACTTGACTGCACCTATGCTGATAATGTTTCACAGACCTTCACGTGTCTAATAGTGTGTGTGTGTGTGTGTGTGCTTGTATGCTTGTGAAAACCCTTAACGGTTAGGATTAGGGTTAAACCAATAGGATTTTTTGAAGGATGATACCGGTACAAAACAGATGTTTGTTGGTGAAGTGATACATCGGTCACACTTTGACAACCTGAGCTACACCACAGAGCAAACTGCAGCACCCACAGATTAAAGTGAAACAACAAGAAAGAAAGAAAGAAAGAAAGAAAGAAAGAAAGAAAGAAAGAAAGAAAGAAAGAAAGGTGTATGTTAGTCTCTGTCGTTAGAACCTTGTGCTGAATGAAAGGCCTCCCTCCTACTGCTGCCTGACGCTTTGTGGCTCCGCCCACCCGGTGACCTGAGGGAAGTGGCATGAGACTCGTCAGCTTGAATTCCGACCTGCGGCGTCACATCCATGCTAGTATGTAGATGTGTCTGAGATATCACTTTGAATATGTATGTTAAACAATTAGTGGAGCGTAAACATCTCTGGACATGCCGTCAAGTAAGTGTGTGTGTGTGTGTGTGTGTGTGTGTGTGTGTGTGTGTTAACAGGCGTACAGTACGTATGTCTGAGCTGAACCTAGTATTCCGTAGTGACATTCCCAGTGGGAAGGAGCCTCACGACTGTTTCCATTTGCTGGACTGCCCTCATCTCTTCACGACCACAAGCTGGGTGAATCTGACATCTGACTTCATACACACTCAGTGGGATGTCCATCCGTCTGTCTGTCTCTCTTTCTTTCTCTCTGACTCTTTTTGAACATTTTGATGTAGCAAAAATATTCTTTTTTTCATGATAAAAGTAAAAATTCGTGATTTAGTGCGTATTAATCCAGTAAGAGCATTTAGTGTCAAAAATGGAGTTCAACTAAGTGGCATGTTTTCAGTTCCCTATGTGTTTATTGCTGTATAGTATAAATGTAACTATAGCCCTGCTGCATTGCGGTTACCCTTACAATTCGTGTGTTGCACCACTGTTCGCTTGTTGTGACAGCACTGTTGGCTGACATGAATCACGGTGGTAAGGATTCCCTTTGTTTGAGGAAATCGGACATTTCTTTTTTATAATTCTTTTTGAAATAAAAGACTCAAGAGATCGGCCACTGCGTCACGGCTACACGTGGAACGCCGACTGGAGATACATCCCTGTTCGCAAAGGGGTCAGGGCCGACTGCGGGGCTCGTTTTCCTCAGCAGTCATCCTGAGTCACAGAGACCAGGACACAATCCTCCTCCGCTCATCACTACGTTGTCTAACGTTTGGAGTCCCCCCCACCACACAAAGATCAGGCATTGTGGACACAAGTGGTCTTAGCTGAACTCTAAACGTGCAGTCTTGAATTTACACTCTTCTGACATGTAACGGATTCATCAACAGCACGTCGACTGATTCAATTAGGGAAGGTCAAAATCCTTGCCACTGCAAGCACCGGGCTAAATAAACGGTGAAGCGCATGATGTTAAGATTCCATTAAAATGTAATTATAATCCCGCTGTAATCTTAATTACAATCCAAAACACAAACACATCTCAGCAACCTCAAATATGTTCAGAACGAACACAAAACCACACACCTGAATGAGCACTGAGGACATAACAAGCGGGTGTATTTCAATAAAGACACATTAGAGACATGTGCTCTAACTACCATTCGCACATGATATCCTGTAGCAATTATAGTCACCCAGTAATTACACTGAAAGCCAAAAGGCACCTTCCCGCTACTCTCGCTTGATGCGGTTTATATAAACTGGCAACCAGAAAAACACAGAACAGAGTCCACCGTGTCAGGCGGAGGGAATCCAGACCAGTTGGCAGGCATAAAGACACTGTTTTCCCCTTGCATGCCGCACGCCAAGGATTTAGGCCGATGTGTGCTTGCATCTGCTACAAAAGATATAGACATAACACCTTGCTATTTTCTTATTCCTCAAAGCCAGTTAGGAAATGGTATGCAGCAGCGGCAGCAGCGGCGGCGGCGGCGGCGGCTCTCCTGCTGTGATGGAACTCCCACCGTTTCTCAGTCTCCCTGCCACTACATTTACGAGTCAATCACGTACTATTTCGAGACGCTACTATTGAAAAACGCCTCAAACACAAATGGATAAAATTTGGATTAAAGAGCATCATTTAGCACTCACTGGCTGAGCGACATTTAAACAGAGAGAATTGGAGAAAAACAGGAAGTCAATTACTCTAATTATTCACAACAGTTCCCTATAAAGCATGGAAGTGACAAATCCCCCAAGACATCCTCGTCAGCAGTCATGATGATTGGAAATGCCTGATTACAAAGCCAGTAATTATCATAAAACGTCTAAATAGCAGCATAAAAAGCAGGAAATTTGTTGAGGTATTGTATGAGGAGACTGTGCTGATATGGTAACACTGGTATTTTTATTTCCTTTGCATGGTGTGAGATGTAAGACTACGATGTTCTTTGAGATGCTCTTGGGAAGTCCAGTCCAGTTATACTTGATTTCAACATGTTATTCCCCTCACGGCGATTTCTTTTAGATTTTTACTGCAGTAAATTGAAAAAGGAATGGCATAATAAATCCTAGCATACAGCAGTATTGATTTGCTGTACTTGGGGCCTCATAAATGAAAAGGAATTGAATACTGTATCGAATACGAATACGATCATACAAATGTTGTATGATCCATATTTTCCTTTATTTCACCTTAATGACGTACATTTGTTTTCATTAATTTAGATAGGTTTCAGATTTTGAATTTGTGCAATAGCAATGTGTTTGCTGTAGTTTGGTCTGACACTTAATACAGATGATTACCTCTTTCAGAGTAAACATCCACTTCTTATTAAGGAGCCATTTTTGGGCACCTATTTTTGGGCACCTATTCTTGGAAGGACAGCCTTTTGGGATTTCTTGGTGCCACCAAAGAAGCACAGATACAGAATTTTAGTGTTTATATGAGAATATTTTCTTTTTTTATTTTAAACAACCGACCTGCTCAGTGAGATAATTTTAAGTTAACATTTCTAAGACTTTTTGGGCACCTCTTGTTTATAAGAATCCACACCAAATGTATTATCTGCTGTGTCTTTACTTTTTTTTGGGACAATCCACTCCACAACAGAGAAAATGCTGTAGGTTTTTAAATAAACAAAGGACAGGAGCACATTGGTCATGATCATAACTGAAGCGATGGGGTATTTCCTCGCTGCCACACAGAATCTGCTCCTCATCGCTCTCTCGGTACCCTCCTCCCATATCAGTGCCCCTGTAATCCATAGGGAGTAAAATAATGGTCTTGGGGGGGATGAGGGGGAGAGGGGTAACTGGGTGGGAGGTTGACAGAGATGGACTGCATCCCAGAAATGCCTTCACATAGAGAAAGGGTTATGAGAGTATGCAAGGCTGAGAAATGACACAACCACACCCACTGGATGAAAATCTAGAAGAGGGAATTATTTGTATGGATGGAAAATGGAGGCAGATATGGTTCAATTGGCAGCTTACCAAAGAATAAATTCTGAATAAATACATAACAGCCATATGTTGTGTAAAAAACAAGCATCAGTCACTGGCATTAAGCTCTCTCAACTGGCAATAATGAACACTGGAATCCATCACAGAGACTTTACATGTAGGGAGCTATGCTGCAGCGCGGGATGAAAGTCATTACTGTATCCCATATTTGAGTCAAAGCCGGTGTGGCATTGACAAATGTTCCCCCGCAAAAACCAGTGCAGGCATATTTCAAAGGCAAGCTGCACAATGAAATGGTTTCTCATTACTAGTAGCCGAGGTCCAAGCTACTTCCCAGGTGAGTTACTGTGAGTGTTTCAGACTAATGACTGACTCCTGATCTGATCATCACAGAATGAAGGAATTGGTGATTGGAGGGGGTCATCAAACCCATAGTAAGCTCATATTGACTGGAACTGCAGGTAGAGCTGTCTGGAGAAAGGCTTTTAAAACTCTGGACCACCAGGTAAAGACCATGTAAGGTCAATTTCATATTTAGATGTATTTTAATCTGCTCTTATTTCTCTAATTATTTACATCTGGAATGTTAATGGTCAATAAAAAAAATAGGCTACCCTTTTTTTGTAATTATTTATTTTGTTGCCATATTTTAAATTCCTATCAGCACTATCTATTGCGATTAGCTCTAATTACCATTGTCACTCTAATTGACATCATTCAACTTTCTTATGCTATGACTTTGTTACATTAGAGGATATTATTCAGTAAAAACTAAACTGGTTAACCTAGAAAAAAATGCATTGCTTTGTACCTTGTTAAATATATTCACTAAGCTCACATGACCTCACCGGTAAAGTCATAATGAGAAAGTCTGCACTCTTCAGTCATTTTATCAGCCCTAGTAGGATTTAACACAATCCAGTGGAGAGCCCCTATATCGTCCATCCAACCCATAGATATTATATGAGAACAAAAGATTATGAGGAACTGTGATTCAGTCTGAAAATGCGGGTGGAATTGGCTTTTAAAACCTAAAATAAAATAATATTTAGTGACAGCTGATGGGTATTGGACAGGCATATGGGCACCAAATTAGCAGTTTATGCCAATTAGACGCGCCGGTCTCAGTGCTTCCCAAAATCACGATTGTATGGAGAAGTTGCTCTCGTGTTGCGGCTCGGCTTTGGGAAACGTCTAACACATGCACAAATTAAAAAAACAACAACAACACACAAATTGTATTTTACAGAGAAAATAAACGAACCACGAAAATGCCTGTGCGTCATGGTGTTGTGCCAAACGGTGCGTATATGACTCCCGGTCTCCAGACTCCGCGGGCACAGAAATGAGCCACACGCAGAACAGATAGCGGACAATAACCTTCACAGTATTGAGAATTAAGAGACGGAGCCTTACCGCTATGCGAGTCTGTGAAGATGCTTTAAGATATAAGGTGTTCCTTGTGAAAGAAAATGGTCGCTTCGGACTTATCGAGGTCCACACTTGAATTCCGCCGTTGATTATCTGCTCCACTTCTCGGAGGAACCAGCAGAGTATTCTGTGCGGTTGTTGTCGTTTCTTTTGTTTATCTCATAGCAGCGATACGACAGTTATTAAGCACTCTGCGTCCATGTCACCTAGACTAGTCTCTCTTCAGGCGGGAGCGTCGATTAAACTATGTGGTCTGCTGCGTAAAACCGGTGCCAAAATTCCTACGGGCCCGTTCCGTTACAGCGATGCTAGACAATAGTCTGCTCATGTTGGCGTAGACTGTCATTAAAGCTACTTCACTGCCAGGAAACAGTTGCATAGGCTCATTAAAAGCAAACCTTTAGGGCTGTTGCGTTCGTATCTCTGCGACTCGCTCGAGCCTATCGTGATAAATATGTCAGTCGCTCACATGTGTTGTCTCCGGTATTGTCCTCCGGGTCTCTCATCTTCGGAGGAGCGGACAGTGGAGTTGCGGATCTGTTGATCACCGGTCCGCCTCCGTCCAGCGGTTGTCTTTTTGGCTCCTGTTTATCACCGAGTCGCCGTGTGGCAAGTCATCTGACACCGGGGAAACGGGGATCCCGATGAGTGACAGCGGGATGGTTTTTTTCTGACTGAAAGCTTGGCGACGCGTCTTTCCAGGGGGGCTGTGGCACAGGATGCTGCGCGCACGCGGCTTTGTCAGTGCGCGCACCCGACAGGTTACACATAGCTATATGTTACAGTAAAGGTGGGGAAATGGTACGTGTGTGCATGTACCGGCAAATGTGCACATTTTCCCAACGTTTTTTTTTTTTTGAGAGGCAAGCATGTTATGGCATCAACATCTTTTACACATGGACGGAAATGAGTAGTCTAGTGCATCCACTATTGGACTGAAATATAAAATCAAATAAAATCAATATAAGCAATCAATTTATTGGCCAAACCACATCTACGTTGAATACATAGTCAACAGTAACCGTCTTGTCTGCCTATACCAAAAGTAAAGCGACACACAAGCCAGTGCGCACCAGTTTAGAGAACAATGGCCTCTGATGCTCCATCCTCACTATGTGATGCAGGTCAACCGGGAGGGGAAGCATGAAAGCTCATCTAATGCTGGTCTACCTTTATCGGATTTCTGATGTTATTGTGTTACATGAATGAGTCTCCCTGCCTCACAGATCTCGGTTTACTACAATCCAATCCAAAGAGGTGTTTTGGCCACGTGGTACGTTTACCCACAACAAAACGTAGTGAGGACTGAGAGAGCCTCATGCTACTGCGACTAGTGTTTTCCACTCACATTAACCTGGAAATGCACACATATACCAGATTTACCTTGGGAAATGTACATTCACCCACATTTACCATAATATATATATATATTGCTTATACATCAACCCAAAGTCCAGTACCTAACCAGGTATTCTCAGTACATGCCTATGGAGACCTATAGTGTGTATGTTATACTCGAAAATTAGTTTAAATATATATTAATTAAATATAATTTTCATTTCCTATGGTATCACTGATATTATGATATTATTGATATTATGATATTCTTCTAAAATGTATTATAGAATTACTATAGGTATTTTTTTTAAATGGGTGACGTAGTTGCATCAAATGCCTTACCTTCAGTTGTATGTTGCTGAGTCTCTTAGGGATCGCTGGTCGGTTACAAAGCCTCCTTTTCTCTGCCCCCCATTCATAGAGACATGAATGGAGACAAGCATGAGGGGAAAAAAACACCAGTTAAATAAATCCTGGTTCTTTTATGACAGGCCTGCAGTCAGAGGGCACTTAAATGGAAAGTGACAACAGAATGACTCTTCTCTGATCACTCTCCCTTTTTGAATGACAGGATTGGTCTGGTCTGGTCTGGTCTGGTCCGGTCTTGACTGTGAGGGCCCCCAAAGATGCGGCAAGCTAAAATCACATTGGGATTTTAGTTGCGCACACATGGCAAAGCTTGGATCCAATGCAACTTTGATGAGTTCATCTGTTGGATGGAAAGTGAAGTGACACAGTTTGATGACCCACAACGCAGAATGACAGATTTCACCACCAGGCCTCAAACCATATTCCAAGGAAATGATTGGGTTCCACAGGATCCATTAAAAAGATGAGGTCTGCTATTCCATAGAATCAAATGAGCCTCCCATCCAGGCATCAGTGGAAAAGATCAGATCCGATCCAAGGTGCTTTACCATTTGCTACCAGCTCAGTCGGCCCACTGTGTGAGGGTCTGGGTCTGGTCTCAATCTGCCTTTGTGGAAGGCCTTGAGCAAGGGAACACATATGGCTCATTTGGCAAATCGAAATAGCTAGTTGCTTTGAGTTTGAAGCTTGATTGCCCCCCCCCCCCCCTTTAATTCAGCAGACCTTTCAGGCACCCATGCATGTGCGTTGCACAGCGTCTATCGGCCTGTGGGCTATACTCTGAGATGGATTGACCTCTGGATCCTCTGATCTCTGTGATTAGAGGATGATTCAGTGTTGTAGGTCCTTCGGGCGCCCTAGGGTGCAGGAGTCACACAGTCATGTGGTGGTGATTTTTTTTTTTTTCTCGTTTGCTCACTGCGCCGACCTTGCCGGACCTCCACTTGTCACTAACCTGCCAGGCAGTGATGGCGCCCTCCCGTGTGTCTGTAGGATAGGCTACATCTCACTATTGAAGAGGGATGGAAGGATGTCATTTTGCCTAATGCTCCTTAATGCTCCTGAGCAAATGGATAAGGCATGTTCTCATTTAACTTGAAGTCATCTAAACCTCTTTTTTTTGGACACATGACATTGTTTAAAGGCTGATTCAACCTTTATGATCTTCATTCATCCTGTAGATCTATTATTGATTTATATAATTGGACACTGCTCGGCTATGGCCAGTCAGAGGTAATATGAATCAATGAGACGAAACTGCTCTATCAGGCTCACTATGTCTAGCTAGCTGGATGTTCAAGAGGAAGGGTCTGCTTGTGATGTTAGCAGAAAGGGACAAGTGTGATGGAGTCACAGTCACATGACAGAGCCAGAGAGGTGTGTAGGTGAAGAGAGAGGAAGGAAAACAGCAGGGGAGAGCTGCATACATCGCATGAAAAAGGAGGGTGAAAAGAGGTGATTGAGACTGGATGAGCAGGGAAGGATGGAGGAGAGGCCCGGCTTGCGAGGAAGGTGCCCCTAGCAGGCCCCACCGAGCCAGAGTCTCGCTCCTCTCTATATATAGCACAGGGTCCACAGATTGCAGCGGGCGCTCCGGGGCCTGTGTTCAGACCGGCAAGAACTGCTGCCATCCATCTCGGAGCCCGGGGCCACGCACGATCCCAGCTCACGCCAGCTAGGGTGGGAGGGGGGGGGGGGAGTAACGTCTGAACACACGCTTACTCACGGGCAGAGCTGATCACATTCTGTCAGAACAGATGTCTTCAAACCAGAGGTGAGAAGACGCGAGAGGAAGCGGTGCGAGCCAGAGCCTGAACGCATCTCTCTGTGACGACGCTGCGCGATTCAGCACCAGCATGGCGTTCACAACAATGACGGTAACACCCGAGCAAGTTTACAGTAATGTCTGTACCATTTGTCTCACTTGTGCTTTTTGAAAAGGGCACAGTATCCCTTATCACTATCTACCCATGTCTGCACAAATTTTTTTTTTAAATCCCCCGTCCCACTGGACGGGATTGACATTCTGTCCAAATGTCAAAGCAGCTCAAGCCATCACCGACCCTTCCTGCCCCCGTTCTTACCTAGTCCGCAACCGACCCGCGGACTGTCAGCGGTGACGAGGGACTGAGCTGTTCAGATGTCAGGCTTCTCTAGGTGTGACAGACTTTCATGTCAAGTCAGCATAAAACAAAGGGACAATCAATTAGCTGTGTCATCAAGTGTACAATTAAAGAACGAAGAGAGTTCAGATACATGGTTTCCTAGTTGCAGGGGGCGTGATCAAGGATACTGAAGGGATGAAAGCAAAAGATCGAACGTTGATGGTTGGTTGGCTTTCTCTGGACTGAGCGTTTGCTTACCGTTTAGGTGAGAGCTTGTAAGTTTTGTCACTTCCTATAGGCAGAAGTGTCCAAACTTGACACCGGAATTTAATTTAGGCAAATATGGCAGTATTTTATTACATTAAAAAAAATCCTGCCTAGTGCAGCTTTAAGTTCTCTTATAGGACTTCCACTAGAAATCTGTTAATAAAAGATAAGGTAAGGCTTCATTTCCAGTAGAATCTAATGTCAATACCGTGTCGTCGGTCTACCTTGATATGCTGCACCATCCCTTTTTCCTTTTAGCAGGCCATGTGACCCCAACCTCTGCACCTGCCTTGACCCATCCATCAGTCACAGCCCACTCAGCATCCCAGACCGACACGCCAATCACTCAAACCACCAGCAGAGCTCCAACATGACACTATTCTCCGCCCTGTACAAACAGAACTGCATTCTAGACAGTATGATCCCCAAAGTATGTACATAGTTACATCTATAACTACATGAGTCTCCTGATGTCAACATCCTCATGAGGGGGGAGCGATTACTTCCTGTTGTACAAAACAAGAACACAAAACAATGTAAAAAAAAAAAAAATGAATTACAGACATCTTTTATTCAAACAGTCTTAGATCAGAACAATGACATCCAATTTAATAAAAAAACAGCTTTCCAAGTTATCATATTCTACAAAACATTGAGAATTTATACATATAAAAAATAAAAATACAAGACAAAGATGAGATGCAACACACTTCTGCGATGTCTGTCAATTAGAGCTTGTCAAGTTGACACTGAGCCAGTTACAGAGGACCGCCCTGTCACAAAGGTTTCATGTTTTTCATCAATACAGTGACCCATTAGTCAGCAGTAGGTTTTAAGAGTCCCATCACAAAAAGGGAGACAAGATAACAACAGTGATGAAGTCTTTGAAACCACAGTGTTGCCCCAAAAAACATGTGGGAGCTGTGTGACTAGTAGAGGTGGAGATGTTGCTTGCAGTAATGTGTTGCGGTGGAAAGGCCTCCTGACTCCATCTCTGAGTTTCTCACATGGGGTAGTTCAGCACCACGTCTTGTTTGGCCAGCTCCAACAACATAGGATCGTCGAAGAACTTGCTGATACTCACGTCCTCGCTCAGACCCTGTGGGGCAACAACCGCAGCGCATCAGCTATGTAAAACGCAGACTTATCAGAGTGAGACAAACGGGCGGACATGGGGCTCACCTTGCGCCTACGGGTTTTGATCATGAACTCTCTGGCCAGGTGGGGGGCAGGCTGGGGCTCTAGAGGCCTGATCACAATGCTCTTGTCCAGAGGGTCACCAGGCACAATCTGCAGGGAAATACAAGAGAGAGTCAAGCCAGAGGGGAAGGAGGGCGCGGGAGAGAGACGGCTGGTCATGATGCTGTCATGTTTAGAGGAAATCTTTCCATTTATATCAAGTCAAGCACCATCTGAGATGCAAGCTGACAACATACGACGTACTGAAGCTTAAACTAGCCGAGTGGACAATTCCCATAGCAGCTTCAACCCAAATATCTGATTCAGTCGCAAGTCTGTCCCATTGCCACCGCGTCAGGAGCATGCCCATCAACATGGAGGAAAGAGCAACATGAAGTACTGTCACTCCTTCAGTCTGTGACCAACACTACACGTGAGTGCAATGCTGGCATATTGAGTGTGGAGAACAATGGGGTTTTACAATGACTTACACCCCCCCCCCCCCCCGTCATTGATCCATGAAACACTCCTGCTGAAAGCAGTGGGAGAAGATTGGTTAGGAATATTGGATCTCTTCCAGCAGCCCTGAAATGAGTCAAGTGACTCCACAGTGACCTTTAAAAGGCCAGTCCTGGCCTGCTTCAATGAGAGGAGTAGTAATGGCCAATTATAAGACCTAAACCTCAGGGAAAGATTAAAATGGGGAGGAAAAAATAATCAATGGAGTGACTGATGCTCAATCAACAGATGGACCAGGGCCGCTAACAACAGTAATTCAACACCGTGGCGTTTACATGCCAATACAGACAGTACATGATCAACTACTGAAGTACAATGTAGACGCTCTCTGTTTAAAGGAGAAAACCAATCCATTTATGAATTCCTTTTTATTCTTATTTTCTAGGACAATCCAATCAATATTTGCCATCACAAGCAACTCTCTTCTAAAGAGAGACCAGAGAACTAATGCTCAAACTAATGATGGCATCAAGTAATAAGCTGGAGCTGCTCCATAGAGAAACACTTGTGGAGAGATGGTCATGGTGATTGGTAGAGGACCCACGGTTGTTTTCTGGAGAATATATTTTTTCTTTTTCACGACTGACAACACCAATATAAAAAAAGCCTCTATAGCTCGTCCACCACTCACTGATTCAGTATGAACAGTTAAACCAAGAAAATACTTTTCTTTCTTCTGGTAACTGACTTTGCTGTAAAGTATGAATCTATCCTAAGCAGAGTTAATTCATTTTCGCTGATGTCTTGGAGAGCGCCGACACACAAAACACGAGACATAGGGAGAAAGACAGAAACAACCACACTGCCAACCACACCAAAACCTGCTGACTCAAAACTCCATCACATCAAAAGTAATCTAGCCAGAGTGGCAGACAAGGTTGGCCACTCTGCTCTGCAAGCTGCCACGGCTTTGTGTGTGAGAGTATGTGTGTTAGAGAGGGAGGGTGAAAGAAAACCAAATCTTGATTCATTGACACAAGAGCTGTGCTCAGACAACAGGCAAGCCCAATTTGTTTTTAAAATCTGATCTTTAAGGCGAAGTTTTGCTTATTCTGTTTTTAATAATGACATTTTCTAGTCGGGTTCAGAACACACTAGCGTCAGCGGCGGACGAGGGTGGTCTCTAACAAGCTGCTGAGGAGGCATGAAACCTCTTCATTTGTCCAGGCTATTCTTTTGCTGCTTCTGCATGTTTTGACATTTTCTGCTCTTCTTGTTGCAACGTGTCATGTGGGGAGTGTTGGAAAAAAAGACACTTGAAATCCAAAGTTGCATTTTCAGAGATGCAATTTGAATTGCATTTCCAGCTACTGAAAAGAGCAGATTCCATGTAGCTTTTTACTGACTTATTAATAAAATGTTGCCCTTTACACCTGGCATCAACATGCATCTTGTATCCAGTTTAGCTGGATTACTTTTGGAGACACATTGCATTTACACTTTGTTATTAATGTAGCCAGATATGTCTGACCACCTCCGGAGGTGCGTAGGATGATTGGATCACATTCGTTTTTGCTCAATCTGATTCCAATCCGATCGCCCTGGGAACATGTTAATGCCCGGTGCAAAGCAGGTTCGTGTCTAGACTCTTACCTGCCAGTGGTGGAACACAGACAGGGCAAAGGCCTGTCCCTGTGTATGTGTGCGAAGGTCTGTCTCAAAGCCAAAGGAGTCAATGGCCGGGATGAAAGCCTTGATCGTGTAGAGAGGAGACCCTGGAATGGGGGCATCCTGGGTAACATGGCCCCTGGTGGGTAACAAACAAACACAGGACCAAATTAAAAACCATCAGCATCATTCAAGGTGTCCAGCACTTTGTGTTGAGCCGGATGGAATATTGAGAAATGGTATCAATTATTAATAATATTTTAAGTTAATCTATTAGATGTCTGCTGGACATTAGGGTACGGAGAGCAGACGAACCTTCTCCGAGCCAACACTGTATAGACAGCAGACACGCAATCAGCGGGAGCCTGAACCTCCACAAAGTAATATGGCTCCATCAGCCTCGGGGTGGCCTGGGAAACCAGGAAACACACATGACAGTCAGAAGACAAAAGGCTTGGAGAAACAGCATGGCTATGCAGTGTCAAGTTGACCCAAGGATTTATCATAACAGCAGGGGTGTAGATAATAAAAGAGCGAAGGGAGATGAGGAAAGAAGCCAAAAAAGTGAAAGAGTAATGTTATCACGCCGCAATTAAAAATACGTCATGTCAGCAAGATCCACAACTGTAATCAAGGTAATGGAACATTAGAGAAAGTGAGGATGAAAGGGAGGTCTGGGAGAGCTAATGGGAGATGGGGAGAAGAATGGAGTTGGGGGGATGATCTCACCATGAGGAAAGCAGAGTACACCACTCTCCTGGCTGTAGGGATGACCTGGCCTCCTCCTCTATGGAGAGGCTCCTGAGCGATGACTGCGTCCAGGATCTTAAACTTGACGTTCCTGATGGCTATGGAGAGCAGGAATGCTTAGTTAGGGCGGCAGGACATTGACCAAAAAACCCCCCAAAAAAACTGAATATCGCTACATCATTTCTTTTTCAGCCCTAAAAAGATAATTAGATGCTAACGATGAAATGATGAAACTTGATCCATAGGTCAGGGAAAATTCTGCCAATAGGATGACATGATAGCACTTGTTTCCGATGCAAATCAATCGGGAATTTTCTAGACTAACCTCCTATCTAGAAGCGAGGTTGACTCAAGCAGATCACTAGTATCAAGAAAACCTGACACCTGATTCAGGAACATTTTTGAAACAAGACTAAATACTAGACTAGATTACATGTTGGATCATTTTCCATGTGCACTAGAGGATGTGGACGTGAGGTGGGTGTCTTGGATCTAAGTGGCATCACTTACGCTCATCACACAGAGGCCCTTCCCTGGTGCCCCACTGGAAGCCCTGGACGATGCTGTCTTTGACTGAGCCGAGCAGAGCCTTGTCCACCTACAGAGGGGAAACAAACACAAGATTAGCCCTTCCTGGAATAACAATACAACACACATTAGCTCAAACCCAGTTTTTCATCAGCCCGGCTGCTCGCCGTCATCGTACCTCAGAAGGCAGGGTGTCATCAACGAGGATGTTTGGTCCTGTGGTGTCTGGTCCGAAGGCCCAGATAGACCTGGCAGCCAACAGATCCCAGTCGTACTTGGTCTGGAAAAACTCTCCCAGCTTCTTCCTGCCATGAGGGAATGGGACATTGACTGGTTGAAACTAAATCAGAGCATAATGGCGGTCGGAACATTACGCAGATCGGTTGATAGGGGGCAGAGGCGTTAATGGAAGAGGAGAAACGGAGTGAAGGTTTAGTTTAATGGTGTGTGAAGTAAGTCACTGCTCTGGCGCCGCTGCACCATACCGGCAATGCCAGACTCAGATGGGCTCACAGATGAGCTGAGGACAGCGGGAAGGCGGCGATCCAGCAGAACACAAACGCATGTTCTTGCATGTAACGGGGAATTTCATGCATGCTTTTATTGCGTGATTTGACAGAGCATTTATTTAATACAATTCACACAATGCTGTAAAAGCATGCATTACGACCATGTGACCAGACATGTATACATCTATTTTTACCATTTTTTAGATAACATTTGTATCAAAGATTGTTATAATTTAGCATTTCTTAAACTCTGAGGTTCTTCATTTTCAGTCACTTCAGTTTTGAACATTGAAATGTTGATTGTTTATTGGCTGCCTTCAAATGCTATGTAGGGAGACATTTCACACCTGCAGCACCCTATGATTTTTAAGTGCCAATGTTTATCGAGGGAAAAATTTCCAGAAAAATGATTAAATTATTGCCCCTGCTTTGGGTTCAGTCTGACTTTAATAAAGGAAAGACTTGGAACACAATCTGGAGCGACATGAGAGCCAAATGAACAGAGGGCCAGAGTAGACCTTATTAAAATACAACTGCTATCAAGTTGTGGCTCATGGTTGTTAATCCCATAACTGCAAAATGAAATAGGCACATCAGGATCCACACCTTTTGGTCTAGGAGAAAATGACATAACACACTTATGGATTCAAATGGATATTACCTGCCAACCTAATAATAATGGCACTACTTCAGCTCTGGCCATCACAGAATTCCTCCACCGTCTCCAGTGAGAATATTTATTATGGAACCAATCATCATTCCTACATGCCTGCTCACCACTAATGTAGAGGTTAACGGGCACCATGGCTCTGAAGTATAGAGGAAGAAATAAGCCATGTACCAAACCAGAGCAAGGAGGGAAACAGGGTAAAACAACAAACACGTTCAGCATGAAAGAGAAATCAGAGCTTCACTTAACCACCCATGTTGATTAATCAACATCATTGATCGAGTCGTGTGTGGGCATGCCGCTGGATCATACCTGTTCCATGTTATCTGCACCACTTCGTTCTCTATGTCCTCAGCCAGACCCTTCTCCAAGGGCTCAGCAATCATTGTGATCTTATTCCTGTCAATCAAATCACACAGCTGTCAATCAATCTTTCTAGGACGGGGAGAGACTCGGCCAGAGGGAAGGACTGACTCCGACAGACACAAGTCCCCCAACGGTACACAGATTTAGCTTCACAACAAGAAATACAACATCCACATGAACACATTACTAAAGATGAACAGTCGGAGGAACAGATTACTGGGGAATTGGGAGAGGGAGTTATATTGACGATCTAGGAATGTGATCTTATTCTACATTGCACTCATCGTAAGTCGCGCTGGATCAGAGCACCAGATAAATGGCTGAAATGTAAAAATATGATGTTTCACACGCACTTTTTGTTAGGTGTTTCAGCGAAGCACTTGAGTGATGATGTCTCCACTACTGTTTCACAGAAAGTCACAACGGGGTCGGCAACCTGTGGGTAAAGAGAAGCAATACTTATATGAAGAAACCAACGACTCTATTCCACCGTAAGAACCTCAGGCCTGGGAACGTTTTGTAATATGTTAAAGTAAATTACATTTGTACAATGTTTTCACTACATACATACGCAGCATTACTGCTAACGTATGAAATACAACTACGTATTCTTGAATATACAGCGAACCATGCAGCAATGAGAAAAATAACCTTGATGTCGATCTCAGAGTACATCTTGCGCAGGTCATGCATGACACAGTCCAGGTAGAGCTCTCCGGTGCCCAAGATAACATGCTCTCCCGACTCCTCCACCTGAAAACACACACACACACAATAATCTTAAACCCATCAGTAGCTGCAGAACCATCGTCTAGATCACAGATCTTCTGTCGTGGTGGTTTTCATTGTTTCTCCTCAGGAAACCCTACTCTTACCCCGACCTAAAACTTGCCATTAGGCCAGGACTGATTCTTTGAGAAACACGTGAGAGAGTGTTGATGTACGTAGTGTTGATGTATGTACCTTGGTGGTGAGCGAAGGGTAGCTCTTGTTGACCTTCCTCAGTCCGTCCAACATCTTGGGCAGCTCTGATGGGTTGACAGGCTCCACAGCGATCTTGATGACTGATGCAGTGTTGAATTTGAGTGGCCTGAAGATCTGAGCCTGGTACAGAAAGTTAGAGAGATGAAATCCTGCTTTTGCCCGTAATGGAAGGTATATTTAAAAAGGAGAAGTTCACCCCAAAACGAAAATTACGTCGTTATCTACTCAACCGAACACACAGCGAGTTAGCCCCTGTAGTTCCAACTTAGCCCCAAAGACATTTCTCCAAACAACTCATGCAGCATAATCCAAGTGTTTGCACTGTGTACCTCATTATGTCCAAGATTTTACTCTTGTTGCACGCAAGAGTACGGTAGAAAATATAGGAAATAATGAGGTAAATATTGGCCTAATCCTGAAATTTGATGGACATTTTATTGTTCAATGGTTCTATGAAATTCCATGGCGTGGGGCGAGTAGATAATGACTGAATTTTCATTTTGGGGTGAACTATTCCTTTAAGATTTTTTCCTCACCTCTTCGTTCCCTCTGGGCTCCGTGATGGTGGCGGTCTTGACAATGGGCTGATCGCAGCCTTCAATGAGAACCCAGTTGCCAGCAGGCACTCGGTTGACTTCGATTTGGTATCTAAAAAGTGTGGGGAAAGAATAGCAGAACTTGACGCCAACAAGCATCGACAGTGGCGACATCTTAGAAAAACCAAATTCCTCCTGAGCGTACCTGGCCACTGAAATCCAGAGGCGTCCCACGGTGCAGACCTGGGAGTCCTCCTCGTCTTCGAGGGTGTAGTTCTCTCCCAACACCTTGACGGGCTGGCCGGCCTGGATGGTCCCGCTCAGCACCCGGCCAAACGCGTGGAACTGAACCCCGTCCTCGGTACTGTACATCTTAGTGGTGTGACACATCAGAGGACCCTGAGGGCGAGGGATGTGAGGAGGAGAACAGGAAAGAGGGATAAGAGACAGGGATAGGAAATCAGTCAGGACAGGAAAGTTTGACCACTATAATGTAGCATTTCTTCCTATAGGACTTTAATAGGGCTTAGGCAAAAGGTCTTTAAAATGGAAAGAGGAACATTGTGATCAATGTGCTTCATTGTCTTACACACTCATTTCAAGCTAATTAAAATAGCCTGCTGGCTTAATTCGCAGGAGCAGCTGGAATGAAGCTATCGACTTCCAGTAGAAACAGATTCCACCAATTAGCAGTTAACCAGTGTGTCCGCTTCTCGGCAGCTGTGACCGCAGCCGGTTGTTCCTCTTCCAGCGTACTCACATCAGGGTCACATTCTGCCATGGCCTCCCCCAGGTCTGAGTCCAGGCCTCCCATGTAGCTGTGCTCTATCTTGTTCTTTGCTCCATCTTGTGGCGACGGGATGTGATGCACGCACATGTCCACAAAGCCTGCAGGGAGACTTGAAATTAAATCACTTATCAAAACCGTGACCGCTTACCTTCAGTTTGCACTGGTAATGAGGAGCAGATAATCAAGTAAAGCATTGGGCAGGCACGGCGCCTCGGGTGCAAGGGGGATACAAGGAGAGCATTGCAAAGCACACAACGTAATGTCAAATATTTCAGTGAGATACCAGTAGTGTAGTCTTGCCCAGGGAGAATAAATGCAGAGTAATGTGACAGGGCTGATGGTGATGGAGCAGGCAGCCTATGTATTGACTGGTATACCTGTGAACTCTCCAAAGAAGCGATTACAGACCAGCCTCAGCAAGGGTCTAATGTTGAGCTTCAGCTCCTCTTTGGTCAGGTGGATCCCCAGCTCATCCAGAACCCTGGGGAGAGACGTATCCACATCCCCGACCACCTGGACATAAGAGAACAGGGTGAGGTTTAGTCACACAGTCACGACGGAGTCAGACCTCCTTTACCGGCTTTGTTGCCCGGATGTGTATGAAAAAAGTGTTAACCTGCGAGAGGATCTTGTAGAGGGGCTCCAGGACAAATTCCACAAAGCTGCGCTGGGAATTACTGTTCGGAGCTTTCTTTGTGAACTTGCGGCCTGAACAGAGATGAGAAAAGCCATTGAGACGAAGGTTAGAGGAAAGAAGGGGGCGGCTTGGCGTCAAAATATTAGTACCAAATTCTTCTGTTTGTGAAGTCCAATCAGCTACTCACGTTTTAGGGTTGAAGTAAATGTCTCCCCAAAGCCTCTTGGCAAACTCATTATAGTTGATGTCACCTGCACATACAGAGGGAGGAGTTAGCCCATACCTTATTTCTAATACTGCTACAGTCATAAGGTGAGGAAGGGATGTGTATAGTCCAGTCATTTTGAGTCTGTGTATGTGCAAAACAGTTGCTTCACCATAGGTGTCTGAGTAGATCTTGGCAAAGGAGCCCAGGGTGAAACAGATACTGTACTGGGAGCTGGCGAAGCACACATTCCCCAGGAGAGGAGACACAACCAAGTTCTCATCTGTTGAGTATGTACTGAGAGGGAAGAGAAACGGCCAGTCACAAACAGGGGCACATGTTATATCGTGGCTGGTTCAGGTAGTTTCTCATATGATATGAAACCAATTATCCTCCACAGAACTCAAAGTTGTGGATAAGAGGGGGTTGCCATTATTACCTGAGCAAACCATTGACCTCATCCACAATGTGGCGTAGTTTATAGTAAGCGTCTGTGGGGGGCAGTTTGAGCTCTCCAATGAGCCGGTCCACCTTGTTGATGCAGATGGTGATGGCCAGACGCTCCTGGACGGCGTGTTTGATCAGACGCTCTGTGTTCAGCATGACCTTGACAGAGATACGCACAGACTCGGGTTACAGGGAGGTTGGATAATCAACATGACAAGGGAGGGGGGGGGGGGGGGGGGTGCAGGATTGAGAGAAAGTGAAAAGGGAAAGAAGAGTGACTCACTCCTTCCGCTGCATCGATGAAGAGGACAATGCCGTCTGAGATGCGGATGCCAGCTGTGACCTCGTCAGAGAAATTCACATGGCCTTCATGGGGGACAAAAGGTATCACGTCACTTTCCTCCATTCTCCACACGAAACCCAAAACTGCATTCACCAAACAAACAAAGATCCACCCAAAATACAGTACCTGGTGTATCCATGATGTTGAAGAGGTAGGATTTGCCTCTGGAGTCGGGCAGGACCATCGTGACGGGGGTACTCTTGATACCGACTCCCCTCTATGGAAAAGCATTGTTTAATATGCAGCCCTGCTCTTTTTAGGAAGTAATTCTGCAGGGGAATATCAATCAAAGTGAGCAAGGACTGATGGAAGTTATTCAGGTCTCCTGGCGTATCCCACAGTGCAATGCGCATCCAGCATTTCCAACAGTTTTCAAACAGCTATGAGTGGATGTTGACATTGGATGCTTTGCACTGAGGGGAGAGGTAATGATTGACATAAAAAAAGAAGCCTGTCATCTTAATTTTCTTTTAAGACAAGGCCCTGTAACCTTCCCTCTTCTCAGGACTATTTTAAGTTTTCAAAGTCATTTTAACCCTTCTCTCACTGGCCATGTTTTACATGATTAGAAATCTTTTGGTTTTCCAGGATGCGTCGGCTCACTCCCAGTGTACTCTAAGATGCACTGAGAATGCAGTGGGAAGTTATCATTATGCCACAATTCAACCAAAACACTCACCTCTTGTTCTGTGAAGAGGATATCAGTGTATCGGAGCTGAAAGATAGACAACACCCTGTTAGTCTCTGCTTCCATATAACGATTGAAGAACACCGTCTGAGGACCCGAGGTCTAAGGAACTAAATGTGTAATAAACTGCAACAATATGCAATTAGAGACAGTACTCACATCCACGTCATCTCTCTTCCTGATTTCTGGGTGTGTCTGTTCAATCATGCAGTCCACAAAACAAGTCTGAATGGAATAAACAAATTAATTTAATCCCCAAAGGCAGAAATATACAGCGCAACCATTTTACTATCATACGTTGTAAAAATGTGTTGATGCTGCCTAGGAAACTGAAAAAGATTTTGAGATTCAAAATAGAAACAGGCATTTTCAATTTTCACAGAACATGCTATTTCTTTACTGTCCATTTTTCCAAATGAACAAGTGCGCTTCATTGACACATGTGCTCCTTGGAAAAATGCCAGCCTAGAGCCCCGACAGGAGCATGTAGAGACAGACAGCTGATAGGGACTGGGCCAGGTCCAGCCCTGCAGGAGCTCCAAGCAGTGTCTAACCTTGCCATGGTGCAGGTGACCACACAGGGTGACGTTACGGATCAACTCTGGGCTGTCCATCAGATCAGCAAGGAATCTGCAAAGAGGGAGGAGGGATAGAGCAGTGTGAAAGACGGGCTGAGGTAATTCATACATACAACGGGTATTATCATGGGAATTATCATAGGTAATATAGGAGACAGTACAAACACAGCTCCTGAGTGACATTGTGAATCAATATCTGCATCTTCTTCAACACAGATCAAGGAGTTCATATATGTATTCAATTGAGCAGGAAAAAAGTTAGTACTTACTCCATATCATAAACAGTGGTAGGTAGCTCCTGCTCCATCAAGGTGAATTGCTTATTCTTCACAGGCTTGATGATGGGCTCTGATAAGAGCGGAGAGAAACTTGTATTTCAGCCATGCTATATCAGCGCTCACCGCAACAGTACAGATTAAGTAACTGTATGCTAGCTATGCTACTGTAAATCTGCAAATAAGTCACACTTTTCTTTTGTTTCTGACCTGTGAGAGGTTGCGTGTCTTCCTCTTGCACTATAGTTTCCACTTCTGGCCCATAAACCTCCTCTGCTGTAGGGTAGTACTTCTTATCCTCATGCAGGACCACCTCCATGCCCGGGACATCTTCATCAGCATCAGCACCATCGTCGTCATCATCTTCATCAGCCTTCACATGGAGAGTGTTATTACCATAAAATCTGTGCATATACAGCATGAGCAGACTACTCCTTATTAATAGCCGTTTACACTGAACTTGAAGCATACCTCATCAACATCTCTGTCCTCTGCCTCCAGATCATCGTCGTCATCAGAGTCTAGCTCTGGACCAATGTAGTTCCCAAACTCATCATACAGATCAGTCTCCATCTTGCAGAGAGCTGAGAGAAATACAAGGTTTGTTAGTGGTTATAGCACCATTGGCAAAATCCTATACAGTAACGCAGTTCAAGGCCAACCAATGCCACACTAGAGGTGAAATTTTACCTAGTCCCGATGCATATACCTAGAGAATATCACGCCAAACGTTTGCAAATGTTAAGGCCAATCGTCAATGTGGCATATATTCAACACACAAAGCAACGCCAATTTCAATATTTTTTTTACTTTTAAGAATCCGTCCGCTTGTTATTCCCACACTCTTCTTCCACCAAAAGATACCGCGGTAGCAACCACTGGAATCAATTCTACACGTTGAAAAAGTGCTGCTTGGTGGGTCGTATGAATGCCGGGCTCGTGTTTAGCTAACTATCATTATACAGCTCAAGCTAATGCTAACTTTGTATGCGATCTGCGCACCAAGACACTTAAGTTACTTTACAGATGTTTTCCAGGCATGAGAAACCTGAGACTGATATCTCGACGGCGTAGGGTCATGGTTTTTAAGTGCACACTGTTTTAAATGACTACTAACTGCTTTTGTCACTTTAGCAAGGTGACTAGCATGCTAGCTAACAAGCACTGAAATGAATGACGCTTCGGGGCGACGTTTGAGTTGCGTTGTTGCTGAGTTTAAACACTGTAACGACAATTAAATGTTTTGGGCTGCAAGACAAAATATGAAAATCACACTCACCTGTATTTTGTTATAATATAGCTAGCCAAATATGCTTTCAAGATGCGGTGAAAGTTGGGCGTTTATTCAGAATATAAGAAATAATTTTCCCCAATACCGCCATGCGCATAGAGGACTACTTCCGGCTTTTCTTATTCTTTTAGTTTAATGGCGGTTGGCATCCAAAGCTCATACTCATTACCGCCACTACTGCTGCGGCGGCTTGTAGACGACAGATACACTGCACAATAAACGTTTTCTTTCGTGAAACCAAACTAAATCCTAGCATTTGCACAATCATTTTAGTGTACATTTCTTATGAAGGGCATTAACAGCTTCCCATGAGCTGGAAACCAAACCCAAATACCAATACCAAACTGAAGTATGTAAGTTATAGTATGTAGTGAGTCACACAATAAATCTTGATGACTGAAGGATCCTTTAGGTATTTAGGCTAGCGGGAAAACTAGTCTAGCCAGAAATAGACTTCTGTTTGTGTGTGTGAGAAACGAAACGCTTATGCTACATGAAAATTGCCCTACAAAATGATATGTAATATACAGACATATATAGATCTGTGTGTGTCTGCCTGTGTGTTCAGTCTGATTATATGTAATTAGTCTAGTATATTTAGTTAGGTCAAGCTTAGTCCACTTAGTTAAATGTAGTTTAGTCTATTAACTTGTCTAGTTAGTTTAGTTTAATTCCCACATTGTTGAACATTAAGAAATACTACAAAATGACCTGATTAGGGTAGGCAGCAAATGGATGTTAGCATTTTTTACACATTAAATAACATTTTGAAAAATCAAACTTCATCCTCAGGTGACGATCTCTAAGTGGAGCACTATTTGGGGAAAACTAATTTCTGAACAAAATTTTTGATCAATCCTTATAATGCCAGGGTCCCACAGGTCACAGAAGTCCTATTGCTGAAAGTTGACCTCACTTAGGATAGGATTTATTAATTAATATATAGTGTACTAATTTGTAAAAAATCAGTGTTGACTCATGGATTTAAATCACTGTTGCATATTACTACACTGCGTCACCCAGCTGGCATTTTTGCATGACCTATGGGTGAGCGTAATGGGATAGAGTAAGACAGGTGGCTTAGCCAAGAAGTATCAAGCATCAAGATCCCAGGGAAGGGGAAATGCGTATCCTTATTAGACACAGCGGTATTGGTATACTGGTCAGTGGTTGATGACAATGTAACATGTAAATAAGAGTATTCACTGTTTAATGTGGCCTGCCATGACCAGCAGGGTTACAATAGCCAGCAAATTAAACATAAGTAAGACACCGTCTGAGTTCATCCTCCTCAAGGATGTGTGATGAGGAGCTTTGGTAATAAATTCAGACACAGGCAGTATTTTAGTTGATGGCTTTATTCCTGCTGGTGTTAATAGATTCTTCAGTAGGCCTGGGCCTACAAAGTAACAATACAAAACAGACAAATTAACAATTAACAGAAAAAAAAATACACACTTAAACATACATTTTCAAAATCTAAATTGGACTGGTTATAGTCCCTACTGAGTATTCAGACCCACCACCAGATGGCAGTGTTTCCGTAATTTTATTTGGTGTAATAATTTAAAATTGTACATTAATAAGTGCAATTTATAAACACATTTGTCATTATTATTATATAGCAACACAGCTATAGGTTTCCATTATTATTGTAACAATAACATACATAACAATAAGGATTTTCCTTTTGTTACATATTTCAAGGCCATTACTAATAATTGGCCTACTGACCTAGTTTAGCACCTCATAAAGAGCAATGAGGCAAAGACTGAAGCAAAGCCAATGAGGATATTCACTGTTAAATCAACAACAAACACACACTCACTACCACCTATTCAGTGAATAATTAAAATTCCCCTTCTTCCACATCATTCTGTATAACAAAGCATTGGATTACTCAGTGCTGTCTTGATCCCTAGAATTTCAGTGATGGTGGCGGGTCTCCATAATAATAATAATTAACCTGTTGAAGTTTTTACTGGGCTTCTGTCTCGCGTGACCTCTGGACCAAAACGTGACAAGCTGGACTGAGACACAGGCCGGATGGCAAAGAGACAAATCGGCACGAGTGCTGTTTTTTTTTCCACTGAGCAGACAACTTTGATGTTTATGGCCTTTTAAATGAGCGTGATCATCAGCTACCTGAGAATATAACTTGAAATGCCTTGATACGCGTGTGTGGCAGTGTACATAACTAACTTTAGCCCCATATCTCCTAGCTCTCTCCTCAGTGTGTGTGTGTGTGTGTGTGTCTGTGTAAGATCCTCCACCTCTGGCTCATATCTACTCTGCCACTAACTTCCTAAGTCGCTGCACCACTTCCTCCGCGCTGGCCCACGGCACTGTGACCGCCTTGAACTCCCCTGGCATGGCCTCGTGGGTCTCCGTGATCAGCCGGTGCATGGGGAAGTCCCTCCGCGGGAAGGCCACGTCCCGGGGCCCCAAGATGAGTGTCGGGCAGAAGTCGTTGGCGCCATCACCCACGTAAAACACCCTCTGGTATGGTCGGCCGCGCTCCTGCGTTCTGCGGGCCACATAGTCCCTGACGATCACCTGCTTGCACATGTTGTCGGGGCATCGCTGGCAGTCGTGGGAGTGGAAGGGGCGCAGCACCAGCCGCCCGTCCTTATTGAAGGTGGCCGGGTTGGTGAAGATCCTGTGGAAGAGCTGACGGGCCCCTGTCCGACGGAGCCAGGACTCGATGAAGAAGGTGTTGGCGTCAGACACCAGCACTATCTCAAAGTCCTGCGGAGGCCGCGTGCGAAGGAACTGGAAGAGGGTCAGCATGCCGGGGGTGGCGGGGATCTTCTCCATGATGATGCGGATGTTGCTCTCGGTCACGCCTTGCTCTGCCAGGTAGGCCAGCACGCGCTGCATGTACTCATTGTAGCGGCCGGGCTGGTAGGTGTCCTTCAGCCAGGCTGGAAGGTGCTGCCCCGGGGCGGTCTGCACCACCATGTCATCGCTGGTCTCGTCCACAATGGTCTCGTCAAAGTCAAAGAAGATGATGAAGCGTTTGTCAGAGGAGATCTGGGCCGAATGGGAGGCCATGTTTTCTGAACGTCGGGATCGTAGGGGTTCTTCCTCGCCTGGGGGATGGGGTGGGACATAACAGCAGTTGAAGATAGAGTCCCCCATGACTGATTATGCCACACCTCTTACTGTTGCCAAGTGGCATCAAAAAACTCGACTCCTGCTCTCCCACTCTCCAACATCCCACGCAAAGCAGGTCACAGTAAGGTGGAGGCTACCAAGGTTGGCTTTCTGGGAAACATTAGTGTATAAATAGATAGGGAAGGGGAATGATAGAAACAGAATAATAGGAAAAGTTGAAAAATAAGTATAAAAACTGTAATAATGCAATATTACCAGAATTATATGAGAAAGACCCCAAAAAGGAAGACAGTAAATAACAGCCATCAGCCTTTGTGAAATGTATGTATGCCCGGATTATCTAATCCCAGGAGCCATGATTCTGAAACAGCTGAGACATGCACAGTTATATCAGTGCAAATTTACAATTGAACCTGGGTCCCTTTCGGACCCTTGGTAGCCTGGGGCCCCAAATCACGTGTCCTCCATATAGCCTGGGCATGAATGTGATGGACAAGCAAAGTGGGTGAAAATTTGAGGGTAAAAATCACAGGAGTCCGAATAGTACAGACAAGCAAGCAAACAAAAAGAACAAAAAAACACGTTAAGCAAATACATAGGTTATTATCTGCAAGTCCTACCTTGGTATGTGGGGTGGATCTTTGATTAACCGGATTTGCCAGCCTAGAACATAAAAACGATTTAAAGGTTAACGCAGAAGACAAGTGAGAGCACTGTGCTTCCACGTGAACAGTCACAACATAGCAGTAAATGCTGACTGCAGGCTGCCGTCAGTCCAGACACATACTCAGTATAGGAATGCTATCAGTTACCATAAGTGATTGCAAAAAAACATCAAGTACAGTAAGGTCACTACAAAGTCACGATTTAGTACCAATGACACACTATACGTCCCCATGGCAATAATATATAATAAAAAAAATATATATAAAATTTTGAAAAAATATTTGAAAATAATTTGTTAGCCAACTGGTTTTATAACCATATAAACACACAGACAAGCAACCGCAATTATGCAGTGAGGCTATTCAACAGATCCAAGTTTGCAAACGAGCAACAAAAAATAAATAGAAATATATATCACCGGCGCTGTATCCGACGCACAATGACCACAGGCTGTTGGTTCCGAGTCAGGTCCGAGCCGGTGTCTAAAGGAGAAGAGAGTCTATCCCGGTTCTCCGAAGGGACGCGCGCTTTATGTAGCCGCCACCGGCGCTGCTTACATGGGACGTGACCGCGCCTCGGAGTCCGCCCATTTAATAGTACAGAGCGCGTTCACGGTTCCTTCAGAAAAATCGGGGAGGAGGCATTGTGCATGTCACCTAGAGAGAGCGAGAGAGAGAAGATGGATAGGGTGAGAGCGCAGTTGCCTTCCTGAAAATACTGACAGACAGTCAATATTTGTCTTGGCTTCCTTTCTGCAGTTAATGATGTGTGTCATTGAAATACTGCAGCTGAACACCAGAGACAGACTACAATACACTGTATATCATATGTTCCACACTGTCAGTCTCCTTATCCAGTGGAGCTGTACAAAGGTGTGACACATTCAGCCGCTGCTGGCTGTGAGGCAGGTTTAAATTCTTGTGTCAACAAATCTGGGGCAAATAGTCTTGCAAGTCCTGTTTTTTTTTTGCCTCCAGCACAACACGGTGAGCGTAGCAAGTATTTCAATAATCTATATTCATTCACTTCAATTGTGAAGCTGTCTGCTACTCCAAACAGGTTAAACAAATGGTAAGAATCATTATGCAGGTCGGTTTCCAACTGGAAGGATCCTGATTCCTGTGTGTCCTCGAGCAAGGAATTCAACTGAACTGGCTGACCTTGCAAGAGAGAGAGAGAGAAAAAAAAGTGGAAAATGTAATACAATGAATCAAGTATACCAAAATGATTCCATTATTTCACATCTGAAACCCAGCGGTGTTTCCTTTAAATAGCCTGTTGTGGCTATTTAAAGGAAACACCGCTGGGTTTCAGAACATTTGCATCACAGGGGAGGTGGTGTTGGCTTCCACACCAGACAGTAGCCTACACAAAACCTTGCAAAAAATATTGTGATTAATGAATTGTATACAGCAACTGTTATATTAGTGATAACACTGCATGAGCCCCTCCTCTCCTTATCTGCCTGCTGACAGCCTCCCCCTCTTGCCTCCCCCCCCCGCAAGGCATAATGACTAACAGCTGGGGTGGCTGACTATTTTCAAACCCAAATGGGAACGTAGATGTACAGACGGTGTGTTATTATCTCCTCCGCTCGTGAAGTGAGCCTCACAGTACCTGACCACCCACTCGCCAGCAGTGAGTCACTCAACACTTTTCTCTACCAATTGCCCTGCTCCGCTATACCCTGCATAGGTTGAATGTGACTCACTGGTGCGCCACTTGAACCGCTACCAACCTATATTGATACCAAGCACACAGCATGTTCGGAGGTATTGTAGCAACAGTAATACACGCTTACAGGAGGCATAGTCTACTCGTGTTGAAGGAAAGCCGACTCACACCATATTATGTCCACCACACAGCTCAATATGTAACAGCAAAGTTAAGAAGCAAATGATGTGGGTCCAGATGAAAAGGACTGGAGGTGTACTTGAGCTAGTTGGAGAATCCCTCAAGGTCACGGATGATCAAGGTCACTGCCCGTGAACAGAGCTACACCTACTGCGAGGCTTTCACAGGTCATCAGAGTTCAACTGCACAAATGACCATAAATGCTACGAAAATAAGACTCGGAAAAAGTATTGGGTTGGAGGATGTCGAAAGAATAGGAAGTGGTCACAAAGAAGAGGACCTACAACTTCCCTGCAGTTAACCAAAGGCTGAAATTTAAAAAAAAATATCAAAAAAAAAAATCAGAGCAGCTGAATCCTGAGCGCCAGCAGCCAGCGCAAGTTCCTTGTCTGGGAAATTATGGCAAGACCTCAAAGTAAACAGTCCTCAACCAAATAAAGTAAATCTCTGTAGCTAGGACAGCCAGATAGAATTACATCTTGAATGTCGTTGTACTGATAAGCTTGTTGTGCAACAGTATCACGGTGACTGACTGTTGTTGAACCCTTTGATCCACTTTCAGGGAACATTGTGCACAACGTTTGATTACTTAGTTACTTGTAATTGTTCACAGTAAACCCAACAGTCACAACATTTGAAGATAAAGAAAGGCACACAAATATGTGATAATCATGGCTACTTGTTTTTACTTCTCAAAGTTAGCAGTTAAATGTACATTATCAAAAAAGGCCCAACATTTCATTTCCACTTCTCCTCAACCTCCAGAAAACATACAAAAAAAACAAAGACAACCCAGGACATTATAAAGCTGCACATTTTGTACCAGATACAATAATAAAATACGCAATGCTACATTAAGTGGTTAAAAATACAAAGGGGAAAAGTATATTGATTTTTTTTTAAAACATCTTTAAAGAATATACAATGTTATTTTTTCTTAACTAGCCAAGAATTTTAGTAGAAAGTGCATTCTATACAACAAAGAAAAGAGGAGGAGAATCATACAGCAAACAAGGAAATAACAGGACACGGCAGAAGAAACTCTGGGAACACCGACCAACAGAAGGTATGATGAAGCTTGGAGGGGCTAGTGTAAAATTGCCAGAGCAGGAGGAACATCACTTTCACACTTCGAGGGGGGTCCATACTGGAGCAAAAGCATATTTCTTTTAAAAAGTAGAAATAAAATATATGCACAGACTAGAAGAAATGTCCTTTGTTTGCTATGGTCCCTTCCACACTATCCACCTCCACTTGGGATTCTCCTCCTTTTCCTTGCTTAAAAACATCCACTCACCAAATTAAAATCACTACCACCCTCACATGCAGCCAAAACTTCACTCTCTTCCACAATGCATTGTCAGTCCCTCCCTTCCCTGCGCCTCACCCACGCAGCAGTAAAGTGCAGAGGATACACACAAATGAAAAGGCTTTAATCTTTAAAAAAAAAAAAAAAAAAAGACAAAAATATCCATACTGCAAAATGTCGCAGCACAGTAGGGAACCAGAGGGGACAGGTTGACAAGCAAACGCAGGGGGGGTATCAAGACCCACAGAAATGGCAGGATAGTTGTAGGTCTCAAACGAGGAGGGACATCTAGGCTACTGAGTTTAACCACTCCAGGACCAGATACCGTCACGGGGCGGTAGATAGAGGGTCGTGCTAAATTTACTGCAATGGTCCATCTCTGGTATCCCCTAATACACAAATATTGGGGCAGACTGTGTAAAAGCAGCTTTTGGTACAAGAGCACCGGGGACAACCAGACAAACTGGTAGAGACACATGCGCACACATACTCTCTCTCTCGCTCTCACACACACACACACACACACACACACACACACACAGGAACAAAGCTCAATGCCGTTCCTAAACACTAATAACAGTCTGAGACTGGGTGAGGGGGTAACAACCCACTCCCATCAAGCAACCATAAACCAGTCAAAATACTTGCCAGCCTTTTCCGCTCCTTTTCACCAAATGACATTCACACGATCGGACATTACATCAATAAATGTAATTTGCACTGACGTGATTACATTTATGCTTATCTATACAATAATTTTAAGTATTAGAAAGTGTATAACCGTTGCCTTTTATCCTCTGACATTTCCTATGATGTGCTAGCAACAGCACATCTACCTCAGAGAACCATTCGTTAGTTTAAAACGGAGCAGAGCAACATCAAGACATGAGGGATTAAAAGCATCTAGGCTGTGCCATCATTACGGGTAGGCAACATTCAACACGTTTTGACATGTCTTTGCCTGTGTGTATCAAAGTATGTCAGTGGGGGTGTAGTATGAGGAAAATAAAAACCTTTAGATTACAAACAAGCCCCACACCAAACAGTGGAATACAGGCTGATCGGAAAATGCATAATTGTCTGTTAAGAACTGTGATGAAAAAGGTCCTAAGTCTGTGTACTTTGTTACGTCAAATGACCTTTAACATAGTAACCCGTATCAATTTGACAGCAGCAGAGGAAGGTGGGGTCGGGGGGAGAAGCGAGAGAGAAATCCAGATGGGGCCATATGCCTGGCCCCTCACAGTGGCAGTATTTGACAGTCATTTCTTATCTAAAAGCATCAGTTGACCAACAGGACTCAGGTTGAGGCTGAGGTTAAATTGATCAAACTAAGTAGATAAGCGACCATACAGAATCGGTTTGTGTGTGTGTGCAAGTATGTGCTTGAGTAGGTGTAAGGGCGAGTGCCTGGGGCATATCCTTTGTTCGCAACATTTCTAGTCCAACCATATAACCTATAAAAACCAGAAAAGCGAAATTAAGATCTATATGAAGTACTGGAATGGAAAGCACCATGAAACCATCACATGAATCTCAGACTGTCTAGATCCAAGTAACCATTTACAAAACCTTTTTAGGAGTCTTAAAAAAACAAACAAACAAAACAAAACATTCCCCACTTCTTACTGTTACCTATGGCACTGCGTCTTGGACTACTGCTGTTGACCCTATGAGGACTGAAAGCTCCAGCCTGGGCCAAAGGAAAGAGGCTCAGACAGAACCAGTTACAACATTCATCATACATAACCTGTGAAGCCCAAGGCTCTGCAGTACAACTGGGAGGACAAGCAGAGTACTACTGTGGGGAGGACTTGCACACAAAACAAAAACCCTGACCAATGTGCAACCATAAGCCAACTTGACATTAAGAATAAAGTTGGATGAAACGGATCTAATAAGCCCAGGTAATGCATACGTCGACTTCCATCAGCAGCCATTGATGAAGAGGATATACTTTACATGAACACCCATGAATGTACAGGTGGAGAACTCACAAACATCATTCCTACCAATGGTGATAGGAATTCTACTAATTGTTTTCTGCAGATTTCCTAAGAGTATGTTCAAGAAAATCAAAAGTAAAATCTATGTCACTTGACTGGGGGTTTCTAAGCTCTTAGCTTAAGCATGTACTGAGGTTGTATCAGTCTGAAACACACACACACACACACACACACACACACACACACGCACACACACACACGCACACACCTAGTCGAAATCTGTCTTAGAAGAGCTCCCCTACAATAGAGGCCTTGCAGGTAAGAGACTGAGGCAGGACCAAGTATGAGAAGAGGAGGAACGAGGTGTGGGCTGGCAGGCCTGGAGCATAGTTCAATGGTGTTGGGGGGCTCCAGGGCCCTTGTCAGAGGGGGCCATGTGGTGTAGGTAACTGCTGTCTTCATGCCCACAGTGGTTGAGGGGCTCACTCTTGAAGAGGGCGGGAGGAGGGGGCAGGTGGGACACAGGGGGCACGGCCAGATGGTGGTGAGGGTGAGGCGGGGCGTGCTGGGGCGTGTTTGGGAGGTGTTGCTGGGGTGTGGGGGCGTGGGGGTGGTGGTGAGAGGGGGTTGAGTGGAGCTGCAGGTGGGAGAATGTGTGTCCCACTGGGCCTCGCGGAGGCACCGGCCCTCCCGACGGGCTGAGGCCCAGGGGTGCTGAGGCGGTGGCCGGGACGGCAGCCGAGGGGCCGGGGCCAGAGGAAGAGGAGAGGGTGTTGGCAAAGATCCGGAGAGGCACGGGTGGGCCACTGGTCTGCAGAACTACAGGGCTGGTGACCCGGAAGCACTTCTCTTTATGTGCCTTGAGCATGTTGGAGAAGCGGAAGCGCTGGCCGCACACCTCGCAGGGGTACGGCTTCTCCCCGGTGTGAGTGCGGCGGTGACGCTTCATGTTGGGCCGGCTGGTGAAGCTCTTCCCACAGATCTCACATATGAAAGGCTTCTCTCCTGCATGGATTCAGGAAATGGACACAGATGAGTGAAGGAGACAGGCGCCGTAGAAACTAACAAAAAGATCCTAATTACAGGGGACTAACAAAACAAGACTAAATCAAGCATCACAATTGACCTCCTTGGTAATCAAATCGAATCATTTTCAAAATGAACCACCTGGAAAATCTTAAGACAACCCACATTAAAACTCCAAAAGCACAAGAGGAAGTTGTGATTTTATTCACTTGACCATTTGACAGCTCTCTTTTAAAATGCTAATAAGTTACCGTCTTGAATTGAGGATCTTTGCTGTCAACCCACCCACTCTGCAGGAAGCTATTACAATTCACACTTTGAGGCGAGGAGATGTGAAAGTGAACAGCAGCGCCGTTGGTATGCTACTCTCATTAACCCCCCTCCATGGAGCCATTGAATGTGCCTGCTACCACCCACACAGCCATCTATTAACAGGCTGGTGGAGGGCTCTCTAAATGCCTTATTCTGGGCTGCATGTTACATGTGAAGCTCCTCGAAACAGACGGTGAATATCAAAAGGTGACGGTTAACGTGGTAATCTTCTATAAGTGTGTAACATGCTCAGGAGAATTTATGTAAAAGCTGCGAAAAGCTGAACAAACTTTGGGTGTTTGTGTGTGGGGGGGGGGGGGTGTGTCTGCTGCCTATTACAGGGCATCATTGGGTGTGTCTCCTACTGGTCGAGGCTAAATTGGTCGGTAGTGGCAGGGAGAGGAGAGGGTAGAGTAATTACACCTCGCAAATAGAACCGACAGGGCCAATGGAGAGCAGCGTGTCCGCCCACGGCATGCATGGCTGGAGAAAAGGACGCACGGGCTGCGTTGCTCAGTTTAGTCTTGGAAATAGCAATGCAGTGGAGAAAGAAAACCAGAAGGATGTAATATAGCATGTGTCTGGGTAGTCATTATAGGCCGCAATATATGCAAGTCTCCTCTTTGATGCTCTACCTCCCTCTTATTATGAAGACTGGGCGAAGTCAGCGCTCCTACCACTATACTGTTCATTTTGGCGACACCCCTTTCCTTTCCTTTTTTAGGCAGTGTATGGAGACCGGCTGACTGAGGGAACATTGTTTGACCAAACATCAAAACATTTCGGCATTTTAATATATTTGGTGAATTTGGGTTTGAGCTCAAAAACATTTCATAGTTTCATAGTTTCCATGTGCAAAACAGCCCAAAGGCCACCTCAAGAAAATGTGTCATGAGTTCAGGAGAGGATTAGCGCACTCAAAAAAAGCCAGGCTTGTTTCTCACCTGTGTGTGTTTTCATGTGCTCATCAAAGTACTGTTTCATGTTGAAGTCTTTGCCACACCATTGGCACATGAACTGCTTGTGTCCGATGTGAATACTCATGTGGGAGCGCAGCTGGTACTTGTATTGGAACCGTTCGTCACAGTTCTACAGCAGAGGAAACAGAGGCATTCAGATAACATGTAAATATGCGCGCACACACGCACACACACACACTCACACACTCACACACTCACACACTCACACACTCACACACTCACACACTCACACACTCATGTTCTTCCGTAGAGGTATAGGAGTACTTCTAGGAAAATGTCTGTTAAAATGATCATGATCTATTTGGCCCTTGCTGTACTGTTGAGCAGTACTTCAAAGTGAATTAGGACTTTGCTCTTGCTATTGATGTATGTGTGTAACATGTATGTACATGTACATTGCTGTATGTTGCTCGTCTTTAACTATGTTTGTCATGGTGCCTCTTTCTTGGCCAGGTGTCTCTTGAAAAAGATTATTGATCACAACAGCGCTACCTAATTACATAAAGGTCTCATGAAAACAACCTCTATAAGTAAGACACATCAGTGTTTCTATCGAGCAGTAGAGAGGAAGACCACTGAGCACTAACAGCCTATACTACTGGATACTCCTTTAATAAGCATGTTACAGTGTAGGATGGATGTCTTAAAATGTAGCATGGAGCGGCTCCACCCAACCACACATCCACACATGTTCCCTACATGATGTCCATTCATGTGGTTGGCCTTGGGTGGGAGTAAAGTAAAGCCACCCCCCACCAAAAAATTTGGCAACTGCTTCCTCTTAATTAATGAGTCTGGACAAGTGTAAGATAATCAACCCTTACTACTGAGCAGAAGTAAGCCTGTAAATCTTGATCCAAAACATGGTGAAATACAAGCCAGACTGTTTAAAGTCCAACAACAGGGGGGCATTTCATTCTCCATTTATCCCAAGTTCTGGTGGACCATGTATATTCGTGGTCTGCTAATGTTTGACATGGAACAGGGCTTAGCAGCAGACATTTGCTTTGACTACATAACAGTCCAATACATGGTCAGAATACAGGGGTACAGTGCACCTATGAAAGACATCAATTGAATATTACTGACTATTCTGGGGCAGTGGACAAACCACAAGGTAAAAGTGTTCCTCTACCCAAACAACCAATAACTGATTTTAGCCATGGGCTCGTTCTGCAAAAATGAGCTATTACAAAAGGCAAATTCAGGGACTCATGGGTTTAGATGTCGTCAGTTCAAATGTATCGGATGGATAGGACGGACACACAGTTTATACCTGATGATTGAATGGCATTTGTCAAGTCAAAACAACACCAGCATAGATAATAATACGACTGAATATTAGCAGTTGCAAAGTGTCGGGCGACACTTTTATTATACATTTATTCTCAAGCCAAGTGTTGGGAGATGTCTGTGGCGTGAGCTGTAATCTCCATGGTAACCAGCTGGATTCTGGCTGGTTTGTTTGTTAGTTTAGAAAAGACGGCAACGCTAGGGTAACAACAATAAGTGACTTAATAGAAGAGGATATGTTGACTACACGCTACTATGTAACTAGCTATGTATGTTATGTATGTATGTATGTATGTATGTAACACTATAGACCAAAACAAAGAGCTATGAATCAGTTTGCATCTCCATGACAGAACGCTTGGTCCAGCCAACCAATGAAAATGTAAGACAATCAATGAAGCATCTGCAGCCGTACAAATTTCTACATGTACAAAACATCGTCAGACTACACATATTTTTGCACTTTTGACCCTGTTGACAAACACTTGTCTTGGATCCATAAAACAGCCTTAAGTATGCCAATAACTTCAGGGAGTAAGGCAGTTCAAACTGATTGTTTACAATGGCATGAAGGAAATCATTTCTGGCTATTTAAGATTCACTCGGACACTGAATAGCCAATGCAAGGCAAGAGGTGGGAGATATAGCAAGTTTGATTCCAAGGTGCACTGTCCACCTCCATTGTTGTTTTGACTAAATTCACATTGGTCTGTGCAAGTTCTTGCGAGGTCCAGAATAGGGAAGGTCAAGAAAACCCTCCTGGCCCAGGAATCAAACCTGGGTCCCGAGCACTGCGGACATATATACCTAAGTGTGCCACTGCGGCTGTATGCACAATAATTTAAAACGTACAAAAAAGTAAAGAAACTTTTTGAACAAAACTGTCATCTATGATCTGTGACCTCAACTTGGCGTAGGCCGACCTAGTTGTGCATGGCCACATATCACAATGGGCTGCTGTGTGTGGGCATGTGGGAGTGGCAGACGCTGCCAGTCTTTTCTATGGACAGGTATAGTGATTCAGTGAGTCACAGCCATTTGCGTTTGTAGGCCAACCCCCAGGGTCTGGCAATTGTGCTACTCATTGGTAGGAATGTCACTTTTGGCAGCAGATGTCACAGTCAAGCTCTTTCCTCCACATTACTTTGACTTCAACAAAAACAAGTTTGATGGATTTGGGACTTTTTAGGGATTTACAGTCAAGGTGATGTGTTCTTTTGTAAAATGCAGCTTTGCCATTTTAAATGACCAAAGGTAATTTAAATTTGGGAAAAATATATGAATGAATGAATAAAAATAAATAAATAAATAGTAACTCAACCCTACTGCAGCGGTACTTTTGGAAAATGGGTGGATTTTGGGATGGATTGGATAGATTTCTTCATGGAAAAAAGGCTCAGTTGTCTGTACTCAATGTTATGTGAATGACCTTTAACGTGGCAACTCATATTTTGACAGTAGCTGTGTGCGTGTGAGTGAATGAGTGAGTAAGTGAGAGAGAGGAGAGAGAGAAAGATTGTGTGTGTGTCTCACCTCACAACGGAAGGGCTTTTCTCCAGAATGCTGGAGTGAGTGAACCTTTAACGACATGCTGCGTTTAAAGGACTTCCCACATGTCTCACACGTAAATGGCATGTCCTTAGTGTGAGCTGGGGGAGAAGGGTTGGAAAGAGAGTGGAGAGACAGAGGGAAAAAAATGATTGACAACTGGATTGATCAGGTAACGTCAAGGTTTTGGGATTGGTATGTGAGAGGGGAAAAAAAACAACTATACAGTACAATATCGCAATACTTTGCAAGCTGAGACACTGTATTGATGTACTGGCACCAGTGACTGGTGTTTTAACTTTTCAAAGCTATAGAGGAAAGACCAGTGATGCTCTATCAAATGATGGTCTTGAAAATAAAAATCATTATCACATTGATTTGGAGACTGTAATTACCATAAACAAGACCAAGATTGTCAGGCTCTACTGGCCTCTACATTGCACTTTACATTGTGTGCCACTGAAGTCTGCTGGATTGCAAAAGTGGGAACTGGGCTGCTGTTCTTCCAGTGCAAATGGAGCAAGTAGCAACATCTCCTTTGTGACAGAAAGCAACAGCATTCATGAGAAATGTGTTTTTTAAAACAATAGCACTGACAATACTGAGATAGAGGCTACCTGTCGTCTTGATCATGGTCTTATTTGTTTACAGGTAACTATACCAGGGTATCACAATTAACTCGACAATGTACTGTTGTTTACAAATGCAACACAACGCACCTATAACACAAAAGAAGAATAAAACGTTGGAATATATTAATGTCAAATCACAATATTGTACAGAACATTAAGCATAACAGATGTAGGGGGGGCAAATATAACATTAAAAAGATCTATAATATAGAATATTATATAGTGGCCGATGTATGGTAACAGTGATTGACCTGACAGCCCTGTGGTGAGTCTCATCCCCTGAGCAGGATATTATGGGGATGATACGGTGTGAAGAGAACAGGGTAAAACTGGCCTCCACTTACCAACCATGTGCTTACGGACGTGAGCCATCGTGTAGAACTTCTTCTCACAGATTTCACAGGAGAATTTCTTCTCTGCATAGCCGTGGACAATCTTGATGTGCTCGTGCAGCGACCACAGCTTCTTGAAAGACTTATTGCAGGAAACACACTGAAGAGCACACAACAAAGCACACATAACACAGTCAATAACAGAGTATCCTAGTTTGTAAATACTCTGAGCATTAAAAGTGCATCTTTAAATCCATTTTATTGCCCTACAGACAGGTACACAAGAGTTCATTCTTCTTTGTGTACAGACGGCCATAACATTTTTCATTGGCCATAATTGCTTTCTTATACTGCAGCTCCCTCTGCTGGCTAAAAACCTTGCTGGATGAAGTTGACTGACATCCCTCTGGATCTCCTCTGTCAATGAACCGAATGTGTTAACACCACAACTTCCTGAACTGATCTCCTTCAATCAGCCCTGCTCAGCCCAAACTGCAGCTCAGATCCAACCTTTCAGAGCTCGAAAAGGCAAATGCTGATGTTTGGACACTTTGCACGGTGCTTAAACTATTCAAACCAGAAGGGCGCCAGCCTCAAAAAGGTATTGTAAATGAATAGCACTCCTATCAAAATGTCCTATCAAGTCTGAATGTGAACTTTTGACCTGCGTATTTGCTAAAGGGAAATATTAACCTGAAGCACAGGGGCATTCTTTTCTTTTTTCTAAGAAGTAAATTGTGTATAGAAAAAGAGATCTATTTTTATTACCTTAAAAGGGGAATTCCGGTATTTTTAAACCTGGACTCTATTTGTACAAATTTGTCATTTATACCGCAAAATAGGTACAAGGTTTTGGAATTGCTCCAGTACATCGCCTCAGTCGGCAGTCGCGAAACGGGCTGCAATGGTTGCAACGTAATCTGCAGGGGCAAGTGCGCCTATCAAAATACGTCCACTAAATTGCTTGTTTTTGCCACCAACAGGCTCATATTGTTCTTTGTGTTTCTGACAACATCACGGAAAGGATCGCTACAGAGATAGACCTTTTGTTTAACCAGAAACCTTTGTTAAACCTCTTCATGCAACAACTCACCTCATCTTTCAGATTTCAGAGCGAGACTTTTCCTTGAGCGACAAAGGTCTATCTCTGTAGATCCTTTACGTAATGTTGTCAGACACACGAATAACAATCTGAGTCAGTGGCTCAGAGCAATTCCAAAACCTTTTGTACCTATTTTGCGGTATAAATGACAAATTTGTACAAATAGAGCCCAGGTTTAGAAACTCCCCTTTAAGAAAGTAGCCTAGACTATACTGTAGATTAAATTTAGGTCTATAACAGGCAGAACCACTCTCTTCTCAGTAATCTTAAGGGATAATCTATGATGCTTTGTATGCGTTATATTTAGAGTTGTTATACATTTAGTGCGCATATTGTTGGGACTGGTTGACTGAAACATGCAATAATATTTTCTAACATTACACCATACTGGCGAAAGCATGTCATTGTGTTTGAGTTGTTCCCTCCTAAGCAGGTAAATTGCTTTAACAGGTTCTGCATTAAGAAATGTCATTTTCCACCCCCATGAAGCTTAACTAATATTTAGAGAGCTTGTCAGTGGCTCCACAGTCTTGGTTTGAGCAGCTAGGTGACAACATCATCAGTCACGATGTGGCCGATGATGCAACTCAGGTCAGCAAAACAATCGAGGAGATAAATTATGCTGTTGGAAGCAGCCGTATGAAAAGCACATTTGAATTGTCCCCTGATGTATTAATAACTGAATTCAAACTTCTTTTTTTTTTGTGCCAGGTCTGAACAAGCTTTGTGCATCACAGTACCCAAAATAAATCTTTACCCTAATCAAGTCAATATATGGGAAACCCTGGAAACAGCATGCTCCATGCAGCAGTAAATACAGACATGTGATTGGAGCGTAGTGAGGTGTGCTTTACCTGGATGTTCTTCTCACAGTCCGTCTGCTGGTGTAAGGCCAGCTCACTCTCCAGGACAAACTTTTTGCCACACTTGTCGCAGATCTGCATGCGTCTGTGCGTGACATTCATGTGCTTCTCCAGGTACCAGCGCGTGTTGAACACTCGGGGGCACTTTTCACATGCCAGCATCTCCTTCTCCTCCCCCTCAGCTTTCCCCCCCATGGCCGTGGTGGTGGAGCCGGCAGACTGAGGGGGCTGCCCTGGCTGATCTGCGCTTCCTCTTGGGAGGCTCCATGCGCTTCCGTCGCCCCCTGGTGGTCATTCCAGCAGTGGCAGTGCTCAGGGCTGTTCGGAGACTCTTCCTCCGCGGCTGGCTGGGAGCTGCTGCACTACTAGCCCCGCGACGAGCCCTCTTAGACCTCGTTCTCCGACTTTCAATCTCTTCTTCCTCATCTTCTTCCTCCTCCTCCTCTTCATCAGGGCTGTCTTCCTCCTCCTCTTCCTCGTCGTCATCATCTTCCTCATCATCATCGTCACTCCCGGCTCTCTCCGAATCATCCGCTGTGGGTCCCGTCTTGTTGTCCCCCTTGGATACGTGAAGTGTCTGATTGTTCAGGTTGACCTCAACAATTATCTGCTCACGCTTGAACCCCTCATCCTCCTCCTCACCATCCTCATCGTCACCCTCTTCTTCCTCATCTTCATCATCATCTTCAGTGTCCTCAGAAGTGCCCCCATTGCCAGCCTGTGACCCCTGAGCCCCCACCTCCTGCCCTGCTCCTCCCTCTCTGTAGTACTGTTGATGTTGCTGTGGGGTCACATGCTGGGTAGGCAACTGACCAAGGTTCTGGTCGCCCATGGAGGTCTTGGTTGCCATTTTATTGTCTACCAGGACAGAGTAAGGCTTTCCACCAACCTCCCGCTTATACAGCTTTCCTGTTAAGTCCAGATCTGGGGTAGGGGAGTGAAAGTACGATTGGGACACCTGCGCCCTGCGCCCCTCCTCCTGGGACATCCCGCCAAGGCTAGGGACGGATACCTCTTCCTTGAGGCTCTGGCAGGATTTCATGAAGAGGGAGGAGGAACGGAAGGATGGAGGTGGTGGCAGGTAACTAGGTAATGGGGAAAAGTTATTGCTATGGTGCCTAGTTAGACTAGCCTACTCTACAAGGAGGGGTAGGGGGAGCCACACCAATCCCCCACCCCTCCTGCTACTGAAGAGATAGGGGATAAGGTGAGAGATGTTCAACCTGATTCAAAGAGGGAATCCATTTTTTCCAAGGTCGGAAAGGCAGTTGGAAAGACATACAATCTTTTTCAAGTTTTGTTCCATATGCTTAACAATCAGACTTCAAAATCAAGGCTTCAGTCTCTCTGATGCTGAACATTTGAAGATAGGTCTCCCATTCAGTTATTATCTAAGGTGAAGGTTCCCAGGTTCAATTTCTCTAAAGGCAGTTGCCCTGTAGGATGCCGGTGTCTTTACACTGCAGCGCAGGTAGAGGCAAGCTCAATGCCATACATGGAACTGCAGTAAGGACGTCTGTGTCTTCCTTCCAGAGCCATTTACAATTTGCTACCTGTGAAATAAGATCGAGAAAAAAAAGGAGGTAGAAAGAGAGATGAGGTTAGACAGGGTGGTTTTCTCTCTCTGTCTCTGAACTGAAACTACAGCAATAATAGCATATTGTATGAAAACCAAGACTCGGCGCCACACTTCACCACAAACGTTTCAGTGCTATGTGTGAGAGGCAAAACCACAAGCTACTCAAGTGAATGAATGTGGATTAAACTTGAAAAAAATATCTCCAGGGCATAACTGTATCACCTCACTGCAAAATCTAATGACGAGATTATTTGGTTCCTAGATTAACACACCACCGTCCTGCTCATCAACTTCAAGATTTGCCAGGGTTTTTAAAAAAAAATAAAAATGTGTGTGCAGTTACATACATACATACATACATACACATGCAGTTAAATTCAGTTACAACTTAAACTAACATTAAAGACATAATATCAGCATACCCTGCCCAAACCATTGGTATTTAGCTCAGCTAGCAAGTAAGTAACTTCATTAGCAACTTTAAATTATTTCCCTCATGCCATTGCAAATCATTTGAGCTGCCTTACTTTCTGCATTTACTGGCCTTCTTTCTTAGCCTACAAGCAAAACGATACAAAATTGACATTTCAAATGCAATGCAAACTAATCAAGTTTATCTGCCCCTGGAGAAATGGCAGATAGAAAACAGTGTGTGTGTGCATTACTTGAGGCGTTTAGGTTAGTCAACCAGTACAACCTTGACTAACACACGTCCTTTGGGGAAAGCGGAGTTGATTTTAAGCTTCATATTCCTTTTTATTAATTGCAAGGACATCAATCACCATGCCTCTGTTTGTTGTCCAATATCAGCCATCCCTAGATACAAATTCAGCAATGACAATCACCTAGTATCTCAAAGCTTTAAACTATTAATAAGTGATCAAATAAACAACTGATCAAGTGTACATTAAACCATAGTAACCATTCCTACAAGTGTAAGAGTTAAGAAAAAATAAAATAAAATAATTATTTAACAAACCTGAATTGCTGATGTCAAAGCACTTCTGATAATCAAATGTAACACTAAGGTTGGCTCAATTTGTCATCTTTTTTAAATGCAGACAGGAACATACGCACAGCTCTCTGTCTGTTACAGAGCATAATATAACCACAGTTCGGGAGCTTGTATTGCAAATACAACCACAGGAAACTGCATTTGAATTTTTCAATAATGAGTGAGCAGTGAGCAGTTAGTAGTCTACAGTAATATGATGCACAAGTGCATAGAACACAAGTTTGTATAATAAAAAGAAATGTATTTATTCTTACGGATTCCTTGTTTTTGTCTCTAGTGTTTGTGCACACTTTTTATCCTGACCCTACATCATTAAGGTGACAGTTGGTTGACCCTAAATGACCTGAGTCACTAGTAAGCAACAGGGCGTTACTAGTAACCTCCCTGAGTAGCACAAAAACACATTTCCTTTCTCAAAGACAATAAACATCCTCTCCTCTGTCTCCGCAAAAGTCACACATCTAGTGTAGTCTCAAACTACTCTCTAGTGTCTAACAAGAAAGCATGAATAGATGATGTAATTTCATTTTCTTTCGCCCCTCACAAAGACCATTTCTGTTATTGTATTTCTGTTTTAATTTACAGTAGAGATAGACAAGAAAGGTGGGTAGACAGAGCAAGAGAGACAGAGCGAGGGGGGGGGGGCAGTGACGTGACAAATGATGAGAGCCAGATTCACCATGGGATTACATGGTATGTGCTATACACCACCAAGCCACCCTAATTACAAATCCAGTTTCAACTCATCACAATAATAACATGCACGATTTTAGCTCAACCTTTCTCAATGAGTCCTAAACGGAGTCTCTTATTCTTCCTATTCCTTGATCTTGCTGGAGGATAATAAGCATACAGGAATGGAGGCAGTTATTACCAAGTTACATCGACATATGTGCTATGCTAACAGAACAGGCAATCATGAATGAACATTTAGTTTATCAACTTTGCATGCAGTTACGCACATGCAGACACACACCTGTCTTCCTGTGCGTGCTGACTCTGATCCTTTCTGAGAATTGGACAGCAGCTCCGAGAGCATTAAGACCACAGGGGGAGGGCGAGCTCTGCACTGACAGAGCAACTCAACTCACATGGCTGCGTTAGACACAAAGTCTAATAGATTATCCTGTGTCTGGATGACAGAATAATATAAGGTGCATGAGAAACCATTGCCTGAGCCCAACTGCTCTTTGCCATCGGCTGCTTCTGATGGGCTAAACCTACTCTTATAAGCAAATGCTGGGTCTAGACATGGGCAGATATAAACAAATATTACTGAGCATAAAATTATATGATAGCTAATCTTAGTTTACACAACTTTGCTGTGTTGTTCGTACTATTAACTAAACTGATCCAGAGTGATAAATTCACAGACAAACACTTAAAATTGTCAAAAACATACGCACGCATACACACAAACATGCAGCGCGGTTATGTAACCCATGTTTAGTAAAATCCTTCCACCCGCTTATCATTATCGATGAGTCATTTCAGAGTTTCACTCACAGTGAAATAACACGGTCCTTTGATGTGGAAGGAAGTAGAGAGCAGACTTCTCAATATCAGTGGTAATTAGCCAACACAATCACCTTGTCAGATCTTGAGGTCAAACCTAGTGGAATGATGATCGTTTGTGACTGCCTTTTTCAGTTTGGACAGCTTTCAAAAGATGAACTTTGCTCCCTGGCAAAAAAAAGTGGAAAGACAACACTACCAGCATATCAATGTAGCTCCCTACAACAGTCAATTTCAATAATCTACAGCATTGCTAATGCTCAGCAACTCTTTGGCCAAGAAATCCCAGTCTAATCCATAATATCAAACCTTCTTCAATCATGCTTCATAGAGATAACAAGCAGCCAAACCACTATCATTTAGTATAGGACATCGCACAAAGCCTGGATGTCATACTCAGGCTTAGATGTGAATGACACAGGATGGTAGCTTTACTGAGAGAAAAGCTACACAAACATTCAAAGTAATGGCATGTGTTAGCAAGTGCTTAGCTAAACTGTCACAGTAAAGCAGATGAGGCCTTTGAAGCAGTCACATACACCACCTTTACCTTATATTATACAGCACTGCTCCTCAAATCCATGCTCCCTTTCAGTCTAGACTTTAATGAGCTTTCCCTTTCACAGCTTTGAGAGAAACGTGTGAGGGTTCACATTCCTAACTCCATCCAAACTCATAAGACCTTAACCAGCTCACTGTGTGGTGCACTGCAGGGGTGCTCCGTGCCTCTGTAGGTATTTGGCCCTCAAGCCTCTAGTTGGGTTATAGAGCACTACCTGGTCCTAGTCCAGTATAGACAGTCTGAGGTATCATAGACAAAGTGCAGATTATTATCTCGCTTCTATGCCCTCCTATATCAAATATGTGTATTGTAGTCACTACACAGCGAGACAGATTGTAAAGACTGACCATTGATAAAGTGGCCTGCTTTTTCACTACCAGGGACATCTCAATACTAGATAACAAGGATAGCATTCTACATGCAGATGATGTCTGCACTGTGTACAGATTTTGTTTGTACACAAATACTGAAACATGATTATTTAAAAACAAAACAAGAATCAAAACAAATACCACAGTTTTCTTTACAGATTATGCAAAGGAAAACATAGCCTGCGACTTGGAAGGACCAGCTCGTCCAAGGCTTTTATCTCCGTCAACAACAACGTTACTAGGTGTAAATCCCAAACTACACAACAGTTAGATTAAACATGAGATATGCTGTAGCAGTTACTTTATCGACTGGTCTAAAAAACGTTTACAGCTGGTAGAGGGCAAGCTCTTCAGCTACAATACGTTGTAGTTGACGCTGTAGTGTGTGAAGCAAAGAAAGGGTTAAACCAGAAAAGGCAACATTGTAGACTGGAGAACAGTAACAGTAGGCAGGCCTGGCCAACTTAGGCTAGTTAGCTAGCTAGCAATACTCGATAGATAGTAAGCTGCTCACACATGACAAGCTAACTTCGGCTACATTAGCCTTAGGTGCAGCCATGACAGATTGTAATACAATTGACGTTACAGAGCCTCAAAAACAATGTTACCTTGCACCAAAAGGCTAGTGTTAGCTGGCTCGCATTAGCGAACAACAGCTAAAGGACTTTCACTTTTTTTAAAAAGCCAAATCCGCCCAGATTATGGCCAGTTAGCTTATAGCTAGCATTCACGTTAAATATTTGGGTTAACGTTATACGCAAAGCCCATGTTGTACTTTCATGTGAGACAGTGACAATTATTTGATGCACCTGAACATACATGAAAATCCGATGTCAAGCTTCGTTAGCAGGCTAGCTTGTCGTGCAAGATGAAAAGCGCCGCTTTCCTAACAAAAACCAGACTGCTGTGCTGACAAACCCACTGGACTCGACTCTGTCAGAAAGTCAATGCTAGCTGGGCTCACGGACAATTCACACCATAGCCATGGCAACTATCTACTGGTGATATACATTTGCTTTTTCTAGCATCGTCCACGATTGTCATATATGTAAATATATAAAATAAGTTACATAGTAAGATTTTGTATCGGTTTGCTGGCTTACCTCCGTCGAGAGAGCCCTCCCTCTTGCTTTCGTGCAATCAGAGTTGCACAGATTCAGTGTTGCACACGCACTTCTCTCACTCACCCTCTCTCTACATTCGCGGATGTGCGTTTAGCATGGACAATGTATTTGTGAAAAATTTGGTTGATTTTTGTTGTTGTGGGCTACGGAGATAGCTGCGTACCGGCGTCCTCAGCACCGCTACGTGGCCCGGCCAAGGTCTCGCGCGTACCACCGCCGTCCCGCGCTCATCTCAAGCATTTCAGGCCGCCGTCTGGGCAGGCGCGCGTCTGGATTCTTTACGGCTCCCCTTCAAGCCAGACAGGGCACGGTGCGCGTGCACGCGGTGAGCTGAAACCATCGATTGATGAAATATTAATGAAGAGACATTGAGGACCATTTTCATCCCTTCAAAGGAAAACCTTCAGTTTGACAGTCTCAAATTGTATGTAATTATCTATAGTTTTTTTTACCCTCTATTCTCATAATTTAATTTTATGGTGCCTTTTTTGTTGTGCTTTTAATCTTTGAGTTCGTTTGCTTTTATTTGTTAAAGCACTTTGCAAACTCTTTCAAACATGCTCTAATAATATCTAATAATAATCTATTCCTTATTTTGCTAGGGACCCAGTAGTCCGAAAATTGGTTGTCTGAACATGACCTATGACTGAAGCCACTTGCAACAAGAGAGGCATACTTGATGTTTTTGCCTTCCTTGTAATGAATATTAGATTTCATATAGAGGAATTGACCCCTCATCATTCAACAATCAAAAATTCCTTTCAGTAAGTAACTTTTTTTGGAAGTGTCACTTTCTTGAAGTGGTTGATGCCTCTTCATCATGTTTCCAACTTCTCCACATTTCATATTGATGTGAAGAAAATCCAAATGTCTTCTATCCTATAATAGGTTTCAATATTTTTAAATTTGTCTATGAGCTTGACAAATATTTTGTGTAACAGACATATCCTTTTTGTGTTAGAATGTTAAAATTGAACAAAAAAAAGGTTTAGAAGTACATGTGATATACAACTTGAACGAATACATCAGAATAGATCAAATAAACAACCTTACTTGCAGAGTTTACCACTTAAATGTTTCATGCCGCCATTATTTTCCCAAATCAATCTCACAACAAAACCTAACTTTCACTGAATCATCAGTAACAGAGCAACTGACTGCTGCACCATATCAAAATGCAATGGTAGGCATAGAGCACCCTCCTGTGGTGACAACTATGACTACTCACAGCAGAAAATGCATTCACTTCAAAAGGCCATGGACAAGAGTAATCACTAGGATGTAGAAAGACAATTTTATTGTTATTGTTGAGACATTTTGGAATGCTGGGCTTACATATCTTCTTCACAAGGGACTCTAGAAACCATCTAGACACCAGATATATTCCAAGAACTTTAAACACTATGTGGCAAGTGTGACCACACAAAGAGGACTTAAGTCAAATTAATAAACCATCTTTACTGAATTATGTCTCAAAGAGTGAATCCAAAGGAGACTTGAATATATCTGTACAATTAGATGATACTAGCCTAGCAAAACAATCAACTAATGGCATTTGTCATTACATTAGTGATTTATCATCTTGATTTTTGGGGGGAATCCCAAACTGTTTCCCTAGATTTGGAATCACTCTTTTTTGGTTTCCACATAATCACATGCAGTGATGTGTATCTGCTACAATGTAGCAAAAACAAATCTTGAGATTTTACCGCATTGCCAATTCTGCTTCAAAATAAAGTACTATATGTCAGTTACCATACATGGAGCAATTAACTCCCTGCACACACAGTGGACTCTATAGCCCTATCCATCATGGACCTCCCCTCACTCCCTCTCCCATGGTGCCGTTATCAGCAGTGCTCAGTCCATCATCGGTTGGAGAAAGAGTGGGAGGAGTGAATGTGAAGTTGGGGGAGTCCTTACTAAATCCTCTAGCCACCCCTTCCATGGCCCATGTAAAGGCTTTGACAGAGAGGGGGGTGGATAGGCAGTGTGCTATCACTGGGGCAACTGTAGCAACGTGCCCTGGCCTGAGGGCAGGTAAGTGATGTTTCGGGAGCGGGATAGCTGGAAAGCGATGTCCTCAGCTGCCTCCAGCTTACGTAGCTCTACCAGACCATCTCCAGCCTCCATCAGGGAGTTGGCGATGAGCAAGGCAGCCTGAGAATCTCCCTCTGCAGAGATGATGGCTGCCTGCTTCTGCTGCTCCGCCTGGAAAAGATGAAAGGAAGAACTGGTAAGCTGTTATCCAAAATAACATTGTGTTATAAACGACCCCCATCCCACCAGGGACTGCGCACTAATTTTTGACCGCACGAGGGGCGTAGAGATAATAGTTGGTGGCTACTACTGTCGGACACAAACATTACCTTTTCTACCACGAAACGGGCCCTCTCAGCCTCCTGCTGGGCCACCTGTTTCATCTCCACAGCCTCTGTGAATTCCTTGCCGAAGGTCAAGTGTGTCTGTTGTAAAAACACGATTAAAGAGGACTCCATTAAAAACCCACAAACAAGATAATCTGGACTGTGTTAAAACAGTTTTACCAACAAGGATCATACCAGTGAAACGTCATCCAAGATGAGGCCAAAGGTAGAGGCTCTTTCTGTCAGGTCCTCACTGACCTGCCGAGACACCAGCTCTCTCTGGGTGATGAGCTCGCCGGCATCAAACCGAGCCTGTGACACACACAAAAGACAGGAATAGTTTATACAAGTATGTTTAGCAGCTCGCTAAACAAAACTAGTTGTGCCCGTTTCTGTATAATCCCTGTTTTTGTCTGATACACACCACTACCGCCTTCAGGACCTCTATGGTGATAGATGGTAGCACTCTCTCATCATAGTCCTCTCCGATACTGGTGAAGATGTGTGGGAGCTGGTTAGATACCGGCCGGAAGAGGATACGCAGTGTGATGTTTACATTCTGCAGATCTGTAGGGTGGGTGTTTCAACAATAAAGAGGTCAGACTGCAGATAAGTGTCTCAGTTAAGAAAAGTAAATGAACACACTAATGGTGGTCATAGAGTGTTAGAGTCCAACCCAAAAGATTTCATCCATTTCATGTTGTTAGCTTGGGATATTAGCCATGACCACAATAGTTGTCTCGACATAAAAAAAAAAATGATAGCATTGCCAGGATGAGTTGTACCCCAGGTGAACCCTTAAGGCCCATGTGCATCTATGGGAAATCACTGAGATGCATGTGAGAGAGACAGAATGTGTATGAACAGTAGAGTAGACAGGACAGCTATTGTTCATTAGATTATTGTTGTACCTTTGCTGCCTGTGATGACAGGCACATTGCGTGGACGGGAACGGCAATCAAAGATGATAGGTTTCTGAACCCAGGGAATGAGAAAGTGGGTGCCTTCACCAACAACCTCCTCTTGCACTCCCCGGAACCTGTCAAATATCACTGCACGATGCCCTGCATCAACTGTGTCGAGAAGGATATAGTTAGGTTCACTGCATATAGCTTCCTTTTACAGTGTAAAGCATTATAATGGTCATCAAATGTTTTAACAGTACCCTAGCTTAACATTTCTTTTAAGGTATCTGATAAGTTAAAAAAAATACGAGAGGTTAACCTATTGAAGGGATCAATTGACCAGCACTCACCATTGAAAAGGGCAGAGTTCGCAACACCTCCACCGACGGCAAGGGCCAGCCCCAACTTCCCAATGGACTCAAACAGTTTCGCCATGACAGCAATCCAGTGACACTGAAAATTAAGCAGGAGGTTGAAACGTTAGTTATACACAACTACACTCTCATGCTAAACTACAGTCCATTCGGCAGCTATATGCTGTTTGGCTTTTTGTTGTGTTCTTTACGTGGAAATACAGGCCAGGTTATATTCCCTCCTTTAAGCCTTAAGTAACAGTTTGGCTTTGGCCTTGGGCTGAGTGATGCCAAGGCTGAAGATGTTAGCTGGCTAGCTAACGTTAGCTCGCCGGGTAGCTAAACCAAGTTCTATGGCCTAGGGTTGGCGACATGTAAGTCATATATAAAACGTTAAATAATTACTTAAACCATAGGCAAGCTGGTGTCATAACGTTACAGATCGAACTAGCAAGCTAGATAACTGCATGCACGTATCTTCCTGTGCTCACGCAAATGGACTAATGCTCACATTTAGTTACTCAACACTCGCGTAAAATGTAGTAATAACACATTTCATGAATGCATCGTATTCATGGCGTTATTATCTGTTATCTGATGAGGTTATGGTAACTCAATTAAATATACTTAATGATACGAGCACGCCTTATATTAGCACTCACCTCAGGTTTAGTTAGATGTGTGTGACCTCCACCAGAATCGACGTAGGAAGCAGAACACATGAAACATCTCCTCTAGCGAGCATGCGCACGGGTTGTAACAACGCCCTCTTCGATTGGACGGCGAGCGATTGGTGTCGGGATTATGCCGGACGTTCATTGGTGACCAAGAAATATCAGAGAGCATTCTGGTAATTGTAGTTAAACGGGTCAAACTGGTTAAAGTTCACGAGCTGTGTGGTTCAAGAGATAAGTGTTTCTCAAGAAAGCCAATCTATCCACGCAGCTGTTTTCAAAACAAATGGGCATATAGGCATTTCTAGTCAAGCGCTTAATTTGATTAGCTACTGCGCGTTATCTTAAAAAAAATGTTACCATGTTTTATTGTCTTCTCTCTTTCTGGCTCTATCTCGACACAGCACTTAATCGCCCCCTGGCGACAACACGACACACCACACAATAATTTTATACTTTCACTTTTCTTCCATGTTTTGTGTTTAAGTGCGACGATCACTGAGTGAAACGGGGTGAACGATTTGTAAGGTAAGATCAAGAGAACGCAATCAAAAAGATGATACAAATGTTAACTCCTTAGAGCTTAGAAACAAGCCCTGATACGGCGAGAGTAAGATAAACAGATTGTCAGTTTAGATGTGACTGATTTTTGCACTTCCTTGAAGCTCTACTCTGCACTGTAGCTTTCCTTTTCGCTTCTACATCCGTTTATTGACATGCTGTAGCAGTAAATTTCCAGCATACAATCTAGAGTGATGGGTGGATTTATGCGTTAGTCAAGAAAGTTAAAATTCAGTTTTTGTACCAGTTTAGTTTTTTTCAACCAATTGCCATTAAGATAGCAGCACACTGTAGGTGGCACATGAGTCGAGGAAACAGGGGCGTTTCGGTACAGAAAATCCATATTTGCATCAACTTCCACATGGTGATTTGCACCAAAAGAGGGAGCAAGAAAGTTAGCTTTCCTGTGAAAATACAGAATCAGCCCACAATTGTATACAACATAATCATGGCTGTGAGATCAGGAAAGATACACCAGTTTAGCCCATCGTTAATCTTTCAAAGAAACAGGCAGAGAGGGTTCAGAGAAGACACAAGTAGCAATTTTATTATCCATACGTAGGCTTGCAATGCTTTAAATAACATATCAGCCTTATTGGTGATGATAGCTGTCTTGGACATTTTTTTATTATGTTGATGTAGAGTCCTAGCAACCCCCAACAGGGGGTGTTATGTTATCAAATATGTGCATAACCCTTCCAAATTTGTTTGAGTAGACCTGTTGAATGGTTGCATGATACTGAAATTTCTGCTAAGAAAAGGTTGCATAAGGAGTTGTTGTGTTTTGGCGGGTAGTCATCAGGATGTTTGAGTTTGCTCTCGCTGTCACTGCAGAAACCAGACTGTTTCTGTTTCTTGCGATCAACGACAGTCATGCAGTCATTCCAGATTTCTCCAGTATTCATTTACAGCTTTGATTGTGTTTCACCCAGCAGATGGCAGAGCAGGGTCGGACGGTGAGGGTGAGTGGCCTGCCCACAGACGTCGAGGATGACAAGCTGACAGACAAGCTATATATCCACTTCCTTAGAGCCAGGAACGGGGGAGGGGAAGTGGCCTCTGTCACCATCGTCAAGGCGATGCCTGGCTCTGCCCTCGTCACCTTTGAGGACAGTGGAGGTCAGTAAGATCAGAGTGTGTATGTATGTGCATATTAAGTCTAGGGGTGGGGGTAGTCTTATACAGGGAGGCTAATTTGATTTTATACAAGAAACATGTCGGTGAAATGATACACACACTTAAAATAATGCCCATGTAATTGGTAACATTCACTTAGAACTGGACGAGAACGCATCCGTGATTCATTTCCACTGTAAAATTTAGTTGCAGTCATTTGCAAGGTATTAAGTGTAAGATGTTGTGCTCTATTGCCTGTCACTATTGATTTACACTGAGCTAGAATGTTGGCATCCATGTCAGTGGAGAGGCCAGTGGTAAAAGCGCTTAGTCAGGATGCTTCACAGACTGAGAATTGATTTCCCTCTGGTGGCCCCACTCACACAGTGGCACAGAGAGTTATTCAACATGGCCAACACATTCTGAAAGTGGATGGGAAGGAGCATGAACTAACCTTAACTGAGCATCGTGAAAGTCTGGAGCCCGATAAGGTATATATATATATATATATAATCAGAATAATGGAAAATATGACAAAAAATATTGTTGCGATATTGGGCATCAATCGTTGAATGTTTTATTTCCCCCTCTTTCCTCGTTGTAGGTCATCTTGAGTATGTCAGTAACTGTTGACTACAGCCAGCTGCCTCTGGGACAAACGGCAGTGACAGCTGTTAATAAGACCCACCCTGAAATTCAGATACACTATAGCACTCCAGAGAAACTGTGCAAGCTGAGGGGTCCCTACTCCCAGGTCCAGGCTGCTTTGGCACAACTGCTTGGGCTTACTGGAGGTCCAGGATCTGCAGAACACACGGACACAGGTCACCCGTCCTCCAGTAGCTCCGGGGCTATCCATACAAAGCAGAGGCCTCACACTCAGGAGTCGGGAGGTCAGGGCAGGAGACCTAAGGCGCCGAGAGAACATACAGCGCAAGTTCGCGTAGGCGGACCTTCTGGGGATCGTAGCTCAAGCCCTCGTGGAGACCTGATACCTGGGGGTCACAGTTGGGAAGACACAGGCCAGACGGAGGTTGGGGCGGTGGCTCTGCAGCTTTCCGGGGATCCTCCCACAGCAGAGGAGGACTTCTCACTGATTATGGATGCAGACCTGTTCCAGTATCTGCAGAAACACTGTAGAGAGGAGTACCAATATATCCTCAGTCAGTATGGCGTTGAGGTGGTGGATATGACCACTCAGGGGGTGACCACTGTGTTTCTGCAGAGAGCAACATGGATGGAGGGAGTAGGTTCTGACCCGGAGTGCCTAAAGTTGGCAAGTGGGGAACTAAGTAGGCTTTACCAGGAGAATGAGGCAAAGATCCGCCGAGCTCAGCTACCTAAGATTATCCTCTCTCCCAGAGGAGGCCTGCAAAGGGCGATGGAGAACTTAGGTGTCCGACTCCCCAAAGTCCTCCTGAGTGAAGATGACCAAAACATCTATATCATTGGGAGCAGTAGTGATGTGTCTGAGGCCAAGCAGTTTTTACTCTTGGACAACGGTGAGGTGAGGAGTAAAGGCGAGGATGTGGCCAGTCTTCTTCGATCTCCGTCTTTTGACCCTGGGTCATCAAAACCAGCTGACGAGGAGAGACTCACCCTCTCCTTGTCTTCCATACCGGGATCACCAGATGGTAGGGCAGATAAGATGCTGAGGTCAGATGAGGATGAGAGGAGAGCTGAGGGAACCAAAAGGTATAAACTAGCTGCTCGGTTTAGAGACTCAGGGTTGGGTGGGTTAGGGACTCGACCAGGTGACTTCTCCTTACCTGGGACCTCATCTCCCAGTAGAAGAACAGGTCTTGGTCCCATGTTGGGGCATGACGTACTGTCAGAAACAGCAGGGTTTGCTGGTGGAGGACCCTCCAGAGCAGCAGCACAAAACACTGGAGGGGACATCTTGTTTAAGGGTGTAGGTACTCCATTTTCATCCACCACTATGCAGAATGAATCCTCCATAAACTCAACGTTAGTGAACAGTCAACATAAGGTTACGACAGCCCCCCTCAGTACAACTCAGACCAATCTGTCAGGGAGCACTGCACTCCCACCCACTGGGTTTGGGTCCAATTTGAAGCGAGCCAGTAGTTTCTCAGGGACATCCCGACCTAAGCCCCAAGTTATGGGTGAAGGGGGTCAAGAGGACTCTGGGAAGTCCACGCTCAGAGCCAGGGGCAGGTCATCTAGCTTCAGTAACCGAACAGGGAGGGACAAGAGGGAAGTATATAGTGCAGAGTTTACAGTTGCCAAGAGGATGTGGCTGTACATAAAAGAGGTCTATGTCACTCGGCTGGAAGACTTGACCTCTGATCTGCAGATCAAGGAGAGGGATTCAGAATCTAGCCGCAATCTGACTGTCATCATGAGAGGGGTAGACTCGTCCACAGTGAGTTCTTGTCATCTGAGTTTACAGAAGCTGCTGGCCACGGTTACCGCAGATTTCTGTGTGAAGGTGCTGCCTTTGTCAGAGCTGGGCGTGTCCGACCCAGAAGATGAAACCTTAGAAGTGTGTTGCGCTGAAGTGCGCAGCCGGTTTAAGAAGGTTTGCATCCAGATATCGAAGGACAGCTTATTTCTCCTTGGCCCCGAACAGTTGTCTTATCAGGTGGGCGCTGCACTGAGAGAGGTGTTTTCTGGAACGTCGGTCCAGATACCTGAACAGCAGGACTCCTCAAGCCCCTTTACCTCCATTTTGAATCAGTCCAAGTCCGCCCCTGCACAAGTGAACGATGACCAAAATACCACTCTGCATGATCGCGATAACCCTCAACAGAACTTAGAGAACCAAAGAAGCAGAGAATGTGCGACTGGTAGTGGTCAGGAAAAGAAAGCAATCCAAAGAGGTGACTCGAGTGAGAGACGGAGGGGCAGCGACGCGGAGCTCATGAATGGATCCGTTAGCCTACCAGTATTGAGGAAAGACCCTGTCATTAAGGAGAAAGTGAGAAGGCCAGGTACAATGCAGGTGGACGGACAGAAGACTGACACGTTCGTCAGCCACTCTACCAAAGGAAACGATACAAGCATGAGACGCGCGAATGGCATTGGGCCGACATCGGTACACACCGATCAAGACGTGACCCAGAAGGACAAGAGACCGCACAGAGGACCAGAGATGCCAGAGGGATCCAGGTCAAGTCAAGGAGGCATCTGTGTGTGTGGGGAAAGTGGGGCATCCGTGAAGAGGACAGAGTGTGGGGTGACCTTGTGCTCAAAGTGCCTGATCCTAGTACACGTCCACTGCAGGGTTTGTCCAAAGACAGAGCCAGTGCCCCTGGGAATCCAGGGCAGCATGAGCTATTCTGAACTGCCCATTAGCCTACTTGGTCACAGCAAGGACTGCACCGTCAAGATCACATACTGCATTCCTGATGGTATCCAAGGGGTGAGGGGCTTACTTTAAAAAAAAAAAATAGATAATGAATGTATTCAATTACATAACCATTTAGATTGATGCTATTAAAACCATCTTATCTAAGATTTGTACCTGGAGGCAGTGTTAATGACCGTGCTCTTTGCTTTCCGTCGTACCAGGGGGGTCACCCTTCTCCTGGGTTTCCGTTTCAAGGTGGCGTGTTCGAGGCCTACCTTCCTCTCTGTGACAGAACGAGGAAGCTGTTGCCCAGGTTGGAGAGAGCCTTCAGGCTGGCACTCACCTTCACTGTGACCAGCAAAGAGGCAGGGGCCAGGGTGACCTGGGACTGCATCCCACACAAGACCAGCCTACAGGGAGGCAAATCAGGGTGAGCGAGGCCGCTGGGCTCGTCTAACGGAGCCGCAGCATTAAAGGTCAGAAACACTAGTTCATATGTCTGACATAAACAGCTTTCTCTTTGTGTTTCTCAGGAACGGTTATCCAGACTCCAGCTACTTACTTCGCTTATCTGAGGTCTTGACCTCTTATGGGATCGAGGAGACAGCAGCCAAGTCTCAAGACTAAAAAAAAACAACTGACCAGGAGTTGTTTTAAATTTTGATCTACTTTTATATGTTTTTCTCATCTGTATATATGGCAATGTCGTTTGCACTGCATTTGTGTGTTGAAGTGTCGGGGCCGCTTTAGGTTCATAATGGTTCATAATGATGTTATGTATGTGAAAACTGACATGTACAGTTCTGAAAAGTTCTTTTACATAATAGCAGTAGGATGTCAATTTTCCTTTTCAGCTTACCTTGATTGGAGTTAGGATTGTCATTGCAGTTATTCTTGATTTTTCAAAATTATTTTTAAAACTTGTCTTGCACTTGCCTGATTTGCACTATTTGACTTCTGATCTTTAAAAATGGCAAAGATGAAGATGACAATGCGGTACACATAGGCCTACCTTATTGTTTAATCTGAAGCTAACATAGTCTCACCATAGTCTTCATTATTGCTGATTACATCCCTGCACATGCCTATACTGTTCCACGTTTTGTGAGCTCTGTTGTGGAAAAGTGCATTTTATATAGCTTGTATTTTATACATGTATATTTTGTACAAAATGGGTAAAAAATTGACACATTATTTTCTATTCTATTCTTCTATTCTGATGTTCTCTCTGAGGCCAGAGACACGCAAAGACTACAGAAATAAAAAGCCCATCTCCTGACTTTTTTTTGTTATGCTTTTTTATTAGTCCTGGAAAACATGTAAGGCATATGGTAACATTACACACTGAAGCGTTACAAGCTCTAGAGGCCATGTGGACAACATGGCACCACGCAGTAAACCCAGAGTCAAGCACAGAAGCAGCATCAATTCAAAGGGTTTAAAAACCAAAGTGGAGACGAGAAGAGTGTTTGCAACTGGGAAAAACAACACAAGGAAGGAGAGAGTGGAGGAGAACTAGCTAACAAATCAACCTGTTGGGTATGCCTTGTAGAAAATCACCAGTATTGACTGAACTCTTTTAACAGCAGGTGTATAGCAGGATGGATGTGAAATGTGTTTTTCTGAAGCATTCCCAGAGATAGGTTAATGTGTATCATGTATGTCCCAGCTGACCCTGAGGGTGAGGATAGCGGGGGTGGAGTGGCACAGGGGGAAGTGGTTTGGCTGGAGTTGGCAACTTGATACGACCGGAAGGACTTTCACCCCCCCCCCCCCGCCCCCTTGCACCACACCACTACATGACCACTGTACTAACGTGAAAGAGAGGGTGAGCTATACATACACGCATGCCTTACTTTTCCTGGTCATCTAAACATGGATCCTAGTACTGTACACGACAAGCCCAGCCAAGTCGGTCTCTTAGCATCTCTGCAACGTTGCGGCGGTGTTGCTGCATTTGCTATACTTTACAGTGACTGCTAAGGAACAGGAAGCTGCAGCCAGATGTGTGTTTTTTTTTCTCGGAGGGAGGGGTGTGTGTTTGTGTTCTTGGGAGTGGACGAGTGGGGACAGCGGCTCTGCATGTGGCAACAATCCTCCCGACAGAGCGCTCTCATTCTGACTCGGAATACTATAGTTTACATCAAACACTGAAGTGCGAAGGAGAAATGGGTGCGTGGCAGTTTCTGCAGTGAATTCGGTGAAGCAGAATGGTGGTGTCTTTTTTTAAAATGGATGCTAAATTAAGTGGTTTCTGACATAAGGGAAACTGCTGTTTGGAATGACCTGTGAGAAACCATATAAAGTGAGACAAATGAATGTCAAAAGCTGGATGGTGGTCGCCTGTGAGGCCAAGACAGACATCAAACTAGCTATTGGAATTACTAAGCTCATTTTCTTCATTATTTAGACCTAAAACAAAGAAGGTTTATTGGCAATATCAAATCTATAACCAAAAAATTACCAATTTCTTTATTTTCTACCGTCAAACACTGTTTTTTTCCCTGTGCAATTCTGAGTTGATTAGTTGTCTTGCATAAAAATGTCTGGAATGACTGGAAAAAACAGTTCAAGATGACATACATTGCAGCTTTGCCGTAGTGGAAAAGCTTTCAGGCAGCAGGCCAGGGTAGGAAGGGGTGGGCGTGGGTCGAGCCAACAGATCCACTCAAAGCTACTCACTTGCACCCCGATCCTAGACGTGTAACCTCCACCCCACTGACTGAGTTCATCTCGAAGGCATTTTAGTTCAAAATTACCAAGGGGAAAATGTTGAGTACAAAGAATTACAATCTGTTTTCCACATGAATGCATGCGATTTCAAATTCCAGATGTCAAAAGTGTATGGAGAAGTTGGGAGATGCGGAGCAGGATTTTTGTCTGGCTGATAATGCTGCAGCGGCCAAGACGCTCTGGGGATGCAACACAGGAAAAGTAGAACGACTCAAATAAGCCTCGAGTGAACTGAGATCAGCTGTAAAGCGGAAGTGTTGTGTCTGGGACGGGCCGGGGCTGAGCTGCGACCAGCCAATAAGCTGGGTTTTCTGTGCAGCTGTGTTACAGCAATGACATCCCTACACAGCTGTGTGAAAACATCTGCTCCCTCACTTGCTATACAAGCCATTTGGAAACAGGCTTAAAGAAACTGAAATGCACAGTATGGAAAAATGTGTAAGGAAAAGAAGAAAAAAAACAAAAAACAGTGGAGCTTTGGAGCGCGGAGAAATATTTCAGATTTCTATGCATCTATGCGTCTTTTGGTGGTGTTTTGAACCTTTAGTGCACCTTCCCCCACCTCCCTTTTCACTGTGATACTGACTTTATGGTTGTAAACACGTAGGTTTCTCAGGATCAGTCTGCTGTGGTTGACATGATGTAGCCTACAACTGAGGGCAAGTAAAACAGCGAGAAGGTTACGGATTATGGAGGGAGGTGCCTCAGAAATGAGGTAAGCTGTGTGCAAGGACAGAGGCACAGTGCAGGCCGTACTTGAGCCAGACTGCCACCGATCGATCGAAAACTGCAAATTGTTTAACCTTTTGTAAACTGCAGCAAAAAATTCTGTCAGCACCCATGAGCATTTGGGATACAAATATTAAACACTGTGACAACTTTTTTCATATTTTTGTTTTTCTACAAGGTCGAGGAAACATATCCAGAAACAGAATTTTCTTTCATTTTTTTTTTTCTTCATTTTCTTCATAGTTTTTGTGCACTGTTAATATTCAAAGCATTGACAGAGGAATACATACAATTTGGCACAAATGGTTCAGACCAACAGAAAGACTCATCACATTTAAAAAAAGGAATGCAGTTTAGCAGGTCCCCACGTTAAAGAGTATGGACTTTGAACTTTTAAACCCTTGGATAACCAAACAAACGAACAAACGAAAAAAATATAAAGGTAAAATAAAATAAGATAACATATTAAGTAAAACATCCTTTTTACTGAAGCATTTGTTTCTCACATGGCACTCAGAACAGAAGCACCGTCCACAGGTTCACGAAGGGAGCCCAGCAGATTAGAACAGAACACTAACCAGAGGCTGACAGGACACAGTCACTCCCCACAACCAGCGTGGCAGTCGCACTCCAGCCCAGCTTGGCGCCGCTCCGCATTTTACTTCTCACGGTCAAGGATGGATGAATGCTTTGATTTTAGCTGCCACCCAGGAGAACGTTGGCCCAGGCAGGGACTGGCAAGCGGACAATGAGGGTGGGGGACGGGGACCTTTGCATGCCTGTGTGTGGTGCGTGTGGTGTTGTGTGTGTGTGTCACCTGTGCTTTTCGAGGAGGGTCTCATCGTGGGTCGTTGATGGGCGACATGTCGCAAACCTGGAGCAGGATCAAAACCCCGCGTGGGACTGGAGTGGGACTGCCATGCTTGTAAGTGCATTAAGATCAGCGAGCAGAGTGCAAAATACCAATACCAAATGTCCTCATAACATAGGCCTCTTATCAGACAAGGGGCGAGAGAGAGAGAGAGAGAGAATAGGGGAGGAGAGTGAGGAGGGGGGGGGGGGTGTGGGTGTGGGAGGGGGGGAGGGTGGGGCTGGAGCTACACAGTACTGTAGCAGAGTAGTGTGAGGGAAAATGCAGCAGGGGGAGGGTGGGCGCTTTTTTTTAAAACCTGACAAAACGACCTGAGGACACACACACACACACACACACACACACACACACACACACATACACACACACACACGTCTTCACACACAACGACACACCACACGTAACACATGAGGGAGGCCACTCATGCTAACAGAACGACTTTTTTTTTCTTTTTTTTTTCCTTTACAAAGTCACTAGTCACCATCTGAGTCTCGACGGTGAGGCCGGATTCACAGACAGGCAGGGAGGGGTGAGGTGGGGGGGTGTGTGGGGGGGTAAATGACGAAAGGTTGTAAAGTGATATCCCCCGGCGTGAGAGATTTTGCAGTCCGCCCAAGGGGATTTGTGGGAAGACGTGTGGCGCAACCCTAAAGATTATACTTAATAGAGCTCTGACACGTTAGCAGTCAGACAATTGGTAGTGCAGGTTGCTGGCCATGAGGGGGCGCGGTGCGCTCTTTAAGCCGGCGTACACGACAAAGCGCATCGGTTGGTGGCACAAACGGGTTCAAATTTCAGGATATGAAAAGAAATGTTTTCGGGTCGAGCGACGCACCTCCATCCTTTCAAAAACGGCTCCCCCTTGTGTGTTTTATGTGTTTTTCGGGAGGCGGAAAAGAGAGGGAGAGAGAGAGAGAGAGAGAGAAAAGGGAGAGAGAATGGGAGAAACAGACCACAGTGCCATCTCTGACGAGCCTGACGCCTGTTGCTATGCCGACCATAGAGAGGGGGATGGAAAGAGGAGAGAGAGAGAGAGAGAGGGAGAGAGAGAGCAGAGCGGAGAGAAGGAGGGGAGGCTAAGTATGGACGCCAGCTTGAATTGAATTCTCCTCTCGCCGGGTCAGGGAGAACAACGGGCGAGTGGTCACTGAAGGAGCAGAACGCCTCGAGGAGGATCGGGGAGGAAGGGAGCCCGATCCCGAGGAAGAGGACTGGTATTCACCTTCGTACTTCGCTCATTTCAGACGCTTTAGTGTCTCCGCGTGACAGTGCCTCTTTCATCACATTCAGTGTGTGTGTGTGTGTGTGTGTGTGTGTGTTTGTGGCTTGTTTGAACAGAGACAAATTCTCCCTTAATTGGCACTGCACACTTCTTGCCAACAGTTGGTCAGCTAGAAAAATCTGTAACTAAGGAGGACGAAGCTGAGCGATGATTTCTGCCTCCCTATTCAATACCAAACAGAAAGGCTCATTATGAGGGTTTTTTCATATTCAGGCTGGTGGAAAACCGTTGCCCACTATGTGCTGTAGAAACGTTGGTGGAAACACATGCATCGTGGAGCCGGTTCCCTCAGATCAAGACTACAACGAGCTCCGGACCAAATGTTACTTTAATTTGATTCTCGTTTTGAAATCGACGTCCAAACCGAGGCCGTGTGAACGATTGAACGCAGGATCTCGTATCGTTAATGCCATTGTCTGAGTCGTCCAACATCACTGCAGCCATGACACAAATATCTCGGGGAAGGGGTGGGGGGGGGTGGGGGGGTGGTGGTGGTGGTGGTGGGGGCAACAGCCAATCACAGGCAACTCTGACTCATCCTCAGTGACATAACTACGCATCGGACATTGAGAGAGCAATGTGTGGGTGTGGTTCTTGGTTTCGTCTGCCTGTCTCTCTGCCTGTCTGTGGGTCCGGACCGTCGGGGATGTGGGAGGGGGTGGGGTGGTGGTGGTGGTGGTGGTGGTGGTGGTGGTGGTGGTGGGGTGTGGGGTGTGGGGGGGGTAGGGGGGACTCAGTATACAGTGAGCGGGAAGAGGAGGTGGCAGGTGGAAGTCATAGCAGAACAATTTAGCACAGTGGGAGTTGAGATAGAGAGGGCGCGGGGGTCGAGCGTGGGGCTGGAGTGGGAGTGGGGATTATGGTTGTCAAGGAAACAGCAATCTGCCCCAGGCCTGGACTTTACCCAGAATTCTCCGCGGCTCTCTGTCTCCGTGATACTCAATGAGCGAAACCTTTAGACCTTTAGACGCATCGAAGCGGGGCATAGTGGTTGTTTCCTCATTCTAGCGAGGAGTAAGAGAGTGACCAGATTATTATTATTATTATTATTATTATTATTATTTTATTTTTTTTTTACAAATGAAGACAGGAGGACCAAAGGGGAGGAGAGGGGAGTAGGTGGAGCCAGGCCTGAGTAATCACTGTCATAGTGGTCTGAGGAGGGTGGGCTGGGGGTTGGGGGGTGAGGGGGGTGGAAGAGATGAAAGATTGACTGCTGTGTGATAATTCTGTAACCTACCCTAGTAACTCCCTCCCGCCCTCTCTTACCTTCCTCCCCCCTCCTCTCTGCTCCCCCATCCATCTCCATCCACCTCTACCCGTTCCCCGCCCAGCTCCTCCCAACCCCCCCCATCCCGCACCACTACCCCCCCCCTGCTCCCAGGACATAAACTCCCTGCTGGTCTGCTTGACGATCCATTCCTCCCTCTCACTTCTCCTCCTTCTTGGGCTCCTCCTTCTTCTCCTCCTCCTTCTTGGGCTCCTCCTTCTTCTCCTCCTCCTTCTTCTCCTCCTTCTTGGGCTCCTCTTTCTTCTTGTCGTCCTTCTTCTTGTCCTCCTTCTTCTTGTCGTCCTTCTTCTTCTCCTCTTTCTTGTCCTCCTTCTTGGGCTCCTCTTTCTTCTCCTCCTCCGGCATCGGTTCTGTGATGAGGATCACTTTTCCAATGTTGTTTCTCTCCTGCATCTTTCTCATGGCGTCGCCCACCTAGAGAAGGGAGGGATGGAGAAACTCGGTTACATAAGGCAAGATGAAAAGAGCGAAGGAATGGAAGGAGGGCGAGGGAGAGCTTAAATACATCTGCCATTGAGAAATATCTATTCAGGGTACTCTGTAGTAGCCCGCTTGTCTTCCACTAACATGCAATAAATACACCTTTGCATTCTTTGACTCTGTTCCTCTTCTTTTTTTTTTTTTTTTTAAAGATGATACCCAGTGCCAGGAACATAAACTGTCCAGGCTTGCAGCAGCAAATATTCACATCCAGGAAAGACAAAAAAAAAAAAATGGGGCTGACATTTTCAACACTAGAACATCAAAAAGTAAAAATAATATTGAAAGAGGCAATAAAGAGACTGAAACAGCAAATGAGAAGTACAAAATAAAGCTTCATTATCCTTACGCGGTATCATCAAATATTTAAACCGTTTCCATTTGAAAATAGTTATCTTTTTTAAACGGTGAGTATTTTAAGCTGAGGACAATATGGAGGGGCGGGGTCATGAGGCAGGCTGACCACTTCACTGTTTCCTGTGCAATTCTTTGGTGTTGCAGTTATAGAATGACTTTTATTTTGGTGATTATATCATGCAACATGGACAACGGTGATGAAACCAAGACCAGATGATGAATTTTCTTTTTTTTTTTCCCCCCGCTGTGGAAGAGGCCACCACAGCTAAATGAATGTAAAGGAAATACGGCTATTTGATGGTGTTATGTCACATTAGCATTATTGACCAGCTCCAGCTCCAGCTGACAGTGACAGCCCCTTAATGAGTTAAAGGAGGGGTATCTATAGAAATGATGATCTAATGTTTTCCTCTTTGATGTTCTATTCCTTGTTCACAGTGAAGAAGTGAAACTTGTACTATTTGTTGTTTTTGTTTTTAGAAAAGCCCTCGAAAACGGCCTGTGGCTCTTTAGGCGGATTTCTAAATTATTATTATTTTAACTTAAAAAAAACTTCACATGTATGTTTCAGACTTGCGGTAACGGCATAAAATTGTAGCGAAAGCAAAAGCGTCCCGTCTTGACGGATCGACCTGCCTGGATCCCGCTGGCTGTCCCGTCAGAGGAGGAGGATCCCGGCAGCCCCACCCTCCTCCTGACCACCAAGGTCTGCCCAGTGTCTGTTTCTGTCTCCATCGCTTCCTCCCTGCCTCCCTCCTCTCCCTCCTCTCCCTTCCTCCGATCCCCCTATCCGCGCGCGGCAGGCAGACCACCTAACGACCAATGCCACGGCAACAGAGGGCCATCTCCTAGCAACGTAAAGCCTGGCTGAAGCCTGGCCCTGACGACAGAGACGCATGCAGACACATGGGAAGAGGGGGTTCGAGGGGGGGGGGGAGGAGGAGGAGGAGGGAGGGAGGGAGGGAGGGACGGAGAGGGAGGGCTGAATCCGGGAATCATTAACTACATCTCGAATGTGAATGAAAGTCACGGTGAGCACCCACTCCACCCACTTACACCCTTCGCTCTCTGAGCCTGTCTCCCCCCCCCCCACCCCCCTCGGGCACTCAGACGCCTCGGTCTGGAGTGAACTCTAAAATGACTACGTGCAGTTGCGGACGTCTACCCAGGGTCGACACACGCCGTCTACCTCCGCCGTTCTCCTCCGGGTATCCAGTCCAGATGCTCGCGTAGATCCTCTAGAGCGTATACCCGGAGAGAACCACGGGAGGAACGATCATCGCTCATTTCCAAAAAAGGCTCGTCGAGCATGTTTATTGATCACTGGAGCAGACGTGGAAAGTGACAGGCTGCGTCGGGGGAGGGGCCGTGATAAACTGGGTCAGGGTGAGGCGTTTGCATCCAGCGTACAAATAATCAATCAATTACCTGACGATCTCAGGGCCCAGTGCATTAATAACAATCTTCCTCCAATAATAGCAGCAATATCAGGGATTGCAGTCGTATACGCCTCTAAATATTTGCGCTCAATATCTTTCCCTCAACTTTGCGTGCTTTAAAAAAAAAACGCTGCGAGCGTATCTCCTCTTAATCCCTCTGTTTTTTCCACACTCCCTCCGTCTCTCTCTTTCTCATACATCAGGGCCCCTCCCTAAGACAGAGACGCACACGCCGGGTAAAGGATGTCGCCATAGCAACAAGAGAGAAAAAGCAAAAAGAGATACACTGCGAGGAGGGAGTCGAGGAGGAAGAGGAGGAGAGAATACAGCGAGAGGGGGAAACGAGAGAGAGAAGAGAGAGACAGAGACAGAGAGAGAGAGAGAGAGAGAGAGAGAGAGAGTCGATAATCTAAAGGCAAAGAGAAGGACTCTGATATAAAGGCCAGACAGATGGAGAGGCAGAGAAAGAGCGTCAGATGGCGGAGAAAGACAGCGGGCGTTTCTCTCTGGCCAGTATCACAGGCCAAAACACTGACCAGCTCTGGCGCCGACAACAGAAGATGTCAGCCTCCGTCCCACTGGCTCTCTGACTCCCTCTTTCTCTCGCTGTTTTTCACACTCTCTCTATTCATATCTGCTAGCGGTGTTAATTCTGTCCCTGACAATCTGACTCTGTCTGGCTAAGTGAGTTATGGTGAGGAGACACGGCCCTTATTTGTTTTTGGGACGAGCCACGCCCCGCTCCTGCAGCCCCCACTGCAAAAACTCACACACACACACACACACACACACACACACACACACACACACACACACACACACACACACACCCTTTCCACCTGACATTAACACGCATCCTGCGAAAAATAAATGCACCCATGAAGATCCCATCACCCAGACCAGAAGCTGCATTTGGCCACATTAACCACGAGGTGTGTGTCCATCCCACATAAAGGAGCTCCGCAAATGGAAATCAGCAAACCAAACAGTAACATACTTGTTACTAAAAATGGATTGTCAGGATGCTGGCGGATGGGGGATGAGCAAGACGAAGTGTTTACTGTCAGTTTTGAAGGATGTAAATATCACGACGAAGCGTCGCGCGTGACAATCTGCATTTTTTGGCGAGGGGAAGAGGAATTGGATTTCAACCTGCAGAGCGGAGACTTATAATCCCGCTACATCACATCTAGACACACTCCAAATACGTGTTAATCCGGGTGCAAAGGTGCGCCTCGCAGATAGACACACACACACACACACACACACACACCTGCTCAAGGTGCCAAGTGGAGTCGATGCGAGGCTTGATCTTGCCCTGCCCGTAGAGGTCCAGGATGGTGGTCATGGCCTCGCTGATGAGCTCCGTCTCCCCGTCCAGGTAGCCCAGGTGGAAGCCGCACACGGACTTGTTCCCCTGGATCAGGCTGAGCGTGTGGATGGAGAACTGGTGGTACCAGTTCTTAGCCACGGCCAGCAGGTTCTTCTTCTGCCCCGCCAGCATGTTGGACGCGCCTGAAGAAGAAGAAGAAGAAGAAGTTGAGGGGGTCAGATGATGATGGATTGTTTAGAAGTCGCTCTCTCTTTCCTTTATTTGCTCTGACCATACCCACTTCACCCTCGGCTGATCCTCCCCCTAGCCTCCCCCTAGCCTCCCCCTAGCCTCCCCCTAGCCTCCCCTCGCTTCCATAATCAATCTCTTCCACTTCCCAACATTAGGCCCTGGCAGGTACCACATGTCCCCGCACCCCCGCTGTTTTCCTCTTTTGGTTTATGTCTTTCGCTCTGCCTTTCTTTGCACTCTCACCCACACGCTCCACCCCGAAGTCCTGCTCTGCACTGTTCCCAGATCCCCCCCCCCCCCCCCCCCCTCCGATGCTCAGTCTTTTTAGGCCCCCGTAGACCCCTTTACTCTCCCTCTCTCTCTCTCTCTCTCTCTCTCTCGCCCCGCAGAGGGGACAGGGACACAAAGCGTGCTCTGAGAGGAGAGAGAGGGAGCTGGAGAGGGACCCGGTCTGCTACATTCAGACACATTCCAGGTTTCGTGTGGATAGATCGCCCATTGTTCCCGCCGTGCATACTTCTGATAAGCTGGAAGAGAAGCAGCCGGCATGGAGGGATGGGGTCGGGGGGAGGAGGGGAGGGTTTGCGGGGAGGGAGGTACTGTAGGAGTGAGAGAGGGTGAACGGACGAGGGCGGGGGGCACCATGCTGGGTAGCGTTTTTTTTTTCCGCGACACGCAAAGGCAAGGCCCTGTTCTCCACGGATGCCGACCCCGCCCACTGTGGCATGCTTGCCGGTTCCAGATTGGCATCGCCACAGAGAAAAGCGTAAAAGGGCCTTCCCACGGATGACACACACACACACACACACACACACACAGCACACTGAGGACACAGAGAGGCCAGCAGCCAGGGGACACGCCGCCCACCCGGAGGCATGCTCGCTGTGTAGCTGAGTGTGGGAACCCACGTTGCCGCGTTACGTGTAGCGCGGCAACGTGCTTTTTTTAGTATCTCTTTTCCTTACCGTAGGTGATGAGCTTGCCCATGGGCTTCAGCAGGTTGTAGGCCTTATGGGTGTCGGATCCTCCCAGAGGGTCCAGTACTATGTCCAGCCCTGGGAAGCGAGAGGAGAGAAGGAGGGAGAAGAAGTTATCAAGTCATGTGAATTCATGTGAAGGCAGTCTGCCAAGCCCCGCCCCCCGCCCCCCCCCAACACCCCAGCACCAGGAGTAGGGAGTAGTTAGGCCAAGGTGTGTGTTTACGTAGAGGAGCCCATACGTATGCCGGACCAGGGGAGGAGATGGAATTCTGCTTGTTTCTTATCCCCCTCCTCACTCTTGTCACCGATAAGTAACAATAACAATAAGAAAATAACAATCTCTGAACGGAACGGTGAAGCCGCGGCAAGCTAACGTCTGAGGAGTTTCTCTGTGTGGCTTATTAATGTCTGGCCGTGTAGGCTCCGTCTTAATGATGTGCCTTTGAAGCCTGAGGGGGGACTCCTTAAATCGGGCCCCCCCCCACCCCTGCATCCGTTAACCCCCTGGCTCTATTGATCCCGGGAGGCTCGCAGCGGGGCGCCGCCTCCACGGCAGCACACACACACACACACACACACACCACACTGACGGACAGCCGGAGACGGAGGAGCAGATAGTGACCGGGGCTGCACATTGATCCAGGGCTTCTAATTAGACATGTTCTGTCTAAAGTGTCAGTTCTCTCTTTCTTTCTATCCGTCTCTCTCTCTCTCTGCCTCTGCTACAAAGAGCAGGGAGGGGTCGGGAGGAGGGGGGAGGATGGGGGCTTACGAAATGAGCCTCCGGCATAATAACATTCTCCATCCTGCTAGGAACACAGCAGTAGGTGAGAGAAGAGACAGGAACTTGGAGGATGTTTTATTGTGGCGGAAAGCAGCGTGTTAGAGAGGCCGGGGTCCGCATCTACATACAACTTTGATGATGTGCTGTTGATGGCGACGAGGAGGCCGAAGCGGAGTCATCGCTAACTGAAATGATGTTTGCCAGGCGGGGGGGGGGGGGCGGGAAATGACCGTCTGACAACCAGCCAGCCAGGCGACAACCAGCCAGCCAGCCACGTCGGGAATATGGTGTCACGGGGGTGGGGGGGGGGGCGGGGGGGGGAGAAAGTGTATGAAAATATGAATCAGTTTCGCTGTCTGCAATTTGTTTGTTCAACACCGCGCGACACAAATACTGCAATCACACAGTATTGCTTTGTGCCGGTGGGAATACGCTGATACGTATGAAACGATCTCAGCACAGTACACAGGAGCGGCGCGTAGTATTACGACCTTGTAGACCAGGGGGGGGGGGGGGGGGGGGGGTTACGTCGGGGTCATTTGCTTGACTTCTACTACCTCCTTCACCCTCACCTTTAGGGCTGATCTTGCGGACCTCCTCCACGTAGTCCTTGGTGCGGTAGTCGATGGCGTGCGTGACTCCGCCCTGGCTGATGGTCTCGTGTTTGTTGGCCGACGCCGTTCCAAACACAGTCACGTCCTTCACTGTCTGGCACAGCTGGGTGGCTGCAATGCCCACGCCACCTGGAAGGGGGGGGGGGAGAAAAAGGGGGAGGGGGGGGGGGGGCAGGGTTAATGCACAGCCGTGATTTTGCAAAGTGGATTTCAGAGCAAGCAAGCCTGGTCCGAAAGACTAGGGAGAGGATTTGAAGCTGTCGTTTGTCCCCGGTCACTCAGGTAAGACACCAGGCCCCCCCGAATGAAACTCAGCTGAAAGGGAAACAAGTCGCTAAGAGGCAGACCTGAAAATCACATTCCACATGTCTTGTCGGTGGCCGGGGGGGGGAAATGTGATTCGCATTATTTATTGTCCCAAACGGGCCAGTCAATAACAAGCATGGTGTGTTTGGCTCAGGGGTAAGTAAGGAGCGCGATTCGATACAATCACATTAACTCAGCCCGCCTGGGGAGAATAGACACCCACACACAGATGCACACACACACACACACACACACAGGACGTCCATCTCTGGAGAGAGTAGCCATTGTACCTCGAATGACACTGCTCATCCCCTCCCCGAGTCAAAACAACCTGCCTAAAATTCCACAGGGGAACAAAAAATGTCACGTATCTGAGGTATCTGTTTTGAGAGATGGATGACATTCTCCGGTGAATTGCGTGAACATAACTGCGCATGACAGCTGAACTAAAACGCGCCGGAGAACCAGCAACGCATTGTCCGAGATAACCTTTGAAGACAAAGTGCTGTGAGAGTGTGTGTCCCTGTTTTTTTTTTTGGGGGGGTGGGGGATCTGTGTTTGTATTCGGTGTATTTGAACATGTGTGTGCACAGTTGTTGGCAAACGTCTCGGCCCGGTGTTTGTGCAGCCGCGGCAAGTAGTAATAGGTTACTGATAAGCAGGGGGCTTGTTTGGAACGGAGGCCCGACTCGAGGACTTGAACTGAAAGGCGTCCATAAAGGTCGTCCGCGCCTGACTGAGTAAAGAGCGCGTGTTATCTGACGCCAGAGCGAATAAAAGCAACACAAACAAGGAGCGTCGCGATCGGGTGATGATCCACCGTTAACGGCATAGTTGAGCTGCCGGAGGAGGAAAAACCTGTGATCTACCGGGTTTGTGGAAACACACGCAGACTTTAATACCTGCAAATACACACACACACACATAAAGTCGGTCAGATAGTGAGTCAGGCAGGATCGAGTGCAATTTCTGACGACCAGGTAAAAAAAACACGTCTTCTCCCCCTTCTCACGCCCTAAACTCAGAACACACCCTGTAAATACAGAAATGCATCCCAGCATCCTTATGGGCGTTGTACATCCCTTTAGATGCTGAAGCCTTTTTTCAGAACGGTACTCGAAATGAAAAAAATAACAAGTTGCAAGACTTCCCTGTCACCCCTGTAATTTTTGTTATTGCTCCGCTCTAGTTTTGAACATCTCAGTGAGCAATTTGCCAAATGGGCCACGCAGGCTATCGTCTAGCAGAGATTTGTTGTAGGAACGTTTGTGTAACAACGGTGGTGGAATCGGGATCATATTCTGTCAACGAGCCGATCTTTCTTTTCGGATGTTGTCCGATGAATAGCTTGGCGACTGACGCATCACCCCGTTAACTTGTAAGGGAGGGTATTGTGAGTATGTCAGTGATGGATCTCATCATCTCAGCATAGAGATCATTTGGAGCCGGTGAACTATTTGAGAGGCACAATTTTCCTAAGAATTACGTTTGAATCACTGTAATCAGATAAAAAAAAGGAGCTAAGGTACAGAAATTGATGAATTCAAATGAGCCTCTTTGTTACTCTGACTGGGAATCTGTCAGAGAGAGAATGAAAAAAAGGTTTATTCTCACCCTCTGAGATATTTTTTTTACTAAACAGTTCTCCAGGTGAACAACCGTGTGAATACGAACGAAAAGCTTTGTGAATTTTTTTACCTCTCTCGCCCGAGAACGACCGCGAGTCCACGTGAGGTGAACAGGCAGCTCTGCTTTACGATAACCCCCCCCGCCCCCCCGGGCCCCCCCCGCCGACACGGAGAGGAGAATTGATGCCATAACAAGATCAAGGCTGTTGCTGTTGGATGGGAGTTGTTGCGCCTGCTTTATAATAGCGCTATCTCTCCTTGTCCTCGGAGAGAAACCAAGTTTGCGTTGCCAGGGAAACCTCGGTCAAATTGCTGGCGATGACTGAGCAAAGGGAGCCATTTTGTTTCATTGACTGTTCCTCCTTTGGGTATATGAGAGAGTCATTCGACGGCGATCGGCAAGCTCTTCAGTCGGTAGTTGACAGACTGGCTCCGCTTAATAACCACAAAGCTTCAGATCATCGTCAGTTCTATTGTGCTATACAGAGATATATGAGGACCCATGACTGTTCAATTGCACCCTATAATGCCTGAGTACCTACTTTAATTCAAAGACCGAATGTACGTGTGTCCACCAAATGGCATATGTTATGAATCATCTCAGTATATATATATATATATAGTCGTACATGCATGCCTTTAACACCATGCATGTACACGAGCAACTGCGTAGGCGATGCAAGATGGGAAGATGGAAAAACCAGCGAGGAAAGGCTGAATATGCACTGTCTGTCTGTCTCTCTGTCTGTCTGTCTGTCTGTCTGTCTGTCACTGAGTTCAGCAAAGGGCTATATCACGTGGCCACAACCCCCCCCCCCCCCACACACACACACACTGGACAGCCTCACATACAGGTGCAAAGTGTGCGAGTGTCTAACAGGATAATGTCAACTAGTGTCACATCCAACCAGCCCTGCACTCACATTAATATTTAACCTCCGCCGCTGTCACAGACAAAGTGATTTCCCTTCCATCCCGGCTTTATGGACGCGACGAGCAAGCTGGAACCGGGCCTTAAAACATTATGTACATGGCAATAAAGCAACAGGGCATCTTTATTTATCGGTGTTTCGGTGTGTATCTGCGTTGTATTTCCAGCAGTAGAGCTACTTTTCCCCGGGCTGTCTCTTTCATAGGAAAAGGGGGGGGGGGGGAGGAAGACGGTACCTGTTTCTGAATCCCTTGAGAACAAACTCCAGACTGCTGGCCTTACCGCTGATCCCCCGTCACAAGACCGCGCAGCTCTGCCAAGAACCCCCCTTACCCCCCCCGCCCCCCCCCACCACACCACACTTCACCCATACACAGACTGACACACACATCCATACATACACACAGATTACAACGAAGGGAGAAGGGAACGGGGCTGGAACCGTCTGGCGTGGCTGCTAATCTTCACAAATATGTGCAGAGATTCATATTAACTTATCATTAACCCGTCGCTTCAGTTCCCTTTGCTCCCCTCCCCCCCCCCCCCCCCCCCCCCCGTCTCTTTTTCTGGACCGGAGCCGTTTTCCTTCCCGATGAATGTAGACCGGCTCTTTCTGCTATTGCACAACCCAATGAGATTTAGGATGATCCCAGAACACTAACCCATTGCCCGGGGAAACATGGCAGCTTAAGCAAATTCTTCCCACTAATTCCATTTATTCTTCTCAAAATTCAATTGAATTGTTTACACTGGAGAAATTAGAGAGCGTCAAAAAGCACCCACCTATCTGTTTTTGTGCCTCTCTCTCGGGACAGGCATGTGGATACACAGTGGGCTCTGTCTCTCTCTCTCTCTCTCTCTCTCTCTCTGCATCCTCGCATACTCACATTTTGGCACAAATTGAACTTGGCCTCCATAACATGACTGTTAGGAGCGAAGAGGAATTTTCCCCCAAAACACTGAGGAATCCAGACTGACATTGAGGCCACTGTTATTGCTCCACACCCAGAGTTCAACACCAGGGGTGGGTGGGGACATCAGAAATGTTTTTCAGATTTATGAAAATGGGAAGGGATACTACTTCAGCCTCGGCGCGGATAAACACACACTATCTCTCTCGGCACACACACACACACACACACACACACACACACACACAGTGAAAGCAACCACACCTGTGAGCTTCCTCATAGACAGCTTGGGTTTCTCCGATTAACAACGATGATCTTACATTTCTGCATTTCTTTTGCATGAGCCGCGCTGGCAGGGGGAAGGTTAGTGGCCATATGGCTATTGTCAGCACCAGAGAGACGATCACCCCCCCCCCCCCCCACCCTCGTTTCAGAGCCCCGTGCTCGTTTCTAGTGTGATTTCTTCTGCACTCGTTTCCACATTTCTTCAAGGACTCTCCTTTTTCTCAACCTATCATTAGGCTGCGGTGGCAGTGGCTAACAAAGAATGGAATACAAACACGGGGCCCAAGAATCTCTCTCTCTCTCTCTTTTTTTTTTTTTTTCTTTACCAGAATGAGCCGTGGCTGCGCGACAACGTAAACAAGTTGGACCGAATAAATGGCCGTTAAGAAATGTTATTATTACTCCTTCCAAAAAAGGCCCGGGCCGTATCTGCAAGCGGCGCTCAGATAGGAGCTGTAGCGGCGATAGCAGTTGAGGTTAGCCGTTTGTGAATGTCTGCGTTTGAGGTATTACTCTGTATTATGTAACCTGGTGTTTTTTTCTGCACTCTCTGTGCGATTGTGTGTGTGTGTGTGTGTGTGTGTGTGTGTGTGTGTGTGCACGCTGTGGGCTTGCAGAGTGGTTTAATGTGCTCTCTCCAGTGGTGAATTTCTTTCCATGCAGCATAGAGGAAGCCCATTTTTAGGTACTGGGTGAGTGAATTAAAAAAACATCCTGTGCCCGTGTGTGAAGGCGGTCCCAGCGATTTCCTGAGCAATGACTCAACTGACACAAACACACACACACACACACACACACACACACGTACACAAACAGAAGAGCACACAGGAACACACGCGCATTATGTAACGACACATGCAGTCAGAAAAGACAGTATTTTTTTTGATCATGAACTCAGCTGATAAGCACATACAAACAAGCACATTCTTGAAGCACACACACACACACACACACACACACACACACACACACACTGATGCACACACACGTGCACGTTCACACACACACACACACACACACACACAAGCAGGTGTCCTTGTGCACAGGTTACGCACACACCTGCGAAAGCATGCGGTGGGGAGTGGCGGGGTCGTACGTCAACGGCTGCAGCGGTTGAGCGTGTGAGCGAGCGATGCGATTGGTGGGTGAGGCTGGAGGTTGCCCTGGTTTCCCTCTCCTATCACTGCAGCTGATCTGCCGCCGGCGATGCCAGGCCCGGGGAACACAGAGACGGTTCAACCACACAGCCCAGACTCCTGTTTAGTGGTCAGACTGAATTAGCATTCTCTAAACTAGGGTAAGACCTCCCGAGCAGACAAGACAGACCGGAGGAGAGAAGAGGAAAAGAGGCCCAGACTTTTATCATGGCCTGGCCTGCAACAATGGATCTATAAAAACAGAGATGTAACTACACTTGAGCTAATGTTAAACCGCACGGGACTTTGTTATCTGGTAAATAATGAATGAGAACAATAAGCCTCGCGGCGCTAACAGAAAGGAGCGCCGTCAAATGGAGACGTGTCTTGTTATTTCCCTTGCAGTTCACGTTCACGTCTTTCTCGCAATCATTTTCCGATCCCTTCGGCGCGTGTCGTCGCGTTGCCGTGCGTGTCCGAGAATCACGGCGTGCAATCGGCCCCGTGGCTCTGGCGGCGGGTCTTGAAGAGCTACATAACGATAACTTCTAACAAGAGGGAAATGAAAAGTTTCAAAGATGGCGGCATAGAGAGAGAGAGAGAGATCCAAAGCCAGAAATTTCAGCATCCCTATGCAGACTTAAGGTAATGGATTATCCTTAACAAAGAGCTCAACCTGCGCAACGAGTCTGCTGTCACCCACCACTGTCACGGTTGTATTGCATGCCGTATGCAGCAGTTGGCAGCCTCTCACATGAAGTATTTCCACATTATCCTCGGTATAACCTGGTGTAACTGTATCCCAAATACAGGGAGACTTGTAAAAAAGCAGCTGCAAAAGAAGGGAAACCAGCATAATTGGCTGATACGGGACATAAAGGAACCAGCGCTGAGGAAGTCTGGACTCTAACGCACAAACCTCAAACACACTGCTGAGGATCTTTATGAGGAGATGATTCATAACACATGCCATTTGGTAGACACTTTCATCCGAAGCACCATTAGTGTGTAGACTTTGAATATGAGAGGCCCCAGTGGGAATCAGACCCCTAATCCTGGCAGTGTTAGTGCCATGCTCTATCCAATGAGCTCCACAGGACCACAAATCATTTTTTTGTGAAGGAGAGAGCTGAGGCCCTTCAGCAAAAGCATCAGAATAGGAAGATGGCAATGGCTCACACATTCCCCATCTGCCAGAAAACATACTTTGGCCTCTGTAGTCACTCAATAACTCATAAATAAAACACAAGTGGACGTCATCATTGGATGCAACAGCGCACCATATGTATGCAAGAATGTGTAGTGTGGGTGTGGTGGCGGGGCCACCGGCCAGGGTTCATAAACACTAGGTCCAGTTCAGGGTGAGGTCAGAGGAAAGGCTCTTGGCCGGGCACAGTGGAAGCCCCGCGAGATCCATCCAAATGTCACCGAACTTCCCCCACCCTCGGCCCTCCGGGGGGAAAACAAACGGGGAAACGTGCGCACGTTCCCCCCCGATGACGAGGAGCGAAGCGCAGATACGGCGGGGGTCAGGCGGAGCCCTCAGAGGGAGCGGAGGTTACGCAGGGGGGGCGGAGGGGACGGTGTAGAACGGAGGATGCAGATGTGCGGTCCGGTGGAGAAGGGAGGCGCGATGGGAGGAAATACAATACGCTATTGTTTGGAGAGAGAGAGGACAGGAGTGGACCCACGAGAGAGGCAGCTGAGGACTAGTCAGCAGCACCAGGGTTCACACACACACACACACACACACACACACACACACACAGGCATGACTGACGGAGTCTAAGCACCATCAGTCAGGCATGCTGCACTGGTCACCTGATCCTGAGGGGCAGAGGTCACAGACTTTAGACCAAATAGGAACCCGAGGAACATGTTGATGCATTCATTTGGCATTAGCTACAACGGAACAAGGGGGCAGACACCCATGATCCCTGTGTCAAGGACCTCACTGCAGGATTCAACAAGCCATCATTAGGTCTATACGAATCCATCCAAAAACGGCTTTGGAGGCAAAGTAATCCAAAAAAGTAAGTGGAAGGTAACTGATTATCTAAGTTTGAGTAAATCAGTGGATCACACCCCTATTGAATAGCACAGCTCAACCACGAGACAGGTCAGTAGAGGAGGAACCGCTGAAACTTTCACTGGGACGTTACACTGATGGGCAGATTGATGACAGTAGAAGAAGAAAATTGCTCATCAAACATGAGTCTATGTCTGCTGTGATAAGACACTATTGATCCCACGGACCTCCAATAAGAATGATTTAAATGATGTCTACCGGCCTGTCTTCATACCACCATCATAATAATGTTATTTCTCAGCTGTGCGATTAAGCCCAATGAATCCTGTTTAAACGCTGACTGTCTAGTCTTTGTGCAATATAAACCGCATCGCTCTCTCTCTCTCTCTCTCTCTCTCTCTCTCTCTCTCTCTCTCTGTATGTCATAGCAGATACCTTTGATCTCACTAATCAGGGGCTAACAACAGGAACATTTTCTGACAGACTCCTGGGTGGGAACCCCCAACACGGCATCCAACACCAAGCACCACGTGAGCCGCGTGGCCACATGACTCAGGGAGACAGAGTTAGTAACAGGGGCGGTTTTAGGACATCGAGGGGGCCAATTATTTAATGCGCGCTGTACATGCACATTCATTCACTGAATTTACTCAAGTAGAGTAAAACTAGCAGGCCAACAGCGAGTGACCAGAAAATCTATAGACCTGCATAGAGCCTTTTAGGAGGTATGGATGGATGTATTTAAGAAGAAATCCTCTCCATGACACTCAGGTTTGACTGAAACTACTGAGGAGCAGGTACCAACGTATCCTGGAGCAGATTTTAGAAGGATACTAGGTATACAAATATCATAGAAAAACTATAACACCCTATACTAATATTATAATAACCATAGCTGCTTAGAAAATACTATCAAGTAGGATTAGGTCACTATAAACTCACTGCGGAGGAGACGTTCCTATTGGACTATTATAATGGTTTTTCCTCATGACTGACTACAAACATGCTACAAATGTGCTCGTTGTAGCTAGCTAGCTAATGTTAGCTAACTACAACAGAGGGGAGTCACATGCCTTTTCATTTCTATTACAGTAATAGACTATTGAGTGTGCATTTCTCAAGTTTACTACCTCTGTCCCCACTCATCTATTCTCTGGGATTAGCTGCTCTGACCTGAGTTCAGTTGTGTAGTGCTGCTGTCTGCCTGCTCTTCATTATGTCTCTCAGTGTAGCGCGCACACGCACGCGCACCGTAGTGCGTCTCTCTCTCTCTCTCTCTCTCTCTCTCTCTCTCTCTCTCTCTCTCTCTCTCTCTCTCTCTCTCTCTCTCTCTCTCTCTCTCCTTATGTGTTGCAATTCCCTCTAAATGTTTTGAAAATCACTATGGTTATTTATTATTCTAAAATAAGAGTTTGGTAGCCTTAGCCTAGGTAATGTAAAAAGAAATTTAAAAATTTAAAATATATATATTTTTTGAAAATCACTTAGATGTTCTAGGAGGGCTGAAGCCGCCCCCAAAAAGGTCTATAACCGGCCCTGGTTAGTAACTAAACAGAAGAGGAAGTGAACATAGATCTCTTCGATTGGTGACGGCACCCTCACCCACGGTATCATTATGATTACGCCAGAGAATTGCTTCAAACAACAAAACGGCACAATTCTCAGAACCCCAAATGAGTGCCAGTAAATCTTCATGATTTACAAAAACAAAGCACGGGGAAGTGCAGGCGAAGGAACCGTGAAGCAAATGTTTTTGTCATAGCCTCAGTAAATGTGCTTTCATAATCCTGATGTCCGGACAGCTGGTGAGCCAAGACTGGCAGCCTGCCCCGCGAAACCAGAGACTCGGCGTCTCGGCTAAACCAGCGGGAAAAAGCAGTGTGGAAAAGCGTAGTGCGCCACACTCCCTCGGCAAGTCTCCTGGAGCAAATATGCACTTGCACAGTAAGCCCTGGCAATATGATTTTGTCTCTGTTGAGTGACATCGGCTGAAGGATACGGTGACCGCAAACACTTGTGGATTCCTCTGCAGGCCCTCAATCCTGTGACTGTGAGCCCATTAGCTGCCATTAGGCCCTCGGTCGGCGTCATGATACTCTCTTGGATTCATTCATTCTCGTTGCTATTATGCTATCATGTGCTGTTTTAATGCCAAGAGCCTCATAGAGCTGTGCTCAGTAGGGAGCGCGATTGACATTTTTTTCTGACAGAGAGAACTCAGATGCGGGCTTTGCTTCCCCCGTCCATCTACACCCACACGCTGTCCCGAATAGCGAGGGACTCCTTTACTAAGGAGTGAGAAAGAGAGCAAGAGTGAGAGAAAAAAAAAAAGAGAGAGGACAGTTTCTCTTTTGGGTAATGCTCTCCCGTTCGCTCCAGCTGGCCGGATCATACTCTCATGCTCAGTGCATCACACCCCATCCCAGGTGCTTTCGCTCCCTCGATCCCCCCCTTTTCCCCCCGTCCCACTCTCTGTGAGCTTTGACCCCGCACTCCAGTTGCCAGGTGCTCCACGAATCCGCCACTATTACTGTAGCCTAGAGAGGCGTAAGGCAGAGCCGGGTCTCATGCAGATGCTTTCAGCCGATGCCTCTCAGATGAACAGCCGTAACTCATATAGAAAAAGCATGCATAAACAGGAGCTGCAGAACAATATGCTTGGTATTGCAAACCAGTCATGGGCGTTTCCTCAGGGGCATAATTCATGACTCTGTGTTGAGCTATTGCATTATATGGGGCCTCAAAATGATCATTTACTGAAGATCTCTTCTAGGCTGGCAGCACGATTCCGACACACCCGTAATGCAGTCGTGTTGCTGCTAACTGTGTGCAGAGCTCGATGCAAAAAAAAAAACGTGTGGCTCGCACACGCTGAGATGGAAGGGGAGATGTGGTTTCGGTTGCATGAATTTACATTGCAGCTGTGTGTCACTGACACATCACAGAGAGCTCGTGCAAAACAATATTTGTTTTACTTCATGCATGCATTATTAACCAATAAATCCAAAACATAAAACACATCAGTTGAAATGAATGCATTTCCACTGGAGAGCCTAAGAATGTCACTGTAGTACCAGAGGGCTTATTTATTTATGTGTGTGTGTGTGTGTGTGTGTGTGTGTGTGTGTCCTGTGCATCCATTCTTTCTGACTGTACCCAAGCCTCTCTCCGCTCCGTACCTGCAGCAGCATGGATGAGGATGCTCTGGTTGGGCCGCAGGTTGCCGAAGTCAAACAGCATCATGTAGGCGGTGACGTAGTTGACGGGGAGGGCCGCCGCCTCCTCGAAGCTCATCCCTTCCGGGATGAGGAAGGTGTGGCTAGCCGGCACCACCGCCACCTCCTGCCACAACCCGCAGCGATTCAGCACCAGCACCTTGTCGCCGACCTGGAAAAGAAGGCAAGCAGGAAGACACCGGCTGAAAGCATGGCAATAAAAAAAGAGGAAGACCAGAATGTGCTGTCAATGCGCTCGCTGGAAAGTTAACTCGGCCTCGAGATAGGGCGTACCGTTGCAGATATTTTCCATTAAAAAACAGCTAACGTGCAGGTGGGCCACGTTACACTCGAGCTGAAAGTATGAACAACCGGAGCTAAAATTGACATCGCTGTGATGATTCATTTTGGAGAAAAACAATTTTGCCTCAGGTCTGTACCAGATCTATGGTAACGGCAGTGTAGGAAAAGGTGAAAGTAAAGATTGAGTCTACGCTCCGCCTAAGGGTGAACGCCCACCTCCCCAGACTAGCCTTTAATAATATTGAGTGATTCATCTGCTAATACATCTATACTCTTTGACTGAGGTGAGGTTTGGTATGTCATGCCCCAATGCGTTCAGAGTCAAAGTCAATAAATGTCTCAGCAGCAGTGGAATGTATTTTTGCACTGCCAACCAACCACCACATTGTCACTTTCTTGGGTCCCAAAGTGACCTTATCAGGAGGAAAGACACATTGTAACCCCACCCCCCATCATCGCAGCGCCGCCCAATCAGGAAGGACCACTCGAGGGACACAGGAAACAGAGACAACCGCAGCATTATAACTCTCTTCCTGTTTTCTTCCTCCTCCTCCTCCTCCGCCTCCTCTCGACGCCGCTCTCCCTCCCCTCCCTTTCTCCTCACTTTTTTCCCTTCCTTTCTTTCTCTTTCGCTTCCTGGCTCCTTTCCTCTAATGCCTTCAGAACGTCTTCCTTCCCTTCCTCTATTCCCCTGTCTCGTCCTGTCTGCGTCTCTCCACCTTTGCTTGGCGCTCTCTCTCTCTCTCTCTCTCTCTCTCTCTCCGTTCGTCCCCTCCTTCTCCACTCCGCCGTGGCGCTCCGTCTATACACCTCGTCTACCCCTCCTACTTTTGCCCCTCCTCGGTGCGCGAGGAGTGTCCCCGTGTATCCCCCTCTTCCTCATCAGCGAGACAGGACAATAGGGCCCATCTTCTCCCCTGGCTTCTCTCCACTCATCAGAGGCCCTGCCAGATTCTTCCCCATGGCTGAGCATAAGACAAGCTCTCTCCTCCTGGGAACAAACCCACTCCGCCCGGGCCTCTCTAATGGTCTGGAGGGAGCCATGCGCCTCGCTGTCTATCCACTCCAATTAGAGAGATCTCCCTCTCTCTCTCTCTCTCTCCCTCCCTCTGAGGCCGAATGATTTGCTTTATTTCCCCACTACACTTCCACTCGTCTCTGTAGGCTACTCTCTCTTCCCTTTCGCCTTTGTTATCCCTTCTCTCTCCCTCCCCGCCTCGATCTGCATCTCTCTCTCTCTCTCCTCTTTTGAGCTTTTCCGACTCGTCAGCCTCGCCGGTGTGCACTGGAGGTACAGTGTGACACAAATCGATAGGAAGGGAGGGGGGGGGGGGGGGAGGGGGGCATCACAAGGAACACACAGCATGACTCACGCATCGCATTCAGATGCATCTGCAGTTATTCTTCTTCTGCGCCCACGTAAGGCATGTGAGTCGCTGTCATACACACACACACACACACACACACACACGCACGCGCACGCTAGATAGAAACACTCAAGGCCAGACGAGCGGGCCTTGTGACACTTCTGTTACAACATCTTCACAGTGTGGCACCCCCCCCCCACCCCCTCCCCCTTCCTTCCCCCTTTCCCCCCCCCTTACGACTTCTTGCTGACTGCCACTGCATCAAATGTAGTCGCAGTCGGGGTCAGGAGTGCGGGGGTGCTGAACAAAGACACTTCCAGTAAGCTGCTCTATTTGAATGGACATAATCAGATGCTGATTCAGTTTCGGGGGGAGGGGTGGGGGTGAGGGTGAGGGGGGGGGTTCAAGTCAGTTTGTGGCATTGATGATCTCAGCGGAAAAAAAAGGACTCAGCGTTATTCCGGGTACGCCGTTCCTGAGTCATATTGAGGTGGAAGAGGAGGTTAAATGTGACAGGGCTCCTCGTGCCTCCCGCAAATTGAATTAATAGGACACAGAGCATCTCCCTGGTGTCAGCGGAGGTGCCCTCGTGCTTTAACGCTGTTTTAGTGCGATGCGAAGGATAAAGGCCACGCCCTGCCAGAGCCTGGACTAGGTGCTGCCGTTTGCTGCTTATCTGCAACGGCAATAATGCAATGTTGTAGTAGCCGTTGCATCAGGCAGTCAGTGCTGTGCCAAGAAAACACTATTACTCTTAATCTTGATGTTCTTACACTGCGTTTTTTGTTTGATGGCGATCTTGATGCAACTCCATACTTTCAATCTGACATCTTTCCGGGATTCATCAACTAAAGAGGAGAACAAAAGACGGGAGATGTTTTGGAAAGAATGTCTCATAATCTGATTTTCTTCTCTTCCTCGATAGTTTACTGCCAACTGTCAACAGGCTGCTACAAGTGTGTGCCCCCCCCCCCCCCCCCCCCCCCGACCGTGGTGGAAAGGAGGAGTAGGGTGGAAGGATAGAGGACGGAGGGAAGGAAATAGGGAAAGGAAAGAGAAAGGGAGGGATGTCTAGATGTCAAGGGATTGTAGGATAGAAGGAGGGAAGGAGAGAGGGAGGGAAGGAGGGAAGGAGGAAATACCAGACTGACAATGTGGGCCGGAGGGAGGTAATTGAGAACATATGGGTCAGATCCTACCAAAACTCACCAAGAGAGAGCAAAAAAAAAAAGGGGGGGGAAATAAAAATCTGTTTAGTGTCAAGGGAGTTTGGATGTAATGTGTGATCCTTTCCCCCTCTTCTCTCACTTACTCACTGTTAGACATTTCCCCGCACACCACCTGAGGTCATTTCGGGTGAGGTCACTGTAGTATTACTCTCATGCCTGAAAGCTGGCGCTGCCTAGCACCTAGTCAGCATTTTCTGAGTCTGAGGTTGAAAACGTGTAAAATGTTCAAAAAAAAGAGAAACAATCTCTGACCACATTTTACTCCTCTACTCGTGCTGCATTATGTAGTGAAATGTGTTTAATGTTCACAGTTGTGATGTGAGCTTTCAGACACACCCATATGTGTGTGTGTGTGTGTGTGTGTATGAGGGATCGAGATGGAGAGAGCTGCAGTAAGTAGTGAGCCTCCCAAAAACACAGTGCCATCAGGGTCAGCACATTCCCTCTTAGCTAGCTGCCAAAACGGAGAGATCTCAGAGATCTCTATCCATTAGGAAGATTGGCTCTTAATTCTATAAGCCAAGGGCCGGGAGGAGATGGGGAAGTGTAAGGTCTTGTGATGACAAGTTGTGCAGTGTGTGTGCGTGCGCCTGACCTTTGAATCCAATCTACATTATTGACAAAGAGAAAAGACGCTATAAAGTATTTAATAGCACCGGGCTCATACCCTTTGATGATGTCTGGGGGGCTATTGGACTGTCTAGGACCAATAATATTCCTATTACTCTGCGATAGATGCCCCTGCTGTATCGGAGCCAATGGATTTACACTTGACAGGCCTCTGGACCACTCCCAGTCAGATGCATCGATTCTGCCACTCACACAAGTTTAAGGATCACAAATTCTCTGGCAGGGTTAAGAACAATGTAGTATAAGTATGTTACAACAGCCACTGTGTGAGTCATCCGTGGCTGATGTGTAGGTCGGTAGCCTAATTGCATTATAAAGGCGTTACCGTGGTGATGCCATGCAACCGGCACACATACATGAGTCATCATGCCATCGAAAGGGAGAGATAAGCTTTTTAATACCATTACATCAGAATTCAGCATCCCGTCTATGGGTTGTAACTTAAACAATAAGCGCTTTTATTTTGTTGACTGATTGACTTAATTGTTTCATTAGGCGCGTGCCGGTTCGATCGTGACATATTGATGACTGCACATATTGCCCGAGCACAACGGATGCGATATCTGCTGACAAAGAGGGCAAGTGATCACATTTCTCACACCACGCTGTCTGTTGTGTCGCGCCTCGCCCTTTCCGCTCGGTGAGTCTGTGCGCCACCGTCGCTCCCGGTAACAAAAGGCGTCGGTGACACCGCTCCCCGCCACCAGTGTCAAGCTAACCAGAATAAACACTAACGGTTCCGGCCAACCCAATCAAAATAAAAAAAACCTTATTGGATTAGTGAACGTAAAGGATGTGTTTTGGGAGTGATATGTTGGGAATGAAATAGCAATCGCTGTTTTTCTTCCAAAATGACACAGCATACATTCATATAAGCCAATGTGGCTGCCATTTTGGATCTATGGGGCTGCCAAAAATACACAAAGGAAGACTCAGCATGTTGCAGACAACTTAGACAGATGTCAACTATTTTGAACAAAGTACATTTTAACCCATATCAGCTCTAGACCTGTTAATGTGAACATTGGCACATTTTTTCACATCCTGCACATAAGCTGTAATTTTACATATTGTTTTTCTTCATATTCCTTGTTATTATGTTTGTTATATGTTACGTACATGTTGATAATTCCTCCTTTTCATACTTCACATTTTTGGTATACTCTCATATCGTGCATATTTCTGTCATAAATTGGGAGTGACATTTGACAAGCTTTTATTTTGACGGGGAAATCGCTTTACTTCCGGTTCTACCCAGCTTTCTCCGGCTAGCTTGACGCAGCCCTTCTTCGCGGTGGCGCACAAGAAAGCGCAATAACGTAGGTGCAGCAAAGGTGCAAAGTAACCCATCGATTTGCATGTGTTAATGTACACTTTAGTCTCATATATTACGTTAAATGGTGTGTCGCAGAACCGTGAATCCATCTGCAACGCCCCCCACTCGGCAGGTAGCCGGGCTCCTAACTTGGGAGTTGTGCGCAAAGACAGCGCATTTTGAAATCCGGGGGAGACTACAGGAGCAATGCCTGCCGCTGGCTTCACCGGACTCAATGCCATTTCATTTAATCGCTTTGATTTTCCTCTAGAGACGTAAAAATTGCATGAGTATACACGCCAGCCTGCTTTGTTACTCTCCACTTTGAGACAGCAAGTGCTCCGTCTCTGTTTTACGCACCAGTGAATGAATGGCTGAATCCCCAAGCGCTCTCAAACGGGCTTACACCTTAACCTCCCTTTGTGTAATTATGGGGATAATTGTGAGATTTGACAGTCTATATTCCTAACACGTCAATCAAATCACAAAACCATTTAACTAATCGGGGTATAACTCTATCGACCGAGGCTATCCGCTGATTATAAAGCGAGCAAAGACTGACACGCCCATATCAGGCTGTAGCTGTTCAGCACCGAAATGAAGCTGATGTGAAACAAATAGCCTAAACACTTGAACAATAAAACACAGAACATGTGGCTTGTATCAAATAGACACGATAAGGGGGGAAAGCTGAGGTGGGGGATGCGCTTACTTTTCTCTCTGTCACCTCTTCGCCCACAGCCTCGACCACCCCGGAGCACTCCATCCCCGGGGTGACCGGCGGGGACGGCAGCCGGTCGTACAGCCCCTGCCGGGCCAGCAGGTCGGAGAAGTTCAGCCCGCACGCCTTGACTTGCACCAGGACCTCTCCGGCTTTGAGCGCCGGCTTGCCCTTCTTCACCTGCAGCTTGACTTTATCATAGCCCCCGTAGCCGGTGAGGACCAGAGAGCGGTAGGTGAACGCCTCCTCCTCGGGGACCTTCTCGGTGGCCGCCGCGGGGGTAGCCGCTGCCTCGGCGGCGGCGGCGGGCGGGGACACCGGCTCGGACGGCTCGGTTTTGGGCTCCTCGCTGGGTTTGGTCTCCTGCTTCTGGTCCACGGCGTTTTGCTGCTGGGCAGGTGCGTCCTCTCCAGACATTGTGCAGGGTGTGTTGGTTGGTAGACAGTGATAGAAATATTCAGATAACCACTTCTCGTACCTTCGTTGCCTTGGAGGGGCTTTTATTTGCTTTTCGTGGCTTGCAAATAAAAATGAAAACCTAAGAGTCAGAGCTTCTTCAGCAGTCTTGCATGGAGACACAAACCCCGACACAGTGGGCTGATCAGTGGCCAGGAGTTGTCAACGCCGCGCTCTGACAGAGAGTGTGAGTGGGACGAGACAGAGGCGGGCTGGAAAACACGGACACGGAGTTTATGAAGCCCGAGGATTGGCGTGTAAATGATTGGATGATGTAGGCTGTTAGGGTAGGGCTATAAGATGGTTCCTATACCACAACAAAGAGTAGAAGTGATTTGCAAAAAAAATGGGTCATATGACAGACAAATCAAGCCGTAAACAAGTACAAAACAACCCGTGCGAAAACGAGCTCACTATAATAAATGTGTAAGGGGTGTGATATACAATGGTACCTTAAGAAATAAACAAAATACCATTAAGAACGATAATTCCACATAAACGCACTATTGAGCACCACATACACAATAAAAGCCCCTATTAGGTAATATTACAGCAATATTGTGAAACTATATGAGATAAAACAACATAAAATATAGTCACTATTATCTCCATGGTGCCAAAGAAAGTGATTTTTAACCAGGGAATGTTTGTGGCATGTCTTACACGTCTGGGCAAACATTTGCTTATTTCTGCAGGTTTACTGTCCTGCGTTTTAACAGGGAGGCTTGTGGTACAGGAGCAGTAGGAGTCTAGAGGAAATGTCTGTTTATGCTGCCTATTCTACGGTGTGATTTGCAGGAACTTTCGGCATTACTTATCATCACTGCTCATTGTTGCAACTTCCCAGTACAGCCACAGCTCACAAAAAAAACTAGCCTGTGTTGAGATCATGCCAGCTCTGATAAAAGAAATATATATATAACCCACAATGCATTCTTCGGCTCAGAGTCTGAGCTAGAGCCAGAGGGCAGAATGACCTCTCCATCACTGCACCTTGAAAGCTCACGCACACGGGTCACGGCCACTCGGAGGGTTACCCGCTGTAAAAGTGGAGAGATTCATTATCAGTATGGGAAAGTACACCTTTAGAGATGCAACCGGTGGTGTCGCCCAGCGTCTGTCCGTCTGTCTGTGCATTTAGTGTGTGGAGCTGAGAGAGAGATGAGCATTGACCACTGTGTCCATTCAGGGGAGATGTGACCACGAGAGGAGTGGTGAGACACCTTGTGGCCGTAAAGTGCCGCTCAGCACTCTGTGAGGCCAAAGTCAGCACTGGCCCAATCAATATCGGACTGGGGCTTAATGCTGTAGGACGTAGGCGTTATTGATCATCAGCTTTGACACGGACAAAATGTTACAAGGCAGATTGTCTGTTCTTGCCCGTGAACCGCACTGAGCCACTCTGAGCGTACATCAGCATGCGGCGGGTGTTCGCAGGATGGCTCTTCTCCTCATTAGCCCTGACAGGTGGAGTGGACAGGATGGTAATGTTTCAGCGAGGCCCAGTCAGGAAGACGACTTGGACTCTAAAAGATGAGAGGAGAAAGGGAGGGTAGTATAATACAAATTTAGCTAACTCGTTGAATTTTCGTGTCACTGTGTGCAGGCCTGGAAGAGACGTTCCAACAGGGAGACAGATTACGATCACTTATCCATAGCAGGAAATGGCCTCAGTTAAAGCAACACTTTCCCTTGGACACCTAGTGTAGTTGGGAGACTTCCTCTATTGTCTAAGTAGGTTACTGAATGAATAAGACCGCACAGTGGTGTAATTTGGCCTGGATAAGGTAGTGTGCCACAAGTCTGCAGGGAGGTTGGGACGGTCTCTGAGGATGTGTGTGTCTGAATTACAAACACATGGATGCTTTTCATTTCCGTCAGAACCTGGGCAAACTGGAAATCAGATCTTGTAACAAACTGGACACTTGTGCACAATCAACAACCAGTACGCACACACACACTCACACACTCACACACACACACACACACACACACACACACACACACCGTTTGCATTAATTGTTAGATGGAAAAAAACATTGAAGCCACCATGTGTGATGAAAGAGACCGTTACAAGTCAGTGGTAACTTCTTCATTATGACTGCATTGGACTGCAACCTTTAAAGGTGTCACAGTCACTTGAAGTACCATCGTGTGTATGCATGTAGCCTGGTTTCCATCAAAAGTCACTTGATGACATCAAGATACATAGCTGGTATTGTTTCATATCTTATGAAGACATAAAACTCACCTAAAGTGTGACTCCATATCAGCTTCAGGGGCACTGTTCTGTAGCTGACCTCTGACCTCTCTGGAGGGGGAAGGCAAAAAGAGTATTATTATTAGTATCAGTATCACATTAGGCATTTAGTTGATTTCAACATATAGCCTAAATAGTGTCACTCAAACTAAGAAGTGTTATAAAATATGCAGCAATTGCATCAACCTTCACCGATGGCAGTTACTGTGTATTATAAAAAATGCCAGTCTAGGTCAGACTGGGCTAAACATTTGTAAGATTCATAAATGGAGAGGATGCTGGCCGAGCTGCACAGATGATTCACCACATGATGAAGTTGTCACTCACTTCCCCTCACTGATTTACTGTGTCGGGTGCAAGTCCATGGATGTGTACAAACTGTGGCCTGCAGGTCAGATAGGCCTCTGCGCTGCCATCAAAGCCAACCAACTATATAGGAGAAGTAAAAGGTAAAATATTAGTATAGTTTATCAGTTCCCCTTTACAGAAGAACAACTGAATTTGTTTGCGCCTTTACATGATGACTCACCCCACCCCACTATGCCTGCTCCTCTTGAGTTCTCTGGTTTGTCTCAGGGTTTTAGCACTCTGATGTAAACAGGCACTCATTCATTCCCATTGAAACCACCACAGATGTAAACCTGGAAATGATGTAAACCTTTAATATGCGTCAGCCTTTTGCTGTGGTTAAATTAAAATGCTGGAAGTGGAGGAGCTGTCTATTTATTTTATATTGGAGTCTATAGGACTGATCGATTCTGCCTGGCCAGAGTACAGGAGCTCAGACCTCAGGTGCCAGAAGTCAGCGCATGCTGGCTCCCAACCAGTTCACTGGTTGGTCTTAGTGTTGAGTCACACATCACAGCAGGGGGGATGCATTGGGCCCACCTGGTGGCAGGTGCGGGGGACTGGGTTGAACTACACACTGATGAAATAGGTCAACACCATCAAAGGCACCAACGCAATCCAAAAAGCCACAGAGCAGCACTATAGTAGCCTAAGGGCTCACCTTTGTCACATGATGATGATGATGATGATGATGATGATGATGATGAACTTCATGGCAGAAATACATCTGTAAGACATGCCAAATATTTGGGAATAGCAGCAGTAGACTTGTAGCCCGCAGCTCAGTTACCTTGGGCAGCAGTAATGAGCTGTGGGGCTTTGTGGTCCCAAGGTGATTCGCTAATCCAGTGCAGGGTTAAGAGACAGGCCTTGGGCAACAGGTCAGGACAGAAGCACAGTAGATGTCTGCACATTTACAGATGCCAGTGCAGTTCTCCAGGCACAGTTTGGTCCTCTGGGTATTGACAGCACTCGGATTCAGATTTTCCTGATTAAGATTTTTCCCAATATTCTGCTTATTTGTGGAGTCCAGGTTCATGGATATATCCCAGCCAAGATAACCAACTCACCAGAAATATGAGCTGCAGCCACACGTGGCCATGAAATTCAGATTTGAACTGGTAAGGAAAAGAATACCTTCTACCGTCTTATTTATTTTAAAACCCCCAAAATGTATGTTGAACAGAGCTTCCTTAATAAGTCAGGACCCAAAACGGTTCCCAAATGTTATGATTCCAAGACAGAGAACTGACTCTGTCTTTTAACTTGATCCCTTTTGGTTGTACAGTTAAATCATTTTAAACCTACCAAAAACATCAAGCATCAATCAAACAACTCTCTGTGCAGTCGGCTTCCTCCAGAGAGCAATTTCACAGATCCCTTTCTCCCGGGCATCGTTGAAATGTTCAGAATTTGTTATTAAAGTGAAGTGTGCAGCACACATGCACAAGACACAGTGTCATGACTGACAGCTAGCTTGAAAACTACTATTAAAAAAAATAGTCCACGTTGTCCCCTTAGCCTAATTGCAGTATTGTTACATTGGCAGAGAACCAAATGTCATAGAAAGTGATGCCTGAGAAACCTTTCTAGTCAGAATTGTATGGATCTCAAATACATTGTAAAACACTACAAAAGATAAAAGTATGATGGAAGATTATTATTTTAGGCTAAGCTCTTACACAGCCTGGTGTTATGATGAAGGGCATTGTGCTGTGGGCTGTGGCGCCACCTGCTGTTGGTCAAACAGGATGCCGCTCAAACCGGAACAGGATTTATAATATTAAGAGTGCAACATCAAAAACGTCAAGATTGAGAGAGATTAATTCACTCTGTCTCTGATTGGCTTGCATACAACTGCATCCCAACCAGATAACTGCATCCTCTATAAACTAGAATATTATGACAGAATTCAACATATCCACAGTAACATGCGTGAAAGTCTTAAAAGGTGTTGGAGGGTATAAATCGCTGTGTAGTTACAATAATACAATACATATTACAATAAAGTGTTACACTGGACTATGAATGCACACTATGCACTGATTCTGTGACATATGAACTTCATGAAATGTCAGGGGTCTCTAGTGTGTCTGTGGTACTCAATAGTGACTCTCCACTGGTATCACTATAATTTAATTCCTATGATATTCCTATAAGGATTTAGAGATTTGGTTTGATATTTGTATAGTATTTTAGATATTTGATATTTGTATTGCATGTTGTGCTCTGAATCTGAATGCTGAAATTGATTGTTTTTTTCCACCGTCACGCTCAATGTGACTTAATAGCATGTTTGTGCCAGAAGGAGGCAGTAGTGGTTTACAGAAAAGAAGTTTGAAAATCCTGTTTGAAAACTGACCTGTATTGGCAATTCAGTAGTGTTGCCACGTTATTAATTTATCTCATTCACAAGACCAGTAATTCCTCAGCGATGGCATTTCTAAAGAAGAATACCCACTAAATCCAAGGCAAATGAGACCCATCAAGAGAGCTCGGCCTTCATTTGATGGCCCACATTGTCTAGATAAGCTGCATTCATTTTACCTCAATTATGTGTTCATGCTGGCACCAAATCAAAATGTTGAGCTTAATGTGCAGAGTACTTATGCTGCATTATCAACAGTGATGTAGTGGGAAATGAACAGGTGGGTACAGTCAGTGATCATAAGGCAAGCAACCAACATAATGAAAAACAAATTAATTATATTTTCAAAAGAAAACATTATTTATTTAGTATTATTTTTTTTACCTTGAAAAAATATAACCTCATATATTTATTGACTCAGACCAGTGCACCTTACTATGATATATACTATGAATTTACCCCATAGAGATTTATATGATCCTGAAAGCTCTAGCCAGCAAACTATAAAATGGGTAAATTGAGTTTAAGTAGGTTTATGCTACATCCCTGAATGTCAGCCCCTATGTAGAGCAATTTATTACAGCATCCCACAGCCAAAGATTACAATCATCAAATCATCACATTGCAACATGGGTGCATATAAACAAGGAGGGTCACATAGCAGTTTAGTGAATGAATCAAATGTGTACACTCACAGGAGCTAAAAGCGACTGGTAATTTAGCCTAGAAAACACAATCTCATGGACAGCATTACCCTGGGGAGCTACTCCTCAAGCTAGGCGTCATAGTTTTACATACAATTTTACAGTCATAATTTTATTTGCATTTAAACGACATATCCATTGGCCTCTATATTGCAAACACTGGCTTCAAAATATGTGAAATTGCTCCCAGTGGTGAGGTGTTTGTTTCAGGAGGTCCTCAGAAACCACAGTAACACAAATAATATCACAACAAAACTACACACATAGCAATTCCATACACTCCTATTTACACATGCAATATGGTGTCTGTAAACTCACCAATGAGTAGTCTACCACAGACACACTGCAAGTTCCCATAGGAGTATTGGAGAGACATTTTAATGAAACCATTGGAGATAAAAGCAAAGTGCGATGGAGTCACCATTAACTCTTCACAGACGCTATATTTCCCTATAGGGGTATTTACAGGGACATCACAGTGAGTGGTGGTGAGTCGCTACCTTGTCGGGCGTGAACGTTGGGAAGGCGTGGCCAATAATAAAAGTACGGGAGTTTTCAGGGAGGGGTGTGTGAGTCCTGCCTGTGGTTTCGGTAGCCATCCTGTCAGAGTGCTTCAGCAGCGGGACCGGAGAAGAGGCGCGTCGGACAAGAGGCGGCGGATAAAGCGCATCGGATCGGCGCATGTATTTGCGCGTTTTTCCACCCAGTCTGCCTTTACGCTGCGTCTCTTATCGGATGGTGAATGCAACCTGTCCCCGCGTCAAGAATACACCTCTGACGGACTAAATATGGACAGTCTAGGCAGCCGCTGTAAGATTGTGGTGGTTGGGGACGCGCAATGTGGCAAAACGGCACTGTTGCACGTTTTTGCCAAGGACTGCTATCCAGAGGTAGGTCAGTCTGTCAAAAGTGCAAGCGGAGTCTTTGTTAATCTATAGCACTGGAGCCAGTGGCGTCAATCCACACACTGGAAAGCACTGTCAAGCAGCACTACAGTATTTTTCATGTTCGTTACTGGACAGTTCAACTTCTGGACTTATTTAGCAGGTTACACAGTCCACCTGTATAGAGAGAGGCATTACAAATGGAGAGAAGGCTGTGACATTACTTGAGTAAGGGAAAATCATCATAATACTCCTGTTAGGGACTATAGTGTGTCTATGGTACTCTCCATATAACTTCATAACCTATGCTATAATTATATTTAATTATAATTATAATTCCTATAATATTCCTATAGGGTAGGGTAGGTACTTTTTTAGGTACTTTATTGACTTTGCAGTGATATTTGTATAGTATCCTTCTCATATCATTCATGACTAGACATTATCTCAAATATATTATTCCCACTTGTCTGCTCTTCTGAAGCCAGTGGCTGTACAAACCCACTGCTTGTCTTGTGCTCTGAACTGGATAACATCAAATAAATGCTTCTTATTTTCAGAACTACGTGGCCACGGTCTTTGAGAACTATACAGCCAGTTTTGAGATAGAGAAGCAGCGGATTGAGCTGAATATGTGGGACACGTCAGGTAAGACAGTTTCATATCTCTGCATCATCTCCTAAAGGCTTGACATCAAATCAATCCTCTTGCGGCACCGCTGTGGCGACTGTCCCCCCTGGCTGAGGCTGTGGGAGAGCTGCCTCGCTCCCCCTGCAACTTTTCCACCAGTCATCTCTTTGACAAATTGCTTTGACCTAGCCAGCTTCTGATGGACATATTTTTTTTTTGCTGAGGGCATCTGCTATTTATGATTGTTGTCTTTGCTGGAAACCTCGGTGCCAGCCATGTCTCTCGGTGGGCCCTGTGTTTGCATTCCTCCCCGTGCTGTCCTCTGTGTGTGGCTGGCTGTTCCCATGCTCTGGTCTGGGGTCAGGCGACTGTGGGGGAGTGGGGGGGGGGGAGGCATGGATAATTCAGACAGGATGGCCCTGAAGGGACCCCTAGCTGCTCTCCACGCCTCTGTTTTAGTTTTGATTAGGGTTGGACTGATATATTGGTTTTGCGGATTGACCTTGGATATGAGCCAGCTGGTCTTCCTTACATACAGCTACGTAAAAACTGTAAAACCTGCAATGAGGTTTTATTTTCTTTGCACATTTTATTCATTCATTTAATTGTTGAATTCATTGAAAAAGCTTAATGTATCCCAGAGTCTCTCCTACCATTGCATAGTTGTGGTGGGTCATCCTGCCTTAAGGCGCTACTAACCCTAAGAGAATGTCATCGGTCTGGGTTTTAGTCCCACGACGGTCTAAATGCTGTTTCAGAGGCTTTTCCAGAAGACAATCCTCGGGGAAACACTTTAGTACTTGTACATTTTTTGGCAGGGAACTAGTCAAATTTTAAGATCCTGAATATTGGCACAAAATGTTGTTGACAAGCCAAGTTAACAGCAGACTTGTGCCATAAATAGAAATATCCTGTAATCATCTCTCCTTTGTCTGGATAATGCGTTTGTGTGAATGAGCTTTAGTACTTGGATGTGCTCCTCACCGAGAAAGCAATTTTGAGTACCAACTTTCTACGTGAGCAATGTTCATCTTCGCAGAATGCCTTTGCTCCACTTTCCCAAGTCTGTCAGGGTGGATGATTTTTACGTCTCCAAGCTGCCCCCGACGCTCTCCATCTCACCATCCATGCCAGTGGCCAGCTATCCGACCAATAGCATGGCCGCTCAGTCACGCCGCCTCTCTGTCTCATCATTCAGGTCTTTGGCTTTGAGGTTAGGGAAGATAATATGGGACCCTCCTGATGGGAATTCCTTCCATCCTCATAAACATTCCCAAACCGAAGTCTTCCGGATGGATGATGGGGGTATTTTTATGTTACATGGTCATGCAGCGGAAGAATGTTGTTGTATTTTTTTTGATGGACCTCGCGCTGACCTGGAGAGTAAATCTACTTGAGCCTGTCAGTCAGGGGTCAGGGCCCTCCGGGGCTTGGAGCCACAACTTAGTAGAGTTCCTTATCTCTTGGCTGTAATTATGCAGCGGGAGTGTTGTGCTTCTGTCCATCTCTAAACCCCTAAAACACCCCTGGCAATGTTAGTCTTTTGTCTTCAGCCAAAGCCCCTCTGCCACCCCACCCAATACAAACATGATGTCAGTCTACCCATAGGGCATGTTTGTGTGTGTGTGTGTGTGTGTGTGTGTATGTGCGCGCGTAGGTACTTGTCGCACTATTACTTACTGATTCATAGCATACACAGATGTTCACATTTTCTCTCTACAGGAAAATTAATTGGCTCACACGGAGATGAAAAAGCCTTTCATCTGAATAAAATAGCACGTCTCTCATTTTTCCTCTTCGTGAATCAGTTGTTTTTTTGTATTGCTTCCTCCACTCCCCCCCTTTAGCTCTCCCTCTCTTCCTCTGTTTTTCTGTGTACCCTGGCAGCAGCAGCAGCAGCAGCAGCAGCAGCAGCAGCAGCAGCAGTGGCGGTCTAATGCCCAGGCTCTAGTGTCTCCTCCAGTCCAGCTGCTGGAGCTCTATCTGAACCCACTGCTGCAAGCACTCTGAAGACGCATTTGCATCAGTCAATCCCTTTTGCCCTTCATAAGCCACAACCTCTTCCACCACGGATATATGCCGTAATTCCCCGGCAATAGCTTTCAGCCTCTTCACAGTTATTTCCGTCTTCCTCTCAGTGGCTGGCGCTGTCCGCCCGCAGTGGGCTTAACTCCGTTTACAAAGCATTATTGATTGTTATCCAAGGAGAGGCTATTTTAACAACTCGTGCCTCATTCACACCTCTCTGGCGTGGTGGGCGTGTATTACCATTAACAATGTTCCCAGCGTTCATTGTTTCAGCGAGGAGGAAGTAGGCCATTGATTAGTTTGGTCTCATTAATTCTCTTTCATGTACAAGGTCTAGTCCTTGCAGGATGGGTGAGGTGTTGATCTAATTGAGGTCATTACTGAGCTTAACTGTGTGTGTGTGTGTGTGTGTGTGTGTGTGGTGTGTGTGTGTGTATTGCACCCAGTAATGAATGGGATGCTTATTTTAAGAAGTATAAACTGAAACAGGGAAGCCTTATGGCTTCGGGGGACCAGAGGGCAACTTTCAGCTCTGCTCTGTATTCTGTATTCTGCCCTGCATTCAGCTCTGGACCATCTGGAGAATTAAGTCAATTAGAAACTGATTGAATGGAATTCAGATGAGAAAAAAAAAATTGTGTGTGTGTGTGTGTTTGAGAGGGTGTGTATGTTGTGATAGATAGTGTAGTGTCGAATGGCGCTATTTCTTAATTCCCATATAAAGCATTCCAAGCTGTAAGTGGTGGGTGGCAAATATGTGGCCCAATTAGCCATCACTGTTGGTGCCCATGGGCCCACTGGTAGTCTGCCAGTCTGCGTATTCACTCAGCCTGAGACATTAACGCCCTGTTCCTGTCTTCCTAAAATGGTAGGGAAAGATTCCCTCCAACTTTGGCCCCAGAGTACGTAGGAGGACTGTTTCCTGCTGCGTCCAAGCCTTGCCAGTTCCTCCAAAGTTCCTCCAGCAGTAGAGTCACGTCTCTTTCTGTTTCTCTCCTCTGATCTACTGATGCCTGACCTGATTCTCATATGAAAACTGGAACTCTTATGTTGTGCTCAGTCATACCGGAGTGGTACTTCTAAGTGGTAGTCCGCCAGCTTCTTGTGTTTCATATTTTGCCGCGGTGTTTCCGCACTTCACTACCCAGAGATCACCTGTCAATCAAACCGTGTTGCCAGTACTGTGCCGTCTGCTTCCTTGCTAGGTCGCTTATCTCTGTCGGTTGTGTTCAGCCACGGTGGCTATCGCTGCTCGTGCTAACTAGCTAGTTTCTTCTTCTATTCATTCCGCTGTTGCTGCTTCTGTAAACATAACACGCATCACTTCCTGCGCACCAGAGAATTTCCCCCAAAGACCTTCCTGCCCCCGGGTGCTTAGAACAGGAAATGTAAAAGCTTTATGAACTGGTTGAGTCACTATTGTGACGGGGGACAAAATGCACCATTGTTCATGTTAAACGTCACTGATTATCACTTGAAGACATTCTTAAATGACATTATAACGCACAAGCGATGTCAGAGGCCTGTCTTCATAGGCATGGGTGTGATTGTTTTTGACTTGAGAGAGACTGTAAGCATGTTACATCACTCCCCAGAGCCGCCGCTCTCCCGGACCCACAGCTCCGGCTTCCTCTCTCGCACCGCGACTTTCCAACATTCCTGGTGTCTGTGTGCTCTTTAAACCCCACATGCTCAGAGCGCTGGACCGCTTAGGGCTTCCAGAGGCCTGTATATAAACCCGCTTAGTCCAGAGGGCCTTCCATTCCCCCAACCCCCCCCCCCCCAATGCTTTCCACTTGATTCATCTTTAATAGAGAGCGACTGAACTACGACCACGACACGGAGCAGAGATAAAACCAACAAATCCCCCCCCCCCCCCCCTCTGGCCTCCCACCCTACATCTCACTGGAGCCGGATGATGCTCAGAAAGTACTGGCAGGCCTGACATGATCTGAGCGCCGAGCGTGCTGATCAGAGGAGATAAGGCAGGATTATACGATTATTGACGGGCTGCTGCAATTGGCTTTGTTGCCTTCTGTGATTCACTACTGTAAAACCCAGCTTTCTCCGTTCCCGTTCGTCGTCGTTTTTTTGCCTGAACGACGTGCGACTCGACAATGAGATGCGAATCAGGCGACAACTGCCGCGCTCAACCGAAAACGGCAGAACACATATTTAAACACAGGAGTGTAAACAAACCTGTTTATTGTTCGGAAGCGTGCCCCGAAAGGGAGGATGACGAGCTGCTGTTCACACAAGCGCTCACATAAGGTGAGCCCAAGCCCTGAATGCCGTTCGTCCTCTTTTTTTTTTTCCTCGACCAGCCCGGGGCAAAAAAACAAAACGCCGAAGCAAAAACCTGTTTTTTGAAGACGCGCAGCGGGCTGGAGGGCACGCCCCAGAGCAAGAGTCTTGCGTGACCGTTCGGGGCTAACGAGTAAACAGAAGATAACTGCGAAGTTGGGAAAGAACATATAACATAATCATTTGTGACCTTTTTCTTTGACTGGACGCAGACGTAGAAGAAGTTAGGAAAACCCCGTCTTCCTGAAGGCACCGCGGCCAATTCATCCCTTTATCAAGTCAAGTGACCAAGTGTCTTAATATCTATTGTCTCACACGTATTAGAGGCTCCTTTCTGATCAAGAACCTAACATGGATTGCATTTGTGAACAGAAGCCGCCATAAAGTATTCATGGGAGTTTCCCCTTTCAAACGGGTATCTTATATGCCAAGTGCTTGTTGAAGTGTATTTGGACAGAGGACAGTCTCTAGCAATGCAGACATGTGACCATGCCATGTTTCTGCAGGAGCTGGAAATAAACGCGTGTCTTTGTGCCAGGTCTCCGATAGACAGTATTGGAATGCCTGGGAGGGTATATTTGGAAGGCGGGGGGGGGTTAACCGTTCTCTCTACTGAGGCCCTCAGCAGTGGTATCACAGGGAATATATTCCTGCCCCTCCACCAGCTCTCCTCCCCTGCAGCCTCTCTGGCAGACTCCGCTTGATAATCCCAGGGATTACAGTCAATGTTTGGCTTTTACGTATTGCAAATCAAACGGCGTGTGCTGTGTGTGGGAGCAGCGTTTGTGTGTTGCTATATTATACATTTCACAATCTCATAGACAAGCATCTAAAGCATAGACCTCTGAAGTGGCCAGCCCCTTGAACAGGAATGATTACAAAATATGGTGATGTAAAAAAAACTATATTCCATTGATTGAGTGTCATTTTTTGAATTTCCTCGTTTATACGTGTAAATAAATGGATTCAAAAGATGGTAGAGAATTGAGAACACGTATTTTTAATGACGTTACAGCAAAAAACCTCTCTGAACGATCTCCAGCTCCAAACCGCGTGGATAAGTGATTCTCTGCTGTACGGCGTTTGCCACTCGGCTGCCTCCTCCCACCGCGAGTGGCCCGCGTGTGACATTGTGGTAAGTCTATAGGAGAGCTGTGTCTCCAGGCTGCTGGGCAGGAAGTCTTGGTCCCTGGGCAGGCGAGCAGCTATGGCCCCGCCCCTGGAGATCAGCGCGCTCTGAATCACATCCTTAGACTATTACAAGGCGGGTCAACGTGCTTACGGGGGGCGAGAGGACCGCCTGCACGTTAGGGCGGATGTAAGCCTTTGAACAAGAAAAGACGAAGACACAAAGGAAACTAGAACAGATGAGGACTACACAAGAGGATAATGTCCCTTATCCAGAGGTGGATTGTCAAGCTCCCAGCAATGAAAACTACCCCTCTTCTTCTCTGTGCTATTTATTTACCCTCTCCTCTTCCTTTCCCTCCCCTGTGCCCTCCATCTCTGATAGCCCATTAGTCATGGCGGCGGCTGGAGCACGGGGCTGAGCTCACCTGTAGTCAGGGGCCACGTTGAGCTCAGGGTGGGCAGGAGGTCTGCACGGGAGCCAGCCTGCCACGCCGACAGAAACACATAGACTGTAATTAACGCTGCCCTCCTCAGCGACACCGAAACACACACACACACACACACACACACACACTTTTAGTCAGGTACACTGGCACGCATACACACAAATGTCTCGTGGTGGCTTCTGGGAGGCCCGAGACGATGGATCTCTGCTACAACTCCCCGGTCCTTATGATGTCTTATCCCCCGTAAGAGGAGGCTGTGAGCCCCAGCTGTACCATACATCCCTTCACTTTACTTTGGCACTGTCAGCTTACTGCTGAGCAGCAGGCAAAACTGTATAATCTGCTTAAATAGCATGTCCACTGCACGCTGCTGATAGCCGGCATATGGCTCTTACTTGCTTAATATGCTGATGGAAGAATCGCTGTAATTAGTTATTAGGGACTGAACGTCGCCCGGACAGAATTAAAAGCAGCGCGAGTCTTTTGGTACGTTGCAAAAAAAAAAAAAAAAAGAGCACTTAGAGCTTCTGATGAGCTCTCATTGACTCCGATTACAAGCCCCGCGTTAAGCCTTGCTGCGCGGTACTACAAGCTCAGCAGAATAGGGCTATCATGATGATTGACAGACAATGGCAACATTCAGTTGTTTTGTTGACGAGCGCAAAAAAGGCGACAGAAAGACAAACAAGAGGGCAGATATGGGAATAAAGTGATATAGAGAGAGAGAGAGAAATGCAAGAGGTGTGTGTGTGTGTGTATGTGTGTGTATACATGGGCGTAGGCGTGTGTGTGTGATTGTGCAGGGTTAGTGTATGGGAATCCCAACAGCCCTGACCCCGTGACCCCTCCTATTGTGACTCAGCTGACCGGAGGCATACCGGGGGCCCGCTGAGGGGCCTTGGGGTTGTAGTCGGGGCGCAATGCGGCTGGGAAGCACAGCAGCTGCCTCGACCAATAGGCAGGGGGGATGGGAGGGGGAGGGGGAGGGGGAGGGGGGCGGGGGGCGGGGGGGGGGTATAAGTATAAGAGGAGCAAGCGTTCACTGCATTGAAAACAGAAGGAGGAGACAGAAGGGGAAGTGTACATCTGTGCCAATTCCCTTACACCGTCACACTGTCACCTCCCCCCCCCCCCCAACACACACACACACACACATACACACACCCTCAGGGCTTTGTGTCGCGTTGGCGTTGTGGGTCAGGTTTTGTTTGGCGGCACCCACGGGACCCCCCCGAACCACTCAGCCCTTCTCGGGAAGAGCAAGGCACACAAACGCCGACTGTGTCACGCTCTTTTTCTCAAACTGCTGGCGGCGCTCCCGACGTCGGTTCCTCATGCCAAGCACATGCCAAGCTGCGGGCGCATATGCCACTCGGCACACACACACACACACACACACACACACACACACACACACACACACACACACACCCTGCAGGGCCAGGGGGGATGCGACACGTCGGCTTTGTTTTAAGCTGTGACCTCTGTCTCCATTGACCCGGAGTAATGTGATCCACGGCACGGTGCGATGGATTCCAATGACACAGTCGGAAGTTATTGATCCCAGGTGGAGTCATTCCAAGGGCACGTGGACTTGAACCCGCTGTCTCTTTACTTACTTGAATTTTGAAGCGGTTTTTTTTGAATGGCGGGACAGATTTATTTGAGTTGTCAGTTTTGTCTTCCCCCCCCCCCCCCGTCTCATATGTCTCTATTAAATTGCCTTTTAAAAGTGGTGACACAGAGTAATGCAACCTGGCACTCCACCAGGCATTTCTTCCCGTTCAGCAGCAGCGAGTGAATGATTCAGTCATTCGGGCAGACAGGAAACCCACCCGGGGAACTGCGGGTACTGTGTGTTTTTTCTCCTGGTCCGCTCCCTCTGGCGAGTGCAACAGAACCCCCGACGTGGCGCCGGCTTTGATCCGCTCACTTCAAACGGCTACGCTGGCCGGTTCCGCCCGCGCCCGCCCCCCCCCCCCGAAAAAAGCTAGCGCTCAATCCCTCCGGCCTCCCACCTCCACGGGAGCAAAAAACCCTCTCGGCGTTCCGCCTGCGACCCAGCCGAGCGTAAGGGGATATGGGGGAGAGCCTGTCTTTCACCTCCCTCCTTCACCCCCCCCCCCCCCCCCACCTGCATCCTCTCCAACCCTCACCCACGCTCCACAGCTCCCATCATTTATGGATGACTTTATTTATAAACAAGATCCGATGCTCTCTCTCTCTTTCTTGCCGTTTGCTGCTTTTTTTTGGAAGTGAAATTGCACTTGGAAGTAGTGGCGTGTCTTCCTGGCGGCCTCCCCTGGGGAGCGGCAGAGTGGGCTGGGGGATAGATAGGGCCATGATAGGGATGCGTTTTGGATGGTTATGCGCTGGAGGGAGTATACGGAGCAGAGGATATCCTTTTCCACTCCACAAGTTTTCTTTCATATGCCCCAGAAACAGCTGCCTAAATAAGCTCGGGCCAATCTCTCATATCACGACAGACAGACAGACAGACAGACAGACAGACAGACAGACAGACAGACAGACAGACAGACAGACAGACAGACAGACAGACAGACAGACAGACAGACAGCTAGCTATGGGCAGGGAAGCCCGCCGTCAGTGTTATTACAAAGTTTTAATAAAAGTCCCTCGGCTGGGAACACGAAAAGAGAGAGAGTGCGAATGAGAGACACGGAGGAGTGGAAATAAAGGATCTGATCTCTGCTGTTTTACAGATGAAGGGGAGTATGAATAGACGGATTTGAATGCTTCCTCCGTGCGCGTGTGTGTGTGTGCGCGTGTGTGTGCGCGCGTGTGTGTGTGCGTGTGTGTGTGTGTGTGAGGTGAGGGCGGCTTTTCAGAGCGAAATCAATTGCAGCATGGCAATCACCTCTGCTTGGTCAAAGAATTAGAGTGGATGTCTAAAGGTGGCCCAGCCTTTATTCAGCCGCGGCTCCTCCATCGCCAGGGTGGGAGGAGGAGGAGGAGGAGGAGAGGAGGAGGAGGAGGAAGAGGAGGAGGAGGAGGAGAGGAGGAGGAGGAGGAGGGTCCTGAAGCCCTTTGTCTGATCTGATCAACACACCAGCTTTTAAGGAGTGAAACTAGATATTCCAACTGGTCTCCTTGGTTTCAACCTCGCCCCCCCCCCCCCCCCCCCCCCCCCTCCCCCTCCCCTCCTCTCCAGCCTGTGTCAGGGATATCGGAACAAACACCGACGGGTTAAAGTGGTGATGAAGGAGGTTTGTGCAACAGAACAAAACATGCACATCTGGTGTTCTTTAACTAGCTCTTGTCTTTTCTTTTTTTTTTGGTGTATCTTGTCTAAACAGTCTGCTGCTGCTTTGACTCAGTGGTTCTGGTGTGAGAGGCGCTGTGCTTGAGGAAACACAGACACAGAAAATGAAAAAAGAAAAAAAAAACCCAAAACAAAACACAGGATCTGCGTATTCCCTCGTACACAAGACCGCAGCCGTTCACAGCTACTTGAGTTCCTCGCACAAACAAATGCAAGTCAAGTTTTTGTGCATCGGCACTTCTAAGCGCACGCACGCACACACACACACACACCATCTCCCAGGAATGAATTACGTCATTTAGGCGCTCGCCAACGTGCACCGCCGGACCAAATCTTCTGAAATAAATTGGAAGGGGAATACTAAAGTAGAGACATGATTGGTGTTTTTTTTTTTTTTTTTTTTTTTTTGTGCAGGCGATAGACAGGAGGGTTAGAGCGACAAAGGAACAGTGTGATCTTTAAAGGAATGAAAGCAAAGCACAGCGTGAACCAGAGCCTGAGACAGACACAGAGATCAAACAACGGGAGATGAAATGCATAGCTATTTCTCAGGTGGAATGCGAGTGTGTGTGTGTGTGTGTGTGTGTGTGTGTGTGTGTGTGTGTGTGTGTGAGAATATGTGTGTGATTTTGCTGGGAGGGTTGGAAGGACTCCATCTCCATAACCCCTGGAGGCAGCGGGAGACAGACGGTAATGCCGCTCTGTCCCCCTGCCTGTGCTGTCAGTGGTGTGGCCAGCCTCTGCTTCTCAACCGGCAATTGGAAGACAGACACAGGTATTAACCCTCTTCCGCGGTGGAGCTCTGAGCAGATCCGCGGGAAAAGAAGGTGCTCAGCGCCCTTCAAAGGCCGCCTCTCCTCCAGAGGGACGAGCAGAAGCAGGCTTTGATCAATATCCCCGGTGTGGAGGCTGCAGACACGGAAGGTTAATGGCCATTTAACCCGCTGTCACCTCCACTGTCCCGGCTGTGTGCTAATGCCTTTGAAAACTTGACATAGCCGTCTCTATCACAGATCAACAGCTGTATCCGTGTGTGTGTGTGTGTGTGTGTGTGTGTGCGTGTGTGTGTTACGAGACAGGAGAATGCCCTGAAGACTTAAAGCCCCCAGTCCAGAATAATAGGTCTGCTAAGGTCGCGTCTATTACAGGCTTTGTTCACGTTTAATTGGATTGAAATACATTTTCACTGGCGAGTTCACGTCCGGAGCTGTATATGGTTTATCCGTGTTTATACTGCTTCTGCATATTTGGTAAAACGTGGCCGTGTATTTTGCGCGATGGTGGAATCTGAAAGTTGCATTTCCCATTAGCAAGGTCTATATTTGTATATACATGAAGCACATCATACAAACGTCAGGAATCAGACGCACATTTATCATTTTGATTCCCCCGCTGGAAGGCGTATTAGAAATGGATGAATCTCATTTTAAGGGTATATCAGAATCTAGCCCAGGTAGCTAGTTAGCTGCTAGCTAGTTAGCCGCTCTTCCCAAAGATTGCTAGCTAATATGACACATATCTGAAGTGTTTAGTTACGTGTTTTAGTGACACTAGTTTTATATATCATGTTATATATCATATGCTGCATGTGGTTAAACTACATTTCTCTTTAGCCTGTGTAGCCCTGACCGAGGAGCAGCCACGCCAGTTTACAACACAAGTTTCTCCGCTGTTGAGGACCGGACCTTTAGCGATGAAAGGTCCGCTCAACCTCTTAAGAGACGGGAGCCCCAGTCCTCTTCTCCTCTGCGTTTAGTCACCTCTAACCATCCATACACCAGAGTCATTAGCCTCCGCGTTCTCCCTCGCCCTCCCTCGCTCTCTTTTGCTCTCTTTCCTCCCTGCTTCCTTTCAGGGCGTCACAATGAAGCCATTTGCATCCCTCCGGGTTGCTACGATACTCGGGCCGCCGCGACTCGAAATGTTTTGCCTCTTCTTTTGAAGGTGGATTTTCGAGAGGAAAAACAGCTGCGGGGGGGGAAAAAAAAGAGAAGAAAAAAAAAAAAGAAAGAAGAAGAAGGTGTACGTGGTGTTAAACGTGTCGTGTTTACGGGTTTGCGGCTAACTCGAGTCGCATTTGTTTTGCCGCGCCTTGTCTCCTCGCTGGCGGAGGTTTTTGCACGGCTGTTGTTTGTGTGCATGGATGTTTTCCCCCGAATGTGTGTATGGTCTAATGAGTGTGTGTGTGTGTGTGTGTGTCGCCGTGGACTCCCTGCCATATGTGTGTGAACACTTCAAAAGGCTATTCTCCCCCCCCCCCCAACCCCCTCAACCCCTCCGCTCATAACGGCTTGCTTTTCAGCTGCTGTGACGGTACAGATTCACCTACTGATGTCTGGAAAGCTTTCACTCTATTTTCGTCGATGGACGCGCAAAATGCACTTTCCTCTGTGAAATCGCTCCACTTCACCGGGTTTGGTTTCAGTTCATTCCTCTCATGAGACGGGGATGTTTGCGTAAGGGCAGAAGATTTGAGCGAGCAAGTTAAGCGAGCTGACAATCTTGTTTCTGGGGGGTGTCGGGGGACAGGAGGCACAATTGAAGTCAAACCGCAAACCCTCATGTCTTATTACTGTACATTAGCGCTCCATTAAGTTCCCGTCCGCCTCGACGTCCCCTGGGATATTTGTGGCCTTTTTGACGAAGCTCGACTGACGCTTTCCTCCCACCTCTCTCCCCCCCTCTCCCCCCTCTCCCGCCCCGTGGCCCCGTGGCGCTGCTTGGCTCTAATTAGCCCGGTAGAAATAAAAGACGGCGATCCGCTTCCCCCCCCCCCACCCCCCCTCCTCGTCGGGAGGTGGCCGGTGCCAAGTCGGGGCTAACGCTAAAGCTAGCGGGTGTTTATATGCCTGTCCTTGGCGCGGTAGGTAGCGGGGTCCCACTCCTCCCTTCGCGCTGGAGGTGGAAGTGCCAGGCTGTTGCCCACCACCACCCCCCTCCCCCCCTCCCCTCGCTACGCCTCCCTGTCCTGCCCCATCCATCTCACCCTGCCTCTGTCTGAAATTCAATTGACCTTTTGTTCCACCTCGCAGTGAATGGGCACAGGCCAGCTCCACCGACCAGCCGACCCCAAAGCTCTCATACCTCTTTATTTGATCTGTCCTGCCGAGTCCAGCGCTTTCATTACCCGGCCAAACACCCACTGAAGCGCCGCCTCCCCTCCGCCGCTCCGCCGCTCCATCCTTCCTTTATCTCTGGACGTTTTCTAGCCGTTAGGGGTGGCGAGCACATTTCAGGCGGTGGAGGTGATAAATTTTACAATCGAGGAAAACTCTCTTTTTTTTTCTCCCCTCCCTCCCTCCCTCCCTCCCTCCTCCCACTCCTGTTCTTGATGGTTATGGTGATTGGCTTTTATTTGTGCCTGCTCGGCTTGTTTAAAACACAGCACTTTTTTTTTTTTTCCGCCCACCCTCCTCCTCCTCCTCCTCCTCCTCCTCCTCCTCTCCCTCAGAGGACTTTTTCTGACTTTGCAGAAGTGCTGAGGTAGCTTCCCTGTCGCTCAGGGCAGAGGAGCTCTGAATTGCTGCGCTGTGACAAGACCCCGCCGGTGCCCGTGGCCTGCCAATCATTTTGATCTGCGGGACGGACAAATTGATCCCAGAGGATCTCCTTCCAGCCTCTAATTACTTCTTAAGTCAAACAGGCGCCATTGTCTCAGTTTTCCCTCGGCTGACATCTCTACCCCCTTCATCCGGATTCCTCTTTCGTGCCCCGGTCCTCTCCTCTCGACCTCATATCCCTCTGCACCTTGCCCTCGCCACCATAGTAAAAGTCATTAAATCTCTTCTGTCCTTTCTCCACCTCCCGCGCTCCCTCTCTTTTCTTCCTCAGCTCTAACCTCGGTACAGGCCTGCTGCACTGTGATACATACTAAAGACCGACTTCAGCAGCTACAGCACCTCATGTGTGACCACTACCAATCAGGGCTCACTGTTGTACAATGTACTTTGCTGACTGGTGGACCTGGCATCCGTGTGATTGGGCTTTTTTTTTGGGGAAGTGTGTGTGTAGGTGTGTGTGTGTGTGTGTGTGTGTGTGTGTGTGTGTGTGTTAGCTCGGCACTCTCAGCAGTAGCAAACACCAGTAATCTTGTTGTGTTAATAAGACAGGAAGGAAAGTATGACTTCCTGATGGCGTCCTGCAGGGCGTAGGGAGAAATGTTCTTTTTTTAATATTACTTTCCTCTTGCGTTTCTCTGAAAAAAGAAGGCGGTGAAAGTAGACGAACCAACAAAAGACTGTAACGGGTAGTTTCATGAAAGATTTTGCACAACTTCCTTGAGATTTTTTTTCAGCAGAGCGTAATTGCATTTAACGAACTCTTTTACTCGTCCCCAGATGGACAAAAGCCATCAATCTTCAATATGCAGCCCGTGACGCTCTTGACAGGTTGCCTGTTGCATTGTTCTCAGTGGGGGGGGGAGGTCAGGCTAGGACAGCCAGCCGAACGACTCGCATGCAGCTATTGTAGTAGCTCTCATTCGGTCATTAACAAAAAGGACATAGTAATGCTAAAACAGGCTGTGCAGACTCCATTAACCCTGCCAGACAAAGGCTGAGAGGGCCTTGTGTCAGGCCTGGGTTGAAGCATGGGGATAATCTATAACTATTACACTTGATGAAACCTATGTCGGCGCAAGACTGGGGGATGATTATCAAAGCATGCAGTATCCGTCTGTGCGATGCAAAATTTCCAGAAATTGTAGTTTTTAAGACTCTATTTGCTTCGTCTGCAGTCTTGTGAGTTTTCATGCCATTGATTTTATGCAGCCAGGGTGCGGTTGCCATCCAAATGTAAGAGTGGAGGTCCACACCAGCTCCCAGGGGGAGGCAGGAGGGGAGGGTGCCCACAGCCGCAGACACGTTTCCCAGAGAGCCCAGATATTTTTTTTTTACAAGCCTCCTAATGAGAGCAGTAAGAGAGCAGGGACCGTGTAACAGAGCGGCTCGTGAAAGCACAGAGGCGCCATTCTGCCTTCAAATTTGATCAAGGTACAGAAATGAAAAAACAATAGGGAGGAGAGGTGTGTGAATGCATGTGGATGGCATACAGTTGAAGAAGAGAAAAAAAAAAAAAAAAAAAAAGAGAGGACCATTTGCAAGGAAGAGACAGGAAGAGGGACGAGGCGAGAGAATTAAGGGGTTCAACCTTTAGTTTGGCCTTTGTGCTGGCATTCGCTGTCGTTTTGAGATGATTATGGATTGTGTGCACATGTCCTCCAGTCCTCAGCCCACCATAATTCATTCAATTGTGTGTGTGTGTGTGTGTGTGTGTGCATGCATGTGTGTGCTTCTTTTGAGTAACCCCTCGCCATTCCTCCTAAGCCCTGCGATAGAGAGGGGCCGCTAGATGTGTGTGTGTGCACGTCGAAGCCCGAGAGAGATCGGATGATAGCCAAACATCTGCACACAGCTGCTAAAGAACAACACTCTGCAGAACAAGAAAACGCGGCATGTCCAAGTGCACGTCGTGGTTTTAACGGTGCATCTGTACGTTAATGACCCCCCTGGATCACCTTCCCGGGGGGTGTTGTATGTATGTATCGAATTTGACAGAATTAGCCATATGGGTGAAGGTGAAGAGCCTCGCGGGGGTTAAATCTGGTTAAAGCCTGAAGGCATGTCTTGGAGGAGACCGTGACCTTACGCCGTGTGTTTTGTCGTGTTTTCCGCAGGTTCCTCCTACTACGACAATGTGCGGCCGCTGGCGTACCCCGACTCAGACGCCGTCCTCATCTGTTTCGACATCAGCCGCCCGGAGACGTTGGACAGCGTCATGAAGAAGGTCAGTGCTTTTTTTTTGAATTTCTTCGCTTTGGATCAGCGTGTTAACGTTTTTCGCTTTGACACCGAGTTGAGTTTTTTTTTTTTTTCTTATATTCACCCTTGATTTCTCGTGCCAGCGGCTCGCCCTTTTTCACAGCCTCTACAATAGAGCAAATCCGCAGAGTGGTTAGAGCCTCCCATTCATTTGTCCCATCAAAAAAAACGTCCCTGGGTACTTGACCCCCCCCCCCCCCCCGGCCCTCTTAAGGAACGGAAGGTCGGAGTGAAGAATGAGAGGAATATCCTTGGAGCCGAGCTTAGGGCTGGAGTGGAATATCAGATACGGCAAATCAGCCACGCCGGCCCAATCAAAGAGTAGCCGAGCCTGTTTAAGAGTTTAAAGAGTACCTTGCATTTCTGCGGGCTCGGGCGTTTTAAAAAAAATGTAAAGTTTCGAGCAGAACGGGAGTCCAGATGCTGGTCGTTAACATTTGTATGGTGGCCTGCGGTTTGCGATGTTGTGATACTTTGGGTTTGGGAACGAGCGCGGTAAGGTACAGGGGCGGGGGGGGGGGGGGTCGAACGCGCTTTCCACAGCAATTGTCATCAGCCTACATGTGCTCTGCGTTGTGTAACCCCCTATTGTATGTGTGGGCGCGTGCGACACCCCTCTTAATAGGTTTGTTTGTGTGCATGTGTGTCATGTAAAACAGGCCCCGTGTCCCTCCGCGGTCTTTCATCTTGAGGCCATGTGTTTCGCGTTTCCCTTTGAACCGCTCCCCTCGCGGGCTAAAGACGTTCCCACGCTTGGCCCGTTGACGTGTTTAGCGGTCTGAGGGGAGCTGCTAAAATGCTGCACAAGGCTTTGTAGATCTAACCCGACCCGAGACACCTTTTTTTTTTTTCTCTCTCTCTCTCTCTCTCTCTCTCTCTCTCTCTCTCTCTCTCTCTCTCTCTCTCTCTCTCTCTCTCTCTCTCTCTCTCTCTCTCTCTCTCTCTCTCTCTCTCTCTCTCTCTCTCTCTCTCTCTCGCAAAGCCTCGGTGCACTCCGTCAACAGGGGGAAGCAGAGCTGCCCGTCAAGGCTTTTGGTTTTCCCATGAATCCGCCGTGACCCCGTGACCCCTAACTGTCGCCCGGGTAATCTCTGAAACGTGGGGGGCACACGGAAAACCTGTTGCACTATTACCGTCCCAAATTAGACTCTTGACCTCTCATGGACCGGCGGGTCACCGAGGTCACCGGATGACAGCCGGGGGAGAGAGGGTTAAACAATCAAAGGTTTTTGATTGGATGGCGTTGAGAGAATAGGGTGCGGGCTCGGAAAGGTCAAAGGTCGCTCTCAACTTGAAGGATGAATGAACACCCGCACATTCTGCACATGGCATCTGGAATATTTGAACCTTTCCGGAGCTGCTGGCTGCTCTTAGGTATTTGTGTCGCAGGGAAGAGATAGCTCGGTGTTGGTTCAGCTGAGTTTCAGCACTGACATTTAATCTCAGGGGTGATTTTTTTTTTTTGAAGGAGGACTGCCTCAACCTTTTCTGTACTGAACCTGAAATAGATTTGTTGACTGCGAGGGAAGTAAAACAAATCAGATACTGCAGTAACCTGAACCGAACCGCCACGAATCAACTGTTCACTTGTTGCATTGTTCTACAGCCTTTGTAATACAACTCTAATTATGATACCTTTTAGTAATATAACACACCTAATGTTTTTATTGATGACCCACCCAAACAACTTAACGTTTTACATTACGAAACTGAATTAAGAGAAGAGGAAGTCCTGAGTGTATAGTTTATATATATACTTAAATTCAATTTGACCATTAAGATGAACTATTTTCTTTCATAAAGAGATCTGGGTGAAACAAAGAGAGAATTCATCTCCCTTGGTGAATACATGCCTGGTATCCATCAGATATTCAGGGAGAGTAAAGGTCTGATGGGTCATCACTAATGTGTTTGTGTCTCTGTCTGTGGTCCACAGTGGCAGGGGGAGACGCAGGAGTTTTGCCCCAATGCCAAGGTGGTCCTGGTGGGCTGTAAGCTGGACATGAGGACAGACGTCAGCACCCTGAGGGAACTCTCCAAGCAGCGCCTCATCCCCGTCACCCACGAGCAGGTGAGGACGGGGCGGGTGGCGGATACATCCCAGGAAAAAAAAAAACTTGAGGGATAAATAATGAGAAAGAGAGACGAGAAGGGGAAAACAACAAAACAACAACGGACGCAGAAAAGAAATTAGAAAGCAATCCAGCGGTAATATGTGATTTTTTTTTTTTCTTCCTCCGACTAGGATCAGCGGCGGCGTTTGCTCTCCCTAGCGGAGTCTCCGAGGAGGGGAGCGCGTTGAGAGAGGAGGAGGCTCACTCAAACGCAATCAACTCCTGTAGCATAAGAGCTGCGCGAAACCCCCTCGGGGACGTGCTGCTGGGGTTGGCGTTTTGACCGTAATTTGCTGACGGCGATGTAAGGTTGCTTACGGTTAAGGGCTGAGGAGGAAGGCGGCACGCGGGGCGGCTGGGTGGACTTTTTTTTACATCCTCGGGACACATTTCTCCCCCCCACGATATGAAATATTCATGCAGATTTAGGGAATTTTTCAAAACGCAGGATGAATAGAAGAAAAGGGGACGTTGATAAATGAGTGAGGCCTTTCTTATCGCGTGCCGCCACGACCTCTAAGCCGAGGGGACGAGGGGGGGGGGGGGCTGATTAACTCTTTCTGTAAATCCGTGAATTTGAATCAGGTTTCTGCGTGTTGGTTTGGTGTTCGACATACAAGACATACAAGAAGTGGAGGGGCTTTTTTTTTTTTTTACCCTCTCCCCCCCCCCCCCCTTCCCATACAAAAGCCCTCAGAACAAAGAAGCCTTTTTTTTCTCCCCCCGCTGCTGTCTGAGAGCCTGCTGGAGGCTAGAAGCATGCAGCCTAGCCCCCCCCCCCCCCCCCAAAAAAAGACAGCTCTTGTAAATAAGACACACAAACAAAAGATAGAGTGGAAAACCAGAGAGATGATGTTGGGCTGGGGCCGTCTTGTGGCCGGGGTTTCCATTAGCCTGTTGTTTTGCTCTTTCTCAGCCGCTGGTTTCTTTTGTTTTTTTTATCTGAGGCCGGCTACTGTTTGTCCCTCTAACGTGGCCGCAAGAATGTGTGTCACACACCAGATGCCAGAGCTCTGCACAATAAACTCGTCGGCGCGCTAATCCAATAGCCGGCGTCGTTATCCTGTTGCCGATCTCAAATTGAATTCCAACAGAGCCGAGGAGTCGCGGGGCGAGAGTGACCACCGCGTGAACCCCAGACATTTCCGCACTAATCTGCCTGAGATCTGATAGAGCTTTTCTTCTTGTCACGACAATCTCTCCCGCCTCACCACCACCACCCCCCCCCTCATCCCCCAAACCCCCCCTCACCCCCGTCCTGAATCTGAATCCTCCGTTCCACCTTAATGAAGACTTTGGCCTCTCATACGTATACGTGGCTCAGTGCACAAGCCGTGATAAAATCAAACCAGGTCCGCTGGGTATGAAAAGCTCTCTGTGCTGTGAGAGCATGCGATTCCGGAGGGGGGGGGGGGTCATGGGAAATGCAGTCCTGTCTCATCTGTCGCAACCTTGAGCGCGCGCTGATCCTGTGTGAATGTGGCTTTTGGAGTCACGCCGTGAAACGAGAGTGTAGAGAGAGAGAGAGAGAGAGAGAGAGAGAGAGAGAGAGAGAGAGAGACGAGGGAAGCCGGGGGGATTTTTCAAAATTAAATTTGGCTCTCTGATTTCATCTCCAGAAAACAATTTACAGCCTCAATTAACGGGGTGTTTTGTAACGTTGCTCTGGGGTGATCCGTGGTGCTGGAGGAGTTCAGGTGGGGGTTTTTGTTGTACATAGCTGCATGGGCGATGTCGGCGCTGGCCCGGCTGGACCACCTACATTATTCATGCCCGAGATGGAGGAGCTTCATTTGTCTCCAGACATGTTTAGATCCAAACATCTCGATCTCCCGGGCCGCTGTCTCTCTCTCTCTCTCCCTCTCTCTCTCTCTCTCTCTCTCTCTCTCTCGTGGGCCTTTTAGTTCTTTCCCTGTAATGTAGCGCTGCTTATGGCGAGATGTCGCTGCAGTGTCTCGGAATTTGGGTTGGTTATTTTGTAAGGCGCTCACACAGCACCGCACGTGTCTAACAGGACGAGTAAAAGCCCCGAGGACAGGAGACAAAACAAAACCACACGGTGACACGGTCCAAAGTAGCGGGCTGACATTGCTCCGTCGAGGTCAGTGAGCAGAAGACGGGAAAAAAAGGGAAAAAGCATCTGCAAGACGACGACGACGGTTGACAATGATGTAATAACCCCCCCCCTCTCTCTCTCTCTGTGGTTGTTTTTTTGCAGGGCAGCACGATAGCTCGGCAGATGGGGGCGGTGGCGTACGTGGAGTGCACCTCCAAGGTGTCGGAGAACAGCGTGCGGGACGTGTTCCACATCACCACGCTGGCGTCGGTGCGGCGGCCGCACAAGCCCCAGCTCAAACGCAGCAGCTCCCGCAGGGGCCTGAAGCGAGTGTCGCAGCTGCCCCTGCCGCCCCTACCGGGCCGGACTGAGCAATTGGACCCCGCCCCGGCCATTAGGAAGGACCGGGCCAAGAGCTGTGTACTCATGTAGAGGACCCGTCATTCTAAATATATATATATACATAAACACAGAAATATATAACAGAGGAACTCTATTTATTGTTTTTTGTTTTTTGTTGTTTTTTTTTCCCCCCCCTCTTATTCTTATTTTTTTGCACTGCTGGGGGAATAAGGAGAAAAGAAACACTGCGTTGTGGAAACGAATGCTTCGGATTTTTTTTTTTTTTTTTTTTGTGTGTGTGTGTGTGTGTGCGCGCGCCCGTATTTTCTTGAGCTGTTTACATATTTTTTTGTGTTGTTTTGAAACGATGGCGAGTTGGAGTGACCGCCTGGACGTGAGGAAGCTGTGATAGAGGAAGTGCAGTGTAGTCCTGGGTGTTAACGGGGAGAAGCCTCTCTAACAAGAAGGTGGGGGGGAGGGGGAGCACGGCGGCCATGTTGAAGAGAGCGAAGTGGACACGCGGGGACCGTGTTGGATGAAGCTGGTTGTCGCTCGGCGGACGCGGCGCCTTCGCGGTGTGTTCTGAAGTGGCTTCCTGTTGCAGGAATGCTGAAAAGGGATGAACAGGTGTATGATGGGACAAACTGAACTAGGGAAGCCAAGAGTTGGAAAATAGCTTTTGGTAACGGGGATTGAAATGATTATTGTGAAGGTGCTTTTAAGTATTACAACCTCAAGTGCATTCTAGGAAAACTCACTACATATCTCTTTTTTTTTTTCTTTTCTTTTTAATTTAACACTTTTTTTTTTCTCGTCAACTCCAACTGTGTCACCTTGATTCACTGAAGTTACTGCTGTTGTCACTATTTTAAAGGATGTTTCTTTGTGGAAAATATAATGGTAAAATGTTAGGGCTATTTTGCTGTATTTTCACTTAATGAGTCTCAAATAAAGCAACAGCTTGACTGCATAGGGAGAGGAGAATTCCCGGCTGAAGTTTGTTTCCAAATTGTATTTTTCAAATGGCGTCGCTGGTGTGATTTACACGACTGGTACAGACTGTGGGCCGGTTGTCTCATTAATGGCTCAGGTGAGTGGCCACATCCGTGTGCTTATCCGTGTCCGGTTTCCTCTACTGACCTGCCACTGCCACGCCCACGAGTATCAACCTCCCCGTTTCCAAGGTTACAGGAAACAGGGGGCCGCTGCCCTAGGAATGAGTCAGTCTTTCAAAGTAAAACGCAGACCGCTCAGTTCGCACAAATGACTTGAATTGCAATCCAGCGGGGCGGGGAGCAGTGATCTAGTGCGGATGCTCTTTCCAATTTTGTCGTCCAGTGGGACTCTGGACCTTTTATCCTCGGCCTATCGGTCAGTCTGGATGTCTGGCAGCGAGCTTTTTCCTTCTATCTGACATTACAAATGTTATGTTGGTGTTTTGCTGCTCCAGTGGACGGCTCCTTCTACAGAAAGTCACAGCACTCTGGCAGCGGCTGAATGCATTTCCTTTGTACCTGCCGGTGCTGGCCGACAGCTAAGCCTCGCCACACAAGCATTCAAAACCACGAGCTCAAACGATGGATGAAATGACAGAGAAATTGGTGGAGAGGCAGCGATAAGAGAGATAGGCTAACAACAGGCAGTGGCCCCCCCCCCACCGAAGAAGGGGAAGTGTCCGGGAGGGGGGGGGGAGTAATAAGTGGAAAGAAGGAGGCGGGACACATGAGCTGGGACTGGGGGTTGACCGGGGCAGGAAATGAGCAGTGGAAATGAGGCTGG